>OZ007593.1:133365531-134565531 GCA_963931845.1 Maratus michaelseni
AGCTTTGTATTTCATAGTAAAATTAGCTAAAATAAAATAACCAAGGAACAGGCAACTATATTTTCCTGCCGGTACGGGCCAGAAGGACTTTTCGTAGTTGTGTTGTACATCGGCTGCTCGTGCAACGAAGGGTGCTCCGTATCCAGGTAACACAACGATTCGCAAGCAGCTGACTTACAACAGAATTACGAGAAATATTGATTTTATTGGTAATGCGATAGCGAATTTTGAAGTATTAACATATATCAGATAGAAGAAAGTTTTGGGATTGGAACAGTCGACTAGTTTAAATTTAATTTCTTTTTAGAAACCACGTATTCTTTTCAGGCCAATGTCATCCCGAACGGTATTGCATAAATTAAAATGTACGAACTTTTACGCCTTAGAAGTAACTAGCCTGTCAAATTTCAAGTTTCTAGCACTAACAATTCCAAATGAATCTTAATTTAGACTGCTCATAGAATGATTTTCTCTCGTTTCGAAATTTTAAATTTCTCCATTTTTGGAAACTGTTCTTATGGAGTATTTAAATGTTAAATGTAACCACCCATGCCGAAATTCACGTTTCTATCCCTAACGGTATCACAGAAATTTGAATTTTATAAAGTTTTTGCTCCTTCACTCTTTTAAATTTCGAATTTATTAGAAAATGATCAAGTATTTACCACAAAGGTAACAATCGTGTCAAATTTCAAGTTTATGCACTAAACAATCCCATTAAAATAGTAATGTAGGTTTTCAGAACGTTTTCCGAACGTTTCACATATTTAAATTTCGATTTTTTTTTAAAAATATAAACAGTTCTTAGCGAGCATTTACATCTCTAAAGTAACCACCATGCCAAAATTTAGGCTTCTATCCCGAATGGTATTTCAGAAATCGCAATTTTAGAACTTTTTTACGCTTTCATCCATTTAAATTTCGAAATTTTTGCAACTTTTCTGTACGAGCATTTACGCATTGTACAGTCAGTTCCACAAGAATGTTCGGTCTGTTTCTCTGAAAAATCACACAAACTGATTAAAAATAAATTTGAATACAGTAGTACATTCATTAAACTTAAATCAACAAATGAAGTAACAATCATGTCAAATTTCAAGTCCTTGCCTTAACAATTCGATTCAAATCATAATTTAGAACGTTTTCAGAAAGGTTTCCTCTCATTTCACCATTTTATATTTCAATTAAAGAAATAAAATAAATAAACAGTTCTAAGGAACCATTTACATCTTAAAAGTAACCACTATGCCGAATTTCAGGTTTCTATGTCCAACGGTATCATAGTAATAGTAATTTTAGAACATTTTCTAACTACTGATACCCCTTTGTAAATTTCGTACTTTTTTAAACTCTTCTGTGCAGCATTTACGTTTTAAAAATCACAATCTTATCAAATTTCAATTTCCTAGCCCTAAAACTTCCAAATAAATCATAATTTAGAATGTTTTTGGAACGTTTCCCACTCGCTTCACCCTTCTTAATTTTTTATTTTTAGAAACAGTTCTTAGCTATCATTTATATCTTGAAACTAACGTATCAAATTTCAAGTTTTTTTCCCCAAAGATATCGCACTAATCATAATTTGAGAACGTTTTTTGCTCACGCAGATGCTTGAGGGTGGTGGTACCGACATAAAATAGAAAGTATATTGGAGCAGAATAGGTCGCAATAATTTTGACACCATTACTTTTCAAATTGTTTCGGTAGTTCCGGAGATTACCCTCTAAAAATGAATAAACATTTCACGCTAAAACCATATTTCATCAATTCATTGGCAAATGACGTCAAATATATTTTCTGATTAGATTCACTGCTCTCGAAGGGCTATGTTTCGTTTAAATCGTTTACCATGTTTTTTTTTTTTTTTTTTTTTTTTTTTAAATATAAAAATCACATTCAATTCAATTCCTTTTCAAAAATGTTGTTTACATTAGGAATGGAATTTTAAATGCCGATAACTCTTAATGTATACATTTTAGAAGGTACTTCTTCACTCAAAAATTAATTTATTTTTAAAAATCTTTCTAAAAATGTAAATTTTATGAAGTTTTATTTAAAAAATTATCTTCAGAAAAAATGGCTGACTTGCAGTTGAAATTTGATGTGGTTAATCCGTAACTGATTTGCTATTATAATATAGATGTACACGGTCGTTGGCGGATTTTATCTCTGTTTTGGCACAATTTTTTAATTGACAAGTTAATTAACAGTTTTTTGCTAATTAAGGATAGAAATTCATTTTTTTTTTTACACTGGATTTTATAAAAGCACGTAGATTACGTAATTTCTTGTTCAAAAATGCAATCCTTTTTTTTTTCTGTCCAATATTTAGGTCTGTAGGTTGTTTGAAAAAAAAAGTTTGACGAAGAAAAAAGTGATCATTTTAAGTAACTCGACGTTTTTAAAAAAAAACTATATCTCTGTTTATAAATCACTTATGAAGATGAGTTTGGTCTGAAATTGAAGAATTTCTTCATTAGATTCTTCTAGTTTTCGTTTTTTTTTTCTCTGTGACGCTTGGTTTATTTGATATCTGATATTTTAGTCTGGCATGTTACGATCGATTTACATTGCGAAGTTGTTTACTGTAAGTAAGCAGTAGCAGTCTGTAGTCTTGTTCTTGGCGTTGTTTGTTTGGCAGTCTTTTTTTTTTTTTATAGCTTGGCTTGGCAGAATGACCGCCCTGCTTGATATTTAATGAAAAATTTAAAACACTTGGTTAAATGACTCTTACGGTAACAGATTCCTATATATTTTCGTGAAACTGATTTTATATTTCAAGTTTTTTATTCCACATACTCTGAAATTAAAAGCTAAATCATCTGCTTATGAAAATGATATCATTTTTTAAAACGTGCATTTTCAAACACAAAATTTCAATTTTTTCAAAGCTAAATGACGTAATTGTCTAGATTTTTACTGAGATCGGGACTTCAATGGAATGTGGTATGTTCATGTGCAAAGTTTTGAGTATGTTTGTGAGAATATCATGCTTTAAATTTGCAGAGTCACTTTCTTTTTTCATTGCATTATTCTTTTATTCATAAGCTTAAATTGTTAACATATTTATTTAATATATTCTGTTGTGTCGAATTTCGACGGGTGCAACTAGTTGTTATTATTTCACTGAAATGAATTATGTCGTCTGTTATGAGCGAAACGAGCATGCCTTTTTTTTTTTCTTATTACGTATGACTTTATTACTTCGTATTACTTATTACAGATGCGATTTTTTTTTCGACAGCAGGCAGCATTGCAAAATTCACCATGGGGATCTTACTTTGCGAATGATTACTTCCATGCTTTACTATTTCTATGACTCACGATGAATGAATCTATTTTGTTTATTTACTGTAATGGATTGAGATATTCGACTGTTAACCTAATTTCCACTGAAGTTATCTCAGAATCTATACATTTCTTAATGTAACTCATCTCTCAAACAAATAAGTTTTTTGAGTGATCTTTCTAAAAATGTAACTTTTATGCAATTTTATTCGAAAAAAATAATTTTGAATAAAAGTGGCCGCTTGGCATATGAAAAAAGATGTAGTTAGCCCGTATTTGTTTTCCTCAGTCACATGACTCGCGCTTTTATTATATAGATTAACGATTGATAGGATTTAACAGAATAAAGAAAACTTTGATTAATAACTTTGTAAGTTTTGATTCGATTTTCATAAAATTTGAAATGACGCGACAAAATTTTGCAACAATCATATATATTAAATTTAAAATCATTCGGTTAGGTAGTTTTTGCGCGGTTATATACGGACAGACGGACGGACCAGACGACGACTATAGGTGCTACGTATTTATATAATTACGAACGCATCTAAAAATGAACAAAAATAAGATTGACCAAAAGAGCTTGATTACCACAAAGCAAACTTCTACCAGTTTTTTACAATAGAAATTTTTGCCTTATTAAAATCAGAAATACTGTGTTTAACCCTTATTTTTCTTTTAGAATTGTGTTTTTTTTTCTACTTATATTAAGGATTAGACACCAGAAATTTTAAGATAGAATTTTAACTTTATTTAGTAGCATATTTATGTGATGTATATGATTTTTACAAGACTGATGATGTTTCGGAAGCCACGAAAAACTTCCTGGAATTTACGGAATTTTTTTCCCGTTAAAATTCGGAGATAGTACTGGTGTCCTGCTTGCCAGTACAATTTCTTTAATTTCTTTTTTTTTTTTTTTTACAGTGTATATAGAAACCACCCCTAGTCTCGAATTCTGGTCGTGAATACGTTTTTTGCCTAAGCTATTTAACTGAGTAGTATAATCGCGAAACTTTAAGAATGTATTGATGTGGACATCGAGGGTGAAAGGTTGAAGATCCATCGTTTAAATAAACATGGCAATGGGGGCTGTATGTTGTGCCAGTTATAGATAACCAAGTATGAGCAGTTTATTCTGAGAGAATATGTGAGTTGGCAGCACTCTGTGTAACTAGTTATATTATAAAAGAGATACAAAATCTATAGATATGTTTAATTGAGAGAATTTATTGTGTGAATTAACATATGTCTTTTATACATTATTTACACCACATGCATCTTCTTTATCTGTATATTTACTTTTTTTTCCACAGAAGTCCACTATTCTAAAAAAAAAAACTTCTTTGTCTTCAACGCATAAATGAAATCTTAATTCCCTTCACGTATGTGCTTTTCTGGCTTTTCTTCAAGACGTTTGCGCCTTTCTTCAAGACGCCTGCGAGCTTCTTCAAGAAGACTTTCCACTTCTTCAAGTTTCACGCGCTCTTCTTCAAATCTCTTGCGCTCTGCTTCAAGTCTCTTGCGCTCTTTTTCAAGGTACCTGCTCATTATTTCCACAAAACTAATGCGCTCTTCGTCAAGACGCTTCCGTTCTGCTTGTGAACAGGTGCACTCTTCTGCAATATCTGTAAGCTTCTCGCCTTGTTCGGGTTCTTCTTTCAAGATAGTCTTTTCAGGTTCCAGATGTTCTTTTTTCTCTTCAAGGTGCTTTCCTTCAAGAAATGGGGAAAAATAGGAGCAAAGAAGAAAAATTTAGGAGCACACACACAAAATACACTATATGGCCCAATGTGAGTGGACACTTTCGATTTCAGCCTTTTAACGAACACTCTCAGAAAAAACTGTAAATTTATGAGCGTTTGCCCTTCAATTTTCACGGGCAACAGCCTTATTTGATGAAAAACGGTCTGACCCACTAAATAAGCGGCCTTATATCCCTTAGATACTTAGAAAATTAAAAGCAATCCACATATTCTTACAGTTCTAGCCCATATGTTAGCAAAAATACGGTACGACCCCATACATTGTCCTCCGATAGGGTGTAACCCTTCATTTTACTCGTGTTTCGAAAATTTTAACCCGCCAAAAAAGCGATTCTGTGATGATTATCTAACATGCTACGTGGTACGGAGCAGTAAGAAAAGTGTTATTGTGTTTTAAAGTGTATTATATCCATTGCATTATAATGCTGTATTATTTTGCCCCGTAAAATTACGGGCTGCACAAAATGATGGGCATGGATTTTTTTTTTTTTTTTTAGGGGGTATGACTGGAATCTCTGCTGCCGGCCTCTGCCCGTAATTTTACTGCAATTTTTTTTACAGTGAATATCTAGAGAAATACTTGAATGTAAAGAAAATCTTTGACCTCATATTTTTCACCAAAGGTTTAGTCACCAAGGACTATTAGAGGACCAACAGAAAATCAAAAAATATTAAATAATATTTGCGATCATCATGTAAAATAAATTTCTCGAAATGATTTGTAGGTATAGCAGAAACTGAGCTCCATCTAAATAGGTGGTCAGAATCTTGCAAGACAAATGAAGCTTGCAAGGCAGAATGATAAAACTGAGCTGCGCCGCCAAGCGCTGAGTGGCGCCCGTCAAGCATGTCAATCGTCGCACCCAAGTCCTGAGGAACTTTTAATAACCTTGTCTATGAAAGACATTAGTTTTCTTATTTACTGTTATCCTAATTTATGCTTCTCCAATAAAGATATTCTTATCTAATTAATTAATTCTTCTCTAAAAATGTACGGCAATGCGATAAACAGCTGATTTTGCGAACTAAAACTGTATCACTGGATTTAGGCAACTGATATCACTGTATTTAGGCAACTCATATCACTGTATCCTTTCCCGTTGATCTCTGGAAATCATGTTAGGGAATAGAAAGACAGATATCCTGTTATATATGGAGATCAGTGATAGCAGGTGACTTATGTAAAGGTCCTGTACAACATCTGTTCATTTTTGTAAGAATAGCAACGCATATTCGGGAAAATATAAATGTTTTCTTTAAAAAATTCAAAATTTTTCCGAATGTTTTCTTTTTCTTTTTTTATACCATGCAGGGTTTTCCACTAAATTTAACGTCACTTTCAGGAAACTTGATAAAGTGCAATAGAAACAGTGTACAGCAATTAGAATAGAAATGCATTAAATGTTTGATAAAATATGGGCAACTGGCAACTCATATAAGAAAGCCAGTCGAATATTGTGCAATTACAGAAAGAAATGTCAATTGCTTTCTAAAAGTAGCAGTATGATAAGGGATTTTCCACAAAGTCACTTTTATTAACAGACTTCCAAGAAAGGAGTTAGTATTTAAGGATTTATTAAGTATTTAAGCATTTATCATATGTCCACGCGTAGCTAATGAACGGATGCTTGAATTTTGGTAATTCTGTTTCTGATGGAATGAGCTTGTTCTAATGGTTCTTCAATGAAGAATTAAAACGTTAAAAAAAATGACAATAAAAAAAAAATAAGTAAATGAAAAATAACAATTTGTGGAAAATCCCTTTTCATCCAGCTATTTTAGAAAGCAACTGCAATTGAATTCATTATATCGTCAATACATTTCTTTGAATTTCTACGACATTCGACTGGCCTTTTTATATGTTTCCTTATATAATTGACTATTAAATTATATAAAAAAAAGTTTTGTTATCTTTCACGCATACGCAGTTAAAAATTATTTCACACAAATGCTCATATTTCATCAAATAGCTAAGAAATTCAACTTTTAAATGCAGCGTATTATTTCTACTGTACTTTGTTAAGATTTTTGAAGACGTCGTTAAATTTGGGTGAAAATGCACAAAAAATATATGCGGAAATATTTTGATTTTTTTTTTAAAAGAAACTTTTATAACTTCATGAATATACGTGCTAGTCTTACACAAATGACTACATTTTCATTTTATACAGCTACAGATCATTTCGAACATTTTATTTTACAGGGTGATCGCAAGAATTATTTTTTTAATTCAATTTGTTGTTGACCAGCTAACTGGTTTTGTAACTAAATCATACTAAAGAATCACTTTAAGCTTTCGCTGAAAAATAAAAATACGAAGTCAGACATGTTTTTTACAGAAGTTCAAGGTGAATTCGTCGAGTATTTTTCTAGATACATCAAAACGTCTAAAATTGAAAGTGTTCGGTGATTTTGGGCTATAAAGTGTAGGCACAAAGTTTAGAATACAGAAATTTATACTTTAGAAGTAACAAGAGTAACTACCCTTGCTTTTGGCGACCAAAATTCAAAAAGTGGCATAAGCAACCGAAGAAAACTAAATTATTTTGCTTATCTTTTAAATCCTAGTCTAAAAATTTTCAAATGTATTTATACTAAACATTTTTAATATTTATTAAATGGAAAATTGGTGCTAGAAAACGTTTTTTTTCCATAAATTTTAAATTTAATGTTGAAAATATGCAACAAATTCAGGGCCTCCCTTTTCTAACATACAAAACAAAACAAAATAAAATCATTTTTGTATGACAAAACTTACCGAGTGATGGTACTTTGAATTTTATGAATTTTTAGCGTTTTCTTGCACAAAAAATGGAAAGAAGCTAGTCATCTACTTTCTGATGGTGAAAACCGTATTTTGATAATTATATATTAGTTAATGAGTGATCGCTCTTTTAAGTTTCCCCATAGGTTAACATGGGATTTCGCGATCAGAGAGTTTCAGTGAAGCGGCCTTTAAATGACTTTTAAAATGATGATGAACAACATTTGAAACATTTTATTATTATTTTTATTGGAAGTATATCTCTAAATTTAACGGCTTGGGAATTTGCTATTGAGCAACAAAAAGAAGTTCAACAACATATTGATAAACATGCATTCTTACATCTCATACAATAATATTGCGTTAATTAAAAAAATTACAACAAAAATACTTACCAGAAGAATTCTCGGCTATTTTTTCAACATCATTTTGTATTTCAACAGGTTCTTCAACTTTTTGAACTGGGAATCTCACCTTTTTTCAAAATTAAAAAACAAAGGCATTCTAAGAAGACTTTTTAAAGCATGTTATCTAAAGATCTTTTAAAGTATGTTATCTTAAAAAATATTCTACCCAATTGCGCAAAACTTTACAGAAATATTTATACAAGTCTAACTGTTTTGAATTTTACTTATCAAGAAATGAAGTATATTTATTCTGTTTTATTAATTATAGCGCCCGCGTATAAATAAATACACTGCGTGCAGAATACAAAAGTTTAAAAAAAAATTTTAAAAAAAGGAAATCTTTTATTTTACTCTTTTTACCATACGTATAAATTTCTCCTATTTACTCTAACGATGGCAAAATAGGAGCATTTTTGGGGGGAGGAGGGAGTTATTTAAATAATTATTCATTTGTTGTTACTTCAAAGTAACAAATATGACAAAAATTATATTAAACTAGCAAGCTACGCCCGCTGCGCTGGTCAGTTTCTACAAATTAACCTTGAAGCAAACAAAATATATCGTTTAATTTGACCTTTGTATTTGAAAGCAATCTGTATATTTACCTGGAATATCCTTCCACATTACTGAAAAATGACGTGATTGCGCTATTATATTTTCTAATGTGCAGTCAAAATTTTAGCTGTTAAGGACCAACTCTTTTATTTGGTCATTTACAGTTAAGGTTTGCTAAAGAATGATAAAACTATATGCAATATACTAAAACCATCACTAAAAATTATCGAACTAACAATGCAAACTAATTAACAAAATCCATTCAGTAGAAGTTTTTATAAAGGCTAATCTTTTATAATCGGGTTCATCTGATTATAGAACTTTTCCACGTAATTCTAAAACAGAACAATATAAAATATACTAAAACCATCCTTACAAATTATCTACTTAACAATGCAAGTCGCAAAAAATACGCCCAGTAAAAACTTTCAAAAAGGCTAATCTTTCGGAATCGGGTTCTCCTGACTGTATAACCTTCACACAACTGTTTGACTAAGCAGCGTATAACAATATGTAGTACATTAAAACCATTCCTGAAATAGCATCTGACTAACAATACAATTCTCATCAAAATCCGTCCAGTAGAACTTTTTCAGAAGGCTAATCTTTCATAATCCGAATCAAATACTGAAAAAGCTAATATTTGATAAAAAAAATATCACCTGATTTTCGAATTTCCCCCTATAATTCCTTTCTTTTTTTTAAATAAAATTAATAACAGCTTTTTCTTTTATTTTTCCAGCTGTATAGCCATTTCAATTCTTTCTGCATCAAAAAAAAAAAAAAAAAAAAAAAAAAAAAGACACCTTTTGGCTTAAAATCAAATTGTTTAGGATCAAAAGTAAAATCAAAATCGCCAAAAACAAAAGTTAAATCGCGAAATATTGTTTCGATAGCAATCTTGTCCATTGAATAATTTTTTAAGCATTGCGAACATTCCCAATCATGTTTAAATTAAATATTTTCGTTTTATAATATTCTCTCATCAAAACTCTTTTTTCTTTCTTTTCTTTTTTTTTTTAAATTAATTTAACACAGTTTTTCTTTTATTTTTGGAGATGTATAGCCTTTTCATTTCTTTCTGCAACAATAATGATCGCCAAAAAAATAGCAATGGTAACCTTTTCGGCCAAAATAACAAAACTTTCTATCATAATTCAATAACTAATCTACGTAGAACGTCGTGTTATACATATAAACCTTCCTCTTGAATCTCTCTATCTATTAAAAAAACCGCATCAAAATCCGTTGCGTAGTTTTAAAGATTTAAGCGTACATAGGGATATAGGGACAGAAAAAGCGACTTTGTTTTATACTATGTAGTGATTAAAGAGTTTTCTTTTTTTAAATTTGGGCCACGTTTTTAAAAGCAGAAATCTACTGAAACGCGGACGATTCTCATGCCTGAAGTTAGCATTCGACTGTCTTACATCAGCTATTTTTTTTTTTTTAATACATATACAAATAGTGCCGAATTAAAGTAACACAATATCAGAAAATCTTATATTCTTCTAATACGTGATAAATATTTCATAAAAGTTGGAAATTCGTAAACTTTTTAAAATATAACGTGAACATATGTTAAAATTATTAAATTAATTAAAAGATTAAAATACTAAATAATTTTTGAGAAAATTCTTTATTGTACATGAACATGATGTCAAAGGATAAGAGTCCCCATAAAGTAAGTTTTTGGCCAAAAAATGGTGTAAGAAAAAATTATGTCTTACTTATATAATAAATGTTTTTAAATTGAATATTAGTAGTTTCTGTTAGAAATAATTCCTCATATTGGATTAAATTAGTATATCTGCAACCACTTAAAAACTCAGATGTTCAAAAAGAAAAACCAGCAGGAAGTTTACTTCTACTTAGTGCAATATCTCGCGAACTGATTCATCGAAAATAAATATCTGACAGTTATAGCCAGTTATCTTCAAATACAGTATCCAGCTTATTTTTCATCAATAGCGATAGTGAAATCCTTTAATGACTATTTTGTTTACATAATCAAATAATGAACAAAGTGCACACACCAATTAAATAACTTGTATAATTGCTGCAACAAGTAGGAAATCCCAGACATTTGTGAAATGCGTTTATATTTGCAATATACTTTCTATGTTCGTGAATTGTGTGTCATTTATTCGTGATGTGTGCCAAAAACTGTAATTAAAAGAAAATCTCATGACTGTATACAGATCAAGGACAAACTTAATAACTTAAGAAAAACATTCTCATTCTTTTTTACTTTAAAAAAACTTTTAATTCATTCTGACGATAAAACTAACCCTGTCAACATCTCTAAAAGGAGCAAATGGCTCTCATAATTTGTAACAATCTAAGATATTAATATTGTTTTGTAAATTAAGTAAATCTAATCTAAAATATAAATTTAATTAATTGTAAAATTCAGTAATACATATAATTAATATACTTATACGCAAAAAAAGACTATTTATTTGTCTTTATTCTAACATTCTAAAAAAAAAAAAAAAAAAAAAAAAAAAATCCAGACTTCCAATTATAAAAGATTTATACACATCATATAGCAGTGTTCTCCATTCGATAAGTGCACATATGAATAATAATGCTGAATACAAGTATGACGATCATCGACAGAAAAGATAGGACAATTCCTATTAATTTCTCATTTATTGAAGATATCAGGTAATCATTAATTTTTCTGAAATAGCGCCGCGATTGAATTCATACCTCCAAGAGTTTGAAGTTTGAGCAGTATTTTTACCCAAATTCCGGGATTTCTATATCGCCTGCAAACTTAAGTATGTTAGTAATTAGGGTTGCCAGTAGACTTATCTCTCAGAAAAGAAGACAATTTTATTGATGCTAGTTGGTTTTGTTTTGGTTTTATCACACTATTGTCAATTTTCATATCCTAATAAACAATGCTGAATGTGCCAATAATGTCTCTTCTGATATATTTTTTTGAAAACAGATCATTATAAATTAATAGTTATAATTGTTATTTTGCAATGTATATGTAATTATATTAACCTATCAATACTGTTTAACTAATTTGTAATCATAAGACATCAAATTATTTGAGCCAAAACTCTGCCTTGCGGAGGTTTGCGGTTGCTTAACGGTTCATCCTTACCGTTAAAATCTGACTAGCAAATTTTCAAGAAGAACATGCACGCAAGTTGAAAATTAAGTTATTTAGTCATGTTGAATAAAATGACTTTGAAATGGAGAAAACTATCAACCCATGGCCTCTGATCTTGGAGGAGGGGGATTTTCGTATAATTATTTCCAATCTTAAACAATTGAATTTACTAGCTAACTAGTTTGTGAAATCTTCGTTTCGCCCCTTGATCCTTCAATTGAATTGAAAAATGTACTAGTGTTTCTGGTTAATTCTTAAATCAATGTTTCATGAAAAATTTACCGTTGAAAAAAGGAGAAAAATAATGACAACGTTGGCTATTTCAACCAATAGGCATTCTAGTTTATTTTCTACACTGCAGCTCCTTTTCCCATTTTCCAGATAGTTTCCTAGTAGTAAATTTGTATGTCAATTATATGCAACATTGTTAAATTAAGGTGCACATATCTAACTATAAAGGATCTTTCTTTCATATTTTTATCCTGGTTTTCGCAATATAGAAAATCTAAAAAAAAAAATGAACACATATTTCTTTGGTGTTAGTTGTGATCCGCCTTTTGTAACTCGCAAAAAGCATGAAAATGTTAACGTGATTTAAACAATGAACGGTTCTTAAAGTGCTCTTTTTAACCATGTTCTTGTTTTAGCCATGCTGGTATTAAGTGAGTCCAGTTGTATCTATACGTGCCTAGCTGTGAGAGGAAGATTTATGCCCTCTTTGTTTCTTATCCATGATATTGAAATATTATCGATCATATCATTATTGGTGATATATGTTTTTTTATACTAAGTATTCATCTTCCTTACTAAGTATTTCCATCTTCCACTGTGGAATTTTAGGTTCTGATTTTCATAAATCAATTTTTGACTTTTATAATCAATGACTGATTATAATCAACATTTTGAACTTTTAGAGTGGGATAAGGTTAAAAACAAATGATGTATTTATTTAAATATGTGCTTGTGTATTCATATAAGTCGACACTTGTTAATTCGAATTTTCCCCCTATTCTCTATCTCATACCTTAAAATACCTGAATATCTAATTTCATGTCCTTGAAAAGTACGGTTACTATAAGGTCACATATACCGGCAATTTTTTAAGTCCATTCTGCCAACTTGTCGATTTTAATAACCTTACAATTTTCGCGACATATTTAAGCACGGCATATTAAAAATATTTATGTAATGAAAGATATATATATATAATGTAATAATACTTTTTTTTATGCACAACTTATTAATAAACACAAATATATCCTGTGTTATCTAATTTTAGCATTGGACATACAGTCAACTGGTAACGATTTAGTTTCTTCAAAACATCTCTGACTTCTGAGACTTCCGATGAATAATAATTTACTAAGTTTTTCATTACCATTCATATTAGGGGGAAAAAATAGAAATTCTCCCTTTGCTGTTTTTATCTTACATGCATTTTTCTTAAAATTAAATATCTCGTTTGTGCAGATTTGTTTGAAATAAAATTATCTTTTAACAGATAAAAGCATTCAGATGAATTTCTGATATAGATAGAGTAAACTTTTCTGTTTTACATTAAAGCTTTGATTTCTTTCAGTTTGGTAATAAATAATAATAGAGGGGAAATGACAGTTCTGCTGCGGCAGGAGCAATGAGGTGGTGGTGGTGGTGTTAAATCATACTATAGTATGATGTGAAAATAACACTTTAAAACGTAGAAGGGGTCGTAAGGGTGTACTATAAATTTAAACGATAAATTTAATTTTGTTTCTGAAAATGATACATTCGTATGTAATAATGACTTACTAATTGCTTATGTAAATAAGAAATCATGCATACTGCAAAAATTATTCAAATCGAAAAAGTTTGGGTTTTGCTTAAAGTCTGACTTTTACTGCTTATAAAAGATCAATATTTGAAACTAGTGAAAAATCGCTTTAAAATTACCGAATGTCTTATTGAGACGCTTTTAACTGAGCTTATTCCTGTTTCGGTTTTAGAAAACTTAAACAAATGTAAATGTACCAACCTCACAATCGAAGAGACATTGAACTATTTCTTAACATGTTTCGATGACGAGTTAAAGTCATCCATTTCTCGCGTGTTTGATTGCTATGAATGTTCAATCGCAGAACCAATTAATATGAAACACGAGTGTGATAGTTATAGTTTGCGTAGAAAATATAATTGGTGTAATGAGAGTGCACTGCTAAATTTCAACGTGACTGAATTTGTAAAAAACCTATTCAAGCAATGTTCATGTAATTATACTCATTTATTTTTTGAAACTATGAATATGGACTTTTATAATAATCATTTAAACAATGTATTTATAAATTAACATAGAAATGTATTTATTTAATAAATATTTGTTTTTATAACACATATCTGTTTTTATTTCACATGTCTATTTATTTTTTTATTTTTATAATCAATCTTTGAAGTTTTGGGTTAAATGAAATCTCTTTTTAAGAAAAATTTATTATTTTTATTTTAATAGGTATTAAACTTATTTATTGATAAGAAAGTTTAATATTTCTCTCCTTTTAAACAATGACATTACATGTTTTGATAATTTCCACGCCACAGTTAACATTGTAGTATTTAACATAGTTAAGAAATTGCTTAACTTAAACCGTCACTGTATTTTTTATAGATAATAAGTAAACATTTTTTATCTTTAACCTTTATGTAATTTAAATGATTAACTATAACTGTGACTGCTTTTAACATAGATAAGTAAATGTTTTCATGAAATACAATCAGTTTACTGTGGACTTTTATGGAGATTACACAAGTTAGTGGAATACTGATTAAAAATATTTTATGACATTAATATGCAGAAAAGATTTCACGAAGAAGTACTTTCACCTTCAAAACATCCATGTTTAGAAAAACCTATGGAAAATTCAAATACCTATGAGAAAGAGTTAAAAGACCCAAGATTAAAACTTTCTAAAATGGCTAATAACTGTGTAACTACTGAGGACTTACAAGATTTGAAACCCGAGATCGCTATGAATTTTTCAACCTTTGCCTATGGGGATGATACAACATATTTCGAGAATCCCGGCCGAAACCCAAATTCTGCCATGGACTATTTGAATATATTTTTCGAAGACATAAATTTTGAAAATTTAGATTGTTCTACTACCTTAACGTTTACCTACAAATAATATTTTAGAGACTACGAGTTACAAGCAAGCAACCTTTCGCAAACAACTGGTGAATTACAAACCACCATCTCACCTACAAATGACATTTAAAAGAGATAAATTATGCAATTCATATGTGTTTCAGAAAGAACTAACTGTTTCTATTTAACTTTGAAGTTAAGAACTAAACAATATTGTATACTTATACGAGAATTTAAACGCAATGTATCTACTAATGAAGAAATCCCGACAAACCGCGTGGTTAATATGGATATTCCTAGCTGGTTTGAGTTTCAATATAAACTCATTGTATTTAATGTAAGATACAAAAGTACTTCCTTTGTTTCTAATAACATGATTTTAGTGCTAAATCACAATTCTACGATGCGAATTAAAAATTTAAAGAATTATTCTTATATTGACTTAAACGAACATCAACTGGAAAAATTAAAAGAAAGTACCTCTCATTTAAATAGTGCACTTTTACAACATATGTATACAAACTTTTACCATCTCTTATTAAAAAGAAATGTATGGTGAGTAATATATCTACAGAAAATGAACAGGTGTTAAAGTATAAACTTAACACGTGTATCGAGAATAATATGTTATCAATACTTAATCAATTGTATGAATGTCATGCATGTGCACTACGACATTCGAGCAAAAGCCTTCACTCCTGTTTCGCATTTAATAATAGGGAAAAATTTAATCAATTAGGGGAAGCTTTGTTAATGCTCGTAGATTTCGATTATGTAACTTCAACGTTTCTAAACGGAGTTTATAATGTTAGTGAGCACTTTTTATGTAAGATTAATGAACAGACTATTTGTAATGAATTGTTTAAGACCTGAAAATAAAATGTTTTAAGTTCTGTGTGTTTATTTTTGCAAAGTGTCTATAAGTGAATTTATTTGTTTATAATTTAGTAGAACTTTTAAGTGAAGTGATGTAATCTAATTAAAAAATAAATTAATCTATTACAAAAATTAATTGAAATAAAAATATTCACATTCGAAAAAAAAGGGTTAAAAAATAAGTTAATGAAATTAAAAGTTAACAACAAAAAATAAAAATAAATCTATACTAATATTATAAAGGAGTAAAGATTGTTTTTTTGTTTGTTTGTTTGTTTGTTTGTAGGGGGTAATCTCTGGAACTACCGAACCGATTTCAAAAGTGATGGTGACAACCCCTGCTCCAACATAGGCTATATTTTATGTCGGTGCGACTAACCCAGTGGGATGCAGGAGCGAAAAACGTTCTAAAATTGCGATCTTTTCTATACTGAAGCATCTAGAAATTTGAAATTTGGCATTGTAGTTACTTATAAGATGTAAATGCTCTCTAAAAACAAAATAAAAAAAATTCGAAATTTAAAAGGGTGAAATGAGCGAAAAGCGTTCTAAAATCATTCTAAATTACAATTTCTATGGAATCTCTAGAACTACCGAACCGATTTCAAAAGTGATGGTGGCAAATTGATGGTGACAACCCCTGCTCCAACATAGGCTATATTTTATGTCGGTGTCACTAACCCCAGGGGTGTGCAGGAGCGAAAAACGTTCTAAAATTGAGATCTTTTCTATACTGAAGGAGCTATAAATTTGAAATTTGGCGTTGTAGTTACTTATAACATGTAAATGCTCTCTAAGAATAAAATAAAAAATTTGAAATTTAAAAGGGTGAAATGAGCGAAAAGCGTTCTAAAAACATTCTAAATTACAATTTCTATGGAATCTCTGGAACTACCGAACCGATTTCAAAAGTGATGGTGGCAAATGGATGGTGACAACCCCTGCTCCAACATAGGATATATTTTATGTCGGTGTCACTATCCCCAGAGGGGTGCAGGAGCGAAAAACTTTCTAAAATTGCGATTTTGTTTATACTGAATGAGCTATAAATTTGAAATTTGGCATTGTAGTTACTTATAAGATGTAAATGCTCTCTAAAAACAAAATAAAAAGAATTCGAAATTTAAAAGGGTGAAATGAGCGAAAAGCGTTCTAAAAACATTCTAAATTACATTTTCTATGGAATCTCTAGAACTACCGAACCGATTTCAAAAGTGATGGTGGCAAATTGGTGGTGACAATCTCTGCTTCAACAGCCTCTTTAATAAAAAACTATGTGTTTCTGACGACTGGGTTTTTCGCTAATTGTTGCCACAGATTAATCTCAGAAAATGAAGCATTTGAAGTTACTGAAAACAAATAGTAGCTCGAAAAGTATTTGTCTGAAAATTGTTTGGCAAACTGCGTTTGAAAGATATAAAATTGTATTTTTCTTGATATAAATTATGCCATTTTTCAAATATTTAATTTGAAAAATTTCGAAATTTCACGATGGAGTACCATAGCGTAACCTTCATGCGTAAAAAGATAATGATAAGGGTGACGTGTCCTGGCGTGTATATTGGCTATAGCACGAGTCACAAATTATAGTAGCCTTATTATTCTGTTAAAATATAAAAGTGAATTATGAAATGTCAATATTTTGTTGGATTAAAAGTTCGTTATAAGAAATTGACCAGCGTAGCGGGCGTAGCTTGCTACGTCATCATCTCACGTCATCACCTCACGTCATCACATCTCATTGAACGTCATCATCTCACGTGATATGATGACGTTACTAAGTAACGTCATCCATCACAGGTTAATCACGTGACTACGCGACCATAACCTTCACATTACTACTGATGTTTAGATCACGTAGCTAATTGTAATTATCACAAAATATACTTATAATATATTTATAAAAATATATTCATAAATTAATAACTAATTTATTTGCGTATTATTTTGAAAAGCATAAATAAATTAATTAATTATTAATTTATGAATATATTTTTCTAAATATATTATAAGTATATTTTGTGATAATTACAATTAGCTACGTGATCTAAACATCAGTAGTAATGTGAAGGTTATGGTCGCGTAATCACGTGATTAACTTGTGATGGATGACGTTACTTAGTAATGTCATCATATCACGTGAGATTAACTGATATACGTTTGTACTATCTTTCAAATTTCTACAAGTCTTCGCAAAAGCTAGACCATGCTTACCCAGCTTATAAATAAGGTAAGTTTAATTTTCATGTGAATTAATCTTTTTCGCTTTCAAAATAATAGATAGTTAAAATAACAATGTTAATCCTTTAACTAATTAAAACCGTTTTATAAGAACTTATTTGCAAATATTTTGCAAGATCTTTTGTTCGACATTTAAAAGAATAATTTAACATAATAAAATTTAGTCTTTTAACATTGTGATTTAAAAGTAAGTGATTATGAAAAGAAAATTTTCCGACTAGTTTATTTTCTAAAAGGAAAGAAATGGTAGACAAGAAAACTTACCGAACCACAGTACGCGAAGACAGAAGTTAAAATGACCAACATGCTGTTTTTAGCTGTTATCGGCCTGAACATGTAACTGATAAAATCTTGATCACGTGAGTGATAAAGAAGTAAACTGATAGTTTAACCTCATTCTGTTATAAACCAGACACTAGATTTTAGAAAGCTGATATGTATGGACCCATTTTTAAGTTATCCTGTTTTTGTAAATATATAAATTACATTTATTTGTTAATGTTTTAAGATAAATAGGGACGAATAGTTAACAATTATAAATTTTCTAAGTATGGAAGATATTCGACTTGTATAATATATCTAATCTAGAAAAGGTTTAAAGTAAAACTCAAGTTAGTGTTTTTTTTCTGCGCATGTGTAGATACAAAGTATATGGTTGGCTAGGCAACCAATTGGTTGGTTGGAAGATGGGTAAACAAATGACTATGGGGATAAACAGTTAGCTCGATATTTAAAACATTGAAACTTACATTAACATAAAACTAAAAGTCAATTTTGATTAATTTGAAGATTTTTAAACATAACTTAAAATTTTTAAAAACTTTTAATTTTTATAAACTTTACTTTTGATAATTTTTATTTTAAAATTTTATTATTATTTTTTTTTGTTAACTTATAATTTTCATAAAGTTTTAATTTTGAAACTTTAATTTTGTAAACTTTAATTTATTTATAATGAACAGAGGAATTATTTAACTTAAAATTTTTATTATTTTAAATTTAAAATAAGTAATATTCTAAAAGGTTTTATTATTTCTAATAATTGAATAAAACATTCGTAGCGCAATTGGTAGAAGGCGATTTGTTTTTTCATTAATTTTCGGATTCACAAACGTTTAATAATACTGAATAAACCTAGACAAACATTTAAATACACTTTCAGAGGTATGAAGTCATGACATAATGATTAAAATAACATACAAATCATTGTGTCTTGATTTCATTTTGTCAAGTTCGAACCATAAGACTATTAAAAACTATCTTCTAAAATAAGTTCAAACTATATATGGCAGGACCAAGAATTAAATCTGTCTTAAAAATTTCCATCAAACATTTCTTATAATATTTAAATCCGTAATGTGTTTCGTATATATATATATTTGTTAAATTGTATGAAATTTAAAATCTTTCGTTTTATTAACTTTTGATTTTTTTACTAATATGCATATTTCCATTCAATAGTTGAATCTTTTTGCAATAGTTAAAATTTTTATTTTGTGTTAAGTTATATAAAAACATAAATTCTAATTGTTCACTTAAAAGTTCTACTGAATGAAAAACTAATAAATACACACACACACATACATTTTGTAAGTTACTTCCTCAAGGAAACCCCCTCTCTTTATAACACATACATTCTTTAGCTTTTTAAAATATTTTATTAACTTTTAACTTTTTGTTAACTTTTACTTTATAATTTTTTTTTGTTTACTTTTATTTTAAAACTATATTTTTGTTAACCTTTATTTTATTTTATTTTATTTTAATTTATTTATTTATTTTTATTTTTTGTTGTTAACTTTTAATTTCATTAACTTATTTTTTTAACCGTTTTTTTGCGAATGTGAATATTTTTATTTCAATTAATTTTTGTAATAGATTAATTTACTTTTTAATTGGATTACATCACTTCACTTAAAAGTTCTACTAAATTATAAACTAATAAATTCACTTATAGACACTTTGCAAAAATAAACACACAGAACTTAATCAAAAACATTTTATTTTCAGGTCTTAAACAATTCATTACAAATAGTCTGTTCATTAATCTTACATAAAAAGTGCTCACTAACATTATAAACTCCGTTTAGAAACGTTGAAGTTACATAATCGAAATCTACGAGCATTAACAAAGCTTCCCCTAATTGATTAAATTTTTCCCTATTATTAAATGCGAAACAGGAGTGAAGGCTTTTGCTCGAATGTCGTAGTGCACATGCATGACATTCATACAATTGATTAAGTATTGATAACATATTATTCTCGATACACGTGTTAAGTTTATACTTTAACACCTGTTCATTTTCTGTAGATATATTACTCACCATACATTTCTTTTTAATAAGAGATGGTAAAAGTTTGTATACATATGTTGTAAAAGTGCACTATTTAAATGAGAGGTACTTTCTTTTAATTTTTCCAGTTGATGTTCGTTTAAGTCAATATAAGAATAATTCTTTAAATTTTTAATTCGCATCGTAGAATTGTGATTTAGCACTAAAATCATGTTATTAGAAACAAAGGAAGTACTTTTGTATCTTACATTAAATGCAATGAGTTTATATTGAAACTCAAACCAGCTAGGAATATCCATATTAACCACGCGGTTTGTCGAGATTTCTTTATTAGTAGATACATTGCGTTTAAATTCTCGTATAAGTATACAATATTGTTTAGTTCTTAACTTCAAAGTTAAATAGAAACAGTCACTTAGTTCTTTCTGAAACACATATGAATTGCATAATTTATCACTTTTAAAGTCATTTGTAGGTGAGATGGTGGTTTGTAATTCACCACATGTTTGCGAAAGGTTGCTTGCTTGTAACTCGTTGACCTCGCGTTTAACAGTAGTCTCTAAAATATTATTTGTAGGTTCTTGAAACGTTAAGGTGGTACAACAATCTAAATTTTCAAAATTTATGTCTTCGAAAAATGTATTCAAATAGTCCATGGCAGAATTTGGCTTTCGGCCGGGATTTTCGAAAGATGTTGTATCATCCCCATAGGCAAAGGTTGAAAAATTCATAGCGATCTCGGGTTTCAAATCTTGTAAGTCCTCAGTAGTTACACAGTTATTAGCCATTTTAGAAAGTTTTAATCTTGGGTCTTTTAACTCTTTCTCATAGGTATTTGAATTTTCCATAGGTTTTTCTAAACATGGATGTTTTGAAGGTGAAAGTACTTCTTCGTGAAATCTTTTCTGCATATTAATGTCATAAAATATTTTTAATCAGTATTCCACTAACTTGTGTAATCTCCATAAAAGTCCACAGTAAACTGATTGTATTTCATGAAAACATTTACTTATCTATGTTAAAAGCAGTCACAGTTATAGTTAATCATTTAAATTACATAAAGGTTAAAGATAAAAAATGTTTACTTATTATCTATAAAAAATACAGTGACGGTTTAAGTTAAGCAATTTCTTAACTATGTTAAATACTGTAATGTTAACTGTGGGGTGGAAATTATCAAAACATGCAATGTCATTGTTTAAAAGGAGAGAAAAATTAAACTTTCTTATCAATAAACAAGTTTAATCAATATTTCTTCAAAGTCAAAGATTATGGAGTTAAATCTCCAGAAAAGTCCACAGTAAACTCATTGTATTTCATGAAAACATTTACTTATCTATTCAAATAAAAATAATAATTTTTTCTTAAAAAGAGATTTCATTTAACCAAAAACTTCAAAGATTGATTTCATAAATAAATAAAAATAAAAAAATAAATAGACATGTGAAATAAAAACAGATATGTGATATAAAAACAAATATTTATTAAATAAATACATTTCTATGTTAATTTATAAATACATTGTTTAAATGATTATTATAAAAGTCCATATTCATAGTTTCAAAAAATAAATGAGTATAATTACATGAACATTGCTTGAATAGGTTTTTTACAAATTCAGTCACGTTGAAATTTAGCAGTGCACTCTCATTACACCAATTATATTTTCTACGCAAACTATAACTACCACACTCTTGTTTCATATTAATTGGTTCTGCGATTGAACATTGATAGCAATCAAACACGCGAGAAATGGATGACTTTAACTCGTCATCGAAACATGTTAAGAAATAGTTCAATGTCTCTTCGATTGTGAGGTGGGTACATTTATATTTGTTTAAGTTTTCTAAAACCGAAACAGGAATAAGCTTAGTTAAAAGCGTCTCAATGAGACATTCGGTAATTTTAAAGCGATTTTTCACTAGTTTCAAATATTGATCTTTTGTAAGCAGTAAAAAAGTCAGACTTTAAGCAAAACCCAAACTTTTTCGATTTGAATAATTTTTGCAGTATGCATGATTCCTTATTTACATAAGCAATTAGTAAGTCATTATTACATACGAATGTATCATTTTCAGAAACAAAATTAAATTTATCCAATCTCGATTCAAATTTGTCGAATGTTGCACATGATAATGTAATACTTTCATTTGTGGGGGTAAGTTCACTACCGTTCTTTTCAAATTCTTCATATTTTTGTATGTAAACATAAAGCTCATAGTTCTTATTCATTTGTACTTCAACAATCATTTCCTCATCTAAATTCCAATGAGCAGGAGTAAAAATATCGAAAAACTTAAATATTTTACTAAACTGAGTGATGTCTGAAATTTTGTATTTTGAACTGTTTCCAAAGGAAAGTCGATCAGATGGGTTAAATTCTTTAGGTGAAAGATGAATTTTTCTATGTTTCACTAAGTTAGATCTATTATTAAATGTTTCAAAACAATCATCACATTTACAGTGACTGGGTGATTGTCTACTTTTCCTTTGTTTTGGCTTGGAAGTGTTATTTTCCCATGCTTTAATAAATCAGTCTTTTGTGAAAATACCTCGCCACATAGATTACAATTATGAATCATAGGGGTCTTTGAATGAATCTTCATATGATTTAATAAATGATACTTTCTAGCAAATGTTTTTTCACTGATTACACATACAAGAGGTATTTTCTCCAGATGACATTTCATGTGAAACGTTAAGTTAACCTTTCGGGGAAAAACTTTGTTTCAAGTAGAACACACAAAGGGTAACTTCTGTTTCTTTAATCCTGATGAGGTGGGTTTCACTTCACAATTCGAAACGGGTTCTTCTTTAGGCTGTATTAAAAATTCCATGTCTTGGTCATTTAATCCTGGTGATGAGGGTTCACTCTTCACGTTAGACATATCTTCAACACTTAACAAAGTAGAATCCATGAATCGTTCCGTAATCACTTAAATGTAAACTAACTTAAAACACAACCTTTCACTGCGGTAACAGGAAACGATATAATCATATTAACTCGTTTCTTGGAAGTTCATAAAATGATAGAGTGCGTTTGTTTAAAAATGTTAACATTGTATTGGTTTAAAAAGTCACGTGATTATTTTATCATACTCTGTTATAAGTTCAATAGTCAGTTACTTCTTACAACATTGATTGAGAAAGGGTTACATATCAGAAGTTCGTACATTTGTAAGTCAAAAATGCTTTTCTAAATAATATTTTACTGGTCGAATCACTTGTGTATTAGAAGTTCATACATTTGTAAGTTAAATTTTTTTATTAATCTCGTATTTAGTGCTTTTATAAATAATATTTTACTTATGTGTCACTTATGTGTTATAAATCTAACTAGAAAAAGTGAATATTTCAAATAAGTCTTGCTGGAAAAAACTAGATTCGATTATCTTTTTTTTTTTTTAAATGTTGGTTGTATAAAGTCAATCGTTTATTATTTTTTAACAGTTGTTATTATTTTTTAAACAGTTTTTATTATTTTTGAACAGTTGTTATTATTATTTGAACATTTGTTTAGTTGTTATAATATTTTTGAAGAGTTGTTCTTATTATTTTTTTAATACTTTTATTTTTTTTTCTGTGCTTTTTTTCAAAACAGACGAAACTTTCAAAATTGTAGTTTACAATTGTAAAATACACTTTAATGAAAGCAGTCTGTTACAAGATAATCACAAAAAGTTAACTTTATCTTTCAAAAATAAACCCTCATTTCACAATATAATTGAAACTGAACAGGCAAAATTAAAAATCACGTTATTCCAAACACAAATATCTGTAATCTAACCATCATGATATCATAACTTCAACAGATAAAGCTATCCTAAATTATCAAAGCATTAGTTCAGTTTGTCACGGCGCGTCCGAGAAAATTTTGATAGGATAAAAATTTGAATGTAATTTTCGAAGGAAAACCTATCCCCGAATGGAACTTGGCAGATTTATTTAATCTTTTGTTTTCTGTGAATAAAAGAAAACCGATCAAGGCAGAGAACGAATTATTAGAATCATTAAACAAAATGAATTTCCCGCGAAATTTTATTAAAAATAAATATTTGTCAACAAACATTAAACAAGATTCTGTATTAGATTTGTCAAAACCCACTAAAAAACGAAAAGTGGGTCCACATGTATTGCATTGGGAAAATTATTAATAAAATTGAATTTGTTTTTTTAAACTAAACCTCTTTCCTATGTTTTCTACACCAACACAATAAAAACAGTACTTACCCCTAAAGATGTCTTCTTTTTACCATTGCTTCCACGATACATTTTAAAATAAATATGTTAATATTCAGTCCAATCATATCGAAAAAGATAAATTTCCGGTTTCATTTAAACTCAGTATAAAATAAACCTTAAACTTTTCACTTCCGGTAAGCATATAAATGAGCGAAAACACAATGCATACAGTTATATATATATAAACACGACGCTAATCACTTCCTTTCTCAAGTCATTTTAACAGATGATACGTCACTCTCACGATACCCCTCTTTAAACACTTAAAATCTCGACATACAGATATAGCTTCTTGGCTTGAACAGTTAAACCTACCACAAATTATCAAGTCAAGAAGCTATTTTGCAGGTTCAAACCCCAGTGAAATCTTTTCAAGAAAACCTATTTTAAATATCCGTTATTGTATTCCCCTCCGATAGAGGGCGCCACCAAAAAAAATGATCTCCGTTTCGCTTCAAACTGAAAATCCATTCTAAAATTAAAAAAAAAAAAATTAAGCCCCCTCAAATATAAGCCCCCTTAAAAAAAGTTAGCCGTCTCTTCAAAAATACCCCCATCCTATAGCAGACTTCAATCTGACATTTAAATTTGATCCTAAAAAAGAAAACTAAGCCCCCTCAAAAATAAGCCCTCCTTAAAAAAAGTTTGCCGCCTCTATAAAAATAAGCCCCTCCATTTTAAACCCCCCTCCTATAGTAAACCCTTACGACCCCTTCTACGTTTTAAAGTGTTATTTTCACATCATACTATAGTATGATTTAACACCACCACCACCATCACCTCATTGCTCCTGCCGCAGCAGAACTGTCATTTCCCCTCTACTAATAATGTTTTCCGATTTAATCCTGTTGCTCTCCAGAACCTCGTTTGAGGCCACCAACTTAAATAGTAAAAAAAAAACATGCTTTTATTAAAATTCACAAAAAAAGTCAACTTATATTATAAAGTACAAATGTGTGCGTCGCTCAATTGTGACGACATAATGATGCGGTTAAAATGGATGAATGTTGCAACAATTGAGCTATTTTTTCAATTAATATTAAACAATCGTAACGTTATTTCTATGGAGAAAATGCAAGTTTTGGACCGACGTTGCCCCCGCCCCCCTTAGGGATCGGTTGTTATAAAATCAATATCCAATTCATGCATTGCCCTCAGGAATACATATATATTCCAAATTTCAAAGCTCTATATCAACAAGAAGTAAGGGAAAAATGAATAATAAGATTTGACAGTCACATACATACAGAAATGTAATTAAAAGAAAGCATGTAATTAAAAGTGTTTTAAAACTCGTTTTCTTCAAAATTTTATTTTTAGTTATATCTCTGAAACATGTAGACATCATGTAGGGAAAAATCATTATTTTTACATAATCTTGAATAAAATTTTAATTATACTTATTCAAAGAATAATTCTAGAAAAAGAATTTTAAGTGGGTTAAATCAAGCAAGCCAAGCATCACATGTTTAAAATCTTAAATATATTTCATTCTCTTGATAATTTATTGTCCTTCTTCATTGTAGCTTTTCAAAAAATAATGAAAAGAAAGAAAGAAAAGAAACGTAATAATTGGGAATTAACCAATGTGACAAATATGAGTTCGAGTTCGAATTAAGGAACTAGCTTAACATTAGTTTTAATGTATGGTTTTCGGGACTCGTAAGGTTTCTGTAGTCCGAAAATAGAAATTTCGAATAAGGCTACTTCACTCACGTGAAAACACCCGCTCGTTAATGTTAATTCTATATAGAAAAAATTAAAAAAAATATCTCTTTGCATTTCAATATTTTTAAATGATTTTTTATTTATTTATTTATTTTATTTTATTAATAATATATATATATATATATATATATATATATATATATATATATATATATATATCGAATGTCAACATGTTTGATACGTGCCATGTGGAATTGATCATTATGAAGAAGTTGCTATATTTTGAGGATACTGTATCATTCTTGTGAGTAAAACATTTTTTCTACAATTTAAGGGTTCAAAATTCCAATATTATTTCAAAAATGATATCTGGTGGTTATATAGTGTGGTGATTTATAAAGATTTTGGATAATCGTTGTAAGTGATATATTATATATTTCTTAATGGTTTTTTATTTACATTTTACATATTTCCAATTTTAAATTTTTCCAATTGTTGTCTGGTAATAATTCAGTATACTTGGCTGATTCTACTGTACTTAGCATCATGCCAGTAGAATTATGAAATACTGAATTATTTTTAAAACACATGTGGGTGCAGCCAAGCTGAAGAGTACATCCACATATGTTTTTTCATATCCAATTCTTGATTGGTTCTCTTGTGGTCCAGTTTTTCCACTGAATAATGTTCATAATTAATTTATTAATCCATTTGTGTTTACATAATAGCAACTTCAATTTATAATTTTTTTCCCCTTTCTCTCTCTTTCTTTTTAAATGTTCTTCAGGTATGAGTAAATTTGGCTAATTACCATTGAAGCACATGCTATGGTAATTTTATGATTGCACAAGTTAATTATTAGCTATGTGGTATTCTGATTACACAATATCATTAATTATCTCTTAGTAGATTTTAGTAGAATGATATTAGAACTTGATATGTTTTTGAAATTAATAGATATTATAATTATATATATATATATATATATATATATATATATATATATATATATATATATATATATATATATATTTTCTTTTTTTGCTTTGGAGAGTTGAGGTCAATTTCTACAACGGCCGTTTTTTACTTTTTCGATTTTTTTACAGGTTTTTTTTATTGGGATACATTAACTTTCGGAACAGGTTTCGAAAATAAAAATACCCTCATTAAAAAAAAAGAAAAAAAACCCTGCAAACAAATTGAAAAAGTAAAAAAATGGCTCTTGCAGAGATCGACCTCAACTATTCAATGCAAAAAATAAAAAATAAAAAAAAATATATTGAAATGCAAATGTATTTAAATTGTATAAAATATGTATTTAAAACATAAAAATATGTATTGTATAAAATATGTATTGTATAAAATATGTATTTAAAAATTTCTCCCATAGGATTAATATTAGCCAGCGGGTTATTCTCGCGCGAGTGAAGTAGCCTCTTAACCGAGTTCAAATTACTGCGATTCCATTGTATATATTATAAAGTATAAAAAATGTTTTATTTTTTTGCGATGGAACAAGAACGGGGCCTCGAATGAGGTTAGAACCAGGGCCGTGCTTTGGCTTGATTGGGCTTTGATAACTACTTTTCACCATAAATTTTGCCCTAATGGAAAATTTTGAATGTGGTTGCATAAAATTTCGAAAATTAACTAAATTTCAATATCAGTGAATAAACAAAATGTGTTTTTGTTTGTTTGATTTAATCTTTAACATTATGACAGCAAGTAATTTATGAAAGTTAATCGTAAATGAAAGCTATACGTATTACAGATGCGAGAACTTACAGTAACATCTAAATCATCAGTCTGATTAACATTCTGATCATCTTCTAAATCATCAGCCTGATTTCTAGCATTCGAATCGTCATCTTTCTGTGTACCATCTAGAGCAGTACCGACGACTTCATCAGTCTCAATAGTTCCATCAGTCGTTTCACCTAAATAATTCATGTAAATACAAGTACTGAACTTTTTTCAATTCAAATATTACATACGAGCCTCGTAAATAATTCATTATATTAATATATTTTAGTGTGAAAAAATAGTTTTGTATATAGAAATAGAGGCAGCATAAAAATATTTAAACCTGTGGTATGATTAACAATTTTTATTTGGTTGTGACTATTGCTACCCCAACCTCAGCTCAAGGAATACCTAATCGAATAGACTGGCAACCACGGAGAAAGATCTGTCTCCCTCCGTGCTGGCAACAAAATCCATGATGAAATTTCAACTATATAACCAAAGTGTATAACTATATATTTCGTAGAAAATATGTTACCGGTGCTCTCAATCGCTTTTAAAAGAAATGAAAAACATGTAAATAGAAAAAATGAGACTAATCTGTCCTAAATATAACCCTTTACTATTTTTTTCTCTTTAATGCATTATGCTATCTCAGTTAATTATTTATAAGAATTGTTTAAAATAAATTGCTTTATTCTGGTTAAAATCATTTATTTGCCTTAGCAAGATTTCTAATGCAAAAAACAATAAAAGAACAATGAGACATTAAAACATGTTTTGAAAATATAAGTTTCTGTTGTATTCATTTAATTATTATTAGCCTAGATAAAATTACAAAATTTTAATTCTCATTATCCTTCTTTATTTAATAAATTTAAGTTCAGAATTTTATTAACAAAAACAAAGATCTTAGAATTTTCCAAATCCAGTTCTTCGCATTTATGGGTATTTTTACTTCTTCATTTAAAACAATTAAATTTTGTGCTTGCATATAATTCTAACTTCACATTAAAGACAATTGAAATTATAAATGTTGTTTACTGCTAATCGTTATTTTAATTTTAATTTTAAGATAAAAATCTAAAATTGTAAGAAATCATATTCTGACAGAATTTCGATTTTCGATGTCCATCTCTAATACAGACAGATCAGATAAACCTTTTGAACAGACAATTTTTTCTGTACCCGCATTGTCTGTTTCATCCAGGTTACTTTATGTTTATAAAACGTGTATCATCACATCGTTATGAAATTCATGTTTCGTCTACGAGAGGATATGAAAAAATAAGATACCCCCAACTTTTCATCTCTAAAGGGAGTGTAACCAACCTCCAAATTAAAAAAAGGATGCAACTTTGACGATATATAGGCTTTTGGGTGTTTAATAAGCAACTATTTTTGGTTGCCCAAATTTAAGTTAAGGGGGTAAATTTTACCCCGGAATATTTTTTAATATTATGTTATTACTCATTAAGGGTGTTCTTAAATTCAAACTGGCTACTTTCTGACACATTTTTTAAATTCATTTTGTTTACTATATAATGCAAAGTTTAAAATATTGTCAAAGTCGGCGTTTTGAGCCGAATTCCCCACGCGGCAGAGCGAGGCTGAAGAAAAACATGTCGTCACGTGACTCGAATCGCTTATAACTCGATAAGTAATTTATTGATCAAAAAACGGAAAACTCATTTCGATTACAAATCGCTTCCATAGTCAGGCCTGCCAGTTTTATGCCTTTGCGTTTAAAAATGAGTCAGAAAATGTGTCAGAAAATTTCGCTTTGTTGAGCAGGGAATTTGACGGTAAAAGATAGAATAATCAAAGATGACTTAATGATCAAATATTGAGATAAAGTTTTAAGTTGGACAATGTTTGCCTTACTTTTTATTAGTTCTGCCGAAAATCGTTTAGTTCCGTTTTCTGGCACTAAAAGTGAAAAGACGCATTTTTATTACCGGAAAATGCTGAAAACTCATTGACCCATTAAAGCCTACTGGTACCATATGGTACCGGGATGCCCTCCATTTTGTTGTTTGTATACCAGTATAATTTGAATTACATATTATCTTTATCTGATAACAGAAACTCCGTAATAAAAGAATACTAAAGTTGCTACTTTGAAAAATATTGGTATGAAATGCAATTTTTGCATTTTAAAGAGAAAAATAATTCCGGCTTTGATGGGTTGAATTCCAAGTTAAAGTATGATAGCTTGCTAAGTTTTCAAAATGAATAAATAAAGCGGGTTTTATGCATTTAACAAAATTATTTACACACCATTGTGGATAATAATTCATCATTTTATTTACATACTGTTTCCTCATACATGGCTAATTATAGTTTACTAACATCTTCACATTTCTATCTAAATTTTATTTACATCCTTTAGTCTTTATTATTTTCTAAATTTTATTTACAATAATTACTACTTTGTTTAAAATTTATTTTATGCCATAGATTTTTGTAGTTCCAGCTCTTCCCTTTTTTCCTAATAGGTGGCAGCACCGGAAATATCCTTTCACAGCCTGTAGTTTCAGCTTTTCCTTTTATTTATTAGTGGTAGCTGGCAGCACAAAACATTTTATTTTTTATTTCATCATATGTTTTAATGCAATGGTTAAGCGTTTTAAGCCATTTTGTGTTTCTTGGTGAAATGAAGTGTAGCAGTTATTGCATGGAGATAGAGAGAAGGAGAGCAACGATAATGTTTCTACTTATGGAACTAAAAGCGGTACCTAGTATGGCGGCGTTTCCGTTTTTTGGGCCTTTGCGGAGTGTAGCGCCCTCTATTTCCGGTTCCGACTGACAACTCTTTACCATGCTTTTGAAACCAAAATGCAGGAAGCGCAGACGACAATTTGTCATGTTTGACAGGTCACATGACCGGCCTTTGGGAGCACCAGCGCCACGAACTGGATACTAATTACCAGTTCATGTTCTGATCTTGAAAGCCTAATCTTCACTGTTCTCCTTCTTATTTCTATCTCCATGAGTTATTGCAAAGCACTTCTAATCAAGTTCAATCATCTTTGCTTTTTTATTTTGTGTGTGAGTTTTTGTCCATTGCTTTATGATCTAATTTTTATTGGTACTTAAAACGGCCTATAGAGGCGCTGATCGCAGCCGTGGGTACAGGATAATTGCTCCTTTAACTAATGCTAAAGTGCCATTGAAATCATTATTTATTGTAAACGTGTTTGAAAGTGTTAGATATTCAAATTAGGGTAATTTTTACCTTGTCATATAAACACAGAACACCAATATCACATGAAATCTGAAATTGTGCAAAAAAAAAAGTAATCATTATGAACAAATTAAAAATACATGTAATGCAATGGGCTTGCAAGGGATTTTCCTGAAGCGAGACGTTATATCTTTTCTCCACCAGATGGCGTATTCGAGCGCTTGAATTCCCAATTGCTGTTGACTAATGGTTTATTTATTTATTTATTTAGTTATTTGATCTCTTGTAGTTTTTTTAAATTTTTTTGTTTCTTATATATGTTATAAGGAGCTTAATATTGTCTATTTTAGCATAATGCTGACGAAATTTGATGAAATAACATATATTTACTATGAATTATTCGTATGATAAGAATTAGGAAATTCAATAAAATACTCATAGTTTTTGATTTTTGATTTCATTAAGTTTAATTCTTGCAGTATCCTTTCCATTGATTTTTATAATAGCTCATCCTTTGTAAAACTTTTGTTAATAATAACCATCAAATCACATAAATAATCGACAATTTAAGAACCGATAATTATAATAAAATACAATGAAATATATCCAAAAATGTGAGATTCTCAAAAGGAAATAGATAGAAAAAATAAAGTTATATGAAGAAAAAATCCAATGTGCATGCGGTACAAGAAGCAAATTGAAACTTATACCGTGGAACACCTTATCAAAGGCAATATTCCACAAATATAAGTAAAACGTAATATATATATATATATATATATATAGTTATCATCTTCTAAAACTGATTTTAGCAACATTTAAAGATTTTTTGCAATTCATTGCCTCTGTTTTGTTATCTTCATATATCTGGTCACGGATGTGCACAAACATCCTTCTTAATCTAAATATTTTTAGCACTTTATGATTTAATTTCAAGATTTTATCTCTTAACTATGGGTAAGGTTTCTTTCCTTTTTAATATTGTATTAATATTGTATTTATTTTTTTTAACTTTAGGATTCTTTGTTTATGAGTGGTAGTCCCAAAATCATATTCTTTAGCAATGTTATGGCTAATATGATTATGAAACCACTCATTTTATTTGTGGTATTTAGGCATTTGGGACTTGATAATTCTGTCTAAATTCCACAAATTTCATTCATTCAATTTTTAATTTAATTTCTTCTTCTTTTAAATATGTATTTGATATCTATATTCAGAGTGTTCGGGAACACTTTCGTAGTCAATAAATTATTACTTACTAAATCATAATTTCATAGTTTCTGTTGGTGTTTCGGTAATGTTTCATTAATGGTTATATATATATATATATATCCTTTCCTTCTTTTCTTTCTTTCTTTCTTTCTTTTTTTTTTTTTTCAAGTATAACTTATACAACGCAGGGACAGTATATGTATTTATAAAAAATAATAATAAATCTCGTAACTTTTAGGGAATATCCATTTTGACTTAAATGATTTATAAGATGATAAAGAATAACATTTGAAATATTATTTTCATTTGGAAGTACACTTCTAAAACTAACGGTTTAGGAATTAGGAATTGATCAGCGAAAAATAATATCCACTATTACATGCCAAGTAATAATATTGAGTGAATGTAAAATTTTAGGGCAAAAATACTTACTGTGGGTTATTTTTCCAACATCATTTTGTATCTTAGCGTCTTCCATTTCTTGCTTCAAGGCTCCCACCTTATTTCCAAATTAAAAAAATAAAGACATTCAAGCAATTTTAAGGACCAAAATTACTTTTAATGACATGCATAAAACGAAATACAGGTTTATATTTTGATAAAAAACAAAATCTAAAACCAAAAATTCAAAAATGTCATTAGTCAGAAATTAAACAGAATCTGTTATTTTTTAAAAAATAAAACATGTTTTAAGAGAATGGCATTAATGGAAAGATATTGTATCCACCATTTTCCTTTTTATTTCTTTTTAGCACAACAATGGAGTAGGCAATTGCCACCATTTTAATTAAAATTTCATTAAAATATTTTTAATTAAAATAAAATAATAAATATAAATGATTTTAAAGATAACTACTCCCCGCACATTTACAAATAACATAAACAGCTTTTATTTAAAATAAATAAATAGTTATATAACATTTAAATATAAATTTAAATTGGTTCAGTAGAAAGCGCGAGCTAGATATCGAAAAAATACTAGGCATTGGGTCATCCAGAAAGTTCTGGGGCATACTTCTGTTGAGATAATGTTGAAATGATTGAATGTCACCAGAATTTACAAACAAATTTATTTCAAAATAAGTAAAAGCAGTTTTTTCACGTACATTACAAAAACAAAGTTTTATTCCAAAATCTCGGTGGGAATGTGGCATTTATGAATTCAAATGATATCCGTATCAAATTATTATTATATGGATTAAATATATTAAATGGAATAGTCAACATTAAATAAAATGCTTTTTATACCCAATAAAACCATTGCCAAACTTAAAATATTAAACTTTAAATTTTTTGTTAATTGTTTCTTTATTGTATTTAATTGTTATTTAATCTATGTTTTTTCATAATGTAATTTTCTAACTTAATAATTCTCCGAACTACCTATTTTTACAGACATTATTTTATTTTTTTCAACATATAGATAGGCATTGTACATTTTTCGAAAGTCTTAAAAACGTCTCTAAAATCACATAAAACCAGTAATATGTTAAAAGTTTCTTCTTGACGATTATTTTCTGTCTGTTTACTCGGTACCGGTTTAAACAGTATTTAATCTATGATCTTTCATAATGTCATTTTCTAACTTAATAATTCTCCGAACTACCTATTTTTACAGACTTTTTTTTTTTCAACATATAGATAGGCAGTGTACATTTTTCAAAAGTCTTGAAAACATTTCTAAAATCACATAAAACCAGTCATATGCTAAACTTTTAACATATGACTGGTTTTATGAAACATATGAAAACATATGAAAAAAATAAAATAATGTCTGTAAAAATAGGTAGTTCGGAGAATTATTAAATGTTTCTTTATTACTTGTTTAAAAATCAAAATGTCTACAGAGAGATTACAAGTTATATCCATCTTACATTTCCATACTTTCCACATGATTTTAAAAATTAAAAGAATATATACAGTTCTCGATTACGCATTCTTCACAATTGTTAACATATACAATTCTTTTAGTATTGTTTAATCAATAATTTTTTAAATAAATCTTTTAATTAAAATCGTGATTAAAACCGCTCCAATAAAATTTTATCTGCAATTATGCATTTACGACTATACCATTGTTTGTGATGCACGTTTTCTTGCTAATGGCTGAAGCACACGATAGTCATTCGACCAAAATTTCACCCAGCACAACATTATGGTCACTAGAAGTTGCTTGATCTTGCTGAAAGAGACCCTATTTTTGCTTACTCAACATGGCCGTTATCCAAAATATTCCCCATTCTCCCAACACTGTTGATTCTTCCTCAACTGAACCAATCAGAACAAAGGTAGAAAATATATGCGTACTTATCCTGCAAACCCAACTTCGGCTTGATTGAACCCTGATAGCTTTTTTCATCATAAATTTTGTTCTAACGCAAAATTTTGAATGTGGTTGGGCAAACATCTAATGTATTAAAGCGAGAAGCAAAAGTCTTAATTTTTCAGAGCAAATTCGACCTTACTGCGCATGCCTCAACTTTTTTTGAAGGGTGAATAAAGCAGGAAATAGAATTAAGAAGAATCAAGAGGTTTGGGGAAAGAATAGCTCGCCTATTCGCCTTCACTTCTCACAACCCTACCTCTAGGAAATACTCCTTCTAAATTCTTCTTCATTCTATTTTTATTCCCTCTTCCTGGAGGAAGCATAATTTCTTCCACCTGCTTTGTTTGAGAGAGGGGTGAACAGAAGGGGAAGGAGGGATGTGCTTTCACTGTTTTTGAAAGTTGGAAAGGGAAATGGGAGGGTAGAGTTCACCTCTTCTATAGAATTTGAAAAAGGGTCGTTATCTAGGGAAGAAAACATATTTATTTTACAACCAGATAACAATAGTTCTGACGTAATTTTTACACGGGCTGCAAAACCTTTATATTTATAACCATTAAAAATTTTAATGTGTTTGGACAGCAAAAGCTTTTTTTTTATGTTTTCTTACGAGCACTTTTATCACTAATTATCAGTATTTTTTATTTGGGGTTCATTTAAGTTTTTATCACGGACCCGGGCAACGCTGGGCGTGTCAACTAGTTACATATTAAGGTGGTTCTCAAATCACCTGCTCAACAACGCGAAACTTTCTGACACATTTTCTGCCTCATTTTTAAACGCAAAGACATAAAATTGGCAGACCTGACCATTAAAACGAATTGAAATCGAAATGAGTTTTCTATTTTTTGATAAATAGATTACTTATCGAGTTTTACGCAATTCTGGTCACCCGACGACACGTTTTTTCTGCTTCTGGTGCTGCCGCGTCGGGAATTCGGTTCAAAACGTCGACTTTGACAGTATTTCCTGAAAGATCTTCTGCATTTACGAAAAAATGGAAAACGTGTTTCGAATACAATAGGAGCCCCTGCCAATTTGATGCATTTGCGAACAAAAATGAATTAAAAAAAAACAATGGCACTCTGGGAGTGCCGACAGAAGTGAAAACTTGAACAATTACGTGTGTATTTTTTGAATCGTCCGGAAATGTTTTATTGTGTAGGAAATACTTTTAAATGAAGTGCTTTTTTTATTCATTATTATAAACTACTACTACAAAAATTATATTACAATTTTCATTTAATGCACTATTGTACATGAAAAATAATGCATATTATTTTACATACAAAAATTGCAATCTATTGCTTAAAACGTAAATTTACAAATACATAAAATATGAAATTTAATTAATTGGTATTCTTTGACATGAATACCAATGAAACTTATGAATTTTCATCCACAATTTTAACAACTCTCAATACATTCATCATTTCTTCCATGAGATGTAGTTTCATATCTTTTGTAATAACATTTATCTGCAAAATAGGGTTCCCGCTTCCTATCACTCCAAAAATTATGACTTCTTTGCTGCCTGTCTTGTTTACGGTATTCGTGAACATTATGCTTTTTTTTTTTTATCTTCATACTGCGCGTATTGTTTGCGGTATCTATAATTTCTATCAACAAACTTTTCTTTTCTATAAAAGGATTTCACTTCATTTCCGTATCAGTAACCAGGTTTCTTAAAACTTTCGTGAAATATTTCCTTATTTTAATTTTTACTTTTTATATTACTTCCGTCTATTTTTTTTTCTCGTGCTCGTTAAATTATAATATTTTCCGTGTTTTGTTACTTCATTTTCATCTTTTGATTTGGTCTCGCGAGTTGAGTCACTTTTATCTGTTTTCACCGCGCGTGCTAAATTTATCTTGAAATAATTTTCTGAATTATTTTTATTCATAATACCAATCATTTCGTTTTCTGAACGTGAACTATTTCCTTTTGATACTTTCGCTTCATTGTATGAATTGGCAACATAATTTAATTTGCTGTCGGTAACAGTAACGGTAACGGTGTCGCGAATTCAATGGATTTTTCCCATCTCAAAAAATGCCCAACGCGCCTAAGGAAGTTTTCACTTCAAAAATGTGTCATAATGTAGCTAGTTTGGATTTGAGAACAGCTTTAACTGAATTCCAATATGAGCGAGTAAGAAAATTTGTGTTTGTTTGCTTTATTTAAAGGAACATGACACCTTAAATATTCTTTATCAATATGTGACAGAAAATAACTTAAAATTTAATCGTTAATGAAAGCAACACTTATTACAAATACGAGAACTTACAGGATCATCTAAACCATCAGTCTGATTAATAATATTCGTAGAATGTAAATCATCAGCTTCACTACCAGCATTCGGATCTTCCTCTTTCTGTCTATCATCCATAGCAGTATCGGCGGATTTATCAGTCTCAATATCTTCGTCATCCTTTTCATCTAAATAATTCGTGTAAATATTAGTTACTAGGAGTCCCGTGCACAGGATTTTCAAATGGGATGGGTGATAAGTGTGAAACATTTTTCGTTTGTTTAGATTTTTATAAAAATTATTGTCAATAATTACATGCTGAGCTACACTAATTATGTATTAACTTTAATTGCATCTCAATTTACGCTACCAGCATGTCATCAAATTATCTGTAACGTATGGCACATTGTTATCCAACAAGAGAAAACTAGAGTTACTGTTTAAACGTGATAACAAGTAAAAACTAGTCCAAGTTATCATGCGTTTAGTTAGTTCAATTAAATAAATAAATTATATTGAAGTGAGAGTTCATCTTTATTTGACAATTCACCTAAGTAAATAAGAAATTTATTTTATGATTATTAGTCCAATAAAAATCAATAAAGCAAAAATAAAATTAAAACTTGACCAAAAAATCAAAGGTATTATGCCAATTACAAATATTAGCACAATAATAATAATAAAATAAATCTTTACAATATTTTCCTTTTTCCTGTTAAGTTTGATCAGACGTAAAATATTCTCGATGTGGAAAATCGTGTTAAAAAAAAAGGACTATGAAAAACCTAATAAGAGGGGTTTATCTCTTAAAACCACCCTTTTCTGCACGGCCTTGAGTACTGCAGGGCCGTAACCAGCCCACCCCTTAACAACTTCTTGAGACCTCTCTAGACTTCAGGGTCTTTCAATACTAATATCATCTATATTAATTTATAAATTTTAAAACTTTGTAATCAATTTATGACCGGGAGGGGGGGGGTGGACTCTGCTTCCGTCTATATTTATATATCATTAAAGTAGTAGAGGGAAAAAGACAAACTGTGTATTAGACATTGAAACACACCAAAAGATTCGAAAGTCGCCTCCCCCCCTTTCTCTCAACTTTGCCAATTGATTATGCACGGCCCTGAAGTATACTGGGTATTTTGCGATTCAAATATTGCATATGAAATTAATAATATTGCATAAATCACGAGTTTTCAAGGGGTGAAACGTGAAACCTAGTAAAAAATTGATCATATTAATTTATTTTAGAGTGAAAACATCGATTTTTTATATAGAAATAGAGGCAGCATGAAGATATTTAACGTTGTGCATTATAATTACTTTTTACAGCTATTGCTGCCTGTGATAAAAATAACTAGACTGGACAAATCTGTGATGCAGGCAAATCTGTGATTAGCGGATATGTTTGTTGGAGAAAATATGCTGCTGGTGCCTTCTGTTGTTGTTATATATATAAAAGAAAACTTGTAAACGGAAAAAAAATTAACTAATTTGCGAAAACGTATGCACTATTTTTCTTTTCTTTTTTTGATGCAATCTAACACATGGGCTGATAAGTTCCCGGTATAATAAAGAAAACAGAACTTTTTAACATAACTTTACAACTTTATAACTTTATAACTTTATAATTTTAATAGTAAATAATAATAATAATAATAATAATAATAATAATAATAATAATAATAATTTAATAATAATAATAATTTAATAATAATAATTTAATAAATAAATAAAAATAATAATTTTATAATAAATAACATAATTTTATAACGAAAAAGCTCCAAACAGTGCTTAGAATCATCGACTCGTTGTTGTTTTTGGTCAAAGTCAACATGCGCGGCACCCACTTTGACAACATTTTCACTTTGACTTTTTCATAGACAAATGTTCATTGTAAATAAAACCTACACGTTCCTTGGATATCTTCAGAGTCTGAGCTATCGCCTGCAACTCCACTTTGCGGTTCCCCAAAACGATTTTGTGGACTTTTTTTTTATGTTTTCCGGAGAATTCACCTCTTTTGCGTGCAGCACTGGGGTCCGTACGACCACGTTGAAATTCAGCAAACCAGTCAATAATGGTTGATTTACCTGGTGCAGTGTCCGGGTAACGCTTATGAAGCCAAGCTTTTGTTTGAACGGTGTTTTTTTCCCATCAAATAACAATTCTTGAAATTCTTGTTTATCCATTTTTTTGTTTATCAACAAAGTCGTTCAACTAAAACCACTCTAACGTTTTTATCCACACGGCGAATCGTCATAACATTTTTTCTGCTATTTTTTAAAGATTATTATTTACTAAAAAAAGCATCGGTTCGGCGATTGCAACGCCATCAGTGTGCCAAACCGGGAACTTTTCAGCCCATGTGTTATCTATCTATCTATATATCTATATATCTATATATCTATATCTATCTATCTATCTATCTATCTATCTATCTATCTATCTATATATATATATATATATATATAAAAGCCGTACTTGGTATGTTTGTTCCTTATACAAATCTACAGTTTTTGTTCGATTTGAACGAAACTTGATGTACATACGTTTCAGAACGAGAGTACAATCATTGTCAACTTTAAAAATTTCTGAGACAATTCTTTACCATTTTTTTCAAACATCTCCCATAGTTTATCGTTACAGAAATCTTTTTCTTTCTAATGCAATTTCTTTCCCGATGCCATAAAGTAAATTGTATATGGACTATACTTTTATAAACCAATAAAAATTCAGATTATCTCACTATAATTTGAAATAAGAAACTTACGTCATATTGGGCAGTTAATGTGATTTTTTTCGCATATTAGAAAGATTACTATACGTGCGTTTAACAGACATAGTACATTTATTTAAATGTGTTTGGAGATAAAATTAAATAACTTAGCTCCTAATTTTATAAAGGCAAATTGTTTCCACTGGTTTGTTAATACTAAAGTAATTTTTCTAAGAAATAAAAACATACTAGATGGAACCCGTCAAAACTTGACGGAAAAAAATACTATAACAATATCAGTAAAATAAGCTTCTTTATTATTTAAGAAGGGGTGCGTTTGAAACATTCTTTCAAATATTTTATTTTATAAGCTTTTGTCCCCAGTGAAATACAGTAATATTTCTGATGCAAACTCCAAACAAACAATCCATAAACAACTGTGTAATGCAAATCAGTTTGACATTTCCGCCATATTTTCCACGGCAAGAAAGAAAATTTCATGGCCCTATGAAGTGTCATACAAATAGTATATTTCTACGTTCATCTCATATTCAGTAAATAAAAGAACATAGTAAATAAAACACACATATACAACACTATTTTTAATAATTTTAATTTTCCTGAAATCCTTTATTTTTGTGAATATCTTTATTAAAAAATGAAATCGTCTAACCTATAATTTAAAAAAAAGTAATTGGTAATATGTAATCAAGATATGCAATCAAGAGGAAGCAATCAATAAAGGATCCAATTCTAATCTTTATACTTAAGAAGGGAAAAATCAGTTAAAATTACGCCATGTTGGCACAATCATGTAAATTTTTCTCTTTAGTTTTATCAATGTTAAAACGCATTTCAAGCTAAGCATAACGTCATTTTCACCGGCGCAAACTTTTCACACGTACTTTATATACCTTACTTTTATGCTTAAACACCATGTATACAAATAAAAATATATTTTGTATTTAATTGTAATGAAAAATGGCACCAACAAAGTTATAATGCATAATGATAAAATAAACCCAATGGACAATATTCCCTTTACGTCACAATAAATATGATTTTTATTAGCTTATAAATATAAAGTTCACACGATAAATAGTTTTACCGAAATTATACTTGCAAATTAAAAAAAAAATGGCCTAAAAGTCACGTGCCTTTAATATGTATTATTTCTCTGTTATCTTCCCAACCATAGAGTTTCTCGTTACTCTGTGCCTCGCAAATCCGATTGCCCACTTTATGACGTCATATGCAGAAGTAAAAGTTTGATTTAAAATTACGGCTAATTAATAAAACTTTCGAACAAACGAATGTACGATAACAAATATGTGTCCAAATATCTTTCATTAAAAAAAAAGAATGGTGTAATTTGATGCGGTAGTTTGTTCTCACGGAATGTCGAAAAGAAATCGCTTAGCGTTTTAAATATATAGATTTTTGCGCATTCAAACTTCATGATTCAATTTATTCTACATAATCAAAAATCGTCTGTCAAATATTGACATTTAGCAATCATTACATCGTAACTTTTTTCAGCTTGAGCTTCAACCAAGAAGGCTTATTTAAGTTCTTTGGATGCAGATGGACAATAGATGCCCACTATTAATAAAAATTGGATTTAAAGAAAACAATACAATATTTTCCATTATTTTTTTTTTCAAAAATGGGTGTAACAAACGGGATTAAGAGTAAATTGGTTTAACGTAAAAAAAATTACGTATTTTTTTAATGTAAAACATTTATTTTAATTTTAAAAACTAATATATTTTTCCACAACGTGGCGACATTTTCATTTCACCAGCTTCGAAATTATTATCCAATTCTTAAAAGAACAATATATTTTTGAGAAATAATGTTTTGCATTAAAAATAACATAATTCCAAAACGCAATTTTAACAAATTATGTTTAAATTAAATTGTGAATATAATTTCTGAGTTAAATTTAGTATTTAATAATATATTTTTTAATTTTTCTATGAGTTCAGTAGTATTGGACTTCTTTAAACGTTTTCATGTTTTAAATAGATAATTTGCATGTGACGTCACGCACTCAAGTAAAGCCGTTTTTCTCAATTAACTGTAGGCGAAAAGTAACAATTCTTGCGGAGTTAGTAATTCATAATGTATTATTCCCTAAACATAATACAATGTATTCTAACTATTTGAAAATTACGAGAAACTTAGCGAAACTTCAAGAAATTTAGCTCAACGTTTTGCCTACGTTGAAAAACAAGCGCATTATCTATAAATATAAATGCATATTTGTACATGATTTATGAAGTGAAAGAATTTGTTTTAACTAGACACGTATCGGTTCAGAGGAAAATCTACCCCGGTGAAAGTGTATTCATATTTTAAATCATGTGCCGGTTTTCATTCACAAAATATTAGTATTTTATAGCAATTACACAGCGTAATTTCCACAGAATGTATTGGTCGCCAAAGCATAAGTTTAACATCCTTTTGCCGAACAATTTTCCAGAATATTAAATTTCGATAAAATTTAATAAATATATCAAAGTTGATGTAAAAGTGGTTAGCATATGCAATTTTCATTGAAGAATGGGATTTGCACTTGACATGGTTCACGTGAAATTTACGGAAGCGTCGACACAACGAATTAAACAAGAAAATCCCCCTCCTCTTTTTTAAAGGCACCATGATTATGGAAAAGAGCAAGAGCCAATTAAAAATCCAAGTATTATTAGTTATCTTTCTCTGGTACTTATATAATTCTTTATAATTTTAAAATATCTAAATCTATAGGTGAAAATATCTCTGCAGTGTAATTTTTGCCTCTCATTGGAATACATTTTTGTCAAATTTCGAAGCTCCCATAGTCCTAAACAACAATACAACAATCAATATGACAATGCTCCATAATTGGGGTGCTTTTTTCAGATTGCTTTCGCCATTCAAATAAATAAACAACTCTATTGCTTAACAAATAAGCCAGGTATTATTAGTCCTTGAATTAGTCCAGGTATTATTAGGCTTTGAAAGTTTTTGGAGCGTGATATACATTTTGATTTTATTTGTAGATCTACAACTGTTAAAAGTGGGGCACTGTGAAATAAAAAATATCACAAATATATGAGGGTTAAAGTATTTCTTGCTTATTTTATTTATTTTTAAACTTTTATGCTCCACCACGTTTTAATTTCTTTTTTTAAATATCATATAACTTTAAATATCATATAATAATATTATATCATAAATTGTTTTGAAAAAGCAACATAATTTATATTGATTTTTAGATTTTTCTGACCAAATAAAAATCATATCTAAAGTTACATGTTAATTAACAAATTTCCTCAAAAATATTTACTAATATAATTTTTTGAAAAATATTCTTTGACACGAAAACTTAAATCAATTTCTATGAACGGAATAAATGTAAAATAGAATAAATAGAAATGCTAAAATAGAATAACAAAGAAAAAAATGTGTTCCATACTTAATCTTAGTAAAAAAGTATGAAATTGCAAGTTCATGAAAGAAATGGAAATGATCATATATATAAAAGTAAAAATACGTAAATTGTGATTATCAGAAATATTATGTACTGTAAAATGTGATAAAGAGTTTGTTAATTGTATATGTTGCTTAATTAATGCATTAATTTACTTTAAATGTTACATGAACGAAGTCACGTGTAACACAGCTAGTATACTATATTTTAGATAATTATTTATGAGGCATGTTTGCTTTATTTTTATTAAAACATTTATGTGCTTTAGTGAGATTTCTCATATGAAATACAATCAAAGAACTGTGAGACATTAAAACATGTTTTGTAATACAACGTATCGCTGTATTCATTTAATTTATTATTATTAGCATAGAAAAAATTATCAAAATTTTATTTCTCTTCATCTATAATCTTCATTTAATGAATTTAATTTTAGAATTTTATTAACAAAGCGAAGATCCAAGAATTTTCAAAATCCAGTTTTACGCATTTTTACTTTTTCAACTGAAACAACAGACTTGAATTTTGTGCTTGTGTATAATTTTAAATTCATATTAAAGACAACTAATTCAAATTTAAAATGTTTCTTACTGCTAACTTTTATTTTAAATTTAATTTTAAGGTAAAAATCTAAAATTCCAAGAATTATATTTTGACAAAATTTCGGAGTATTTTTCTAATACACACAGACCTTTTTGAGCGAACAATTCTTGCGGTACCCGCACTTTCTGTTGTATCGAGATTTCATTGTGTTTCTGAAACTGATCTTTTGTTAACGAGAGGAAGTCGAAAAATAAGTGGGTAAGTGTGATCGAAGATCGCTCAAAGAGTTTCGTTTAATATTCCTTTCAAAACACTTTATCCTTTCTTTAATAAATCCAAATAAATTTCATTTAGCAACCAAAAAAAAAAAAAAAACTAAAAAAAAACGGCTATTATATTCTGTCATAATAATATCTGCCACGCGGACTAAATGCGATATAAAAAAATAATTTCAAAATTAAACATGTTGTATATACCTTCAAAATGTTAAAATATGCGAATATTTTTATAATCGGATTTCTATCATGATTCAATATGTTTCTCAAACTCAATATATTTACTATTCTCTATTACTCATATTGATACTCGCTTTGTATTATTCTCAAACATCTGAAAAATTCGTTAAACTTCCAATATGACATCAGATTTTCTTTTTAATTCTCTAATGACGTGATATTAATCTGCTTTGTGTACATACACATACTTAAAAATATGCATATTTAAAAAAAAAAAAAAAAAAAAAAAAAAAAGATAAAGATAAAAAATAATATAATTGGTTGAATACGAGAGCCATCCATAAGTCATTTGGTGTCGTATAACCCAGGTATGCTGATGGTGATGGCGCAGTGCTAGCGAAAGACTAGGATGATTTGCCCAATATGTGCACGACTGAAGAAGCTCTAGTTTGTTTAGGCGGTCGCTTTGGACAGAATTCGTAAGCCAAATAAATCAGGTGATCGTTTCCGACAAAATCGGGCGGAAGCCGTCCTCGGATTGCGGGAAACAAGCAATAGCTTTCTCACCCGATTGTGCCAGCCGGAGATCCCATAATCTGATGTCATGAACTCCGTCCTAAGACGAAAGAAGCAAGCAGGAGATTTCTCGGCCGGTACTGAAGTCGGCCATGGCAAAGGACTTATAATCGTTACTTATAATTAACGAACTTGTAATCAACTTAATGTGCGTTCTTTGGAAATGGTCTGTGCCAGGTAGAACGGTGAATAGACCTCTTTTGCAATCGCGAATAAAGGAGGAAGAGACGAAGTGAGAACTGTTCAGCGGTATGTAGTGGCCTTGGTGACGAAGGGTGGTTAGTCTAAGGTCTAAGAGATAGCAACATTTTTTACTTAATCATCTTATACAAGCTGGTCTTTTAATCTTACTTAATGGATCACAAAAACAGATATCAGCTGCCGCGACAGCAGTGGATGCACAGTCAAAGACAGATGAACAACAACCCGATTACGGAAGATCGCTACTGGTCGTGGTAATATCTTTCAATATTCAGTAATCGGATTGTCATTCATTTCCCTTTGACTGGGACATGTTGAGGCCGCATCGCGATATATAACAGCTGTTTTCGTGACTGATTAAGTAAGATCAATTTACATATTTGAAGATCAGCTTGTATAAAATGGTTAAGTAATAAGCGTCGGTGGCTCCCGGACTATTGGGGACAATTCACTGTTTCCCCTCGATCACGAAATCTCATGCAAACATATGGGAAAATTTAATTAGGTGATTACCAATAACTTAATGAATTATCAAAATACTGTTTTTACCATCAGAAAGCAGACTTCCGATGCCGACGTAGTGCGTTTTGGAAAATTGTCTACTTAGATTTTAAGCATTTTTAACTAGATGATAAATGTTGAAATTTCTCCACAAGCAGAAATCTACACGTTTAGAGGGGTAATGTTAAATACTTAAAATTTAAGGTGACATTTTTAAAAAAACACTACGTCGGCATTGGACGTTTACTTTCTGATGGCAAAACAGCTCACTACATCCAAATGTAAGAATATTTTAAATTTTATTCTAAGTGATATTGAACGTCATATACGCCAATAAAGCTATCTTTTTAAAAGATAGTTATGTAATTTAATAATATATTAACAATAATATATATAAATATTTATATTTTTATATTGTTCTTGGGTCCTGTATAAGTTATACACAACTTTAACAAATTTCATTATATATAATAATTATATAATGCATGATAACACGTTATATTTACAGAAAGTCGGTATACCACAAGGGGGATGTACATCTAGTATACTTTCAGACTTATACTTGTATCATTATGAACGTACATTTATTAATAGTAATATACATTTATATCGTTATATTGATGACATTATTTTAATTGCTACTGATCACACTAATATTTCTATATTTCCAGTTGATTATCCTACTAATTTAGAATTAACGGAAAACCTCCTTTCTAACAATACTATTAACTTTTTAGATCTTAATATTACACTAAAAGAAAACAAAACAATAATAGATCTATTTGATAAACGTAAAGAATTTAAATTTAAAGTTAATTCATTTACTAATTTTAAATCATGTCTTCATAATTCTGTATATCGTAATATACTCCTTAATCATATTTATAGAATAAAAAGTTTATGTTCCTCTCAACTTATTAACAAAAATATTAAAAAACTTATCTTTGACGCATTACAACATGGTTTTCCAAAAAAATTCATTTATTCCTTAATATATAGTTAGTTCCTATTTGATCTTTACAACCAAATTAACACATGCGTTTAAAAAATGTATAAAAAAATCATATAATCTTATAACTATTTACCAAAAAAAAAAAAAAAAAAAATTATAATAGGACGGTTGGGTGGGTAGACGTTGGATTGAGGAGGTGTGTGGCTGCGTTGTATGGAAAAATACGCATGGTTAATTTATATATTAAAAAAAAAAAAAAAAAAAAAAAAAAAAAAAAGGGGGCATTTTGATTTACACAATTGTTTGATCATACACATTTTATAATGGACTGCGATGTGTTATTCTTATGTATATTAATTTAGTTAGATTTACTTATTCATTATTTAATTATTTTAAATGAATTTATATTCATTAATATTAAGAATGTATTTGATCTAATGATTTGGATTAATACCTTTGGTGGACAATATCATATCTACTTCTAAGATAATGATTACTTTTATACAGTGTTGATATAATATGTTTTAATTTTATTTAGTGTTTTTATTTAATTTAACTTTGTTTAAAGCCACATTTTTGTGACTAATTCATTTCAATATTTACTCAATATTAATTTTAAATTCTTTGATTCTTAATTCAAATCTTTAGTATTTTAATTTAATTTATTTTAAATGATGTTGCATTTTTAGTACAGTTATTTAATCGTTGTTGACATTTATTGGTACATTTTTAATGTTGCATTAATTATTAATTTTTCCATATTACTACTTATTTATAACATAGTATTATTAATTTGTACATCCATTACTTAGATATTATTCAACTTTCTATTTATTAATTAATTTAATTAATTTATTATTTAACTAATGGCTATCATTAAGATAGTAATTTGGTTTAATTATTAAAAACTAATTTCCATCCATACTTTATATTTACTTTTACCACTAGAGGGCAGCACTATTTTAAGTTGTTTTTTATTATTAATTTTTCCATCTTAATACTTATTTATAACATAGTATTATACATTAATACATCCTTTAATGTAATTCGATTTTCTATTTATTAATAAATTTCATTTATTTATTATTTAACTAACTGGTATCAATGAAGTTAGTAATTTGGTTGATTTATGAAACATTTATCTCCATCCTATTCCTTCGATTCAGATTATATCCACTTTCTTTTCTACTAATAGATGGCAGCACTAATGTTCCTGTTTATTTTATAATCCATTATATTTTAACATTATTTCTGGCATCACTGCAAAGCAATTTATATTTCTAAGCAATTTATATTTTTAAAATTGGCAACATGATATGATTTTTTATGCAATTCATTCCCCAGTCATGTTGGTGTTTTCATGATGGTTCATGAACTGCAAGGTATCTTATTTATATCTCTATTCATCTTTATGGATTTTTTTTTTATAAGTATGGTTGCTTTCCTTTTTTATATTGTATTTTATTTTTTATTTTATCACTGATTTGAATCATTGTATTTGAGATGTAGTCCCAATATCATATTTTTTAGCAATGTTTGGCTAATATGAAGATGAAACATCTCATTTTATTTGTGGTATTTAGGCAATTGGGACTTGATAATTCTGTCTAAATTCCACAAATTTCATTTCATTTCATTTAATTCCATTGATTCAATTTTTATTTAATTTCTTATTCTTTCAATGTTTTTTGATTCCATATTAAGTGTGATGGGGAATCTTTCATTGTCAACTAATTATTTCATACTTAAAAACCGTAAGTCATGTGACTGTCCTCAACAGTTCCGGGATGTCCGTTTCACTTTTTCATATGCCAAGCGGCCATTTTTATTCAAAATTATTTTTTCGAATAAACTGCATAAAAGTTACATTTTAAGAAAGATCGTTCAAAATAAATTAATATTTGAGAGATGACTTGCGTTCAATTATGTATATATTCTGCAATAACTTCAGTCGAAAGATTCGCAGTTCAAATTCTCTATTCATAAAAGTAAACAAAAAAAAGATTGATTCGTCGTGAACATTTAAAATATTAAATCATGGAGGTAATCATTTGCAAAGCAAGTTCTCCGCGAATGAATTTTTGGACCGCTGCCTCGCGTCAAAAAAATAATTCGCACCAGTGAGACAATCAAAGTTTACCATAATTATGTGCTATACAACTCAACTTTCGGACCTTTTCTTGACGTAAATTGAACTCATGTAATAATATTTAATGAATCAGATTTTTAGCATTTTTAAAATCGCTAATACAGCTTTTATTTATCGCGTGTACAAATTAGAAATGATACTTTGATTTTGAAATCAAATGTTTTGATTTATGATATTATTTCTTATTTATTTATTTATTTTCTCTTTTAAATGAAAAGTGTGAAGTATTTTAAATTTATGTAATATAAGCATTTTAGATTAAAGTTAAGTATTTTAAATGAAATGAGTGACAGGTTTATAATTTAAAATTAAATTAATTGTAGTATGAATGACGGTGATGGGAACGATATTTGGCGAATTATCATCTGCTCCCGGCTAACAAAAATACTCATAATTAAAAAAAAGAATAAAAATAAATAAATGATAGTTTGTTGTAAATAAATATTGATATAAATATCAAAAATAATTTATAGAATTAAAATAAAAAATAAAAGTAAATAAACAACAATTTCCATAACAAAGTTTTCGCCAAATTGGCGGGTGAGGGGGGGGAATCGCGCCAACGTGCGTATGTGACATTTGTGCCCAAAAAATATGCGAAATGCTACCATGATCGCAAAAGTTCATGATTTGTCTATTAGAATCTTCCGATTTGGCGAAGGATTAAGGGAAAATTAAATTATGAATAAATGTAACGTGTTGCAATGTTTAACATACATTTAAGGGAGACCAAACTGGTCGCCAGTGGCGGCTAGTTATTTCATACTTAATTATTTCATGGTTTAAGTTGGTGTTATGATAATGTTTCATTTATGGTTATATATATATATATATATATATATATACATAATTATTTTTTTCGACCAAACTATACTGAGTTATGGTACTTTCAGTTTTACGAATATTCAATGTCTTCTCACTGAAAACAAAAAAAACCCTCAAAAAGTCTAAAAAAAACTCAATTTTAGCACCGAAAAATGCTGAAAACTCATAAAAATCAAATTCAGAATATGATGGCCGTAAAAGAATGTGATTTATTTTAATTATTATTTGTTAAAGATTCATGGAATGTGTTTTTTAATGGCTATTGTTCAACTCAGGGACCGTAGGGTCAGGTGGGGGAAAGTGGTGGTAAAATCAAGGTTTTTTTGGAAAAAGCCTTATAACAGTAAGTTTTAAGCACTAGATATCAGGTTTTTAATAGATATATACATTAGACTTATATAGGTTAGAAATATTGTGTTTATATAAAGTTTAGCCAAGAAAATTTCTTGTAGATTCATTTTAAAATAGGCATGTTTTGATACCACCACTTTCCCCCATGGTGGGGTAAAGTGGGGGTATAATATGTTTTTATTTATTATTTCTTCAAAATTTAACTGTGAAATAAAGGAAACGCTATGAGATTTACATTCAAATCTATATTCAAAGTATCCAATTTACATAAAATTTCTTACATAGTTTTTATTATAATTACTGATTAAAAAAATAATGTCCACGACTGTCAAATCTTGGTTCATCTAAAATGCGAATAATGCTGCTAACTTCCACATTATCTTCATCATCTAATTCTGGGAAAATATAATAATTTCCCAATTTAGACTTAGTAAGATATTTAACATGATATAGATCACCATTTTTCTCAACAACTTGCCCGATAAATGAGCACATCATATTTCTTTTGGAATTGTATTTTACCTCAAGCCATGAACCTTGATTGATTTTTCTGGTATCGAGAGGAGTAGTAGGACTGGTGACTTTTTTTATTTTTATATCAGACCTTTTTTGGTCTTTTCGTTTAGGAACCTGGCCTAAATTGCATTTTTTCTTTCTGTCGTCTTCTTTCATTGCTAATCTTTTTAAAACATTCTCTTGAGTTAAAATTTCCCCAGATTTGCTTTGCACCCTTTTTCTTTTTTTCTTAGAGTTATCCATAGCTAAAACCATGTTTGCAGATGGTGTGGGAGATACTGTCAACAAAATTGCCTCTTTCAAATCTTTCATAGGTGAATCTAGTAGTGCAGAAACTTTAGAAGACGCCGAGCTCTTATTTGTAGCTGCAACTGTTGGATTCTTTTCTGTAGGAATTATACGATGTTGAATGGCATTTCTATATAGAGGATAAAGGCCAGTCCCTCTAAATCCATTTACAGCATTTGTTGCCTTCATTTTTTCAAATAATTTCTTTAGAAGAAATGGAAAGGTTGCTTTGGAAACATTTTGCAACCTGCTCTCTCGATACCAAGTTTTTAATACGTTCCTCCACTCATTTTTCATTGGTGAAAAAACTCCAACATCTAGTGGTTGAAGTGCATGGCTGCTATTAGGTGGGAGGCATAGTAAAATAATAAAATTACCCATGGCTAGCTTAATGGAATTATATGTTAGATGACTTCCATGGCCATCATATATTAACAATACCGGCTTTTTAAAGTTTTTGACGAAATCGATAAAAAACTTCATCCCCGTTTCAAACAAAAAATCCTGCATCCAACCAGACTCTGTGCACCCGTAAAGAGTTCCTTGCGGCCCTCCAGTCATCCAGGATTGATATAAGTTCTGTCCTTTGTAGACAACAAAAGGAGGTAAATATTTACCAGCAGCAGATATGCAAAATAATACTGTATACATGGCCTTACCACAGTCGGCAGACTTTAAGTAAGTTGTTCGACTTTCCTTCTGGACAAAAATCTTGCTTGATCTGGGATCAGTAGACAACCCTGTTTCATCCAAATTGAAAATCCTTCCTGGCTCCTTAAGCAAACCATTGCTAAGCAGTACATTTTCATATATGTTAAAGAAAGTATTTGCTGTTTCTTCACACATATCTTTAGCTCTGGTTTTCGTTAAAAGTTCTGGCTTTCTTTTCCCAATTTCTCCTTTCCATCTCTTTTCAAATCCTCTCACCCATTCGATTCCTGGCTTTCCATTAGGAAAGAGATTGCTGAGCTCCTTATTGCTTAGCAAGTATGTTTCAACAACATTAAGAATATCTTTTCTGTCGAATGGAAATCCACATTTGGACAGAAATTTCACAGCTTCAACGATGCATTTCTCTTCTTTCTGACTAAGAAAAGGCGATCGGCCACGTCCTTGATGTGATGGACTTTTAACAATCCACCTCCTTAAAGTTTGGTCAGGAATACCATTTTTCTTGGATGCAGAATAAATCGATGCTCCATTTTTAACTTCTGCTATAGCCATCTGAAGATCATTTTGTGTATACTTTGGACCACTAGTCTTTTTTTATGTAGTTTCTAGGCATACTTAAGCTGGAAAAAAAAATTACATGTCAGTGAACAGTCACACATTAAAATTATCTAAATTGAAAAAAAAAAAGAATTAAATTTATTCTAATGATATTAAAAAATATTCTAAATCATGATTAAATATGTAAAAAATAACTTTTAATTTAATTGTATTATCATATTAAGATTAAAATTTATAAATAAAGCCTATTTTTTTAGATTAATACCTTTATTACAGCCCATTTTTAAAAATTAATCACATCTACAGTCTAAAATTGTATCATCATACAACATTGAGCTAAGCCTAACTATACCACCACTTTCCCCCACCTCAGAAAAAAAATCATAAAAAATTGAAATAATAAAATAATTCTTACCTTGATGCATGAATCTGTTTTTAAGAAGTTCTTCTACTGAAATGTATCAAAATATACTAATTTTATCAAGTGAGAAAGGATCAAGAACAAAGTTTATCAATACCATGTGTTAAGAACAAACTGCACATATATGTAAACAAGAAGATAAACAACAGTAAACTTGTTGCCAGATTTACAAATCTTAATAGAAATATTTGTCACAAACTCCAATTATGTATTAATTGAAAAAAAAGTAAAAATATGTACATTTATTGTGAAAAAAGTGCATTTTTTTAGATTACCACCACTTTCCCCCATCCCACCACTTTCCCCCACCTGACCCTATAAAAAACATTAAATTTCGTAACTTTTAGAAAATAAGTATTTTGACTTAAATGGATTCTGATGTAGAACAAAATTTGGAACATTTTTTTTCTTTTTTTGAATTGGAAGTATGCTTCTAAAACCAAAAGTTTAGGAATTAGCTATTGATCAGCGAAAAAAAGCAAAACATATTTATAAACATCCACAATTACGTCTCAAATAATAATATTGAGTTATCGTAGAATTTTAGGACAAAATACTTACTCAAAGAACTGTGGGCTATTTTTCCAACATCATTTTGTACTTTAACAGCTTCTTCCATTTCTTGAATCAGAGCTCTCACCTTCTTTCAATATTAAAAAAATAAGGACATTTAAGAGATAGATATTAAATTAAAAAAGAATCTAAATATGGATTTCAAGTTCTGAAATTTTCAAAGCTAGACTTTAGTTTTCCATTGAAATTTTCAGTAAATGTCAACAAAAGATAAAATAATGTTGCCAACTTAAAATGTATTTATTTTATTACGGAAATTAATCATCCTCTTTAATAAAAAGGTATGCGTTGCTGACGACTGGAATTTTCGCTAATCGTTGCCACAGATTAATCTCGGAAAATGAAACATTTGAAGTGACTGAAAAAATTAATAGCTCGAAAAGTATTTGTCAGAAAATTGTTAGACAAACTGCGTTAGAAAGGTAAAAAATTGTATTTTTCTTGATATAAATTTCAAATCTAATGATTATGTCGTTTTTCAAATATTGAATTTCAAAAAGTACGAAATTTCAGAATGGAGTACCATAACGAAATCTTCACGCGTAAAAAAGATAATGATAACGGCCATGTGTCCTGACGTATACTGGCTATAGCACGAGTCGCAAATTATAGTAGCTTACTATTCTGTTAAAATATAAAAGTAAATTATGATGCCACGAGTGCGTGATTTTTATTTAATTTTAATATAATAATCTTAGAAACATAATTTTAATATAATAATCTTAGTTTTGGAAAAAAATTTCGAATGGGATTAATAAATTGGTCAAAACTGTATATTATTTTGAGTTTAAAAGAGGAAAAGTTGGGGAGCGCTTTATATTATTTAGGTTTCCTTAGGAACTTTTGGCCAGAATTGAAAGTTTAATAAATCAAAACGTCAGAAATTAAATCTACATTAAATCGGGAATAACTATAACGATTGTAGATTTTCATTTAAAAATATAAAACCATTCCACATTGGTTTTAGGCATTTTTAAGGTTATTATCACGGGCCCGGGCACCGCCGGGCATGTCAGCTAGTATCATAATAACAGACGACTCAGTAGCAGAAACAGTGCAGCACGGCAGCAGTATGCTGCAGAATATTTTAGACTTTGCGGATCAATCTAACAGATTAAAATAAATTTCTGTGCAATGAAAAATTGCTAAAATTTCTTTTTTGTCTCTAGATTTATTGTATTTTCTTCTTATGTTTTCTTTGTAATCAAATTTTTTTCTTGTTTTATCAGTTACTGCACTTTCTTTAAGCTTGGTCTGGCATTCACTTGGATCGCAGATAAATTTTAGTTTGCAACAGATTAACACAGAAAATTCTACTACTGGGACAGACAATATAATCTAGACACACGGCAGTGTGTCAGCCAAGTTCCCAAAGTGAAAAAGTCGATACACCGGCCGTGGATATATTTACACGAACCATTTCGAGCTGTTTCCGCCAAATTTCGACACTCTACTACTGAAAATCTATTTGACCTACGTACTTGTAATTTTAAATGTGTAGAAAGGCTTCCTTAATTATTCAGAATCAAAAATTTTATAAATAATGCATAATTAGTTTCCGAGATAATGATATTTGAAAATGTCTGATAATCGATAATTTTACCACTGACTCACTCACTCATCAAAAAGATTTCATATATCTACTGCACCTATAGGCTTCAAATTTGGTAAGAAGTTCGTTTACACTATAAGAAATCGAAAAAAAAATAAAAAAAAATTCTGAAAATCGATTAATTACCTTCTTGGGGGGTGTCCATTTTTACTTTAACGTTACGTCTATTAGGCGAAATTTTAATTTGCCAAAAAAAGCGGCAAATGTGGAATCCGGGCTGACCTTGCAGCAAAATATTTGATTATCAGCCATTTTGGGCTAATTTCAGAGAATTAATTTTTTGAGTAATGGTGCATAAAATTTGTATTTTTAGACACATTGTGAAAAAACAAAAACATCTTGAGAGAATACATATATCGAAATACGCATATATTTCGAGACATCCGCAGTTGAAATTCGTCTAATCCCAGAATTAAAAATGTAAACAAAAGAGAGTCATTCCTATGATTCAAATAAATAATACTCATGGATGTGTAGCTACCATGGGTTTAGGCAGTGTAGCTGTGGCAAAATACCAGCTTATTTATTCCATCAAACTTACGAAAAGGCACGTGCGAGAAAAAAATAACAATCGTATTTTAATTGCATCGAAAAAAAAAAACATGGGACAATCCATTGTGTCTTTCTCTTCTAAACATTGCAATTGCAATTTTTCTTTTTAATCATAAAATATAAAATAAACACGTGCGGATATGTCACACTCTGCTATTTATTTTTTTATAATCATTGTTGAGCATGATATACTCCAGAATTTTATTTTTGTGGCAACACTACTTTGAGCAAAATTTCATTTCATTTATGAAAACAATGCCGATTTAATTTTCAATTATCTGTAAATTTTATACTATTTGTTTGCTATTATTTGGATAGCTTCGTCATTTTATTTGTAAATATGAATCGGACTGTTGATTTATATGTTAATGAGTCTGTAATGGTAAAACATAAAATTATGTCAATATGATTATTGTTATTTCAGAAATAATAAAAATTTCGAATCAATACACTTCGTTTCGAAACAAATATTAAATACAGCAGTATTAAAATACAGATTTCTGCCGCAAATTGACAGCCATATATTTTGTTGTAGGAAATTTAAATTAAATTGAATGTTGCCTGGTGAATAAAATAGTCACTTGTAAACACATTAAAAACCATTAAGTATAGTGTTTAAGTATATTGTAACTGTACAAAAAGTAATGAAATCCCATCAAAATCATACATGTGAAAGAATGCCAAGTTCGTTAACTGTTTCGCTAATAAAAGAAGTGAGATCTAACTGGAAACAAAGTTCTTTCGAAGCTCCTTAAATCATAGCTCCTGTCATGCATAACGCTCTTCAATTGCTTAAAATGATTTGTTATATTATTTGCTACTCAATAGTGCGACTTGGCAAGTTTTCTCTTATTCAAATTTCTCTACTTGATTGATCTGAACTTAAAGTTAATCATTTCCTGAACTAATCAATACCTTAACTTCGACATACTTATTCGAATATTTGATTGACTACATCTTTGCCAATGACATACTAGACTAAATTGTACTCAGACTCAAAGATTAAAGTTGGGTGAAAACTTGCCAAGTCGCTCTATTGAGTAGCAAATAACATAACAAATTATTTTAAATGGCGTTTTTATTTGCTTAATTTTATTGGCGTGACGTCACAAACCACCATCACGTGACCTCCCTGCTGTGTTTATATTTGTTTGTCTATGTATCGCATGCATACATTCAATTGGAAATTCCGATGGTAAAATACCACCAACACGTGATTTCTTACAATCTCGAACCCAGATTCCCAATAAAGCCCATTGAAGAACGTTATGCATGACACGAGCTATGATTTAAGGAGCTTCGAAAGAACTTGGTTTCCAGTTAGATCTCACTTCTTTTATTAGCGAAACCGTTAACGAACTTGGCATTCTTTCACATGTATGTTTTTGATGGGACTCATTTTACTGAAATAATAACAGTACGCACGCATCTCATTTGTCACGTTTGACGTACAATTTCCAACTTGTTTATAGATATTTTTCGATTTTGTATACATATATGTATTTTAGGTAGCTTTCAATACAAAAAAGTATAAAGCTACCTATTGCAGCCGTTCGGAGGAAAGCAGTTCCAGAAATTTTCGATATATTTTCACCGATCATGACCCCCAGACCCCAAAACCACCCTCCGTTCAAATGTTGATTTATATATATAGATATATCCATATATATATCTGACCTATGTCATACGATAACGCTCGTATTTATAAATCAATTTCGATGAAACTAATTGTGAGTATTAAGCTCACCAATGTCTCGACCGAGTTCGTTGGCCAGCTTGGTCCGCCATCTTGTTTCAAGATGGCGGCCACTTACAGATTTAAAACTAAAATAAATATACAAAAAAGTTAAAAATTCAAATTTATTTTTTAATTAAGTGTTAGGCCTTGATACAAGGATTCCAGAGCATTTTTTGTTTTACCTCTATCTTAAAATATGGCTGAGATAGAGCAGTTTGAAATTCTAGGGTGGCTGACATTTTGAAACAAGACAGCACATTACAAAAATTTTCATTGTTGTAATCATTTTCCCAATCATACGCATAAAACTATATATTCATATCCGTTAGCGCCAAATTCTCGCCAAACTTGGCGATATTTGGCGAAATATCGCCAAATTTGGCGACCGAAATAAGTCTTCATAAATGAAGCCAATTGGGCTATAGCTCAATAATTTGGCAAATTTCTTCTTCTAATATAAATGCTGGACGATTACACCATGAAATATTACAACATTAAAGAAGTGAATATAAAACATCACATATTTTTATGAATGGTGTATACAAATTTAAAATTTTATACATACATTAATATTAAAAATATCGACGTTTCGACCACCATCTATGGTTTCCTGAAGATGACCATAGATGGTGGTCGAAACGTCGATATTTTTAATATTAATGTATGTATAAAATTTTAAATTTGTATACACCATTCAGTAAAAATATGTGATGTTTTATATTCACTTCTTTAATGTTTCTTATTCTAATTCAGTATTAACGAATCTTTTGTAAACGTTTTTTTTTTGCATTTTAGCTTGCTGTTTTCGTGTAACATTAGCTAAAATTGGTACTTACGTATTATCCGTGCCAGTTTTAAGCCAACTGCGCCAGGCATGGAGCCAATATTACTAATTATAGTAACCCTTATATTTTGTTTTCTTGCTGCATGGTACATGCCTGGGAATAATCTATAATATTATTCTTTCTTATTTACTATGCTATTTACCATTTATTAATTTTACTAAAATAATGTTATTTACTATTTTTAACAATGTTATAAATTTAATAAACATACATTACATTTTATTTATTTTATATTAATTACCATTTTTAACAATGTTATTTGATAATGTTAAATTACTGCATTTGAAAACATGATTGGCAACGATCAACACGATTGGTACTTGGCAACCATTTTTGGCGATCAATCGCCTGGCACGGATAATACGTAAGTACCGTAAAATTTTAAAACGAAGATATAGGAAAGCTAACTTTTCCTCCCGGTACAGGCCGGAAGGACTTTTTAAATTGTAATGGCAGTTGTGAACGAGATTTTTGCCTTTTTATCCGCGCCTTCGGAAATATTAAAAAACAAAAAAGATTTACAATAAAGCGTATATATTTTTTGCATTTTTATACAGACCACTTCTCTGCTTTATGATTTTAAGTGATATTTATTTAAGATACTATATCTTTCCTGAGATTCCCACAAGTTATTTTCGGTCGTTTATTAATTGTTTACAATGTTCCCACTTTCAATAATTATTTATCACAAAAAGGCCTCTCAGATTTTTTAAATATGTTATTTATGTATTTTCATTACTTGTTAAAACATCGAAAATGAGGTAAAATTTTGTTTTGGCATTGTAGCTTATTTTTTTTAAGGTAGCGCAAAAACATGGTTTAATTAACGTATGTTTATAAATATTTAAAAAACATGTTTTTCCGCCATTTTGAAAATTTTGGTAAGACGCTAAAACTGCCTTTTGGCGCCATTTTGGATTTTTTCGCCAATCGCGCCAACCGGCACAGGATACGAAACTCTTCCCCAAATGGCTTATTTATATTATATAAATTGTATAAATATTTTAAAAAAAATGCTTGTGTATATGAAACAACAAATTTATATAAATTGTATAAATATTTAAAAAAAATTGCTTGTATATGAAACAACAAATTGAGTTGCAACCTAATTGCAGGAAAAATTTCCTCTCTGGCCAATGCAATTTTCCTTCTCTCGCCAAGGCCCCTGGAAACAATAATAATAATAAAAAATGCATAAAGTAGTAAAACATAAATTTATATTAAAAGTGCAAGCACCTGATTTTTAATTAAGCAAAACATTGCTAGATATTTCAAAGATTTTGAAAATTGTACATGAAGATTAGTAGAAGTTTATTTTTTCAACTTATCAAATTTTTTTCAGACTATTTCTTTTTTAAATTAAAAATGCATAATCAATACAGTAAAACCTCGGAATAACGGATACCTCGGCATACTTTGTCCGTTATTCGCAGTCGTGTCCGGTATTCAGAGGTAAAATGTATAAACATATAACCGCTGGGGATCGAAAAAGTGTCCGTTAAATAGTGTTCGCTATTCGGGAGTGTCCGTTATGGAGATTTTACTGTATATTTATCTTGTTTAAAGCATTATTTATGAATTGCGCTATATCTTCTCATTTTATTAAAATATAACACTATTTCCTATATATTTCTATTAAGTCTTTCTGCAATAATAAATTTCCCAATTTCTCCACAGAAAAAGAAAACCCTTTAAAAAATTCCAAATCAAAAGAATTACATAGATACTATATAGACTACGGACGCAAATCTTATGTTATTCTATATCAAAATTATAGTAACAAAAAAAAAAAAAAAAAAACCCAGGAGAAAACAGTTATGAGAAAAAATTATACATACCTTCAAATAAATTAAACAGAAGAACTCTAGTCTGCAATAGTAAATATTGTATAAAATTTGTTTAAAAGGAGCAAAAGTTATATCTACTCAAATGCAATTAAAATATAGACGAAAATGCCATAATAAAATACAGAAATTTTTTGAAAGAAAAAGTAAACAAACATTTTTCATCTATATATTTAAAACACGAGCCTGTTTTTTTTCCCATTATCTGCTCTGAGATTTCTACTGCATCAATTTTAACAATTATTATTTTTAATAAAAATGAAAGATGTTCATTTGGAAATGAGTCCACACTATATATTTTTTAATATTTCCATTTTATATTTTATTTTTAATTTTAAATGTTGTTAATGAAATTTCTTCAAAATGATGGCAATCGGGTTACTTCCATTGTTGCAGAGAAAAGGGAAATATCGAAAAATATTCAGACACGTGGCTTTTTGGACTTATTTTTTAATTTGTACGTTACATTTCAGTAAAAATATTTAAAAATGTGTACTTTGTTTTTATAAGTCAATAAAAATTCATATTTGTATTTACTAAGACGTCACGAAAATACTGTCTATTGTAATTATTTTATTCTTATTTTCATTATGGATAATGAATGTGCATGTGACGTCACGAAGCAACTGCACTCAAATAAAGACGTACTTAGAATGTAACAGTTATCGGATATCATAATATTTTATTTCCTACACACAATATGATGTATTTTAACTACACGAAAATTACAAGCAATTTAGCGAAAACTACGAGCAATTTACCTCGAAGTTTTGTCTATGTGGAGTTGAGTAGGCATCAAGGCAGTTTATTGACAAACATGCACATTACCTTTATGGATGCCATTTTCTCGTTACAATGAAATAGAAAATATGTTTTTAATTTGAATAGATCGTGTGTAAGGTTTTAAAATCACCAAAGAGGCTCAAGATATCTAAAAATTAACCGACATCATTTAAAAGAAAAAGCATCTATTTTAAAACACAAAACTGCTACATTTTCCTATAACTGCGTCAAAATTATATATTTTTCACTTCACCAGCTCTGAAAGTACAGGCCAAATTTTCAAGCAGTCAACGCCGTTACCTGTCAAAATGACGTCATCTTAAAAATGCCTTAAACTGAAAATGTATAATTTAAAACAGTGGCATATTTTCTACAATTCTATCTGAATAATGCAATTTACATTGGCTCTTCATTCCTCCATACCTAGATTAGGAAGATTCATTAGGATTATTTCACTACGGACGTTCCTGTTGTAAAAAAAGCGTAGTGTTGTAGGGTATTACAGCTAGCTTATTGTGGCATGTTTTCTACAATTCTATCTGAATAATGTAATTTACATTGGCTCTTCATTCTTTCATACCTAGATTAGGAAGATTTTTTTAGGAATATTTCACTACGGAGGTTTCTGCTGTAAAAAAAAAAGCGTAGTGTTGTAGGGTATTACAGCATATTGTGTGTAGACTTACCCAGTTGCTATTGTTAGGTGGTGGCAACGACCAGCGCTTTCGCTTTCGTTTTTATCGTTCTTACATCATTTCTAAATATCACACAATCTCATTTTCTACATCACCAAATAAGTAAAAAAGTGTACTTTCAAACGAAATTTATTTGAAAACTGCAACGCAATTTAGTGACTTTAAAAGATTTCCAACATGAATTATTTTTTAAATCTACCTCAACAATGAACATCTCTACGATATAAAGTGGCTACTGGCAAAGTTAACACAATATACATTTATGATTGTCCAGTCCAGACTAAATTAAAAAGAAAAAAAAAAGTCGATTAATCACCAGATCAGATTGTCCCGTAAGATACCAGCACTATGGCGCTAAACTGAAATTTGTCAACGAAAAGTCAGATTTTAATTTTATGTTGAACATAAATTTAATATGAAATTAAACTGAATTGGTTGAAATATTATGTTGCATCAGAATTTGCTCGAAATTGTATTTTTTGTTATTTTTTTAAGACCCATTGTGTATGTCACTTTATAAGAAGAAAAGGATCCCCGATCGTCGAAAAAAGGGGGACAATCATTTTGCGATTATGGATAGGGAACGAAGAAACCATACAAAGAATGAAAACATTAAAAATGTATCTCATCTGCAGATTTTATATCGTTATTGTAAAAAAAATTCTCCATTCTTACATAAAACATTGATTAGCTCAAAACAGTGGTTGCGTTCCAGAAGATATGAATTTGGAACGAACAATATGATCAAAGAGTATATTTTTAAATTTTTTATTTCATCGAATTTTGACGGGTTCCCTCTTGTAAAATGTGATTTTTCATAGTAATTTAATAAAAAGCTCACAAAGCAAAAGTAAAAGAAAAAGGCACGGCAAGAATGTATAGAAAATATTATTATAAATTTTGCAGTAAAAAAAAAAAAAAAAAGTTAAAAAGTATAAATAACATTAATTGCATTCAACTATTTCTTGAACTCTATTTTACCACCGTAATAAAAAAGAAAATAATAATAATTAAATAATTTCGCTAAAAGCATATTTCTCTATTCTAAAAAAATTGTCAATGCTGCCGTTGCCGGTTTTGAATCAACAGTGTGCTTTTTACTTTCTCAGCTTATATTGTAAAAACTATTGCATATAAAAACATGAAAACTGTTAGTTTTATAGAGAAATGTACGCTAATGCTAAAATAAGTGTTTTAAATCTAAGAATTATTTTAAGCGCTATTCAATGGTGAAATCAGTCAAGATAGCTCAGTTACACAAGTTTTATAGTATCAAAAACTATGCATATCAATTTAGCCATCCTTTGCAGGCTTGATTAGATTGATTAGACTTGACTATTAGGCCATGGTGTGAAATGTCCAACCATTTTTTAAATGACTATATTTTCGAATTTTTTTAAAAAAATGTCATTATCTGAATAAAAAAAACTAATTCATATTTTAAAATACCCGCTTTTTATTTACCGTTATCACATTAAAAAAAAAAAAAAAAAAAAAAAAAAAAAAAAAAAAAACTTGAATAACAATATTTCCAAACAATGTATATTCAATTGAAGTATGTATTTACATGTGAATACTGGAAAAGAAAGAAAACTTTGAAATAATTAATTTATTATCTATGTATTTTACATTCGGAGACAAATATTATATCATATTTATACAAAAAATATGAATTTTGTTTAAGGTTATTTGAAACAATTATCATCATCACATATATTATTTCTCTTGTCAACATCCCCTTTTCTATGAATTTACGAAACAGGCAACAACGGATGAGGTATCATTCGAAAGTTTTTGAAGCGGTTTCGGACATAGTACACTCACATTTCGTTAAAAAATGTTTTTGATTAAAAATTGCAGTTAATTAAAAATTAAATCGGCATTGTTTTCATAAATGAAATGAAAGATTTTCCTCAAATGAGTGTTGCCACGAAAATAAAATGCCGCATTATATGATGATCAACAATGATTATAAACAAATCCTTCTATATATAAAAAAAAGTTTTGGCTTAAAAATAGACCAATGAAAATCTGCGTAGATATTCCGGGTTAGTGTCATCGCTTTTTTATTAGGGACTTTTTTGAGGAGCGATTACTTTTTTTCTAGCCATCCTACAGATTCGAAAATCATACCACTAGACGCGAAATATAACAAGCTTTCAGAAATTCAAAAAATTATCACGGTCGGACAATAAAAACTCAAAAAATCCTTAAAAATCGAGTAAAAAATCTTTTATTGAAAAAGTCATTTTTTATATTGTTGCCAAAAAAGCGCAAATGATTATATTTTATCTCAAATAAAAAATGTATTTGCGCGAGACTATTAAAAACAATAATGAAAGTTTAAAATAATAATTAAATGATCACGTGTTGAAAGCAGGAAATAAAGAAAATTACGTCATAAAAATTGTGTTTACACATGAATCCTTCTAATACCTCGAAACGTATCTGATTGGTCAGAGCTTTCTGACTTTTCTTAGGGGGAATTAACATGAAAGTAGAGAATTTAGATAGGATGGACGCTATTAGAGGGGTTACCAAGAGGAAGAGACCCGAGTCTGTCGCCAATTTTAGCACCAACTTGGCGATATATCGCCAAATTTAGTGGCCAAAATTAGCTGCCAAAAGTGGCGCCACCTTGACGCTATTTCCAATATTTCGCCAAATTTCCATAGACTCCTATTGAAATCCAATAGCGTTTACTCGCTTACAAAAAATCCCCAAATTAAGATATTGCAATGCAACAAAAATTAATATTAGCTTATGAATAGAGCTTAATTGAACTATTTACATTATTTTTAAACACAAACACTTGCTATTTACAATATTCGTAACACTATATATACAATTGGTTCTTGTTAGTTATCCTGTCGACCAAATTACTGTCGCCAAATTCATATATATTAAACGAGCAAGAGATTTTCCCGATTATTCATATATATTAAACTAGCAAGAGATTTCCCTGATTATGAATGATATCGTAAACGACGTGGAAGATTTTCACGAAAATTGTCCCCTGTACTAAATCGAGCACGAAAAAATGATCTAGCTAGGTTCCGAATACAAGAAAATTCGTTTTTACAGGGTAAAACAAACTCAGCCCTGAAAATGTTTTTTGTTATAAATGGAAAAATACTCAAACGATTTACACGAAACGTGTTGCCTATACTAATTCGAGCACGAGAAATCAATCTAGCTAGGTTTCGAATTCGGGAAAGGTCATTTTGATCAATTAAAAGGAACTCAGCACTAAGAATGCTGCTATATATCGAAAACAGCACTAACGATTTTCACATAAATTAATGACTACACTAATTCGAGCACAAGAAATCGATCTAGCTAGGTCACTAATTCGAGAAAACTCGTTTTCTGTGTTTAAAACTCGACGTGGTATAAAAAACAAGTCTTGAAACAAAATCGAAAAAGTACAGAAAGTTCTTTGTCCAGACCGACTTTAGCTATCCAGTGCCAAAAAAGTGGGTGCTTTTCGAACCAAAATGTACCAAAAAAAGAAATAAAGGAAAAAAACATTCATAAATATTGAAATGCAAACGAGATATTAAAACAAATATATCCCACAGGACTAAAGTAAGCCAGCGAGTATTTTTGTGTGAGTGGAAGCTCAAAATAATGAATTTATTTGAAATATATACTTTTTGCTCTGTTTATTTATCAACAAAAGAGAATCAGAAAGAAAAATGAAACATTATTTAAATTATCTTTTTACTCTTTTAAATTTATTTGTCATCGTGTAATCGTAAATTTATTGATATTTAATTATTAATTGATGAAAGCGTATTCTGTATGTTACATTTTTTGGTACTTTTCGGTTAGCCGGGCGCCAGTGATATATATACATTTATATATATATACACACATATATATATACACACATATATCTATACATATACATATATATACATATAATATACACATATATGTATGAATATATATATATATTTATGTATATATATTTATATATGTACATATATCACTGGCGCCCGGCTAACCGAAAAGTACCAATTTTTTTTAACAATTTATTTTTTACTTTTAACTCTTTAAAATATTGACTTTTGCCATTTCACAGCGCTTTGGGCTATTTTGGCGAGCATTTTACTGTCACATAATTAAATCCGTTGTTTTTCAACTCCCATACAATTGCACGAGTTACAGAGATATTTGGCGATTTATCACCTGTGACCGCCTAATTGAAAAATAACAATAAATTTCAAGTGAATGTATCATATATATTATTTCTCCTGTCAACATTCCTTTTTTCTGAAAATACGAAACGCAGAACGACGAATGAGATAGCATATGAAAGGATTTTGAAAACGCTTCTGACATAGCACACTTAACATTTCGTTAAAACATGTTTTCGATTAAAAATTGCTGATAATTACAAATTAAATCGGCATTGTTTTCCTAAATGAAATGAAAGGTTTTCCCCAAAACATTGTTGCCAAAAAAATAAAATACCACATTATATGATGCTCAGCAATTATTATAAAAAACACCGCACGGGTTTATTTTACATTTATGATTAAAAAGCGAAATTTAAATTGAAATGTTTAGATTTATATTTCTATGTCCCATGTTTTTCCCGAAGCGGATGACGTCATCCTCTAATGCAGTTAAAATACGATTGTTAATTTTTTTTTTTTTTTTTCTCGCACGTGCCTTTAGCAATCTTGGATCAGTTTTTACTCTAACTTTGATGGAATAAATTAGATGATATTCTGGATTGACTAACAACTAAATGTTGTTTACAGATATTTTTATCCTTGCTTTTTCTTTAGAAGTTTAAACCTGCATCTAATAACTATTACATATTGATAAAAAATGGTACTTCTCTTTTATCCCGTCGACCACTTTTCATAACAAAAAACTATCGCCAAATAAACGGGAGAACGTTGCCATTGGAATATCAAAATAAATAAATAAAATATAAGAATTTAAGGACACAGTTATTTTAATTAATGAAATAACTAATAAACCAGTAAAACATAATGAAAAATACACGCAAATGTCGAATTAAAAACCACTTGATGATTTAACAAACACGTATAATGCTTCTGACATCAAGTAAATGGGACTGCATTTTTGGCGTTTAATCTTACAATTTGGCGATAGTTTTTTGTTATGAAAAGTGGTCGACAGCATAATAGAGAAGTACCTAAAAAATATTAGATTTCAGTGCGAAATCCTCGCACGGGCCCTCTGGTTAATTTATAATTAAGTTGTAAAAATATTAAAATGTTGTATTGTCATCGGCAAAACACTTTTCAACATCATTTATATAATTCTTGTCTATCAGGAATTGTGTTAAAAATCGATTGGAAAATTCCATGAATAAAAAAAAAGTAATTTAAAATAAGCTAGCAAAAAAAAAAAAAAAAAAAAAAAAAAAAAAAAAAAAAAAAAAAAAACCTGTTGAAAAAAATTACCGAGCGAGGATTGGTCTACTAGGTACTTGTAAGATTAAATGCCAATAATGGTTGATCGAAAATGTCACATTCACTTGACAACACGTGTTTACGTCATCAAGTTATTTTTATTTCGACGTTTTATTTATATTTTTATTAATGTTATACTAATTTATTTGTTTTTTCGTTATTTAAAATAAAAATTATGTCAATTTGTATAATTTGGTGAGTGAGTAGGAAAAAAAGAAAATTACGTCATAAAAATCGGGTTTACACATGAATATTAAAAATAAAAAAGATGAATTAAATGAAAAAGCATTATAACCAGTTAAATGAAAAATCATTATAACCTGATTACAGAAGTAAGTCGCCGTTCGTGATATCACCATCATCTTTTTAAAACAGGATACATTACCAGGTTTTTAAAAGGCTGTGAAATCAGAACGGGGGTTGGTGAGCGTAGCGAGCAGGGGGCAGAGCCCCCTAGTAAATAGTACAATAAAGATAAAGTAGGATTTCTCTGCACTTGTTTATTTTATATTTATGTTTAAAAATCAGAATTGAAATGTTTAGAAGAAAAAGACACCATCGATCGATCGAAGCAGTGGTATTTCACATGTAGAATAAAAGGTATGCTTTGTTATATTAAATTAAATTTTAAATACATTCACTTAATTTTTCTTTGTTTCATGTTTTTCAAGAAGCGAATGACGTCATCTTCCATTGCAGTTAAAATACGATTGTTAATTTTTAGGGTTTCGTTCACCTCACGAAACCCTATTACTCCCGCTTCGCTGTCTGTCCGTCACAAAGCCGGTTCTCAGAAATTATGTAACTTATAGTCCTGAAATTTTGTGTACTTATAGCTAAATACTTATTATGAAGCTCAAAATCCTAAAATTTGAAAAAATCGTATTATTTTAATATATAGAGATAAAAAACCAAAAATCTAACAGACTTTTCCTAGTAAATTTACACATTTTTCGTTATAGCAGTTGCCAACAATTAAAAATCCACAATAAAATTCTTTCTACAATAATTAATTTTCTATTGAAAGATTTCCACGTGAAAAATGAAAATAAAATAAAAAGTTTCACCAATTGAAAAAAAAAAAAAAAAAAAGATTAATGTGACGTCATATTCGTAATAAAACGGAAATTTTCAAACATTTCTCAATAATACAAGGAGTATGAGTATGTGTAAATACAGAAAGCAGCTTAATATGACGTCATTAGAGAATTAAAAAGAAAATTAATCTGACGTCTAACATTTTGAAGGTCTCTATACAAGATGTTTAATTTTGAAATTGATTTTTTTAATATCGCATTTAGTCCACAAGACTGATATTATTATGACAGAGTATAATAGCGGGCTTTGCCCGCTATCGGACCGATTCAGATTTTCGAAAAAACGAGAAAAATAGACCGATAAATTTTTACTTTATAAAAAATATGACTTTTTTTTTTTTTTTGCTAAATGAAATTTATTTGGATTTATTAAAGAAAGGATAAAGTGTTTTGAAAGGAATATTAAACGAAACCCTTTGTGCGATCTTCGATCACACTTACCCACTTTTTTTTTTCTCGCGTTTGCCTTTTGCTATCTTCAATCAGTTTTCACTGCAACTTTGATGGAATAAATGAGACGATATTCTGGCTTGATTAATGTTGTTTACAGATATTTTTATCCTTAATTTTTCTTTAGAAGTTTAAACCGGCATCTTAAAATATATTAGATATTTTAAAAATTATGAGACTACATTGAGAAATCCTCACACCGGTCCACTGGTTTCTTTTATTTTAAGCTAGCAAGCTATGCCCGCTGCGCTGGTCCATTTTCACGGCTGCCACTGGCGACTATTTTTTAATTCTATCTTGCATCACTTTCTCAAAAAAAATTTTTTTTTCACATACACTTTGACAACAATGAAAAAAAAAAAAAAATACGTGTTCAATATTTTAGAAAAATAACAACTTTTATACCCCTAAATAGATTTTTCTGAAATACTGAACACGTATTTTTCCGTTTTTCAATCCGATGTATAATTCTCGAGTTATTCGACCGTTTCCAGAATTTTCAATGGAAACTATTCTCACTGCATTTTACTCGAGTACAGCGCCAACGATTTTCCGAAGAAAATGTTTAGTACAAAAGTTACGTATTTTTTCCCGCAGAATCCGAATCTGCAATAAAAAAGGGGGGGGGGTTATAATTTAAGATTTCAAAGTTGACCCCTTTTCGCCCCAGGGGGTAGAGTTGGGGGGGGGGGACGAAATTTGATATCCATAAATAGATTTTTCAAAAATATTGAGCATGCATTTTTCCGTTTTTCAATCCGATGTATATCTTCCAAGTTATTCGACCGTTTCCATACTTTTCGGACACCTTTTATATAGTAGATATAATTAATTGATGTTTATTTCCCGTCGCCGTATTTTGTAAAGAAACTAAGCAAGAACAAAAATACTTTGATATCAATACAATAATTTTAAACATATGGATTTTATGTATGAAAGGCGCGCCATATTCAGCAAATCACGCACCATTTGTATTTATAAATAATGAACTTTAAAGCTTCCGCTGGTAAAATGTCATATTTAAAATAAAACGTCCATTTTATTCAGAAAACTTAAATATTTTATTACAACTACACAATAATGAGTAACTTCAGCAAACTTTTCCGCTCATAGTTCTTTTATCTCAAAATTTTCAAGCAAACATAGTTTATTAAATTAAAAGCACTTTTAATACTTATTTCTCACACTGCCTCCATTTCTTAAAATAAAAAGAAAACTGCCCAGTTAAACTGAGGGCATTGAGCTCACAGGCTATTCACACTAATTGTATATTATACTCTTATTTCAAAGAATTTGAAATAAGCCCCTCGAAAAATAAAGAAATCGACAATATATTAAGGGGGATCATCCCCACTTATAATTAACCAATAAACACCTAAAACTATTCAGGAAGCGCCTTATTACAATGAACAAATATATAAAATTTGAAGCAAATCGAATAATTCTGCATGAAAAATCCATTTATCTAAATTAAGGGGGGATTAGACCCCCGTATCCCTCTTTATACTTAACCAATGCACCCCAAAAACTAACCAGGGAAGTACCTTACCACAATGAACCTATATACAAAATTTGAAGAAAATTGGATAATTCTGCATGAAAAACCGATTTATCTAATTTAAGGGGGGTTAGGCCCCTGTTTCCACTCTTTATACTTACCCAATGGACCCCCAAAACTAATCAGGAAAGCTTCTTACCACAAGCAACCTATATACAAAATTTAAAGGAAATCGGAAAATTCTGCATGAAAAACCCATTTATCTAAATTGAGGGGGGGTTAGCCCCCCGTTTCCCCTTTTATACTTAGCCAATTAACCCCCAAAATTAATCAGGGAAGCGTCTTATCACAATGAATCTAAAAACGAAATTTAAAGCAAAACGCTTATTTCTATCAAAAGTTATCGCGTTACGTACGTACATACAGACAGTGGTGTAGTCCTGGGGAAAAAAGTGGGGGGACGCTCATAGTCTGGATCATTAGGGTCTGTATCACCCATAGGGCAAACTTGATTATGAATCTTGCTTTTCATTTTGAATTGAAGAGAAAAGTAATTGAAAAATAAAATTACAAATTTTAAATTAAAATTTATTTAAATTAAATTAATTAAAGTTTTTTGTCTGTTGGTCGTTCATAGCTTGCCATAAATTAAAATATTGTTAATCTTATTTCTTGTGTGAAAATATTTGAAATAGAATTCGTAATTCAATAACACTAATCCACGAAACGAGACTTTTGTTAGACATTGTTTATTTTTGAGATAGTCATAGAATAACTATTGTATACTAGGAGCATAGAAAATTATTGCATTTTTACATTACGGACACGTATATTGTAAGGAAAATATTGCAATCATGACAAGAAAAAAGAAATTTATATCTTTACTTTTATAGGTTCGAATCCGCTTTTCCTATTTCTGTAACAATTCTCTATGTATGTGCCCCATGTATGCGAGTCGGTTATTTTCTTTAAGATTCCCAAAGTCTGTGTTTGGTGATTTTGCAATGAGTCAATATGTGTATGTGTCTGAGCAGGATAGCATTTAAACGTTGTTTTCGGCTGAGATCAAATTTCACAGGTATGTTATATATGATGAAAAAATTATTTAACATTCTGGATTATATATGCCACTGCCCAAACTCTGTACAAAATGTTGAACAACGTGTTTCGTGTCTAGACAATTTTTAGGCCATTTTTTGACCAGAAGTAAACATATGTGCAGTTTCTGTGGGAAAAAAAACATTAAAAAATGTGACCGATGCCGAGGATAACCCATAAATAATGCTTTTTATTGACACAAAGACTATCTTTCTTTAGGATTCAGATGCTAGACCAAATCGGATTTTTAAAAAATATTGTGTTGTTCGGAAGGTTCCTTCCGTTTGGGAAAACCAATTCGTACTGGAAAATTCTATCATTTAATTATTAGACATTAATTTCGATATCTAATGTCAATTGACGGGCAGAATTTTCCGGTATGAATTGGTTTTCCCAAATGGAAGGAACTTTCGGAAAAACCCAATACGAATTTGAAAGGGGTGAAATAGACCAGTATCCTTATAAAGAAAATTTCTGAAAATCGCGTTTCATCAAGATTTTTGTAGAATTAGTAACTCTTTAAATCAGTAACTAGGTTACTTCTAATCTGTAAGTACAATACTAGAGGAGGGTTTTTTGCTCCCCAAAAAATCGAATTTTTACGGGATGAAATGGAGAAAGAACGTTCAAAAATATTGGTTTCATCATGATTTGTGTGGAAATATTCGAGCAAGAGCAACTGACTTAAAACGTGGCACACATGTACTTTCAGGACTTACATGCTCGTATTTTTTTTTTTTTTTAACATTTTAAAAGGATGAATTGTTCAGGGCTCCTAAATGGTTAGCTAACTGAATACCAATATTTTTTAACAGAACATTTCTTAGTAGGTTTCTACAACTTTTCTGCAAAAATTTACTTCCGAAGGTTGTTTCTGCAAAATTTACAAGAAAAATCTAAAAATAAAATTTTTCTAAGAAAATACTGGTATTCAAAAAGCGGACCATTTGGGAGCCCTGATTGTTAAGTAAATCTTCTAAACTCGTTTCATCACGATTTATCTGGCAGCTATTAACATGCACATGCTCACGGAGAATGGCTTTTAAAATATTCGAAATTTTAAGTGCTGAAATAAGCGGAAAACTTTTTAAAGTTGTTATTCTTCTGAAACTATATCAGTGCTAGAAACTTCAAATTTAACATAGAAGTTATTTAACTCGTAGATATTCTCTAAGAAGAATTGAAATTGTAATATTGGGAATCGTCTCAGTGAATGTTACCACACTATTAATAGCGATATAAAAGTCTACTCTAGTTATAAATTGATTTGAATCCATGCCATTCTATAAGTGTTTAAAGAATTGAGCGGAAATTTTTTAAAGATATAATTTTGAAGTAGAGTTTCTATGGCAAATAATACTTATGCTTGTGCCAGATGATTTATTTAAGAAACACTTTCCTAATAAAATTACTTTTAACGTTAATAAAAATAAATTAAATATAGAAAAAAAAAACATACTTTCATTAAAATTCACAAAAAATCAACTTATAAAGCACAAATGTGAGCGTCGTTCAATGATGTCATACTGATGCGGGCAGCAATGTGGTGAAAATGGATGAATGTTGAAACAATGGAGCTATTTTTTCAATTAAACAATCATAATGTTATTTATATGGGGTAAATGCCATTTTTATGCCGACGCCGACTCCAATTCATGTATTGTCCTCAGGCATACATATATATATTCCAAATTCCAAAGCTCTACGTCAACAGTTAGTGGGTGAAAAATGAATCATAAGATTTAACTGTCACATACATACAGAAATGTAAGTTAAAAGAAAGCGTGTAAAAAAGTGGCTCAAATTAATTTCTTTTATTTATTAAATATTTAAATAAAAGGGGGAAAATGGGTTGAAAACAACAGCAATATATTTAATTCTGTCACAGTTTATAATAATATGTATTATTTTCCCTATCAATGAACTTTACAGAAATACTTATTTAAAAAAAAAATTATCACTTCTTTATACTATTTTCCAGATTTCGTGTCAGTAGCCATTTTATGATTTACCGCTTTCCAAATTTTGAGTAACGCTGTGGTTTTCACTTAGATAAGGATGAATCGTTAAAGATTAGAATTAGAAGATTAAGCAGATTATTCATTAAAGTTAAGTTATTATAAATTAAAAGAATCAAGTTTTGTCACTAAAAACCACTTTGAACCACGTTGCTATCAAAGTATTGCATTTTTTTGACGAAGTCTTCAAGTTTGAGCTAAGGTCGACTTTTACAGGGCGTCCGAAAAAATTTAAACTTGAAGATAAGTAGTCAATGTAAGATGCAAAGAAGTTTAAAATAAGGTAGGAAATATGCAGGGGGGGGGGGGAGGAAGGGGACAACGACTATATATCAAATTAGAAAAGCTATGAAGTAAGGTAACAGTAACATGGATGATAATAAACATGTGCGGTTAACCCCCAGTTATGTACTGCAGCTGACGGAAAATACATATAGGTATGCAGAATTTTAATGATTTTGTTGCAGCAAAAAGGAAAATTTTTCTGACTGATAAATTTTGAATAGAAGAGTCGCATAAAGAGTTATTGTATAAATGTTTGAAAATTAACAAGATAATTATTTCATTGACAATATTATTTCAATATTCTTTTTTTACTTTATTTTAAACTTTTTTATAATTTACATTATCTACTTATCTCCAGCAGGTAACAAATTAAAGTGCGTGTCAACCTTTAAAATACACAGACACACTGTATACCGGCCAATATATATTATATTCATTAAAACAAATGTTTGTAAAGATAATTTGGTGCAACAATATGTGAAGGAAAAGCATGTCTAGCGTTTTTTTTAATCGAAAATAAAATTTCGTTCAGTTTAAACACATACCAAGCAATAATTATCTATAAATGTTAATGTATTCATTCGAATTATTTTGAGTGGTCATGTATAGAAATTAATGATCATATGCGCATCACATAACACACTAAAATTTAAACCAGCTGCAAAACGCATTTCAAGAAATATACGGCCATGACGGTATGTGTATTTGGATTATTTTTGTGTGGCCCTGTATACGAATATCATTTACGTATCACTTAGCAAATGAATATTTTATTCAGCTGAAAAATACAAAATATAACCGAAAACACGTTTCGAGCAACTGAACCCACGTATGACAATGTGTCCGGATTCTTTGGCCTTGAATAACTATAAATGTTTCATGCACCGTTTTCCATGCATTGCAAACAATTACTGTTAATAGCTCATGGTGTTTTGGTGTTTCGAAATATTTTTTAATGCCCCTGTAAACGAACGATAAATGCTATTTTCGACAGGGAATATGTTGTAACGAATTTCAATACCATATGGCATTACTTCATTTATGTGTATTTCAAACAATCTCCGCCCAATAAACAGTAATATGAAAGAACTCTTTTTTTGATCACTCGTAAACGAAATACTGATGCTATACACATAATTCACAATAGTGATAAGGCTACATTAAAAAAATATACATAAAATTTTGTCGAAATTCAACAAACTTTTGGAAGTTACAAGTAGAATGCGAACAGATGGAGACAGACAAGCGATCCGACACCGTAAACACTTTCCATGTTGTTGAAAAGTATTAAAAATAAATGCCTTATTTCTTAAAATTGTTAATTTATTGGTGTGCTCATAATTTAAAAAAATTAGTAAGTTTGAAAAGATTGCTTCCTCTCGCGTCTCTAGCGTCCCCTTTGAAAATAAAAAGTAAGGGGACGCTCGACATAAAATAAAAAAGTGAGGGGACGCCGTCCCCCCTCGACTACACCACTGCATACAGAACGGGCGGGCACATTAGCTCTCAGGCTTTGATAGCCTGTGAGCTAATGATATTTATCTTCTAACGAACTATTGAGTGCCTACATTTTCAGCCCCCCTTTCCTTCTTTTTAAAACAGGGCAAATTAGCGTGTTTTTAAAGACTACAGGGAGGATGGGTGGGGAGTTGGCAAGTGTAGCACGTAGGGAATATAACCCTATAATGTAACTAAATATATTTAGATAAATTTGTATTTTGTTTTTAACTTCATTTTACTCTTTAAGTACAATATATTGATTGTAACCAATAAAGGTTTAAAAATAATATACCATTTTGCTCACCTGAACCAAATATGACGTTTCTAATTTAAATAAAAAATGCCCTTCCGGCCTGAACCGGGAGGAAAAGATAGCTTCGCTATTTGTTGTTTTTAAGAATTCAGCTAATTTTACTCAAGCACACAGCTAAAATGCATGGAACCCGATTATAGAAGATTCATTCCCAGTTTTACATAAATTTCAAATAAGATATTTATTATCATATACATTTCATATTAAAAAAAATGGTATAACTTTTATTGATGATATTGTGTTTAATTTATTACGGACATTATTTATCTGCTGAAAAAATTATGATAAAAAGTGATTTGTCATGAAATAAAAGAATAGTTAACAAGTTAGTAAAAAGAAAAAAAAAAGAAAGAAAGAAAGAAAGTAAAAAAAAAAAAAAAAAAAGAGCAGTAAATCTTATAATATTGGAATATATGGAAATCGATATATTTATACAGGTGTAAATAAATTGTTTTGGATTATTTTAACACCTTCACTTTCACATGTAAAAATCTTTATCTTGTCTGAAAAAAAAAAAAAAAAAAAAAAAACACACACACTTTGCAGAAATGCAATATTGCAGGAAAAACTTTCTTTGGCAAATATTTCCATCGAGAATGATGTTTTATTGGTGTCGATGAAAAAATAATTATTTTATGACAACATAATAAAAATTTTTGCATATTAAAATATCTGCTGAAAAAAATCACTGTAAGAAGAATTGATTTTTTGTATTTATAAAACTTGAGCATATTAATTTATTTGATACATAGATACTTTTATTAGTATAATTTTCTAACAGCTTAACCATCTGTAAATGTTCATCTATTGTTATTTTGAATATATATTTTTTATTCAAATTTCTGTAAAGTTAGTGTAATATTAACTGTTAAACATGGAGATACTTTACATGCAAAATGGTCTATTTGGTAATTATACACCAGGGTTACCAGATTTATCTATTAATCAAAAATAGAAGAATTTTGTTGACACTAGTTTGTTTTGATTTTATCACACTATCATAATTTTTCACACCCTATTAAACTAGGGAAGTAACGAATATTCGGCTACTATTCGGTATTCGGCCTTTTTGCTGAATATTCGGCATGGCCGAATATTGAACAGATATTCGGCCGAATACCTGTAGCCGAATATATTTAGATATTTGGCCGAATATTCTAAGATATTTGGTTAAATAAGTTCCAGAAAATCAAAACAAAATGTGATTTTAAATATTTTTAACAAACAATATTAAAGAATTATATCTAAATACATTAATTATTATAAGAAAAAGAAATCCTAATACTTACTCAATTTTAAAAGCTTCATGACAATTTATAAATAACTGTATATAATGATATTACATAAATAAAAATTATTTTTCTTGCTGCATATTTAGGCATCATATGAATTTAAGTAAGTATTGCAATATTAGTTTCTTTTACATTAAAATGCAAAATATATACTGCATTTAAACTTTAAATCTCTCTTTCTCTCTCATCAGTGAATTTAAAAATATTAACTTTATATCTATTTTTTAAATCTAATTTATAATGATGATAAGTTTCTTAAACAATAAAATTCATAAATATTAAAAACAAATATTTTAAGGTCTTGTAAAAATGCTTAATCTTTCACAAATGAAATCATTTTTCTAGCTTTTAGTTTTACTTTTAAATAATAAATATATGACTATATAATTACTTTACTAATTAAAAATTAAACATTAGATGTTGATTAAACGAACTAATGAGTTTGATACATTGAAAAGAAAAAAACTATTACCTATACTGAAAAAACATTTAATGAGTTACTTCAAAATAACATACAGGGGTAACAAAATTATTTATCACTGTAAAGCCTGAAATTGTGATGCAAAAATAACTTTTCAGCATTTTCAGGAAGAAGTCTGTTTCGTTTGGTTTCATATATATTACCAGCTTCAGAAAACAAACGTTCACTATATACCGTGCTTGCATACATTCAGCTGTTATGATTTTTGAACACTCAAACAAAAAATTTATTTCAATTAGTCCTTAATTTAATTTTTGATTTTAAAATTGAAAAAAAAAATAAATAAACAAATAAAATAATTTTTTTTAAGTCAGTATTTGGCCAAGACCCTATTCGTTACATCCCTATATTAAACTACGTCGAATATGCCAGTAATGTCTTCTTTAAGACATTTTCTTTAAAAGCAGTTCTTTATTAACACAGTGGCACAGCCAGGATCCTCATCTGGGAAGGGTTTTGAATCATTGTTGCATATAAAAGGAACAATTTTGTTGTGTTAAATGTTCATAAGATAGTGTTCAGTAAATATGCGAGATAAAAAATGACATAACCCCCAGAATGCACAAACAACCAGAATAAATTTAACATTTATATGTTTAAAGATTTCATAAAAGAGCATCTCTTTTAAACTTCAGAGAGAGAAAAAGAAGTGAGGCAGTGAGAGCAGTAGGAATAAGGGCATGATCAACTCTATGTGAGACATGGTGCAAAACAGGCCATGTTGGGCCCTTTTTCTGAAGAAAATTGCATTTTAAACATGGGTTGGGTTGATTATTGACGGCCAATTATCTACACTTGGGATATAGGCCCGGGAAGGAGTGCCCTTCATGGGGGTCTTTCTAAGGGAACCTAACCCGTATTTACGCATGGATAAATCCACGGCTCGAAGAAAACCACGAAAACGCCGAACGATTAGGCCGACGGGCGCGATTGGGATCGAACCCAGCACCTTCCATCTACCAGCTTCGAGAGCAGAACCTCTCAGCCACTGGTGGGGCCCCTAATTACATGGTATACAGGCCTTTCTGTGTTATTTCAGATTCATCATGTAAAATGCTATAGTTATAGCTTGGATGAATGAAATTAGCACTGCAATTCACAGCCTTGTCCAACAAATAAGAGTGAAATATGCCAACCAGGAAATCGTTGGGATAGCTCAATAGGAAGAGTGTTGGCATGGCAAGCCAAAGTACCCAGGTTTAAGTCCTGGTCCCGGCATTTTTTCCGCTCTGTTGGAATAAATCTCAACTATGATACTCCAACCACTGAATATAATTTACCTAGTTGAAAATACTTTCCTCTGTTCATTATAACTTAACTTCATTTTTTAATACAAGTATATATAATGAATTATTTAAGATAAGTGAAATGATAATAAACAAGGTGGAAATTATATGTTAAATGAGACAAATGAGCTGCATTCGTACTATAACTAGTTTTACAATGTACAAAAATTATCGTTATTATTTCAGTGAAATGAATTATATCATTTGTTATGAGCGAAATGAGCATGCCTTTTTTTTCTTTTTACGTATGCCACATTTACAGATGCGAATTTTTTTTCAACACCAGACAGCGCTGTAAAATTCACTATGGAGATCTTCCTTTGTGAATGATTACCTCCATGGTTTAATAATGGCCTTTTTTTTCTTTTTACGTATGCCACATTTACAGATGCGAATTTTTTTTCAACACCAGACAGCGCTGTAAAATTCACTATGGAGATCTTCCTTTGCGAATGATTACCTCCATGGTTTAATACTTCTATGACTCATGATGAACAAATCTCTTGTGTTTATTCCCTTTAATGGATTAAGATATTCGGCTGTTAACCAAATTTCCACTGAAGTTACCTCAGAATCATAAATTTTTTAATGTAACACATATCTTAAGCAAACAATTTTTTTGAACGATTTTTCTAAAAATGTAACTTTTATGCAATTTATTTGAAAAAATAATTTTTAATAAAAATGGCTGCTTGGCACATGAAAAAAAAAGTGCTTAGCCCATATTTGTTTTCCTCAGTCACATGACTTGCGCTTTTATTATATAGATTACATATGATAGAATTTAATAGAATAAAGAAAATTAAAAGAAAGGTATTTTATTAATATCTGTTTAAATTTTGATTCGATTTTCATAAAATTTGAAAAGGCTCGACAAAATTCTGCAATGATTATATATTAAATTTTAAACTATTCAATTGGGTAGTTTTTGCACTGTTATATGCAGATGGACGAACAGACCAGACGACGACTATAGGTACTATGTATTTATATAATTACAAACGCACCTAAAAATGGAAGAAATCACTGTACAGAAATAAGGTTTAAATGTACAATAAGACAAAAAACATACAAATTACAGAGAAAACTCTATTACAGACACATTTCAATTTTTAATATCATTTCATGCTGATGTCATTCTTCCTATGTAACATTGGCTGTATAATATTGCTAAGTGTACTTTTAAACTACTAGCCAGGTCATCCATATAGGTAAATAAGAAAAATAGTTTTTTGTTAAATGTATGTCCAAGCATAACTTTAGAACGGATGATCCGATTATCATAATTCTGTTTTTGTTGGAAAGGTTTTGTTCTGGTTGTGTGCCTTGTTTCAATATCATTAGGATCCAAAAATGGTATTTTGCCTTTCTGCCTGCTTTATCTTTTTTTACTTTATAGGATCTTCATAGGATTTTATAGGATATGATGTTGATGTCTAATCGGGTACTTTCACGCACTTTTTTAAATTTTGGTCACAGTTTTTTTTTCTTTTTGGAGGATACTATTATTTTTTAAACTAATTTCAAAAAAGTCCTCAAAAAAAACAAAAAAAAACTGCGACCAAAATTTTTAAAAGTACGAAAATATCTGCTGAAATTTCAAATATCCTATGAAGAAAAAAAATAAAAATAAAAACCAAAGTGATTTGAAAAGGGTGGTGTCAATGGTTTAACGATTTAACATTAGCTTGTGAGTGTCTTCTTGTCACTAACGTAAGCTCTTAAGGCTGTTCTCAAATCCAAACTGGCTATTTTATGACACATTTTTTAATTTATTTTTATTCACAAATGTATCAAATTAGCAGGTGCTCTTATTCAGAAACTTCTTAATCGAAACAGGTTTTTCCTTTTTTGGTAAAGAAAGAAGATCTTCCAGAAAATATTGTCAAAGTCAGCGTTTTGGACCAAATTCCTGATGCGGCAGAACCAGAAGCAGGAAAAATGTGTGGTCATGTGACCAGGATCGATTATAACTCGATAAGTAATCTATTTATCAAAAAATGGAAAACTCATTTCAATTCCCAATAGCGTCAATAGTCAGGGCTGCCAATTTTATGCCTTTGCGTTTACAAATGATTCAAAAAATGTGTCAGAAAGTTCACATTGTTGAGCAGGTCATTTGAGAACTACCTTAACCCTCCAGTTCCCAATGCATCCTCTAGGGCAGTGGTTCCCAACCTTTTTTCTCTCACGTACCCCATGTTTAGACTTTTCATTTATCAGGGGTCTGTCCAGACTTTTTTCACAGGGTCCTGTTTTTGTGAAATTGTGAACAGCTTTTCATATTTGTGAAAAATCTAATCATAATTTTGTGAATTTGAAATGATCGTTATATTCAGGTTCTTGTTTATACATTTTTAAGAAGATATATGGATGTAAAATACATATATTTTCTTCATATATGTAAAAGTGACAGGTCAGATTTTACTTTTAAACGATTAATTTGTGAAATGTTCGGTTTAAAGATGGAAAATTTTTGTGAAAAACATATTTTTAAGACAAATAATTTTGTGAAGGGTCCTGTTTTAGGGAAAATAATTTTGTGAAGGGTCCTGTTTTAGGGAAAATAATTTTGTGAAGGGTTCTGTTTTGAAATGAAAAATTTTGTGAAGAGTCCTTTAAAGGACCCAATTTTTTCCTAAACAGATCCCTGTTTATGCGTACCCCTTCTCATCTAAACCTCACAAATATTTCCATCTTTGTTCATTAGTGATGTTCTTATGCTAGTTACCAATGTTAGAAGCAGTTCTCTCCAGAATTTCGAATTTCAAACACTTATTGATTTTGAACCACAACACAATATCAACATGAAATTACTCGAAATATATTAGCTAAATATTTCAAATTAAACACTCACTAAGCAATGCACGTTATCAGTGGTGTAGTCCTGGTGAAAAAAGTGGGGGGACGCTCATAGTCTCGATCATTAGGGTCTGTATCTGTATCACCCATAGGGCAAACTTGATTATGAATCTTGCTTTTCATTTTGAATTGCAGATAAAAGTAATTGAAAAATTAAATTTTAAATTTTAAATTAAAATTTATTTAAATTAAATTCATTAAAGTTTTTTATTTGTTGGTCGTTCATAGCTTCCCATAAAATAAAATATTGCTACCCTTATTTCATGTGTGAAAATACGTATTTGAAATAGAATTCGTAATTTAATAACACTAATCCACGCAACGAGACTTTTGTTAGACATTGTTTATTTTTGAGATAGTCATAGAATAACTATTGTATACTAAGAGCATTGAAAATTATTGCATTTTTACATTACGGACACGTGTAGTGTAAGGAAAATATTGTAATCATGACAAGAAAAAAAAGACTATGAAATTTTTATCTTTACTTTTACAGGTTCCCCGAGTCAGCTTTTCCTATTTCTGTAACAATTCTCTATGTATCTGCGTATGCATGTGTGCGAGTGGGTACTTTCTTTAAGATTCCCAAAGTCTGTGTTTGGTGATTTTGCAAGGAGTCAATATGTGTATGTGTCTGAGCAGGGTAGCATTTAAACGGTGTTTTCGGCTGAGATTAAATTTCGCAGGTATGTTATATATGATGAAAAGATTATTTAACATTCTGGATTATATATGCCACTGCCCAAACTCTGTACAAAACTTTCAACAACGTGTAAAAATATTGGGTTGTTCGGAAAGTTTCTTCCGTTTGGGAAAACCAATTCCTACCGGAAAATTCTATCATTTAACTATTAGACATTAATTTCAATATCTAATGTCAATTGACGGGCAGAATTTTCTGGTACGAATTATTTTTTCGAAATGGAAGGAACTTTCCGAACATCCCAATAGGAATTTGAAAGGGGTGAAATAGACCAGTATCCTTATAAAGAAAATTTCTGAAAATCGCGTTTCATCAAAATTTTTGTAGAATTAGTAACTCTTTAAATCAGTAACTAGGTTACTTCTAATTTGTAAGTATTGAATTTTTACGGGATGAAATGGAGAAAGACGTTCAAAAATATTGGTTTCATCATGATTTGTGTGGAAACATTCGAGCAAGAGCAACTGACTTAAAATTTGGCACACACATACTTTCAGGACTTATATGCTCATAAAATCTTATTTATTATTACTTTTTTTAAATTACATTTTAAAAGGATGAATTGTCCAGGGCTCCCAAATGGTTCGCCAACTGAATACCAATATTTTTTAACAGAAAATTTCTTAGTTGATTTCTAAAACTTTTCTGAAAAAATTTACTTCCGAAGGTTGTTTCTGCAAAATTTACAAGAAAAATCTAAAAATAAAATTTTTCTAAGAAAATACTGGTATTCAAAAAGCGGACCATTTGGGAGCCCTGATTGTTAAGTAAATCTTCTAAACTCGTTTCATCACGATTTATCTGGTAGCTATTAACATGCAGATGCACACGAAGAATGGCTTTTAAAATATTCGAAATTTTAAGTGTGGAAATAAGCCGAAAACTTTTTTATGTTGTTATTCTTCTGAAACTATCAGTGCTAGAAACTTCAAAAATGACATAGAAGTTATTTAACTCGTAGATATTCTCTACGAGGAATTGAAATTTTAATGTGGGAATCGTCTCAGTGAATGTTACCACACTATTAATAGCGATATAAAAGTCTACTCTAGTTATAAATTGAATTTAATCCATGCCTTTCTATAAGTGTTTAAAGAATTGAGCGGATATTTTTTAAAGATATAATTTTGAAGTAGAGTTTCTATGGCAAATAATACTTATGCTTGCGCCAGATGACTTATTTAAGAAACACTTTCCTAATAAAATTACTTTTAACGTTAATAAAAATAAATTAAATATAGAAAAAAAAAACATACTTTCATTAAAATTCACAAAAAGTCAACTTATATTATAAAACACAAATGTGAGCGTCGCTCAATGATGTCATACTGATGCAGGCAGCAATGTGGTGAAAATGGAGGAATTTTGAAACAATGGAGCTATTTTTTTCAATTAAACAATCGTAATGTTATTTCTAAGGGGTAAATGCCATTTTTGTGCCGACGTTGACCCCCCCCTCCCCCCCTAGGGATCTAATTTTTAAAAAATGAATGTCCAATTCATGTATTTTCCTCAGGTATACATATACATATAGAAATATATATATTTCAAATTTCAAAGCTCTACGTCAACAGGAAGTGGGTGAAAAAAGAATCACAAGATTTGACTGTCACATACATACAGGAATGAAACATAAAAGAAAGCGGGTAAAAATGTGGCTCAAATTAATTTCTTTTATTTTTTAAATATTTAAATAAAAGGAGGAAAATGGGTTGAAAACAACAGCAATATATTTAATTCTCTCACAGTTTAATAATATGTATTATTTTCCCTCTTTCAATGAACTTTACAGAAATACTTATTTTCAAAAAAAATTTTCACCCCTTTATATTTTCTACATTTTGTATCAGTAGCCATTCAATGATTTACTGCTTTCCAAATTTTGAGTAAGGCTGTGGTTTTCACTTAGATGAGGATGAATTGTTAAAGATTAGACTTAGAAGTTTAAACAGCTTATTATTCATTAAAGTTAAATTACTATTATAAATTAAAAGCATCAAGTTTTGTCACTAAAAAAACTTTTGCAAAAAGGAAAATTTTTCTGACTGACAAATTTTGAATAGAAGAGTCGCATAAAGAGTTATTGTATAAATGTTTAAAAATTAACAAGATAATTATTTCATTGACAATATTATTATTTTTTTACTTTATTTTAAACTTTTTTAATAATTTACGTTATCTACTTATCTCCAGCAGGTAACAAATTAAAGTGCGTGTTAACTTTTATAATACACACAGACACACTGTATACCGGCCAATATATATTATATTCATTACACACAAATGTTTGTAAAATTAATTTGGTGCAACAATGTGTGAAGGAAAAGCATGTCTAGCGTTTTTTTTTTTTAATTGAAAATATAATTTCGTTCAGTTTAAACACATACCAAGCAATAATTACCTATAAATGGTAACATATTCATTCGAATTATTTTGAGTGGTCATGTATAGAAATTAATGATCATATGCTCATCACATAACACACTAAAATTTAAACCAGCTGCAAAACACATTTCAAGAAATATCCGGCCATGACGGTAGTGTATTTGGATTATTTTTGTGTGGCCCTGTATACGAATTATCATTTACGTATCACTTAGCAAATGGATATTTTCTTCAGCTGAAAAATACAAAATATAATCGAAAACACGTTTCGAGCAGCTGAACCCACGTCTGACAATGTGTCCGGATTCTTTGGCCTTGTAAAATAACTATAAATGTTTTGTGCACCGTTTTCCATGCATTGCAAGCAATTACTGGCTCATGGTGTTTTGAAATATTTTTTAACGTCCCTGTAAACGAACGATAAATGCTATTTTTGATAGGGAATATGTTGCAACGAATTTCAATACCATATGGCATTACTTCATTTATGTGTATTTCAAACAATTTCCGGCCAGTAAACAGTAATATGAAAGAACTCTTTTTTAATCACTCGTAAACGAAATACTGATGCTATACACATAATTCACAATAGTGATAAGGCTACATTGAAAAAATATGCATAAAATTTTGTCGAAATTCGAGCAAACTTTTGGAAGTTACAAGAAGAATGTGAACAGATGGAGACAGACAAGTGATCTGACACCGTAAACACTTTCCATGTTGTTGAAAAGTATTAAATCAATGGCTTATTTCTTAAAATTGTTGATTTATTGGTGTGCTCATAATTTAAAAAAATTAGTAAGTTTGAAAAGATGGCGTCCTCTCGCATCTCTAGCATCCCCCTTGAAAAAAAAAAGTAAGGGAACGCTCGACATAAAATAAAAAAGTAAGGAGACGCCGTCCCCCCGCGACTACACCACTGAGGAGTTTATGCTAATGTTTACCAGCCGACAAAAAAATGATCTGCTTTCAAATGGATTTTAAATAAAATCGTCGAAACTTGAAGTCTTGATACGATTCATGTTCTATCTAGATATTTCGAGAATTACTAGAAAGAAAAGAAAACAAGAAAGAAAAATCATGCGTCAAGCATAGATTATGTAACACTTTCCAACGCTTCCAAAATAATTTTACAAATCATACCGTTTAATAAGCTAAAAGATAACATCTAAGTAAACAATTTGGAAAACGCATAACATATTTAAAAACATAATTTCAGGAATTTCCAACATATACAATATTCGGAAAAATATCCGAGTACTTTTATTCAGCCCTGTATAGGATCTATAGATTTGTATATATACTATATAGGATGCTAAATTTTAGTTCAGTTAGGAAACGCGTAGCACAGTTTAAAATTCTCTGGCTGGAGTTTCTGTCAATAAACAGAAATGTGTTCGCGAACTTTTGTGCTTCCCTGTATAGGATCTACAGAATTTATACACACCACGTAATAGACAAAAAGCGAGTTAAAATTAAAATCGCGTTCAGTTACTTAAAACGCACTTCCAGGAATTATTGTTAACATACAGTAGAGAATTCTTTTGTTTGTCCCTGTAAATGAACGATGACTGCTATACACACACTATTCTGTAGTAAGCCTCTTGTAATGCACCTTAGTGATATATATAAATTTCAATGCGTTTAAAATAGTGAAACATTATTTAATTAAACCGCAGACGATTTTTCTCCATAGACGTAATGTAACGGAATTCTTTTGACTGTCCCTGTAAAGTAACTATAAGTGCTATGCACACCCTATTCCATAATAAGCTTCTTCTAATGCACTTTAGTGATGTATATAAATTTCAATGCGTTTAAAATAGTGAAACATTATTTAAATAAACCGCAAATGATTTTTCCCCATAGACCGCAATGTAACGGAATTCTTTTGAGTGTTCCTGTAACAAAACTATAAGTGCTACACACTTCCGTTGAAATAGGGAACATGCTATACATAACGACAATAACATATAAAAATTGCAGAGCAATCCGAGCATATTTACGGGAGTTAGAGCACGGACAGACGGCCAGACAAACCAAAGTTATAAACACTTTTCAACTAGGTGGGAAAGTGTTAAAAAAGGAGGGACGCATGCGAAATCACAAGATTTTATTAGAAGTGGGCAGAGATAAAGGCAACAAATAATCATACAGTTACTCAGTTTAGGCATTTTCCTTCATTTTATACAAATATCCCATTTTACTTTTACACAAGTGCCTCTTTGTAAACAAAAAATTTAGAGTTTTATTTTTCTGTTTTCATTTTAAGTTATATTTTTTGCGCTATCCGCCATTACCGACATAATTTTCACGTACCCCCAACTATTCTACAATGGATCCCCGGGGGTATGCGCACCCCAGGTCGTGAACCGCTGCTCTAGGGTGAGCCTCTTTTTTGCTCCATAGTTCTTGAAATAGATTAAAAAAAAATATATATTACACTATTTATTTTTATGTTTTCTACTTTTTAGTGTTTAAAATATTTCCTTGTTGCAGTTTCACAGCTAGTTGGTATATCTTGCATGCGTGATTTGGTGTAAAATTAACTGAATTGTTTTTGTAAATCGTAAATAGTTATTACCAGGTTTTTACAAATTTAATAAATTCTGGTAGCCAGCAAAAAATTCTACTGGCCAGTAAAAAACCTTCAAATGTTTTCAAAATAACTCAAGAGTTATTATGTAATATGCATTGCTAAAATAAACTATTCTCCCTCACTGGTATTGTGTAATTAGAATCAGCAGCCGGCTAGGGGTTAAAAGGTGCAATGAATGACTTTTAAGTTCCATTTACTGCATATGATAATTCAAATACATATAATTATAAAATGTTTTTTAATAAATAATATGTTCACATAATTAAAATTTTTCCCTTCCACCAATATTCTCTCAAAAACTGGAAACTGAACCCTTTCACAAAAAAACCCGTAAACAATCCAATACTAGACACTTGCCTCCAAACCTAGGTGGTACCCACCTATTGTGTATGGTTATACACAGTAAGACACTCTGGTTATTAAAATTATTTATTCTTGAAATTTTAATTTTAAGTTTTATAGATTTACTTCAAATGAATTACTTATCACTTATATGTTATTATTCTTCCAAATGAATGTGATAGATTAATCAATGTTTTAATTCTGAACACAAAAACCTGATTTGAAACTTACAAAAACACTTCAGCGTTTTTACCTGTATTGAATTTTAGATGCCACAGAGGCTAGATTGACACTAATTCTGTTTCAATGAAACCAACCCTCTCCCCACATTCTAATCATGTGACATGCTAGTTGACTAGAACGGAAAAGAATGGCATTTTCTATACATGAGATGTAAAATGCCTTTTAAACTTGGTCCTTCCATTAAAAGTAAGAGAGAAGAAAAAGATCATTGCTTTTTGTGCAAGAGTAGAAGCAAGGGAGAGAAAAAAATGCCACTTGTGTTCATTTCTTAGGTCAATTTTTGTACAAAAGAAAAGAAAAAAAAATAGGAGAAAATTTTTTCTAGATTTCTAGAACTTGGTCGCCATTGGCAATTACATTTGTCAAGTCCTGGTTATAAGCATAAAGAACATTTAGTGATCATCTGTGTCTGGTTAAAGGAAAAATGTCTTACAATTAATTTATTTATGTATAAACAAGTTCTAAAAATATTAAAATGTTGTATTGTCATAGAAACACACTTGTGTACATAATTTTTATAATTCTAACCTATCAGAAAGTGAATGAAAAATCAATTACAAAATTCCATCTTTACCTACAAAACCAAGTTAAGTTGAATAAAGCAGTGTAAAAAGGTTGAAAAGCTGTGATTTAAGCCCTTGTTATTGTTATAAAGCTAAATGAGAACAAGAAATTCTAACAGTCATGTAATCAAAATATATTTTTGTGACAGATAAATAAAATAAATAATTAAAATTTTCAGACCACGCATAAAAAAAATTCCAAACATTTAGTTTGCTTATATGTTTATTTTAATAAATAGAGCTTATTTTGTAAAAGGAAATTCATTGAATATTTAGATTTTAGAATCACAGTCTTAAATATACATAATAATTTAAAAGTCTATAAAGAAAAATAACGTTTAGTACAAATATCACAGTATAAATAAAAAATAAAGTAATTTTTCTTGCACAACATCAGAAAGATATATTAAACATAACAAGGAAAAATGGAAAGGATTTAAAAAAATTTCCACACAAAAATACATAAATAATACAATCAATAAAAATAGAATATGAAATATCAACAAATGCATCTTTGTCTTGAGATACATAAATATAATTTTACATGTGTATATACACTAAAGATAATTTTACAAAAACTAAAGATAAAATGTCAAAATAAAAAAAATATATAATTATTAATAGAACTAAAACAAAAAGAGCAAATGCAGGATTTCCATAACTATTTTGAGTATATTTTTGTAAAATTAAAATTTATTATTAATCAGGCTTGAAGTACTGACTTAAAATGTACATATTCTTTAATTTACATACAAAGGATTTAAAATTATTCAGCCAAAGGGAAGAGGAAATATAAAGAAAAGAAATATTTAATATAATATCAGGGGTGGAAAATCGAAAATCCATTTTTGTAGCAGGTTTGGAGCAGGTCAAATTGCAATTTTGGAGCAGTAAATGCCAGTTTTTGAGCACGTCAATTACAGTTTTGGAGCAGTAAATGCCACTTTTGGAGCACGTCAATTACAATTTTGGAGTGGGTTAATTACATTTTGTAGCAGCTCCAAATTAAAAGCAAATATGCTTTGTTAATGAACTTTTCTTTAACATAGTGCATATACACAATTTCAACAGTATAAAATGTAATAAATGTTAAAACAAGAAAAAAAATTATATACTTAGAGAGTTTCAAAATTTGTAGTAATATGACTATAACAGATGAATTAACTTTCCACATTCCAATAATACATAATAAATATACCATATTCTGACAACAAATATTTTACACCCTTTTAGAAATAAAAAAATAATTCGACTTATCTAACACTTTAGGAAAAGATTAAAAAAAACTTTTAAGAAAGCATTTAAATTAAAAACAGAATGTAACAAGTTAAATATGTTTACTTACAAAAGTTATTGCATATTTTTGGCAAATGACAAACATTTGATAGTAAATTTAAATAACTCAAGTGATACCTGTAACTGTGAGTAATCACTAGACTGCACAGTGGTTTTCTTTTAAAAAAGTAGTACATGTCAATAAGACACATTTTAAAATCTTGGCCAAATGCATTGTGGACTTTGTGAAGAGTGCATGCTTCTATATCAACAGTATTATTGTTGATTCCATGCAATTTGTTTTTTACAATCTTCATGACATTCAGTCCACTGCTAAAGAACGACAGCAACCAATCTTTTGGCTAATTGGCTAAAGCACACTTTATAATAATAACAAATCTTTTGATTTGGAGTCTCATAATACAGGAGTAGAAAATAAAAAAATTGTTTTGTATCAGAATAAATTGCAGTTCTGTATCAGAATTTAATGGTTTTGTAGTAGAACAAACTTATGTCTTAGCATTGAAATCAAATAGCATTTTCTATTTTTCAATAAAAACAAAGATTATTTTTTATAACGTTATGAAAGTGGGCATTTTTAACTCAATTTTAGGACGCTACAGTTCTGTAAAGGTCTTTATGCCTCAAAAATCACTTATAGCATAAGATGTTGTATTTAACAAAAATTGCTATTCAATTTCAAATTACTTCAGCAGTCATGCCTTACCAATTTCATGCTTTTACATCTAAAAATAGTTTGCAGATTTGTCAGAAATTTCTGCATTGTTGAAGGGGTAAAAATATTTTGTTTGAGAGCAGTCTTAATGCTGCATATCTTTTCAATAATGCTTACTTTTGATAGATGGTACATCAGCTGTGTTTTGGAGTAATCATCCTCTTTGGATTAAGATATGTTATATTATAAAAACTGAAATGTAAGACAATGATTATGTAGTATAATCCGTTATTCAGTTAGAGATAATTTTTAAACTTAAATGATGCTGTATATCTTAGCTACATGCATCATAGCAGTGTGTTGCCAAACCTATACAAAGTTAATGAAGTTTTTTTTTTTTTTTTAATTCTAATTTTTTAGATTAAGAAATTTCCATTTTTGGAGCAGATTGGAGCAGAATTTTAAAAAATTGCTATTTTTGGAGCAGAATGTAGCAGGAAATCAAAATTGGAGCAGTTCGGTGCAATTGGAGCAGATTTTCCACCCCTGATAATATTTATATTATAGGGAATATTTTTAAAAAGAAATAACTAAGCACACATAATTAAATATGAATGAAATCTCTACTGTAACTTTTATATAATGGCCAAGTTAAGAATTGTGTTAACATATGTATAAGATATATGAGCGTCATTACTTTTTCTTTTTACAAGATAATATATGTAAATCTTCAATAGCAAAAAAAGAAGGGGAAGGAGGGCATCATCTTCATCTAAACCAAGAAAAGTTAACACATTTTGTTATAGAGCAATGTCGAAAAAAAAAAAGTTTCATTAAAAGATGCGACACCCTCCTCCTCCTCACCAAAGCTGAATCAGCATCTACCCTTATACATTAAGCAACATGTAATCCTAAATAACAAGATGTTAGATAACTTTATTTTATTTAATGCAAAAATTACATGTAAAACACAAAACAGACCACCTTAAAAAGTTTGTTAAAATATCCTTCAAGGAGCATCCATTAATTAGATCGCGCAAATTTTATGTTTTTTTACCCCTCCCTCTCCTTATGTCACAGGTTGTCCCACTTGAGTGATACTTTCCTTCCCCTCCCCCCTCCCCCTGTTGTGATGTCACATTTTTTTTAAAACTATTAATTTAGAGCTATTTTCAAGCAGAAAAAATTGTATACAATACATTAACTACCAGTATAAATAGTATAAAACTGTTAAGATCTTGTGTGCCTTTACTTTAAGCAGCTGCAATCGAAAGAAAAAAGGAAAAATGTATTGAATACTAACTCAGTAAAATATATCTTTTTTAATTGAAATTATTATGTTGCTTGCAAGCAATGCCTACCTACTACATATCCTGGCATATAACACACACTTTTGAAACAAGAAAACTGATCAAAATTTACAGGTGTGTGTCATATGCTGGATATAAAAATCAAAGCTTAAAATTAAACATAAGAATTGAGATTTCTATAATAATGGAAAAGGGAAGATTATTTGAATGAAAGAGAGTATGACTGCAAATACTTTGCAGGGAGTCAAGCAGATAGGCTTGGCAGTAGATAGTAAAGAGTATCTCTGTTCTCAGACTAGCCTCTTTTTTTTTTTTTTCTTCTGTTCTCAGACCAGCTTAGTACCACATTTGCTTAGAAATTGGAGTCTGTTTTGGATTTCTATTATCATAACATTTTGAGTGCAATTATATTTTTCTGAAAGTAAAGTTACTGTTCTACGCTGTCATTAAGTTTGCTTTTCATAGTATGTTTCAATATTAAAAGCAAAGTGGCAATTGCAATAATTGGAGTGGTCACAAATATCTTACGTTTAAATTCTCTGATATTTCCAGATTAGTATTAAAAAAATGAAATTTACATAGGTAATTTCGTTCACAACACTAATATAGTGTATTCAATATGGCGAATATAATACTATTAATAATACAATACATTCACTAGATTATAATGATTCTAAAATAATATATTAGTGATTTTTTTCTTTTATTTTTTTTAATGAAGTAAATCAAAAATTTTCAATAGATTTAAATAAATATAGATCTGTAAAATTTGGGGTTGGAAGATGAACTCTATAAACCGCTTCAGTGATATGGCTTTAAAACATTCTAAACTATCTGGAAAGGGAACAGGGCAATTTGGTCTACCGATCCACTTCTTTAATTCATCACTAGAACCAACAAGCAGCTATATTTAAGATGGAATGTAATTTTACATGGACGACAATCTCCCAACCGTGAAACAGTGCTGAAGATTTGATGGGTCAGCTGAAAGAGAATGAAATACTTCTGGATCAGTCATATTTTTTTATGATTTTGTGAATTAGTTTTCCAGATTACCATGACTGGTAAATAAAGGAAATCAAAAATATTTCTTTCCATGATTTTTCCTGATATTTCTATGATAATTCCAAGTTAAAAATTCCTTGATATTTCCATATTTTCCAGGTCTTTGAACATCCTGAATATTTATTTTAAAATTTTCATTTTCATATGAAATGATTTTTTGCTCCCGACTATAAAATTTTTCCATAGTTGATGGAATGGTTTTGATATTTCATAGAAAACTTAAGAAACTAAGACAAAGTTGAATAATCTTAAATCTTAATAATATAAATATCTTAATAATCTGAATAATCTTAATTGTAAATTTCATGTACTTTTAGTTTACTATATAAAAAGAAAATCAAAATTATTGTGACCATTGAGGGGAGCGGGGGCTCTAAGCTCAGATAAAGTACTTTTTAGACATCCCCCTTTCATCCCACCAGAAATGTTGCTATTTACGAACTTTCAATCTCAAACATACAATATATAAATTATATCTTTCACATTCGCTGCATCTAACTTTGAAATTACAAAAGTTCCAAGGCTTTTAAGATCTCTCTAAATAATCATCGTACATTGATTATGATTTCTCTTGAACTTTGATAAAAATAAAAATACAATAAAATAATAAATATATATATTTAAACTGGTTCAGCATAAAGTGTGACCAAGTGAGGTTTACAAGCTATCTGGACTCTAAGAAACCTTAATGATAATATTAATACTATTCTAAAATGAATTATGTTATAAATATGTGTTTTAACAGTAATTTTAACAAGAGTAAAATAATTAATTAAAAAATAATTAGTTCTTAAAATAAACATCAACAAAAAATATCACAATAATAATAAAAACATTCTAATAATGAAAAAATGTCTATAAAGATACAGCATGAAAATCATTCTAAAATAATAAACAAAAATTAATTAATATCTATATATAAATAACCATTTATTGCAATAAATATATATCACATAGAAAATAAGTTGAATTGTAGATGACAGTCTAAGTTTGAGAAATGTGTGAACTATCTAAAGCTACACAATTTAATAAAGAAAGAAAGAAAAAAAAGAGATTAAATAATCATATCAGATATGGAACTTTCAAAAGATGTTTCTCACTAATCTACATAATATTAGCAGAAGCTATAAGTATCTATAAGCAATATATCTAATAATTATCAGACCTTTTTACTATTTTTTTTTGGTTTATCTTAGAAAAGGGAAAAAAATGTAAAATTCACAAGAGGGTTTATAGATAAAAGAGACTTTTTCTTTTTTGAAGAGATAGAATAAATAAATCTCATCATTAACAACTTTTCATATTAGATAATTTTATGATAGAATTCATAAAAAATTATGTCAATGTCAAATAAAACATTTTAAATACATAAGCAGAAATACATTTTTTAATGTTATTTTTTCATATTAAATAAAATATAATTAAGGCTTGTCTACTATATTGGTTAATCAGAAAGCTTTATAAGATAGCTGTAAAAAATAAACTCAAGCTAAGCTCTAAAATAACTTAGCAGAAGAGACTACAGAATAAATTAGCATTTATTGCAAATAAGTTTAAAAAAATGCATTGAAAAAGATGTAATAAACATTGTATCTTAAACCCTTTGTAACGAGCATCATATTATATGTACTGTATAGAGTGGATACAATCCTTAATTTTGACTACTACTATTTACAAATAATATTCTGCCTTATTTAATCATAGAATTTCTGCGATTAAATAAGGCAAAGATCCAGGTATACTTAGCTCAAATAAATAAATAAATAAATTGTATTTGGAACACTAATTGCAAAGAGATTAATAGGAAAAAAAATAACAGAAAACATTTTAGGCTTTCATTATGAAATGTCATCAATCAATTGAAATTCATCAACATGTACAAGCTTTCGATGATTAGAAAGCATAAAAATAACAAATGAATAATTTAAATTACCAAGGAAAAAAAATGTACAATGAAGGATAACTATTTTGGATACTCTAATTTCACATCATTCAAAGTTAATTAATAAATTTGATAAGATAGCTGCAAAAATAATTTTGCATTTTAAATAAACTGCACAGAAAAAATATATAATAAACTCCATATTTTAATTTAAAAAAATTGAAAAACTTTAGCCTTTTTTTAATGAAATGCCATGAATTAATTGATGAATTTTCATCAATAAATCTGTACCATAAATCCATCTTCTGATGGTTAAAAAAAAAATAACAGTAACAAATGAGTAATTTAAATTACCAAAGAGGAAAAAATACACCAACAGAGATACAATCAATTTCGTATTATTTTGGAAAGAAAAAAAATTAATAAACTCTGAATTGTTTATGAAATATCATGAATACATTGATGAAAACCATCAATAAATATGTACAAGCTTTTAATGATTAAAAAACAGAAAAATAACAAATGAATAATTTATATTACTATGTCAAAAAAAAAAAGGCTTATATGAGGATAATTTTTTTAGTTACTTTGGTTTCATAGCATTCAAACAATTCATACAGCATTCATACAGCAAGCTCTGTGCAATTGAATCTAAGCTGCAAAATAATACGGTATTCTATGAATGTTAAAATGAAATGCAATGAAAAAGATATAATAAAATCTATACCTTAATTGGGGAGGGGGAAGGGGGCTGAAAAATTATTAGCCTTTTTCAAATGAAATCTCATAAATGAATTCATGAAATTTATCAATAAATACAGTTTTTGATGATTAAAATGCATAAAAGAACAAACAAAATATCCAAATCAACAAGGAAAAGAATAGCCAATTCAGGATAACATATTTGGATACCCTACTTGCATAATATGATTCAAGGTTTTCCTGGTGAGCTGTGCCTTGTTCTGTAATTACATTGAATTTTTTGTAATTCAACCATTAGCAGTTCCATCTGACGAGCATCTAAAGTAAAAGAACAAAATAATATCTTTTAGTGAGGTGGTATATTATTAGAATATTTCTAAATATATATGGGGAGAGAGCAAATATTAGCAAGTATCTAAATGTTATACAACAACTCAACAAAGTGAAATGTTGCTCGAGTTATCATAGATTCACGACATATGAATTCACGCTACACAACAATGAACATGTGAACGAGTGTTCTACAGTTTTTAGCCACAATTGTTAATGGTTATTTTACGCAAGGCTCGGAGAAGCTGGCAAAACTACGTCTTTAATGAACGACTGGAAGTCGGTAATGTTTAATACAAAATAATGATGCAATTGTATGGTGAATATCTGTATATTTTGTCGTTTATTAAAATTTGTTGTTCATATTTGTACTTGAAGAATATCAATTGTGGTGAAGTTATACATTATTCATCTTGAGGGTGTATTCAAATCCAAACTGCTTATTTTGAGACACATTTGTAAATTCATTTTTGTTCTAAAATGCATCCAATTGGCAGGTTCTCTTATTCAGAAACTTTATAATGTCCGTATTGTCTCGATTTTTTGATAAAGGCAGAATATATTTTAAAAAATGCTGTCAAAGTGGACATTTTGAACCAAATTTCCCAAAGCGATAGCGCTGGAAACAAAAAAATGATCGTACTGTGAAAATAATTGTCTGTAAATCAATTTCTAATTAATTGAACGAAAAATAAAAACATGGGGCCCTTATAAATGTTTTTATAAATCACGAAGCCAAGTTTCCTGTTGTTACTTTTAAAAATGAGTCTGAAAATGTGTCTCAAAATTTTGAGTTGTTGAGTGTGGAAAAATATTTTTTTTGAATACCGCCTTAATTCCACTTCTGACACCTTAATCTCACATGTGTATACACTAGTAAAAAACTCAATACAATAGAAAGAACTTTAAAAAAAAAAGAGGGAAAAACACAACACATTTTGAAGGAACTTCGTCTTTCTTCTTCACTCATAAATATACCATAAAAAATTAGAAAAACACAATGCTTTTGAAACTTACCCTCAGCTGTTTGGAAAAACTTGTAGTTTAAGAGGATACTTCACTCACACGAAAACACCCGCTTGCTAATGTTAATCCTATGGGACAGTTATTTTATAATATCTCGTTTGCACTTCAATATTTTTAAATGATTTTTTTTTTGCATTGGATATCTGAGGTCAATCGCTTCGCAGGCCCTTTTTCACTTTTTCGATTTTGTTTGCAGGTATTTTTTATTAGCATACTTTCACGTTCCGAACTGGTCTCAAAAGTGAAAGTATCGTCATTAAAAAAATCTGTAAACAAAATCAAAAAGTAAAAAAGGGACTGCATAGTGATCAACCTCAGCTATCCAATGCAAAAAAAAAAAAAAAAAAAAATCATTTAAAAATATTGAAATGCAAACGAGATATTATAAAATAACTGTCCCATAGGATTAACATTAGTGAGCGGGTGATTTTGCGTGAGTGAAGTAGCCTCTTAACTAAATTACATTTTTAATTTCTAATGTTTCTGTTCAATTTAGTCGTTTTTTCCTAAAATTGTTTCAGCTTCTCTCTTACTAAACTCCCCCTGCCCACTTTTTATCTTTGCTTTTGACCTTTATTTATTTTTTCATTTATTTAATTGATTATTTAATAGCAACAAATTCCTATTCCTTTCACTTTGGACTTTTCTGATGTTGTCAGAAACTTGTAGTCCACTTTTTGATGACTGCACAAAAACTACGAATTTAGAATTTTTATCACTTCTAATAATCACATAATTTCAACTTTTATATCATTGAATTGGAAAAAGAATATACTTTTAAATGATATTTCTTTGAAAACTGTAGCTGAATTTAGTGACTTCTTTAATAATATTCAAGCGTGAATTAAAAAAAAAAATCTACCTCAACAATGAACACTTGTTTGGTGTAATAATATAAAATAACTAGTAGCAGAGTTACCACAATCAGCAATTGACTACTCAGAGAATATATATAAAAAAGAAAAAAAAAAAGCAGATTAACCACCAGATATTAACTAGAGATTACATTTTGCCACTAAACTAAAATCTGTCAATGAAAAGACAGATTTTTATTTTATGTTTAACATAAAATTAACATCAAGTTTAGTTAAAAGATATGTTGCATCAGAATATTATTATTTTTATTTATCTGTTGATTTATATCTATTTTCTTTACCTTCTTTATTTCTGTCTTGTTCTTGCATTTGAATAATTTTATCTTTGATACTGCAATTGTCTTGTTAATTTTTGATGTTTTCTGCAGCTTTTTAGAAAAAAGACTGTCTTTCTGAGTTTTTTTTTTTCATTTTTTATGGTGTACTTAATACTGACTGCTTGCAGTATCATGTGCCTTTTTGGCATAATGTACTTGTACCACTACCACCCCTTCTAGATCTTTCCTTTTTGGCTGACTGATTCCCAGTTGTTATTTGCACTGTTTAGTTTATAAGACTCACATTTAGTTTGGCATATAAGCTGTTACTGTGGGATAAGCTTTGGCTTATCAGTGAAAAGTTCATTTGACTGCTAGTCGTCATTCAGAAGCTAAAGTTTAAGACGTTCTTTACATTGTATGAAAATGTCTGCTTATATCATTTCAACAACAAAAATTTTATTTTTTTTTCTTGTGGGGGTAGCAATTTTGAAAGCTTATGTTTTTTTGCTTTATTCCTAATTATTCTGAAGAAATTAGCAAACATTAATTTATAAGTAAAAATTGATGGCTGAATTTAAGTAAAAAGTAATTAAAATTACAACGGAAGAGGGAAATTAAACATGCTTTGGTGCCAAAACGACATCGATGAACATTCTATGTTACACAATAATTTTGCAAACTGCTTATTGTTTATTAAAGAAAATATACCATTTCATAATTTTTCTAATTTCAATTGCACAAACAAATATAAAAAGTTTGACAAAATAAATGAGGAGGAATAGATAAATAGATAGCAAGAGAGACATATTAGAATTGTAAAATAAATAAATAAACTGCAAAGAAAAGAAATTCAGTCATCAGTTTTAGTTTTTATGACAGATAACTTTCAGAGGAACAAAGAAAAATAAGAATAAGAAATAAGCAAATAAAATAAATGAAACAAGGAAAATATGCATGAAATGTGACTTTTTCACAGAGTGTGAGTTTTCACAGTACAGTCAAAATTTTAATAACTTTATATTTTCAAACTTTTTATTTATTATTTTCTATACACATATAAAGAAAGTATTGTAATCATGATAAAACTTGATTATGGAAATACTTTAGCATTTTGAGGGTCTCTGAATCTGTTTTTGCTATTTTTCACAATAATTCAATGTGTATGTATTAGGGATGCACCGAATAGTGATTTTGGCCGAATACCGAATATTCGGCCCACAAGTAAACCGAATACCGAATATTCGGCTAGCCAAATAGTAACAGTGAGGCCAAATACCGAATATTCGGCCAACCGAATAGTAACTATTCGGCCGAATACCGAATATTCGGCTGGCCAAACATTTTTATATTTTAGAGTTTAAAAGTATTAAAAGTTAAATTATAAAAGAATTTTACATAATTATACTACCATTTTATGAACTAGACCTTTTTACAAGACACATTTACATAAAAAAAAAAATCTGTGCTTTGAGTTATAACTTAAAAAGAGGATGGTCTTAAAACTTTTTTAATTAATAAAGTTATAAACTTAGTAGCTTCTTCTGTGAATTAAAATAAATTTATAAAATGTTCTTATATTCTATAACAAATACTTTCAAATCAAAGACATTTTATAATAATGAATTAGAAGAAACATTTTGCAGCGTTTATTTTCAGGAAGGGACTAAAGTAAAACAATAAAATATATTAAAATGGTGGCAAATCAGCAAGAATAACTTTTCTGCTCCTTTTGATTTGGCAGGGAAGTTTTTAAATGAACCAGAGAACAGGTGTCTGGAATGGTTGATCATATTCAGAGGTTGTACACATACAGGGTGCTCATAGATCTTGGAACAAACTTTCTGTGTAGATAATGTGGTCAAGGCAAACATTTTTTGAGCAAGAAACATTATCCCAATCCACTTATTACATCAAAAATACAATACATTCAATCAAAAACACAGAGTGTGTCACCGCAAGCTGAAACTGAATTTTTGTTTAAAACTTTACAATAATTGTTGTCATCTGCAAAACAACAATGAAGATATTTTAGTGATATTTGCATCGTATTAGTTTTGATTGTAGAAAATATGATGATATTATTGGAAGTGGCTGAATTTTGGCCAGTGACACAGTTATAAGTAGTACTGTCAGCTGCATTCTGAATAAAGAAATATTTAGCTCAGTGTTGTTTAGATATGAAAGGTGACAATTTCCAGTATTTCTCATGATTCCTAGAAATCAAAATAACTGTGTTGAAAATATAGTTGAATGTCAGCTGCACTCTGAATAAAGGAATATCTAGCTCAGTGTTGTTTAGATATGAATTGTGGAAATTTCCAGTACTTATCATGATTCACAGAAATTAAAGTAACTATGTTGAAAATATAGTTACAATATCTTTAATATTATAAACGAAAATTCAAATTTGACCTGGAGTGAGATGTACTTTATTTTTGATTGAATAAGTGTGTTGCGATTCTGGTTTCCTGGACAAAAATTATCTGTCTTGATGGCTATTATCACCTATGAATGTTCTTTTTTCCATTTTGTTTAGAAACATGATGTTTGGAAGAAACAGATTATTTACTAGACAATATTCAGGAACTTGCATTTATTTGTACATCATTAATTCCTGTGAAGGTCATCATTAATGGTTAATTTTCTTAAGTGACACTTTTCAAACAGTGAATAAATAATGTAAAAGCATTCACTTTCATTGAAATATGATTTTATTTCTAATTATTTTGAATATCTTTATTAATTGACAGTTAAAAATAGAAATTGTGGGTTTTAAAAAATATTTAAAAAAAAGTTTTTTTAAGTATTCGGCTTGGCCGAATATTTTGATATTCGGCAGGCCGAATAGTTTGATATTCAGCCTAACCGAATATTCAGTAATATGGCCGAATACCGAATAGATACTGAATATTCGGTGCATCCCTAGTATGTATTGCATGTATGTTAGAATTTTGTTATGTTTTCTGGTCCCCAGAGTCTATTTTTTGTGTTTTTACAATGATGTTGGTATGCATGTCAGTGAATTTGATAGTGCTCAAACTACACTTTTGATTAAGCTCCAATATGTTACAGGCCACTGTTGCAAGAGCTTAATTAATTTTTGTACAAATCAGACAACAAGTTTGGTATCTAAACCTTTCAGGGACCAAAGAAAACTGATTAGTATTTTCCTTTTAAACTCAATTATTCAATTAAATATTTTTATTATTCATGCTCATGTTGATACAACAGCCATATTTCATTAGAATTTGACTTAATGTAATCAAACATTTTTTTTTTTAAAGCAAAGAAAAAAATTGCAGTGAATTTTATTAATCTGATAAAATATAAGAAAATTTAAGTATTGCATGTTGTTGAGGAACAATTGTGAAATATCTATAGTTAAAACTCTAATTAGCATGACTATGTAAATTCAATTTCAATATTTATTTTAATTAACAGGTCACAATTTCAGCACGAGTGGAATGAAAATTACATCATAATTAAAAAGAAAAAAAAATAGCTCTATGTTTTCTTTAGAATAAGAGTTCATTTTCACAAGTGGAAACATTTTAACTTTGTAAAATTATCATCTAAGTTTTTATTTATTTTTATATTGCCATTTATTTCAATACATAGTACCCTGTAAAGTGTTCAGAAAAATTGAGTGAAGTTGCTCTGGATTTTTAAAAAAATGACTGGTAATAAAAAAGAATATAAAACAATTTTTAAATAATTACAATATACAAATTAAATTTACTTTGAATTTTTTTTAATAATCCGCAGTAGCAAAATAAAAATTCTTAAAATTAGTTATTTTTTAATGCATTATCAGAAATATCCTGCTTAAATTTTACGTATGAAAAGCTTCATTATGTTTAATGTTAATACTGGAAAATTAGTAATTTTTGGCTTTAACCACTTCAACGGCTGCCCCGAGTTAAGTCGGGGGTAATAACATTGTTTCCTTATATATGCAGCCGTTGAAGTGGTTAAAGAAGACATACAAGAAATTGGCATGTAATAGAATTATTATAATAAAATAAACTCTATAAATATAATCACTCAGCAGTCGGAAAAAAAAAATATATATGCACAATCACTCAATAATAGAAAAGCTATTCTCAATGTAAGCATATTTGATTTGGTAAGCAAAAAAAATAATGTCTAGGAAAAAATAATGGCTTTCTCTTTACTGCTATAAAAATCTATTCATAAATCAACAATGTAATTATCCTTTAATTTATATAAAGGTATCAACTATGCAAAATATCTGGTAAATATTATATATTTTATTTAATTGCCAGATTTTTTCTAATATTATAATTAATATTAAAATTCTAATTATACATCAGTCTATAGTAAAAATTAGTGAGCAAAAAACACTGCTTTTTTTAAGAAGAAAACTCTTTTCAGTACTTTCTTTGAAGTTTAATCTGTATAATTACAGTATCTATTACACCAGAAGAAATAAAAACAAGAACAAAAAATCATGCGTTATATGCAGATAATGAAACACTTTCAGAAAATTCTAACAAAACTTTACTACTGAATATGGAAAAAGAACATATCTAAATAAACAATTCAGAAAATGACAACACAGTTGAACATCCAACTTCAACAATTAGCACCTCCGCAGGTCGTAAGATATTTCAATTCTTTTGACAGTAGCCCTGTATATGATCTATAGATTTGTATACACACACCAGTAAAATTTAATTAAGCTAGAAAACGTATAACACATTTGAAAATTTACTTTCAGCAATTACTGCCCATAGAAAATAACATAATTTTTTTGAGCAGGCATGTAAATGATATACAGATTTTTATACATACCACATATTACACGAAAATTAATTCAGCTAGGAAATGTGTAATACAGCCAAAAATATCCTTCCAGCAATTACCATCCACAGACAACAATATATCCAGTTTTTTATGCATCCCTATATATGAATTTATATTCAACAAACATATCTTACCATACTAAATATAGTTAAGCTGGAAAATGATTAACATAATTAAAAAACACCTCTAAGCAATTCAGGCCACAGACAATCATGCTTACAAATCTTTTTGTGCAGCCCGATATATGAGCTATAGAATTTATATATGGCATCACATAATGTATTAAAATTTGATGAAGCTTAAAAACGTATATTGCATTTGAAAACACACTTCCAACAATTATCACTCATCAACAATACTGTTATAGAGTTCTTTTTTGTGCCCCTGTAAATGAACAAATAAATGGTACACACTTCATATTTTACAGTAAGTATCTTGTAGTACACCCCAGTAATGCACATTAATTTCATTATTTTTGAAATAGTGTAACATCTTTAAATTACACTGCAAACAATTTTCACCCTTAAGTCATTACGTAACAATATTTTTTTGCGTGTCCCTGTAAATGAATGATAATGCATATCAATTTCATTATAGTTGAAATAGCATAACTTCATAAAAAAAAAATGTCAATGATTTTTTCCCCATAGACAATAATGTAATGGAAGTTTGTAAATGAACAATAAATGCTACGTACTCCATTTTCAATAGGAAATGTCCTATGGCAAACCTCAAAAACATGTAAAAATTACATGGTAATCCGAGTATATTTACACGAGTTAGAGCAGAGACAGATGGCCAGACAAACTACAGGGTTCCCAGCAAAACATGACTGGCAAATTCCCTGACCAAATTAAAAAAAATTCCCTGACTTTCCCTGACCAAATCTCCAAAAATTCTCTGACCAACAGGCATACAACAAAATTTGTTACTTATTTTTGCAATCCTTTGTCAAAGATTAGCGATTTTGTTCGCTCTTCAAAATTCTCTATTTTTTCCCTGAGAGTATATGATGAATTTCGCATCATTATTCATTTATTCTCCAAAACTTTTCCATGACTTTTTGGAAAATATTTGCAAATTCTCTGACTTTTTCTATATATTTCAAAATTTCCCTGACTTTCCCTGACTACTTTGAAATTCCATGACTTTCCAGATTTTCCATGACACTGGGAACCCAGAACTAAAGAAAATCCTAAGCACTTTTCCACTATATGTTGGAAAAATTAAATAAACAAAGATATTTAGCAGTTTCAACTATGGTTGGAAAGTGTTAAAAATCTTGGTTTATTTAATTTTTCAATTTTATATGAACACTGCAATATAGCTAGCCTAACATACTTTACTAAGAGGCATCAATGCATAGTATTCCAGTTTGTGTTTTTAAAACATCCATATTTTTTTATAGATAAATCGAGCAAAAAAGGGAAGAAAGGAAAAATATACTTCTTAAATGTCACATTCACCTCTCAATACTTAACTTTTGGATAAAGTATTAAATTTATTTTATAAACACTAATGAACTTTTAAAAACATTTGAATGCTTTCTTTGAGTGTAATCCCTAAAATTATCAGATGTAACTTTATTTATACAGCATAAAATTCAATTACTGTAAAACAACTGATTAATAAATAAATAAATATTAAAACAACTAGCATAAAGTTTGATTCTATGTTGATCAACTGACAATATTTCCTTAAAAAAGATTACAATATTTAATAACACTTTTTGCATGAGAAACAGACGAAAATATTCCCAAACAGTATGCAAATTAATATATATTAATAAAAGAAAGTTTTTGCCTGTGTATGTGTGTCTGTCTGTTGGTTTGTTAGCGATGGTTAGGGAAATCTATTGCAAAAAGAGGTCTGCAAATTTGGATAAGGATGGAAAAGACAATTCTAAGTGCACTGATATGTAAAGGTAGGACCATTTATGAGGAAGATCCAATTTGCAATTAAAAATAATTCACTTAAAGAAGCAGAGCTTTTGGCTCTGGCCAAAAGATTCTTTGTTGAATAGTGTAAATGGAAGTGAAATATATGAAATGAAATTCTTGAATAAAACTTATTTTCATCTTCTTTGGAAAAATTTCAAACATGTAAAACTGGTAAAAATAAGTGTAGCAATGTGGAGTAAATTCCAGAAGCAGTTAAAAGTTCAGGTCACTTTATTCAATTAAAAAGCAAAGCCATATTATGTAAATATTGCAGAGTCTTCATTTAAACATAAACATAACAGTTCGTGAAACATAAGTAGAATACTGACACCATTGCACATTAAAGATTCAGACAATGTAAAACAAACTTCCACTACTTTCACCATATTAAGCTAAACTGACATTAAAGATGATAAACTTATTACATTAAACAAATGATTACTTTAAAACAAACACATCTATTACTAAACACAGCCCATGGAAAATTTCTATATTTATTGAACTCAGAAGACGACCTGCTTCTCCCAATTTCGTGACATATAAGGATATTTAAAAATCCATAAAAAGTCAACGATATACTAACTCAACATCAAATATATAGGTGGAGAAAAGTAGCCCTGTGCAACACACATCTACTTCTAGAGCAATCCATTCACATAATACACAATGATGATTATAGCATAATCGATATTTTCATCTAATTAAATCAGGATATGTGATGCTGCCATCTAGCAAAGAAAAAGTAATCTAGCCATTTCACTAGCTGGTACAATATTGTGATATATCGAAAGTGAGTATAAACAACACGAAAAAGAAAATCAAACTTTAAAACTATGGATGATTTTTTTTTTTTTTTTTTTTTTTTTTTTTTAATTAATTAGAGCAATTGGCATATTTTCATGACCTTCCAAGTTTGCTGGCGATTTTGACTCACTCATAAGAGCAATTTTTTGGCCAATAAGTAAATTTTGTCCTTTTTTCAATAAAGTTTATCCAGAATTCGTACAACGATTTTCAATTATTTTAATAATATATATGTATATATATTTAAATAAAAGAGTGCTCCTTTTGAGGAAAATGATAAGTTTCTATTCAATACTTTATCTATCCAATCTTATATTTTATACCACTGTATGGTACACACTTTTGGGAATTGATTAATATATATATATATATATATATATATATGAGCAAGTTTTTTTTTTTTTTTTTTTTTTAATTTTCTGAAATGCCGCAAAATTATAATGAAGGAAAAGTTCTAGTGTTTTTCGCTTAAGGAACCCTTTTCATCACCAAAAAATATTACTATGACAATGCACGTGACCTTGCGGTCAGGAGCTTTATTTTCTCCCTAGCTGACCCGCCCGGCGTTGTCCGAGCCCGTGTAATAAACTCTAATCTTTTTAAAAACGAAACTCTGGCCAAGGTCTCCGATGGCTTTGACAACGTATACCGGGCACGCTCGCACGCTCCGGAAAATCTTTTATTTCCCCCTTCCACTGCCAGGGGAGCAACCTCTTTCGGAAAGAACCTCTGAGACAGGTTAACGTTGCCTACGGTACTGTATAGTAGGCGTGCAACAAAATCGAGCTGGTTTCGAGAAGATGGGAACATTATAAGCCGAATTATTGAAATAAGGCACAGTCACAGAAAATAATCATGAGTGAGGTACCGGGTGAAGGGGATGTTCAAGTGTCCTTCAGAAAATGACTAATTAGGAGGACTATGATGCATCTTTAAAAATTGGTTCGTTTGCTTAAACTAGGAACTTAATTACAAATTTGCCTTAAACTATTATTCGGAAATAGTGGTAACCACTACTCATAAATTTACTTCAATGTTATAGAAGGTGACTATTAAGTTAATTATAATGTTTGGAATCGCGTTGAAATCGGAAAGATAGTTGCGGAGATACGGAAATGGGGCATAGTTGGAGAAAAAACTTTGAAGGAGGGGCCGGGGGGGAGGGGATGTTCATGTTCCCTTCAGCAAATGACTAATTAGGACAACCACTATGCATCTTTAAAAATTCGTTCGTTTGGTTAAGCTAGGAACTTACTTAGAAATTTGGCTTAAACTATTATTCAGAAATAGTGGTAACCGCTACTCATAAATTTAGTTTAATGTTATAAAGGGGGACTATTAAGTTAATTATAATGTTTGGAATCACTTGCGTTGAAATCGGAAAGATAGTTGATGAGATATGGAAACGGGAGATAGTTAGAGAAAACTTTGAAGGATAGTCCCGGAGGGGGAAGAGGGGGGGGTGACGAATGTTCAAGTGACCTTCAGCAAATAACTAATTAAGAGGATCACTATACATCTTTAAAGATTGATTCCTTTGGTTAAGCTAGAAACTTAATTTGAAATTTGGCTTAGGCTATTATTTGGAAATACTGGTAATTGCTTTTTAGAAATACACCTTGAAGCAATGAATGCTGATTTTTACGATAATTTAGTAAAAGTGGAACTAAATGGAGAAGCTCGGAACATTATTAGTGAGATATTACTGAGAAACTGAGATTTAAAATAGCGGTATTCTGTATATAAAACAACAATTACATGCTACGGGTGAAGCTAAAAATGTTAAAATTGTTAAATGTAATTAGACACCTATCCTTCGCCATTCCCGCAAATATATAACAAATAATCTGTTAAATAAAGTTTTCTGTATCTGTAATAAACTCAAATCTTTTAAAAAACGAAATTCTAGCCAAGGTCTCCGATGGCTTTGACACCGTATACCGGGCACGCTCACATGCTCCGGAAAATCTTTTATTTCCCTCTTCCACCGCCAGGGGAGCAACCTCTTTCGGAAAGAACCTCTGAGACAGGGTAACGTTGCCTTCGGTACTGTATAGTAGGCGTGCAACAAAATCGAGCTGGTTTCGAGAAGATGGGAACATTATAAGCCGAATTATTGAAATAAGGCACAGTTAGAGAAAATAATCATGAGTGAGGTGCCGGGTGAAGGGGATGTTCAAGTGTCCTTCAGAAAATGACTAATTAGGAGGACTACGATGCATCTTTAAAAATTCATTCGTTTGCTTAAGCTAAGAACTTAATTACAAATTTGCCTTAAACTATTATTCGGAAATAGTGTTAACCGCTACTCATAAATTTACTTTAATGTTATAGAAGGTGACTATTAAGTTAATTATAATGTTTGGAATCAGTTGCGTTGAAATCGAAAAGATACGGGGCATAATTAGAGAAAAAACTTTGAAGGAGGGGCCGGGGGGGGAAGGGATGTTCAAGTTCCCTTCAGCAAATGACTAATTAGGACAACCACTATGCATCTTTAAAAATTCGTTCATTTGGTTAAGCTAGGAACTTAATTAGAAATTTGGCTTAAACTATTATTCAGAAATGGTGGTAACTGCTACTCATAAATTTAGTTTAATGTTATAAAGGGTGACTATTAAGTTAATTATAATGTTTGGAATCACTTGCGTTGAATTCGGAAAGATAGTTGCTGAGATATGGAAACGGGAAATAGTTAGAGAAAACTTTGAAGGAGGGCCACGGAGGGGGGGGGGGTGGCGAATGTTCAAGTGACCTTCAGCAAATAACTAATTAGAAGGATCACTATACATCTTTAAAGATTGATTCCTTTAGTTAAGATAGGAATTTAATTTGAAATTTGGCTTAGGCTATTATTCGGAAATACTGGTAATTGCTTTTTAGAAATACACCTTGAAGCAATGAATGCTGATTTTTACGATAATTTAGTAAAAATGGAACTAAATGGAGAAGTTTGAAACATTATTACTGAGATATTACTGAGAAACTGAGATTTAAAATAGCGGTATTCTGTATATAAAACAACAATTACACGCTACGGGTGAAGCTAAAAATTTTAAAATTGTTAAATGTAATTAGACCCCTACCCCTCACCATTCCCGCAAATATATAACAAATAATCTGTTAAATAAATTTTTCTGTATTAATAGTCTCTATCATAATAATATATGTCCTATTTTAAAAAAACCTTAAACCCAGATAATTATAATGAAGAAAAACATTCCTGGAAATGTCTTAAACAGGTGGCGTTTGTGCAATTTGCTGTGAGTAGATGGCGCTACATTAGCTTGGCTATATGCAGATAACTGCCATCCATGTTGGCACTATATCGTTATAAGTCCTTATCTATGCATCGCTACTCTGATCTATTTAATGTGTTCTGAGAAGATATTCTACACAACCAACCAACCGATGAAAAAAAGCATATTTTTAATGAGAGTTCTTTGTGCATTTCAATTAATATTTCAGAAAGTAATTAAAATATTAAAATTCTGATGTAATGGTGCACCAGGAGAGGGTTCTAATCTAATCTAAATTTCCAGCCTTCTAGGTGGGCTAGATTTTCCTAGCCATCGCCAACAGACACACACACACACACACAGACAGAGCGAAACTTTCTTTTATTAGTATAGATTTGGTGCATACAGGATATATTTAAAATAACACTGGGATACAGTAAGGTCATTTTAGGTATATATTTAAGGTTATTATCCCAGCCCGGGCAATGTCTGATGGGTCTGCTAGTAAAAAATAAAATGATGAATAAGGAGCTAGCTCTATTTGCATATTTTGGAAGCATCATTTTTCACAAAAATTAAATATCTTGTACTTATAACTCTTCCACTACTTTAAGCTTTTTTGAAATTTTCATAAAAAAATCAATGAGTATCACCCTTGATAAATTAGACAAAAATTTTAAAAGACTTACAAAATTGACAAGAAAAAACGCGCCCCAAAATATATATCAGATTATAATAATCATTTTTACACATTTAACACATTGTTGATCGAGAGCCGCAGTTCAAGTACATTTTAGGTATATATGTGAAAAATAAATGCATTTATTCAAAGCAATGTAAACATTACATTAAATGAAATCTTTTATTAAAAAATTGTTGGTACAATTATTGATGATGCTAATAATGCTTTTTAATGTGATAGTTATTAAAACATTGCTCCTTATAGAGAGCAGAATTTATTTTTTTAAGATATTGATCAGGGGAAAAGTCACTATTACTATCAGAAACACTGTCATACTCATTAGCAGTCTCAAAATCACTTGGTACACCTATAAACATATCTGAAAAAAATTCTTTACTATATTCTTCAGATTGATGCCCCATTTTTGATTAATTGTCCAAAAACTGATTTGAAGGCATATTAAGCCATTATGTTACACACACACACACACAAAAAAAAAAGACAACTGAATACAATGACTATTACTCAAACAACAATGATTTGTTGCCTTGCATCTTCCATGCCTGAAAACTAAATAATGTTTAGTTGCATTTGCCGCATTTACTGTGCTTGAGAAATGAAAAATACCAATTCGCATTTCCGATCTTCAACGTTTGGCAAATAAAAAACTCCAACTCACGTTTCCTGTCGACAATGTGTTAATAAATTAAAAATTTCACTGAAAACTGAAAAATAAATTCTGTTCATGTATTTTATTGAGAACAAATTTATGTTTATTGAGTGGTGGTCATTAAAAACTTTATGTTAAAATATCAGTGGAATTTATGTCTAATAGTTTTTGTCACAAAAATTATTTTTTACCAAGTTTTTAGAAATTTATGATGACACTGACAAAATTCTTCTAATCAAACATTCTGTTACATTAACCAGAGTTTCTCTCAGGTTTAAAAAAGGGTAGGGTGCTGCTGGTAAGAAAAGGACACTTTTTTATTTTTAAGGGCACTTTTTGGATTCTTGAGGACACTTTTTGGATTCTTGAGGGCACTTTTAAGATTCTTAAGGACACTTTTTTATATTTGTTAAAGGTATTATTTTGGTTTTTAAAGCCACTTTTGATATTTAAAAGTCAGAGCACTATTTTCAAGAGAACACTGAGTCAATTTTTACTATGAAAGCAAATTGTTTAATGCAAATAGGAGAAAGGGCACTTTTTTTACTGAGGAGCAAGAAGGGTGCTATGTTGTAAACCAAAGGGCAGGCAGGGTGCAGCACCCTTCTGAAACTAACTGGGGGGAAACTCTGTATTAACCTTCCAGTTTCCACTGTACCAATTTGGCTTTATAATTCTTGGAAAAAATTTCAACAGTCAAGTTTAAATGTATCTATGTGTTTCTTGGGAAACTAATGAAGATATTGATATATAATCAACACTTGCTTTTATAACCAGTTGCTTTTATGTCTTTCTAAACTTCCTCATGCCTTGACTCACAACATTTGGACTAGGTTTGGACCAAGTCCAGGTTTTGTGTTTACCATGAGTTGAAAAAAAAAAAAAAAGACACTTGTACTCACACCTTTTTCATGATTTATTGTTAGAATGATAGTTTTAGAAGTTCTGTGTGCAAAAATCTCCAGGAATTATTGCTCAGTAGATCTTATATGGGGACAGAAGGATTAAGGAAAATCACACACCAGAAAATTAAAAGCAGAAAATAGAAAAAAAAATTAATCTATACAAAGATGGATTAAAAGTTCAGAAGATTAAAATAGTAAAAAAAATCTACACAAGTTTACCATGTTCCCGAACAGCATCTTGATTGTGCCACAGAGAACCACCGGGCTTCCATATCTGCTTTGCATCAGGCATGCTGAAATGTTTTTCCAAACATTAAAAGTAACATATACATTAATGTTTAGAAAATATACACAATTATGAAATTATGAAAAACGAGGTACACATTCCTTTGCTTGAAAAAAAATTCTTAAAATTACATTTCAGACCTAAAACATTTTGTTTATAATTTCCTTAATCAGCAGAATAATCTCAAGTTTTTCAATGAATCAATTAATTTTGTTACTAAATGCAAACAATTGACAAGTTTCAAATAAAATTTATTAAGATTAAATTTTTTGTTGTAATTAATATTAAATGGCCAAGAGAATTATAAAATTTGGAAAAGATAGTTTGCAAAATATTGCAATAGTATTTATACTTGCACTGTAAGATAAAATGCCTCTGTCACTAATATATCCCTTAAAATTTCCAATTTTGTTAATATCATCTTGAATATCTATATTATAAAGCAAAAACAAGTCCATGAGTAACACTGACATCATAATCATGGTGGCAGCAATTTAAGCAATTCATTTTTTTTTTCATAAACTCAATTACTTCTCTAAATATGGCATAATTTAAATTTTTATATCATCAAATAGGAAAAAAAAAATTCAAATGCAATTTGTTTGAAAGTTATATCTCAATTTACTGATTTTTTTATGTTTTTAAAAATAATTTTCAAACATGAACTTTTAAAATATCTCTATCACAGCCAGCATAATTACAGAAGATTAAGCTATTTGTACTTAAAATAATATAAATAGTTCAGCATTTGTTTCTAGGTAATATTCTACAACAAAATTAACATTTCATTAATAAATAAAACACAAATTTAACAGGTATGTAATTGAAGTGTGTGGTAAAACACTTAAAAAATCAGAATAAAAAAAGCTGTTAAATAAATGATCAATGTAAAAAATAGCACAAATAAAGAAAATATAAAGTAGCAAACAGCTGTTTCAGAGCCTCTAAAGCTCCATCATCAGTGCCAAAGTTAAAAAGATTAAAAACAGATGTAAAAGTTTAGGCCATGTAAGTATACTTGCATCTCCGCTCGTGGCCAAAATAGAACGGCAATGAGTGTTTGAAAACAACAGCGGAGTCGGGAGTCCCATGTGATGAAGAAGACCAATCAGAAGAGCTCTGCCAGTCTGGACGAGTTTAAGTACAGAGGAGAAAAAGAGGGGAGGAAGAAGTGAAGAGAATGAATTAAAGGAAAGGTAGCTAGAGATTGGAAAAATTTGGTGAACTGGACATATCATTAACTAAGTCTCTTGAATTCTTCCATATATGATAAGCATCTCAAAAATCAACAGGAATCAATCATCAATTTTTGAGAAACTTATCATATATGGAAGAATTCAAGCAACTTAGTTAATGATATGTCCAGTACACCAAATTTTTCCAATCTCTGGTTACCTTTCCTTTAATTCATTCTCTTCACTTCTCCCTCCCCTCTTTTTCTCCTCCATACTTAAACTTGTCCAGACTCAGGGGTCGGAAAAACTACTTTTTGTTTGTAGCGAACTACAACTACAACTACTTTATGAAAAATGTAGTTAACTACAACTACAACTACTTGTTTTAAAAAGTAGCGACTACAAACTACTTTTCAAAAGTAGTCACTACTTTGCTACTTTTCGCTACTTTAGTTATCATCGCTAATTAAATGCACCGCAAGCGATTTTTCCCGATATATCATAATGTAATAGAATTCTTTTGAATGTTCCTGTAAGCGAGATATAAATGCTACACACTTCATTTTCAATACTGAACATTCTATGGTAAACTTCAATAACATATAAAACTTTCATGGCAATCCAAGTATATTTACGAGAGTTAGAGCACGGACAGACATACAAAGCGAATTCCTACACACTTTTTAATTATGTTGGAAAGTGTTAAAAAAAGGAAATTTGAAAACAAAAATTGTAATAATCTTACAAATTTATGAGAGTAACATAGCACAGTAGCGCTTAATGTGGTTCTCAAATTCCTTGCTCAACAACGTGAAACTTTCTGACACATTATCTGACTCATTTTTAAACACAAACGCATAAAATTGGCAGACCTGACTATAGAAGCGATTTGGAATCAAAATGAGTTTTCCATTTTTTGATAAATAAATTACTTTTCGGGTTATAAGCGATTCGTGTCACGTTTTTTTCCCTTTCCCCTGCTACGGCGTCGAAAATTCGGTTGAAAACGCCGATTTTGACAGTGTTTTCGGAAAAATCTTCTGTTTTTACCAAAAAATAAAATAAAATAAAGAATAATGGAAAACGTCTTTCGGTTACAAAGTTTCTGAGTAAGAACACCTGCATTTTCATGCATTTCCGAAAAAAATGAATTAAAGAATATGTCATAAAGTAGACAGTTTGGATTTGAGAACAGCCTTAAGAGCAGATAGCCCTTGGTAAATTTGAATATACATTATTTTTTTTTTAATAGAGCTAAATAGTCCTATTTCTTTACAATTTAAATATAGTTCCTGAAAGCAATTTAAAAATAGAACAAGATCATATAGACTTCATAAGTTAAATCCTAGCTTTTCTTTTCCTTTCTATCGCTTTTTGTTCGTTTCCCTTTGAAAACCCGAATTTCAAAATACTGGGCTTTAGATTCATTCTGGAGACAAAGATAAAGATATTTCATTAAAACACCAAGCTAACCAATATCAAATCAAATATAAAACATTACAAATCAATTATTTTAGCGATAAAAAAATTGTGCAGTTAAAGTAAAAATAAATAGCCATAAAAATAAAATTAAGCATTCTTAGGCATTTCTTAAAATAATATATTTTTATTTCCAACTACCTTTGTTTTATCTATTGGAATCTTCAAAAGGGATTATGCATTAAATTAATTTGTATGCATACATTGGACAAATATTTCACAACGATCAAAAGACGTATTAATAAAATAATATTTTGCGATAGTAAACAGTTCCATAAGAATATTTTCTGAACCAGGGATCTTAATTCGAAAATACTCTTTTTAATGATTTATGAATTTTAATGATTTATGAATTTTAATGAATAATGATTTAGATATTCGATGCGAGATGGGATCCAGTAATTATTATTAATAAAGAAAATGCTAACTCACCTCTATGTGCAACTTCAGGTTGTAAACAGATGATTTTGATACTGATAACTTCTTATTAATTGGACAAAGTTTACATGTTACAGAATAATTGCCACTTTCTTGTTGTTCTATAACTTTAAAATATTCATTATATGCTGACCAGGGCAGTTCTATACTATTTTTGTCTGTTATTCTATTACATCAATCAAAGAAGAATCCCCACATTAAAACACAAGATTTAATAATGAGTAAGAAGACAAAGGGTTGCCAGCAATAAAATTAATTTTTTTTATGAGTGAGTAATTTGTGGTTTTATCAGCAAATCCAGCAAATAATAGATCACGGGCATGCTGACGCTTTATGTTTCAGCTGCTAGTTTGTTTGAAGGCAGAAATCATTCCTTCCTAGTGCACTTTTCTCTAATAATAAAATGGTGTACTTGTTTTTTTTTCTGTGCTTTATCGAATATATATATATTTTTTTAATTAGAGGTCTAACGATTTTAAACAAGCAGGAAGCGAGCAGAAATTTTGTTCGAAGGGGAATATTTTAGATGTTTGATTATTTATTTAATGTCACTAGACATAAAAATACAGAACTTAAAAAAAAGAAGAGTTTTAAATTTTGTATATGGAGAGGTGTGGGAGATTTTAGGGGAAGGGGGATAATTTATATTACTGATTATTTATCGTCACTACAGAGCACTAATATATATATATTTTTTTAAAATAACTAAAAATAACTTAAAGATTTTAGATTTATTTGTATGCTGGGGGGGGGGGGGGGGGGGAGTAAATTATTTGAGTTTAGGGGATAAATTAGATGATTACTTATATATTATTGTGAGGATTGCGCATGCCTCTTCTTGCTCTAGTAGCGCCCCCTTCTGGAGAAATGAAAAAAGGCGGCAGTAGAACTCAGAATGTCAGCGGAAAAGAACGTCGCTTGTCATAGTAGAAATCAGAATAGTATGAAAATGGCCATGAGTAAATGTTACCGGTCATGTATATTGAATAATATGATTAATCCTCTATGTTGATTTATGTACCTGTGCTTGTCATCTGTCCTCGTCATGTCAACTTTATGTTACTATATTAAACTTGTGTTCGTCATTAGAACAGCCTGAATTTAATTAGAACACTCCCACATATAGAACAGTCTTTACAGTGGTGTCAGAATTAAAAGGATGAATAAGGCTGTACTACTTGAGTAATGATTGAAAGATTATAGTGAAATATTTAGGATAACCTTTATAGAGGTAAGGTTTTTTTTTTTTTGTTTAAGCATGGCGGATCAACTAACTAAGCTTAAAAAACTAGAGGGGTAATAAAAGCATCTATTACCTCTATTGTTAAAAAAGATCGAAGATGCATGGGTTTTGGAATCACCAAATTTTGACGAAATAGAAGAAAATTTAGCTCAGCTAGAACAAAAAGGTATTGACCTCAAGCGAGAAGATAGCCAAATTTTATCGTTAATTAATGATGAGGATCATAGGCGTAGCGTGGCCTGAAATTTTGGGGGGGCACACATGTTTTAAGTGCTTATTATTATCATCATCATTTTTTTTTAATTTTTTCTGTTTACATAATATGATGACCAACGTTTGAAAGAAGTTTTCGGTAATTTTGTTTATTACTTTCAATTGAAATTTTACATAACATTTTATCTTGTGCTAAGAAGGTTATAAGGAAAGGTTCTTCATTAAATTACAATGAAATGAATGATATTTTAATAAACTTAAATCAAATTATGTTTTACCCGTTGACCCATGAGAGATTTTGCTCTGTCGCCTAGTTTTTAGCAATATCTAATATTTTGTAGAGGCAGGTTTAAACTTCTAAAGAAAAATTAAGGATGAAAATATCTGTAAACAACATTAGTCAAGACAGAATATCGTCTCATTTATTCTATCAAAGTTACAGGAAAAACTGATTGAAGATAGCAAAAGGCACGCGCGGGGAAAAAAAACAATAATATTTTAACTGTATTAGAGGATGACGACATTCGCTTCGGGAAAAACACAAGACCAAAAAAAATAAATTGAATAAATATAAAATACAATTTAATTTAACGTAACAAAGCATACATTTTAGGCTACACGTGAAATACCACTGCTTCAATCGATCGATGGTATCTTTTTCTTAAAAAGCCCGTGCAGAGACGTCCCACTTTTTTTTTGTACTATTTATTTCTACTTTTTTTTCATAATCATTGTTGGAGCATGATATAATGCGGTATTTTATTTTTGTGGCAACATTGATTTGAGAAAAAAAAATTCATTTCATTTATGAAAACAATGCTGATTTAATTTTTAATTAACTGCAATTTTTAATTAAAAAATCATGTTTTAACGAAATGGGAGTATATTATGTCAGAAGCCGATTGAAAAACCTTTCAAATGATAGCTCGTTCATTTTTGTGTCTTTGTGTGTTTTGTATTTGCTTAGAAAAAGGGATGTTGACAACAAAAATAATATATATGACCAGTGGACCCGTGCGAGGATTTCGCACTGCAGTCTAATATTTTCTTAGCAATATCTAATATTTTTTAGATGCAGGTTTAAACTTTAAGAAAAATTAAGGATAAAAATATCTGAAAACAACATTTGTGAAGCCAGAATATCATCTCATTTATTCCATCAAAGTTACAGTAAAATCAAAGTTAGCAAAAGGCACGTGGGAGAAAGAAAATTAACAATAGTATTTTAACTGCATTTAGAGGATGGCGTCACTCGCTTCGGGAAAACTGAGAAAAACCTTTCTTTTTTTTTTTTATGAAAACAATGCTGATTTAAATTTTAATTAACTATAATTTTACTTCGATCGATCAATGGTGTTTTTTTTCTTCTAAATATTTCAATTTCCTATTTTAATCATAAATATAAAATAAACCCGTGCGTTGGCATCGCATTTTATACTTGTTGTACTTATTACGTATTCTACGCATTACGTAAATAATATACTGTTATTATGTATGCCACGGTTATACTGTTTTTTTTTATAATCATTATTGAGCATCACATAATGCGGTATTTTACTTTTGTGGCAACACTCATTTGAGGAAAACTTTTCATTTCATTTATGAAAACAATGCCGATTTAATTTTTCATGAACAGCAATTTTTAATCAAAAAACATGTTTCAACGAAATGTGAGCGCACTATGTCAGGAGCCTGTTCAAGATCCTTTCATTTGGTATCTGATGTATCGTTCTGTGTTTTGTATTTGCTTAAAAAAAGGGATGTTGACAACAGAAATATTACATATGATGATTTTTAAATTTCTATAATAATGGATATATTGATCCATCTTATAATAACAAAATTGTTTTAGCATCACGAAATTATATTGCATCTTTAATAATAATAAAAAAATATTAAGTTGCAATATTTTTATTGACGTTTAAAAGGAATTGAAAGTAAATATCATACTAGAAACACTTTTCTTAAAACATAACAATGCTACAGTAGACTCCGGATTATCTGACGCTCGATAATATGTTTCAGCTCAAAACACAAACTTTGACAGCTTTTTCTGAAAGATTTTCTGACTTACTGAAAAGTTCAATACTTTCAGAAATTATAAATTCAATTTTCTAAAATATCATTCAATTTCTTACAGAAACGTTCAATTACATAGTTTCCGAATAAAAACGCCTGTCAATCTCATGTGTTTGTGAACAAAAATGAATTAAAAATTGTGCCAGAAAGTACACAGTTTGGATTTGAGAACAGCTTTAAAAAACCTTTTTTTTTATAATACGTATTAGCAATATTAAAAAATAAAAATTAGTAGGGGTTTTTAAAAATAATAATTATAATAAAACATAACTTACCAGTTTCCCCAAAGTTACTTTTGGTCTTCTTATTAAATAATGTGGTAATCTTGGGTTGTATTTTGATTCGTTTCATATTTTCGCATCATGTGCACACAATTCAAAATTTGGTAGTCTGAGACAATGTCAAACAGTCTTTGTTCTCAGATGGATTTTATTTCCCCCCCTAAATTACAGAGCAAAATATCCCTAGATTTCCTTAGATTCTTAAATAAGTAACTTGCTGCATTTTGAATGACTGATGCTGCCATTGTAACATATAACAAGTCCAAAAAGGCGGGGTGTGATGTGGAATTACATATATTTTTCTTAAAGTAATCCTTTTCAGTTTAAACTAACGTTTAATTACTTATTTATTTTATCCTAACTTTTATTACAGTTCTCGCCGTAATTTTCCACCATTAAAAGAAAATATATTTAAACATATGCCCGTTAACAATAAAACTGCTCTCACATTGATATAATTCTTTTAAATTATTTTTCACCCTCACTAGATATCCAACAAAAAAAAAAAAAAAAAAGAAAAGAGATGGACTTTGTATTCAGTCTGCATTTTATTCTCATTCCGTTCAACGTTCATTAGAAATGTCTTTGTCTGCTTAATATTTGAGTTTAGCTTTCTCGGTAAATCACAAACACAGCTAGATTCTCAAAACCACATTCTCAAAACAAAAACTCTCAAGGTACATTTGGCGTTCGAATTCTCGTTCGCTCATTTTTCAAGACTGCTATTCTGGTTGCCCTGTCGTGTAATTAAAAAATTCTCATAATTGCCTAAAGATTAACTGATAATTTTACATCATTCATTTCATATGCTCTTTCGCCAATTCCATCTTATCTGAAATTATCAGCCCTGTAATTAATAATGCATTTTAAAAGTTTCGTAGACCTAATTTAAATTACCTATATTAAGATTCAGCCAAAACCTCTAATATATGGACAGAATTTCCCACTTTCAGGGAATTCTTTTTCTTAACATAATTTGAACATAATTACTATATAGCTATTTAAGGCTAATTCTGAAAGCTAAATTGGCTACTTTCTGACACAATCCTGAATTAAATTTTGTTCGTCAACGCGTAAAATGTACAGATGTTTTTATTAAGAAACTATGAAATTGAATGGCATTTTTCAGCATTCGATAAAGGGAAAAGATATTTAGAAAATACTGTCAAAGTTGGCATTTTGGGATGGATTGCTAAACCAAATTTCTATCAAGAGCCCGAGAAATGTTGTCATGAGACAGCAATCGCTTATCATTCAATATGAATTACATTTATCAAAATATTGCTATTTGATTTGAATTCCTTTCACTAGTTGTGCCTACCAGTACCAATTGCATGCTTTTATGTCTGAAAATGTCAGAAAGTTTCATGTTGTTAAACGGTGGAAAATATTTTTGGGAAAACCTCAAACCCTTCACCGTCTGAGGGTTTCCCTGCATTTTCATAAGTATGCTTTTAAATCCCAGAATATATAAAATTTTTTATCACAGTTTGATGCTATAATATATTTTATTTCTCCTCATTCTATATACGGTTCAAAACAGAATTCTGTTGAAAATATTTTTGTCTAGCCATTTTAACATGATTTCTAGAAACGAATAAACACGGGCCTAACGGTCGGCTGCATATTAGTGACACATTTCTGAAACATACTGGCTACTTATTGATACATTTCTGACAATCATACGCGGAACAGAAATGTATAGGTGATATAAAACTGGAGAGTTCACTATAAACTTTTAACTGGAACGATGTTCTATTAGGTTATTTCAAGGTAAATATTAATTAAGGCTGTTCTCGAATCCAAATTGGCTAACTTTCTGACGCATTTCTGAATTTAACTTTATTTGGCAACACATAAAACTGGCAAGTATTCTTATTAAGAAACTAGAAAGTCGAATAGGTTTTCCATTTTTTAATAAAGAAAAATGATGTTTTAAAAATACTGTCAAAGTTTGCATTTTGAATCGATTTTCCTGACACGATAGTCCAAAAAAGGTCGTCATAAGCAGCAATCGGCTCATAATTCAAGACGTAATACATTAATCGAAAAATGGAAAACGGTATGCTATTTCAAATCATTTCAATGGTCATGTCTGCGCTTCTACCTATAAAAAAGGGTCCATGAATGATGAGTAAAGAAGAGAAGGGTAAAAATAAAGAAGGAAAAAAATCTTAAAATACTAATTTAATTCTATTGTAGTTTATGTTATTTCCAGAAATACTTGCTATTGTTATGGCTAATACTTAAAAAAAGTAGAAAAGCGGTCATGGGATGTTTTGTATTTTTAGCAGTTCTTTTCATCAGCATTCAAAGAATGTTGTTATGAATATTAAAGTGACAGGAAAAAATAATTTCTTTTGTGGTGTTCATTTCTTCCTTCAAAGATCTATCAGAGTAAACTGGGACTGCTAAAACATTTCTTTCATACGCAAACTTTCCTTCTTTGTTTCCAAAACAACAGTAATCGTTAATAACAGTCTAAAATTTTTCACAGACAAATAGATGCCTGTAAGCACCTTTTTTCGGTTGAAGATCCAAATCGAAAGATGTTTCGAGTGTGATATAAGGGTCGTCAAATATCAAATCCTCCCATAAACACTTTGTCTAGAACAAAAATATTTTCACTTAAGCTTTTCGAGCATTGTATGATAGAGATTTCTTAACTGACAGCAATCAGTTCTAAAAGTGTGGTACTCAGAATGTTGGGGGGGCACGTGCCCCCCCGACGCTACGCCTATAATGAGGATGAAATCAAAAAAGACGCAAAAGCATCCATCGAATATCATGAAAAAATAACTTTATGGAAATTTAGAATTAATAAGAAATTGAAAAATAATAGCAAAAGCGAAGTTTCCCCCGTAACTCACGTCGATAATAAGCACGCAGAAGTAGTTGCGCAATCTGTTAAACTCCCTACCTTAAAGATTGAGAAATTTTACGGCGAAATAAGTAAATTTCAAAATTTTTGGAACTCATTCAAAATAGCAGTCCATGATAATGATTCACTGTCAAATATTGAAAAAATGAGCTATTTACATTTAAGTTATTTAGGTGGTAGTGCATATAATTCTATTTCCGGGTTTGCGTTATCAGATAAAAATTATTTGGAAGCTATCCAAATTCTGAAACAACAATTTGGCTGAAAGGACCTCATTGTCACGGCTCACATAAATACTTTATTATCTTTGAAACCAGTATTGAAAACAAATGATGTAACTGCTCTACGGAAATTATTTGATACGATTCAATCACAAATAAGAAGTCTCAGGTCTTTAGACATTGAATCAAATGGATTTGATAACCTGTTACACCTATAATTCTTAAATCCCTGCCAAATAATCTTTCGTTAGAATATAATAAACAATGTATAAAAAATTCTAGTGACTCGCAATCAAACATTGATGATTTGTTATTATTTATTTGTACCGAAATAGAGTCGAGAGAAAAACAAAATTATTTAACTGGTAATTTAGATAACCCAAGGTCAAAACAATCATATAATAATGACTCGCCTGCATTTCGTAGACAAATGTTCGCTAGTGATAGAATTAATTCTGAAGTATCTCATATTAAAGCCACCTCTGAAACCTTTTGTATATTTTGTTCTTGTAATAGTCATTTGACTGAGGAATGTAATAAATTATCCATTGAGCAGAAAATGGCTAAATTAAGAGCTGAAGGGCGCTGTTTTTTATGCTTGAAGAGAGGTAAACACGTCGCTAAAGATTGTACCATAAAAAATAAAAAATGCAGTAATTGTGGCAGATACCATAATGTTACGCAATGTAGTTATTTATTTGGCAATGCCAATAAATTTGATAAGGAAGTTAATTCGGTTGCAAATGAAAAAGCACTCACTGCAAGAATAAGGTCAGATGAGTTATTTAATTTGAAAACACCACGAAAAGAAACAAAATTAATTGAAACATTACCGACAGTAGATATCGAATGTGGTAATAAAATATTACATGGCGTAGTCGATAGTGAAACTCAAATTTCTATAATAAAGACTGATTGTGTACCCGAATACTTTAAAAATCCTTGTGGTACCATAATATTGCAATCTGTATTCGGACACCAATTGAAAGCTCCTTTAATAAATATCCCATTGAGTATTGCAGTTGATAAATTACACCCCAAGATATATCCTAATATTATGATAACATGTGCTGTAGTTGATAATTTAATTAATGATTTATTACTTTCTCTTGATACATATAATGAATTGAATGATTTGAATAAATATAATAAAAATGAAAAGGCATTAAATTGTAATGTTGACACGATAAGTGACAATACGAAAGAAACCAACACTGTAGATCTGTCTGCTTCAATTTTAGACCATGTGTCAGTTGAAAATGCGAATGCAAACGAGAACATTGACCACGCACCTGGCGACGAACCTGATACTTTTATAACTGATTCAGAAAAATTTAAATGGTAACAGAAAAACGACCCTTCGTTAAATCAATGTTGGATTGATGCCAAAAATAAATGCAACAATTATTTTGTTCTGGATAACCTGTTGTACCATCGAGATAAATTATTGGGCAAAACGGTACACCAATTGCTCGTACCCAAGCCACGTAGGAAACAATTGTTAGAACTCGCACATTCCAGTCCTTGGGGTGGTCATCTAAGAAATAAGAAAACTGTACAGCGGTTGAAATATTCATTCTTTTGGATGAAAATTAAAAAAGATGTTAACGAATTTTGTGAACAGTGCTTATCATGCCAGCTCCGAGCAAAACCAAATAAGTTTGATAACACACCTATAACTCCGGTTACTCGTCCTGACGAGGCAATGCAAATTGTAAACATGGACATAATCGGCCCAATTGAACCACCTAGTGGAGAATACAAGTATGTACTCTCCGTAGTAGATCAGTGTACTCGTTGGCCGGAAGCGGTCTGTTTAAGAAATATATCTGCTAAATCTACATGCGATGCCCTTTTACAGATTTTTAGTAGAACAGGGATTCCAAAATTAATTGCGAGCGATCAGGGCTGGAATTTTACTTCTGATCTCACACAAGAGTTTATGAAACGTTTAGGAACTGCTCCATGTTTCTCTGTACCTGGATACGCACAATCTAATGGTTTAGTCGAAAGATGGAACGCTGTTCTTAAAGGAATGATACACCATACAATAAGGGAAAATTCCGGAAACTGGCACAAGCACATACCTTTCTTTTTGTGGGCATACCGGGAAGTACCGAACGCCACGACCAATGTTAGTCCATTCCAAATGTTATATGGTAGACGTCCGACTGGCCCCCTCTCCATATTGAAATCATCATGGACCAATGAAACACCTTTTCCATGCGGTCAATTAGGCTCAGTTACAAATTATCTAAATGATTTGAAAATAAAATTGGAAAAAGCAGCTGAACACGCCGGAATTTCCTGCATAGATAAACAGCGAGCTTACGCCTATTATCACAATAGACGAGCAATTCACAAAGAATTTAAGCCCAATGACCAAGTTATTGTTTTGATTCCTGACAGCAGTCACAAAGTATATGCTAGGTGGACAGCACCCGCCACTATACTCGAAAAGAAATCTCCGTATAGTTATTTGGTACAGTTACCAGACAACAGTGTCAAACATTTGCACGCCAACAAAATACGAGAATTAAAAGCCCAAACTACACACATAGGAGTAATATACGATGCCGATATAGATTTCGGCGAAATCGAGAATATCCCCAGAATTGACAAAGAAAATCCTACTATAACCGATAAACAATTACAGCTAAAGCACTTATCACACGAAGAGAAGAAACAACTATCCGACCTGTTACGTAAACATCCAAACCTACAGTTTGGAATTCCAAAAATTGCCAATGTAAGTGAACATTACATTAGATTGAAACCAAACAGCCAACCCAAACGCCAGAGACCTTATCGAATTCCTGAGGCACTTAAAAATGAAGTTGACCGACAAATTGAAGAATTACTTGAGTGGTCTCATTGAACATTCCGAGAGCGAATATGCGCATCCAATTGTTTGCGTATCTAAAAAGGATTCATCAGTATGACTCTGCGTCGATTATAGATATTTGAATTCCCAAACCAAGATCGACTCATTCCCAATGACCAATGCAACCGATCTTATATATAAAGTAGCTCCGGAGAAATTCATTAGCTTGTTGGATTTACTTAAAGGATACTGGCAGATCCGTCTAAACAAAGAATGTAAACATCTCACGTCCTTTGTCACACACCGTGGACAGTACGCTTTTGTAGTCATGCCTTTTGGGCTACGCAACGCCGCAGCCACTTTTCAGAGATCCATGAATCGTATTTTAATCCAACATGAAGCCTATGCAGAAACATACATCAACGATGTAGTGATTTTTTCACATAATTGGCTGGATCACCTTAAGCACCTAGATGCGGTACTAACTACCCTCGAAGAAGCCAATTTTACAGTGAATTTTAAGAAATGTGTATTTGCACGGCCTCAAATAAAATTTCTAGGTCATGTGGTAGGATCCGGTATACATACACCCGATCCCGACAAAGTATCAGCGATACAAAACTTAGAAGTTCCCAAGTCAAAGAAAGATGTCAGAAGAATATTAGGTCTTTTATCTTACTACCGATCCTATGTTCCTTCATTCTCTGACATAGCTCGTCCATTGATTGAACTTATGAAGAAACGTGCCCCTAATGAAGTTACCTGGTCTGAGGATTGTGACAAAGCCTTTTTTGAGTTGAAACAGGCGATCAGTAAATCACCCATCTGTTATTCCCCGAACTTTCAGAAACCATTTATTATACATGCAGATGCTTCTTCATAGGCGCTTGTCTATCACAAAAAGATGAAAATGAACAAGAGCATCCCATTGCTTTTACAAGTAAAAAGCTCTCCAAATGCCAAGAGGGCTATGCTACCATCGAAAAGGAAGCTTATGCTGTTATCTTCGCCCTGAAAAAGTTCGAACACTATATTTATGGTTCGCAGGTAACTGGGGTGAGCGACCATAATCCTTTGAAATTTCTCACGGACTGTGCACCTCAAAGTGCGCGCCTTCAAAGATGGGCCCTTGCACTTCAGTGCTTTCAAGCCCAAATAACATACCGACGTGGGAAACTCCACGCGAATGCTGACTCTCTAAGTAGGCTACATGCCTCACATTGGACTTAAAGAAAAAAAAACTTTGAACATTCTTTTTTTTTTTTTGTGTGTGTTACAAGTTTGAACTTTAAAAAACTTTAACTTTATCCTAGAACTTTAAAATATTAGTATTAGTGTTATAGTGTATTCTGTTTTTCTGTTTGTTTATTTTCTTTGATATTCTTTAAGTGTTTGAATTTTTGTATTAATATGTTTTACTTGTTTGTTTAGATATTTACTAGATATTGATTTGTCTCAAAAGACTAAATCAAATTCTCGAAGGGCGGAGGTGTGAGGATTGCGCATGCCTCTTCTTGCTCTAGTAGCGCCCCTTCTGGAGAAATGAAAAAAGGCGGCAGTAGAACTCAGAATGTCAGCGGAAAAGAACGTCGCTTGTCATAGTAGAAACCAGAATAGTATGAAAATGGCCATGAATAAATGTTACCGGTCATGTATATTGAATAATATGATTAATCCTCTATGTTGATTTATGTACCTGTGCTTGTCATCTGTCCTCGTCATGTCAACTTTATGTTACTATATTAAACTTGTGTTCGTCATTAGAACAGCCTGAATTTAATTAGAACACTCCCACATATAGAACAGTCTTTACAATTATTATTAAGTAGAAACGAATGTCGCTATTTTTTTTTTAAATAAAGAGTTTTAAATATTTGAAAGTGTATGCTGGAGGAAGTACAAAAATGGAAGCGTAAATTTTCGGGACATGGAGATAATTTTTATTTATTGCCATTAGAGAGCAATAAATGGAGTGAAAGATTTTATTTTTGTATAAAAATAAAGATTTAAAAATATTTTAAACTCCTTTGTATGCTACTAGGGGGAAACATGAATTTAAGAGGTTTGGTATAATTTAGAGGATTTATGTTTAGATGAATCCGTTCTTTTACTTTTTCTCCTTTTTTAAAAAATTCAAGATTTTACATTTCTTTGCTTGGTAAAGGGAGAAGAAATTAGTCAGATAAAGACTTAACATAGCCAGGCGACTATATTTTGTTAAAAACAATCGTAGTCGTGTAAAAATACATTATATTGAGAAGATTTCTATGGATTTAAATGACAATACCCGAAGTTTCTGACATCCAAACTGTGGAAATGACAGTTAATTTGTGACCGTGCCCGTTGTCTATGGAGAAATCTATGACACTGCAACTGAAATTTGTCGCTGACATTCGCAAATTATTGTAGAGAACATATTTCGCACAAAAGAAACGAGTTATGATCACGTGATTTGAAGATTGGCACTTTTTTCCTCCCTCCTAAAGTAGCGTCAAAAGTAGCGTCGATGCTCGCTACAAACTACTGATATTTTGTATCGCACTATTCGCTACACTACACTTTTTTAATATAGCGCGCTACACTACAAACTACTAGAAAAAGTAGCGGCTACTGTTAGGAAATATAACAGTCCCTGGTATATTTAATATCTTATCACCATGCTTATTTCCTTTACATCTCATACATTCCATAAGTACCATTTATAAAATATAATATAATACTTTTCATAATATAATATCATACTTTAAACAAGCTAAAGATAATTACATTTAATTAACTTAACTTTAATTGCTCTTAATAAATAAACTAGATAAACATCTTTAAGTATCTTTGTTAAATGTCTTTTAATAAACTTGCCTTTAAATTCCTGTTTCATATTTTCAATATTTAAAAGCTCTTTCATTTAATATACCAATCTTTAACTCACAGCGTTTCCAGCTATCTTCGTATCGACACATCGGCTACGTTTCTGTTGTTTTTCTGAGTGGTTCTTACGAACACTCCTAGATGGCAGTGCGATCTAACGCAGCCGCGTTTCGCTCCTTGCCTCGTGTCGATGTTTTTAATTTGCATACGACTTTCGAGAAGCAGATGGAAGTGACGATCGGACATGCGTGAATGCTCTTCTATTGGAATGTCATGAAGATAAATAGATCTGTCTACCGGCATTATTGCCTGGCCTTTATTTCTGTTAGTAGTTTTACTTTCGTGAGATGTCGAGTAATATGGATGTAGCCTTGATTGTTTTTCCTCAGAATTGTGTAATGGATAAAAGTTATTAAGTTTCGTTTCGGAACATTGTTTTGGTTTTAGTTGTGAAAGAAGATAATTTAAAGTGATATTGTGTTTAATTGTGTGATCATTCTGGAACTGGGGATTTTTCCCTTTTTCAACGATGTTGATATATTAGGCATGGTGATTTCTTCGTATGAGCTGAGATAATATACGCAAGACTTACCTAGCTGGATGAAATTGTCAAAGTGTTCGATTCCATACTAAAGTGTCTGGAGATTACATGTTAATGATTCCAGATGATTAATGCAAAGGTATGTGGTTCAGTGGTTAATGTCATCGTCTATTTACTTTGAGTTCCAGAACATGTGTTTAAAGACGTTTTTGGTTATAAATATTTTGCTTAATTTCTGTGCACGTCATGATGTCTTAGTGTTTATTTAAATAAGTTTATTTCTGCTTTAAGTGAGTGAATCTATATTTATTGTATTTATATGTATTAAGTTTAAATAAATATATTTGGTTGTTTTAAATAAATTGTCATTAATTCTAATCTTTACAGAACTTATAGATACTCATTTTGATAATTGATTAAATGGAATCTTAAATCTAATAGTTTAACTTTTGGTGTTAATAAAATCAGCTATTACGCTTCTACTGTAATTTCCTCTGCTATTTCTTTAAAAACCCCAGTCAGTACATTTGTACTGACACAATAGCTACTGTAGTTTCGCTACTTGTAGCGCGCTACTTCTGAGTCCTGGGTCTCCTTCGTCACACGGGATTCCTGACTCCGCTGTTGTTTTTAAACACTCATCAGTTTTTAAACAGTTAATAAACATTAAAGTTATAAATATAATCAGCTGGCATAAAGATATCTTGTTTTTCTGCAGATAATTATCCACAAAAATACAACAGAGTTCATACTCAACTTTAAAAAAAAATAAAAATCTTAAGTTATTTTCCAGGATCAATAATTTTTCCATATCAACAAATTAGCAATTTTTTTAAAACCAGTATCACCACCTTCCCAAAAAAAGGTAATCTTTAAAGTAAAGTTATACATCATATATAAAATCTAATATATTTAATTTTCGACTTACCTTAGTTGTATAAAATTGGAAAATGTTTTCAAACACAAACATTTGCCCCAAAAATCTGCTGAATTATAAAACACATGTACACGTCTCAAAAATGAAAAAAAAATCATAAACTTATTGTTGTATTATCAAACAAATCCTTTGCCAGAAGAAATTGCCATTTAAGAATTAATCTTTAAATCCTTAATAAATGAGACAATGGGTTCTCATTAAGCAAATAGTTTATCGATGATTAACTTATAAAAAAACCTACTCTATCTTCTCCAACACTGCTACTTAACAATTTAATTTTTTGTCAAGTTTGCTATATCTTCATTAATTCTTTTGTGTGTGAATAGTTGTTTCTTTGATCTTAGTTTGATTTCATTATAACATCATGATCACAATGCATGAAGATAGCAGCAATTGCTTACATTTCCCAGAATAATTGATCGTTTACTCGGGTTTTGGATCACCTTTTTTACCCTGAGATTTTATAATCAAAATCCCCTCCTCCCTGCTCCTGAGATTTCCTCAGATTCCCAGTTTTCTCTGAAAAGTATCAATCTAGTACAACATATTTATTTATTTTATTTTTAACTTTGTGACACATAGCAATTCTAAAAGTAAAATAACAATTAATAAGTTTATAGTTTCATGAATGAAATATCCATTCCTTGGTATTATGATGTCATTTTTACTTGTGAAAATTATTTGTATGTAACCTGTAATGGTTTCTAAAATATCTGTGATTCAGTGGCAACATCTTGGCATACAAACTAAATAAACATTGTTTTCAGAAATTTAATCTATTAGTTTAAAGTTACTTTGTATTTCCAGACTGAATTAAAACTTAAAATGCAACAGAAAAAAAAAGAAAGAAAAAAAAAGCAACATGCATAAATTATAAAAGCAAAAAATAAATTAAAAAAGTAAATTAAAATGAAATATATACAGATATATTACACAAAATCAAAATAAACTCCATCTAACTTTAAGGTTTTCTCAAGTACAAAGTGGCTATTTTTTGACACATCGTTGGATTTATTTTTGTTCACAAATGCATGAAATTGGACAGTGCTCTTATTCAGACAATAATCGCTTATAACTCAAAATGCAATTCATTTATCGAAAAATAAAACAATGTTCAATTATGAATAATTTCAACAATCATGCCTGCAAGCGTCATGCTTTTACAACTAAATATGCGTAAGAAAGTTTTGCATGTTGACCGGAGAAAAATATTTTTTTGAGAAAAAATTAAAATAGGTTCTACAGAGTGCTACATCATGCAGTTAAGATGGCACATATTTTATTTATAAATGGATTAATGGGAATAAGAATAAGACATAAGAAAATTGTGGCCATAAAGAGTAAAAAATATTCATGCTAATCTCAAAATTTACTGTACCAATCTTAAAGAATTTTTCTCTCTTAATAAAAGTTATTTAGGAAAATGTTTTTCCAATTTATTACATGTCAATCAGACAAAAAAGCAGTTGAGTAATAACAATAAATTAGGAAACATACATTAAATACATATAATTCATCTTTAAATTGAGACTGAAAAAAAGTCTCCATTAAAACCTATTGTGTGGAAGGTATAATTTGAACATCTTATTAACCACTTCAACGGCAGCCCCGAGATAAGTCGGGGGTAACAAGACTGTTTCCCCATCTCTGCAGCCGTTGAAGTGGTTAAAATCTATTCTTATTTTCCATGGTATAGAGAACAAACTTCCGAAACAAATCCTTCCAAAACAAATTCATTACTAGTATAGATAACTTCCATGTTTTCACACTTAGCTAACTTATTTGAGCAACAGGTACTTCAGATAGATTTTCAAAGTTAAATGAGAGGTTGGCAAACTATAAGATAAATGTTGAGTTCTAAAGAGTATTGGATAATAATAAGAAAAAAAAAGATACAAAAAGGAAAATTTTTGTTAAATTTCAAATAAAATAAAGTTACATAGCTAGACATAAGAAAAGGATAAATAATTATGCATAAACTCACCCCTCAGCTTGACCTAGGGATGACAGCAGCGATGTGAAGATGGTGGGTTTTTCTTCTTTGCGAGTGAGTCCCACTACAAAAAAAGAAGAAAAATATGATTAGAAAAAGACGCCAAATAGCTTTTTAGTATTAGTGTCAGCTCTAAAAATTGTTTTTAAAATTAACTAATTTAGCTGTAATGTGAATAAGATATTATTCATTTTATTTATCTATCTCCATAGCAGATTAAAGTAGTATAAGATTTGATATTCTAAATCCTGATTAAAATCTGAACTCAAACCTTCAACATCTTGATTAAATATTAAAATAATCATCCACACATCTCATATTACCCAAGATTTATAACATGTAAAAAAATTAAACAAATTCAACCAATAAAATGTTTAGCATTAATATTCTTTATGGTATGCCTTTTTTTATAATCATTTACAGACAAAAATTAATAAACAAATTACACAGTTAACAAAGCATTCATCAGGGAGTCTGATTACAATGATCTTAAACTGACAAACCTTGGAAACAAAATACTATGAATTTACAGATCACAGTGAGTTACACAATCATATAAACATAAAAATACTGTTTCAATAGTGTATTTTTTTCATATATGCCATACCTCCCCTTCGTGTAACACATGCACACTGATTTTTAATATCTCATTTGGAAAAAAAAAAGAATCAGCTAAAAAAAAGAGAAAACATTAAACAAATTTAATCTATTAAAGTCTAACAGTCAGTACTAAAATTACACAGTATTCACAATATATTGCTTTATGTTTTCATAAATTTAAATACAAAAATGTTACTTAACTATTTTATGCCATGATCAATGACCATATATATAGAGCCAAGTATAAATCACACATAATCATATATATGCACAACTCGATTTGTAAAGTAATTAAAAACTTGAGTTATGATAAAACATACTCCTTGAACCTATGTTCACATTGTACTACAAATACTAATTAAAAACAACATAAATGTCCAAAACACATAAACATACCATTTTATAAAATATTTTAATGAAGGTGTTTTGACTTCATATACAAAACTGTATTTTACATATACAACCGAGCACTTTCGAGCAAACCTTTGCTCATCGTCAGGGTTACAAAACAAAACGCAAGTACACAGATGACAAATGGATTGGTCATGACTCATTTCTGGCAAGGCCCAGGCCTTACTTTTTTCTGTAGTAGTCTCGGGTTGGGCTGGGCGAGACTTTTTTTAGGCCAAGCTAAAGTCAGGCCATCTGACTTTCATTCATCCTAGAAGTGTGTACAGACCAAAATTTTCAGGCCCAATCTCGAACCAGCCTGTATGAAAATCATTGGCCCATCTCAACTTTGTCTGGCAAAAAGCAGTAAAATGAGACCAAACCCAAAAATTTTTGCAAAAAATGCATATATTTTTAAATCTCTATTATTCTACAACTAGTAAATCTGCAGATCAGGAGCCTCAACGTCAGCTCTGAAAGTCATTGTGTTTTAACCTCACTTTTCATATTATTTAGCATCTTACAATCCACAATTTATTTTTTTTACATTACATACATATTTATAGGCATATAAAATAGTTCGGAGGTTTCAGGAATTAGAAGAATTAAATTAAATACTGTTTATGCAATGATATGCTGAAATTCTTATGAACTTCTTATTCATATAACTTTTTAGATAAAAAAATAAACTTGTATTAAAATAAATTCTTCATTTACATCAATAGAATACAAAAATAATTTATTTTGATAATAAAATATACTTGAATAAAAGGTACTTGAATTTTATTATTTTGATATTCTTTGAAATAGGATTGCTAAGCAACTAATAAATTAAAAAGCAAAGTAAAAAGAAATGCATTTTAAAATTTGTAAAAAATATGAAAATAAAATGTTTTATATTTCCCGAACAGATGCAAAAATTTTTCCAATAATTTAAACAATTAATTTCTAAATTCTAATGAATGTATCAGTATATCTTCAAAGCTATTGGATATATTTAAAACCTCCATAACAAAAATTTAACATTAATAATATCACGTTTAAATCCATTATTCAAATATGCGATTTTCATTTCAATTAAAAATGAAATTTGAAAATTGTCTGCATTCCCATAGGAAAGCATTAGGACCTAAAAAGAAATGTTCTATATTTTTCGAACGAATGAACCAAATGTAACTAAAAACTATACAGCTAATTCCGGGTACCTCACCAACATACCCACCAAAAATAATCCTAATAGAGCGATTTTTATGGCAGTTATAGCGGAACAAACAGACAGACAGAAACCCAAAACTTTTCGCGTCCCCACAGTGAGCCTCAACTGACGTTTTGGCAATTAAAATTATTTTTAAAGAATAGTACATACATTTCTAGGCAAAAAAAAATTAAAGTACGGTAAAACCGTAGAAAGCAACTTCAAGCTAAATAACCTGTCTATGACGAAATCCTGTCTTAAACAGAAAAACGTCTTGATCCAAGCAAAATGAATATAATAATCCGTGCAAAAAGAATATAATACATTTACAACAGACGATGAACCTGTATATAAGGGATTTTTCTTTTCTTCTATATGCGATTCCATCTAGATATACTGCACACCACTTTTCAGATTTTTAAGTCTCCAAGTCATGGAATATGGATTAATGATATTACTGAAAACTCAGACATTTACAATACCAATAGAGATTCATACAGTGTACTTGAAAAATTGAAAACATCACACTAAAATGACATTGTGCAGTCATAAAACGGTGCAGTGTGTGTGCCATTAAATGTGCAGTGATAGAATTACAAATTTTTTAACTTTTCACCACTTAGAATAAAATAAAATAAAATTTTTGTGACATACAGGTTGTTTTAACAGAGACATACAAAGTGTAAGCTTTGCAAACTACAGCTAGTAATTTTTGCATAAAAAAACAGAATCGTAATCTATTTATTAAATATATATATCTATTTTAAACATAATCTTGATATTAATACTGACATTTATCAGTAGGGGAGATTAGGGAGGGATGGGACAATTTTAACAAAAATATTTTTTACAAATTATGTTTTGCTAGTACAAAATGGAATTTTTCAGAATAACATCTTGAAACATTTTAACATATTTTTAAAATATAAATTTGATGATAATAATTAAACTTTTAGGATAATAAATCAATTAAATTAACAAGAAAAATGTCCCATCCCTCCTGCATGTGAGGGAGGGATGGGACATTTTTAAAAATGAAAATTCATATTTCATTTTCAAAAATGTGATGAAAAAATAACAAAAATAGTGTGACATTTACATTCCTAAGTTTTATTGTCAATCACAACATTTATTTTATCTTATATTATGCTTTGTAAAATCCAAATCAAATGAAAAATATGCTTGTGCCCGACTAGTGCTGCTAATTATTTTTGGTGGATGTAGCTTTGCAATTATGTCTTGTTTATCAATGATGGAGCAGTCATAATGTACTTTTACATACCTTTTTAAATAGTATATTGCCATGTAAAAATAAAAGTTTGCAGTTTGAGTTCAATAATTATTTCAAAACAATAATATTTTATTTAAAAAAGCTAAGGGAATTTATATTATAGAAATAGAGATCAATATAAATATAAATATTTAATACTAATAGTTGACATTGATAAATAATGCATAGGTAAGAAAAGAAAAATTTGCACTGCTTTAATTTTTCAATGTATATTTGTTTTTTAAAAAAATCATGAAAGTAGTTAAATTTCCTTTTTAACTTGCAAAATAATAAGTTTTATTTGTTACACTATTCAATTTCAAAACAAGATAGTCTTATAAATATAAAATACCGAAAAATTATATGTAATTAAACATAATTATTTGGATAGAGATATCATTTGGGAGGGATGGGCATATCCCATACCTCTCTTAGGGCAACATTAAAAAAAAAAAAAAAATAATAATAATAATAATAATAGGTTTTTACAACAAGCATGTGGTTTTCAGTCTTAACTTAAGCTGTTCATTCATAAAAGATATATTGTTGAGTTTACAAAACGTTAAAAACAATTAAATTAGCAACAAAGAATGAGATTGAAAATTCACATTAAAAATCTGAGTTACTGTTGATATTGTAAAATTATCTTTTTAATTCACATACTCAAAGGTGCTTGCAACTAAAAAGATTTACAGCAACAACTATGATGCAATGATTACTCCATCTGGTGGAAGAGTCATAAATTACAAAAAAAGCTTATTTTAAGAAATATTGCAGATGTCCCATCCCTCCCTAATCTCCTCTAATACAGATATTTTATTGATATTTTTGGCAGACTTAGCTTGCTTAGCTCACGATATGATATCATGAAAAATGTTGCAAATGAACAGAAATTCGTTCAGTGATATTGTATGGAATTTCAATTATACTCCGAAATATGAAGCTTCTAATTCAGAATTGTTTGAATGCAGATTATGATAAGTTCTACCATTTTTTTTTTATAATATCGTTATATTTGGCATAAAGCAAGGTAAGGAATTATATAGCCTCATGGGGCTCATTCTCGTACCCCTCCTATCGATTTTCTAAAATTATATATATTTTTCTCTAACTGACATTGAAAAAACCTTCAGACTTTTTCCTTCTTGATACTTTTTTACTGATAAAATATTTAGCGTGTATTGTTTTACACTGATAACTGTTCTCTTTCTAAATTTGCTGTTTACTTTTTTTCTTATTTACAAACGAAAAAAAATTAACAACTTATTAAGGGAAAGAGATAGGTTTTTAAGTTTTGTTATGAAAATGTAATTTCAACAAATGTATTACTTCTTGCTTATGCTTTGTAATTGATTTTAATTCAATGATAACCTTTTCCTGACAGTTGTGTCTCTAAAATTGGCTGAAATCCCCATCTTTGACACCTTTATCTGAAAGATGCCTTTACAGGAACTTTCTTTCAACATCTACAGAAACTGTTATTTGATTTCGTATTACTTATTATCTGAATAAGAATAATCAGGGGTCGATGCAGGGTTTTTCTCTTGGGGCCCCTTTTGTGAAAAATAAAAGTTATTTTTGTGAAATTTATTATATTTTTGTGAAAAATAACATTTTGTAATAAAAGTTCAAATCCAGTTATTTAAATTCGAACCAAGCATTTATTAACAAAAACTTTTTTAAATCCTTTTGCTGAAGTTTTTCTTTCTGGTGAACTTGTTTCGATACAAATTACACATTTTAAACGTCACAAAATAATAATTAATTAATAAATCGTGAGTTTTATGCAATAAAATTTTGTGAAAGGGCCTATTTTATTAAAATGAATTTTGTGAAGGGGCCCCATTTTATCAAATTGATTTTTGTGAAGGGGCCCATTTTATTAAATTGATTTTTGTGAAGGGGCCCATTTTATTAAATTGATTTTTGTGAAGGGGCCCTAAATAGGCCCCAAATTTTGCCTGGATTGACCCTTGATAATAGCAAATTTTGTGCGTTTAAGAATATCTCCAAGACTGTATTATAAATTAGTCCCTTTAGATTTGAGATAAACATTCCAAAAAAAGGAAAAAAAAAAACCATAATCCTGAATTTATTTGTCTTAATTTCTAATGATATTGGACCATATTTTTTTGGCCAAAGATTGTTACATTTTTTTTTTTTTTAAATTGCATATTAAAAAAGCAGATATCTGCAAAAACATGGAAGGTTCTCACCCCTAAAACTTAATATTTTATGCATTAAAAGACAACGAGTTGTAAGATTTAAACACTCAATAAAATTAAGCATGTATTTTAGAAATATTTCGTAAACTCAAAATATAAAAGAGACATCCTTTAAGAAAATAAGTTAAAAATGTTAATTTTTTTAGGAGATATTTTGAAAAAAATAAGGCATTCAACGCCAACAAGTTTAACATTAGAAAAGAGAATTTGATATTTCACTGACCAATACCCTTAAATAATAATAAAAATTAAATAAAAATATGTACGGAAATGTTCTTAATGGTATGTCACATTTTGGAGAGAAAATTACCCTAAGAATTTAACACTAAAAACCATTCAAGTATTTTAGAATTTAATATTAATTGGCAGAGATTAATTTTACACCTAAATAGTTTATGTCTTGTTCCAATACCAAATTAATTAAAGAAATTTTGTTAATTAAAGAAATTCATAAAATTATGCAAAATATATATATTTTCTTTTTTTATTAAATTTATTTCTTTATATATTTTTTTCTTAAAAATGAGTATCAGTTTGAACCAATTCATTTTATAAATTTTGAATTTGAGCGTGAACTTCACTCACTGTTGAGTTGAGTTTGAATTAGTTAATTTTTTTAGTTAGTGAGTTTGCCCAACACTGATATACATATACATACAAAAACAAAAGAAAAAAAGTACATGAATTTTTACATACACTGTTTCAATCTATCATCTAATGCTTTATTATTGAGCATGGTGGTTTGGTATATAAATTTTTGATTTTTTACAGTATTTATTGCACAAATGGAAGAGTTTTACAGAAGTGCTGTGTTGCTCACAGAGTATTTACAGGTTATAAGACAAAGCCGGAATAAACAATAAGATATTTGAGCTATTGAAAAAATTTTTGTGCCCAGAATGGGAAGATAACAAATGGAAAACCCCAATATTAGAATAAAAATAAATTAAAACTACATATAAGGATAATACAATGAAAACAATACATTTATAAATGTTCTAGGTGTAATAATACTATTACAAAAAAATAAAGCCCTGGAATATAAACACCAATTAGATATATATAATTTTTTATGAATAATGTTTAACAAAAATAAAAAAACACATAAATGGATAAGATAATAAAAACAAACCTGCAAGGCTTTCAGCTGATCTAGTACTAACAGATCCACTACCATCAGAAGAAACACTAAGTTTGGAGGCAACCTTAAAAAATAAAATTATTCTTTCAAAATAAAACTACTACTTAAAAGAGAATAAATAGAAAAAAAGTTGTTTCTATTGAAACATCTTAAGGGGCTACTTTACTCAGGTGAAAACATCTGCTCGCTAATGTTAATCCTATAGGAAAGTTCTTTTAAAATATCTCCTTTGCATTTCAATATTTTTTAATGATTTTTTTTTTTTTACATTGTATAACTGAAGTCAATCTCTACAAAGGCTATTTTTTACTTTTTGATTTTATTTGCAAGTTTTTTCTTTTATAAAGGTACTTTCACTTTCGGAACCGGTTTCGAGAGTGAAAGTATCCTAATAAAAAAAAACTTGCAAGCAAAATCAAAAAAGTAAAAAACAGCCTTTGTAGAGATCAATCTTAGCTATACAATGCAAAAATGATTTTAAAATATTGAAATGCAAATGAGATATTTTAAAAGAACTCTTCCATAGGATTAACATTAGCGAGTGGGTATTTTTGCATGAGTGAAGTAGTCCTTAAATAATCTAGGTCAAGATAAATATAATAAATGAAAAGAAGGATTACTTTTCAACAATTTAATGAAGTTAATTTCAAAACATGAACTGAATTGCCTTTTAAAAACTGACTAGCAACTTGACTTTTGATCAACTTTTTGCTGCAAACATTTTTATATCTTGCAAATAAATATAAAATTAACATGAAAACACCAAACAACAAACTAATCATCAAATTTATTTTGCTGAAAATATTTTAAATAATTTCAAAATAAGGCTTGAAGTTATTTAATGGATATAGTATTTTCTGATTAATCTATATTCTGTTTTAACCCTCTCACTCATGAATTATTTTTTTTAATTTACCCTGTGAATAAATATAATTAAAATGATGTTTTAGATTGTGTGGAATATAGATATATATATATACCATACACAAACCATTGATGTTTAAGGATTCACTCACTTGAAAACACCCACTTGTTAATGTTAAACCTATGGGTAGGTTGTTTCCGAATTTCTCGTTTAAATTTGAATATTTTTAAACGATTTTTTTTTTGCATAAGATAGCTGAGGTCGATCCCTAATATGGCTATTTTTTACCTTTTCTATCTCAGTTGCAGATTTTTTTTAACAAAGGTATTTTCACTTTCAAAACCGGTTCCAAAAATGAAAGGACATTTATTAAAAAAAAATCTGCAACTGAAATCAAAAAATTAAAAAATCGCCATATTCAGGATCAACCTCAGCTATCTAATGCAAAAAAAAAAAAAATTGTTTAAAAATATTCAAATTTGAACGAGAAATCTGAAAACAACCTGCCCATAGGTTTAACATTAGTGAGCGGGTCTTTTCAAGAGCTCCCCTTAATGGGTATCACTCAAAATAAAATTTAATCAAAAACCAATTTTAAAACACTACTTTTTATAGTTTAAGTTACAAGCTTCACATGACATCAAGCAAGAGAGTTCTGAATATTTCTGGGGAAGTGGGCTTCACCTAGGGCATTATAAGCTTTCTAATTGTCTTGTATCATGATTAAAATTAATTGATCTTTTAAAATAAAAGGGAATGATTAAAATTTTCTGCTCATGAAATTTCTATTATTAAGAGATAAAAATTTATTATTAACACAGGGTTCGAAAATTTAAAAAGTATCCAATATTTTTGATATATATGCAATATTTGCAAAATAGTCAACTTACTGCTGATTATAAATATTTTCAGAGTGAATATAAATTAGAAATTAAAACATATTACACTTAACAATAGAACAATATTCTAAATGCCTTTTTCTTTCTTTTTTTCCCCCAATTACAACAAAACTGATAACTTACATCAAACAATTTGCTTTTTACATTAATCAAAAAACAAACTATAGGATTTAGTATCAAGTATCAAGAAAACTTTATGTTTTATACAAAATTTTAATTACAATATTTTTTTAATTTATAAATTTGATCATAAATGTGAGTTTGTCTGCTTTTTTATTCCTTAAAGTACTGTGCAATTTAAACTGAACCAAACCAAAATCTGAAAACATTCTTTCTGATGAAGCTGAACATAATAGGTTATATAAATTAGACAGTTTATCTTTCAATGGCTGTTGTAAGTTAATATCTTCCCACATAATTATTGGTTTCACAATTAATAATTTAGCTTTGAACATAAAGCTTATAAATTTTTTTATTTTGCTTTCTTTTTTGGCAAAAAAGGTCATTGCCAGAGGCAAAAGTTTTTTGTCTACAGAACAACATAGCCAATAACAGTTGAAAAAATTATTTACTCTTGTTTTGGCTGAAACTATCAAAAATATCATGCACAATGACATTTTGAAAAAAAACTCCAACAAATATATGAAAATATCAAACAAGATATTTTGAAAATAAATATTAGATATATATCACAATATATATACATTGATAAATATCTATCAACATACCATAAATATGCACATTAAACCCCCATGCATGTAGTTATGATTCAATAACATTTATAAGATAACAAAAGATTGTAGCCAACTTATATTAAAATTAGGTGGTATAGTGTATGGGCTGCCAATATGGTGCCCATTGAAGGTTTTCTTGGCACCCTTTGAACATTTCCTTTAACCAGCTTTAAAAAAAAAATTACAAATCCATTTTAAATTAGGCTTTTTTTAATATCAATATTATTATTATTGCATGTTTATTATTATTATTACATAGACACATTAAAGTTTCTGGCTCCTTTCTCTTCAAAAATATGAATGCACTAAAGACCCAGAACACACTTAAGATCTTATAGACACAGATGGAAGTCCAAGTATCTGATTAAAGTGTGTTCATTTTCTTTATTAACTTATAATTTTTCAATAATTTCCTCATGCTCTTCAAAATGGCTACAAAAGCCCCTACAGATCGTACTTAATGAATTGTAGACATGTATGGGTGTCCAAGTCTCCGATTAAAGTGTGTTCATTTTCTTCCTTAGCTTAAGACATATATTTAAGCTCCAACCGCATGTGGAAAATTTTTCGCCAATGAGTGATACATTGACACCACCAATTATTTTATTCCTATACTAGAACTTAGTATCCTGTAGGGAAACCTTCTTTATATATATATATATATATATATTTTTATTTACCAAGCTCATGCAACTAATTAACTGTTTAAATTCAATCGTAAAGAAACTTTAAATTCAATAATTCTCTGACTGATTTCCTGAACTGAACAATCAACCATCACATATATCTGAACTATTGTAAAATTACAATAATGATCTACTATAAAGATACAATTTATTTTGCCTAAAATATAATCTTTACCTATTTGTACAGAGGAGCTCCTTTAATTTATTTTAACAAATTACATATTAATATTGGTTAGTAGTGCATATGGTGTGTCTTCATTTATCTACGTTTTCATCAGTTCTTAAACAGGGGTGAGTCATCATATATTTTATCTTTCTATGTATTCATTCCTTTTATTTTATTTGCACAATTATAATGATAATGAAATCTAATCATTAAATTTAAATTTATTTAATTTATTACTAAGAAATTCTCAGCTTTAATATTCTTCATTGATTCATGAATAAATATTACATAAAATCATTTATTTTCACAATCTTTATTTTATAAATTTTCAAAGCAACACAAATTAAAATTAAAATTTCAAGTAATTTTCATAACATTGGCAAACTATTATATGATTATGTCTTGTATTGATTTGCTGGAGTGATAGTTTGAGCAATTTTTTCAAATTTATTTAATTGTTCTTTGATATACTCTGAATCTGGAAGTTGGTATATCAATAATTTAATTTAATTTAATTTTCTTCTTTTGCTGATTCTTACTCCAACAATGTCCAAAGTGGTTAAATATATGAATTTTTTTTTTTTTTTTTTTAAATTATCTTTATTTTAGATATTTTTCAAATTTTTTTTTTTGTGGGTACCTATGATATAAAATGTATCTATCTTCCAAATTTAATGGTTTTACAAACTGTGGTTGAGGATGGGCATTCATATGTCTGATATTGTCATTGTTATTTTTCTATGACTTGCTTCACAAATACAGGTCATAATTCTATATCCCAGTGATACTCAAACTTGTATGCATCACATACTCTTGGAAGAAAAAGAAATGTACATACTTTGCATATCCCCTGTTTTTTTAACCTTTCATAGTCACAAATAGAAAAATGGAAACTGTGAGATTTACATGTAGCATGTAGCAACTTTTTTAATGTGACAGTTGCACTTTTTTCATTCGTGCTTTTTTCTTGCATATTTGTACTTTGCTAGAGTCGTAAGAAATCTTCAACATTTAGTATCTTTTAGAATTTTGTTCTTAAAACTGGCCTTGAGATAAAAAATCTTTTTTTTTACTGACCCATTTAGGAGTCCCATGTTGTATTCTGGTGGTGAATAAAGGTTGTGAACAAAGATTCGTTAATGTACCCCTAAAGCTCACATATCCCCAAAGGATACACACACAATACTTTAGGAAACCCTCCTATAACCAAACACCTTATAAAAATGTTGAACATATTAAAACTTTCTGTGCAAAATTACTTAACAATACAAGCACTTTTGAAATCCTTTCAGTAGAAGGATTTTTCAGTAGATCACTACACCTTTCAGTAGATCACTACAACAATGTTTCTTTTCCATGATTAAGATCATAAGCTGGCTTATCATAAATAATATGATAATCTAGAGATACAAAGTAATAAGCAACTTTGTAACTTAAAAATACGTTTCACATATACACTAGTATATACATTTCACATATATACTAAAAATGAACTCTATTGAAGGATTATAAGTAGGTAAAAAGAATTATTTAATCTATCGGCTTCGGGCGTAAACATATAAAAATGGTTTAAAAAAAAAAAAAGTCAATAAATGGTGTTAAAACATCAATTTTAAAAATGTCATAGTTCTAAAAGACATCTTATTTAATATATTTTTATCTCATTCAATCAAAATTAATAAATGATACTAATTAATTTATAATTAGTTTATTTACATTAAATGATTTCCAACCTTCATTGGCATTAACTGGTTAAGCTAATGTTAAGTCTATGGGAAGGTTTTTGGCAGATTTCTCGCTCACATTTTAATATTTTTAAATGATGTTTTTTGCATAGGATAGCTGAGGTCGATTTCTAATGTTGTTAGTTTTTACTTTTTTGATTTTGGTTCCAGATTTTTTTATATAAGGGTACTTTCACTTTCAGAACCGGTTCCAACCGGTTTAAAAATTGAAAATGTCCACTTATAAAAAAAACTGTAACCAAAATCAAAAAAGTAAAAACTAACAACGTTAGAGATCAAAACCTCAGCTATCCTATGCAAAAAAACATCATTTAAAAATATTAAAATGCGAGCAAGAAATCTGCCAAGAACCTTCCCATAGACTTAACATTAGCTTGAGCGTTTCTTCGTGTGACTAGCGTAGGCTCTTAAGGCTATTGTTAAATACAAATGCTACTTTTGGATACATTCAGGAAGTAATTTTTACAGTAAAATGCATGAAATGTGCAGGTATTCCTATTCTGAAACTAAAAAATTGAATGGCATTTCTTATTAGGCAGCTTTCATTACCAAAAGCTACCTATTGCAGCCGTTCGGAGGAAAGTAATTCCAAAACATTTTAGTATATTTTAACCGATCATGACCTCCAGACCCCAAAACCACCCTCCGTTCAAATGTTGACATATATATATGTAGGATTTCAGTTTGAACACTTCATCTCCTTTATGACGTAAATGATCATCAAATTAACTGACACTCTAGTGTACTATTATTATTCATGATTTAAATGCACAAGTTATAAATATGATCACAAGATCAAGATTTGAACATCTTCAAAATTGGAAAAGAGCCAGTCTTCTAATTTTTATTGTGAAGCAAGTATCAAAGTGAAAAATAGCCAGTAAAGGCGCTGTTAGGCCTATTTGGTTTTTTGGAATATAAACATATTGTATATATTGGACGAAAAGAGTAGTAGTTGAAGAGAAATTATGAGTAAAGTATTGTAGAGTTATCTGTCTAGGACTGTATTAAAGTTCATATTTTGTTATTCATCGTCTATTTGTTCATATAATTCAAGTAAATCTACTATTTACATATCATCTTCTTACATTTATGGGGGCTCGGATGCCAGGATAATTAAAAGTAAAATGACAGTATCAAAAGTTGGGTTACGAATTGGCAAGGTGAAACCGTAATCGTATTACTTCAAGTACAATTTTGAAAGATAAACATGGGAACTCTAAATAAAGGTAAGAGAATTGATCTAATAAATCTCTGCGAGGAATGCGGAATTGAAGCACCAGAAAAACCGACAATACCGGTCCTAATAAAGCTGATCAAAAGCTGGGAGAGTTACGAAGAAGATTTTATAAAAGATCGCTTAGAAGTAGTGATAGCAGCTAGAAAAGAGAAAGCAGAACTAGAAGAGAAGAAATTACAAGCAGAAGCAGAAAGAGAAGAGAAAAAATTACAAGCAGAACTAGAAGAGAAGAAATTACAAGCAGAACTAGAAGAAAGGAAATGGCAATTACAGATTGAAGAGAGGAAATTACAAGCAGAGATTGAAGAAAAGAAAATAGAATTGGAGCAAAAAGACTGCGAAAGCGATTTCGAATTAAGCCAACGGGTTTTTTCTGGCATAAAGTCTACGTGGACGATATAGAAATCCAGGATAAATTTTACATTGTACAAGAGACGGACTGCGATTTAATAATAGGTAGAAAATCAATTAAAGACAGTAAAGAATGGAATAGGATGTTAAAGGAGTTTGTGCCATCCAAATGAACTAAAGAATGCGAAGCCACATGAATTGTTGGAAGAAATATTGTTGCAGCTAGTTATAAAAAAATCAGGAAAGAATTGAATCGTGTAAATGTGCGGAATATATATGATCATTTGATACTATTGAGTTTATATTCAATATTTGTGAAAAGATGACGCTGAAAAGAAACGTAAAATATGTTGCTTTAGAAATTTATGAAAAATTTGTTGCTGAACATATTGTTGATGCGAATTGAAAGCATTCAGAATTGCGGAAAACTTGTAAAGATACAAGATTATTTGATGAATGGAATGTTGACTATACATCTCCAGAAGAAAATTATGAAATTAGTAGTCCTGCACATGGTAGAAAAGACTATGTGAAAGATCGCAGTAGGAGTTTTGATCATAAGGGAAAGAACAGAAATTTTAATAGACCATTTGATAACAGAAGCAATAATAGATATGGCCGGAGATATTTTAAACAGTCATTTAACCATGGAAATTACAATAAATATAGATATGGGAAACAGAGTTCCGAGAATTCTTACCAAAATGAATCTGAGATTCCTGAAAACTTTGAGACTAAAAATTCTTTGATATCTCAAGACATAACAGAAAATGCTTCACCTAATTCAAAAGCAAGGTATAATCCAAATTTTTACCCTATATACATGAATAGAGGCTACTATCATGGTCGAAATAATTATAATTATGGTGGCCGACGATCATGCAAGGCTAGTTATAATGAACAAAGATATTCACAACCATCACATAAGAATAATTCTCATCATGGATTTAAAGAAGCTTATAGTGGAAGAGATGCTTATTCAAATTCTTATCATTCTAGAAGCAATAGGTATATAGCTTCTAAAGATAGAGAGCAATATCCGGAAAGAAATGACAGAGATATTTGATATGCAGATTCTAAAGATAGAGAGCAATATCCAGAAAGAAATAAAAATCTCAAAAAATTAACTGTTTAGGCATGAAAAAACATAATATATCAAGAGATGCTGATGTCGAGACGCCATCACGTCAGGATGACCGATTTGTAGGATTTCAGTTTGAACACTTTATCTCCTTTATGACGTAAATGATCATCAAATTAACTGACACTCTAGTGTACTATTATTATCCATGATTTAAATGCACGAGTTATAAATATGATCGCAAGATCAAGATTTGAACATCTTCAAAATTGCAAAAGAGCCAGTCTTCTAATTTTTATTGTGAAGCAAGCATCAAAGTGAAAAATAGCCAGTAACGGCGCTGTTAGGCCCAGTGCCGAAACTAGCCTTTTTGGCGCCCGAGGCAAACATGGATTTTGGTGCCCCCCCCCCCCCCCCCCTCCGAAAAGAAAATTTCCAAAGCTAATTTTTTCTAAGTTTCTAAAATTTAAAGTATATAATCAGATAATCTGTAATACTGAACTAAGTAATCAGCTTTGTCAAATACTGAATCATTAAAACCTTGAAAATGGAATCGAAAGGAACCGAAAAATATTCCGCTTTATACAAGTTTTCATCTTAGGAAGTACAATTATTGATATTCGCAGGAGTGGAATTTAAGGGGTCGCGATGGTCTCAATCACGAGGGGCCCCGCATCCAAAGGGCCTCCAAAATCCTCTTTTGAGTTCAACGAGAAAAATTATTTTTTGATCAAAGGATTTTCTTAGCACTTTTTTTTAATTAGTATTACTATATAATTTTCATGTAATTTAAATAGAATATTTTTTATACCATTTGCTATTCCCAGAAATGTTTTAGTTATGTTTAAATATTTTTCCCTGTCTTCTTTTCTATTAGCAATTATCAGAACTGTGAACGGTTGTGGAGGGTTGGGGTGAGACTCAAACTTCGATCTGAGCTGAAAGGAACCCTGTTACTGTTAGAGACTTTTATGACGATTTAATTACACAGATTCAGAGTCTAATTAAATCAGATCTGATAAATCTAAATCTGGATCATGACACTGGGGCCCCTGATTTAGGGGTGCCCCATACTTGGTATGCTGTTTACATAAAGCTGATATTTAGAATGCATTTGACTTTGTTACTGATTATAATCTAATTTTATTAGTCATAGCAACTTGGGTATGGTTTTCTCCCTGCACCCCTACAAATGACATTTTTTTTTTCAAAAAAAGTTTTAACAAAGAGTTTTATTTTGCGTATTTTTCAAATTATTCTTTCAAATATTATTTGTTTTTAGTATCCAAGGCAGTCGCCCAACCTCGCCCCCTCTAATAATACTAGATTGGATCTGTATAAAAAAAGTAATTTCAGCAAAATTAACAGGCCGGCATATTCCAGTTGCCGCCAAGGGCGGCAAAACGCTTAGAAAACTTTCGCAAAAAGACGAGTAAAAAACTTTTTGGAAGATAAAGCCAGGGGCGGCTCCGGCTTTACTAGCCATGGCGCACTGTACGAGATTTTTTACTGTACCTCTACAAAGGCTATAGTTAAAAGAAAAAGATTTTACTGAGAATTTTACTTTGGGCATTCATCCTCCAATTTGTATTTATTGTCCAGAGCAGTCACCCCTTGCCCATGACAAAATGGAAAGAGAAGAAAGCTCCACGCTGGGAGAAAAAAGGAAAAAATAGAACAGCCTTTATGGAATATTTTTATCTAATAGAAAAGTCAGAGTGAGGGAATCATTTGTCAATTATCCATGCTGGACAGTGCAGTACCGTATCCAGACGAAGTTGAACAGTGTCATATACAGACACGAGTAGGGACTGACCTCGAAAAATGTTAGTGATTCTCTTAAACCACAGGAAGAGATTTAAATGATAGACAGCATAGACATGATACATTTGGAATGGGAGAAAGAAAATAGCCTAAGAGAACAGTTCGTTTTTTATTCATTTGCTATCTTGTATTCTAGACGAATCTTTTTATCTATTTGTCTATTTTAATGCATTTGGTTCATTTTTCTTTTGGATTTTCCGGCTGCGAGACTTTTTATACAAATTTCATATATATATACATTTCTATATCAAACAAAACCTACATTTGGCGCCCCCTCCACCTTCAGTTCTGCTGGCGCCCGGGGCACGTGCCCCCTTTGCCCACCCTTAGTTTCGGCCCTGGTTCCTATTTGATTTTTTGGAATATAAACACATTGTATATATTGGACGAAAAGAGTAGTAGTTGAAGTGAAATTATGAGTAAAGTATTGTAGAGTTATCTGTCTAGGACTGTATTAAAGTTCATATTTTGTTATTCATCGTCTATTTGTTCATATAATTCAAGTAAATCTACTATTTACATATCATCTTCTTACATTTATATATATCTGACATTTGTCATTGTTGTGATTTTGACAGTAATCTTAAATTAGTTAATTGATTACTCAATAATTATCTAGATTATACTTTTAATAGCAGAAAATATACTTATAAATTGGACGGCAACAAACGCACGTCATACCAGCATGAGTTACATCAGTGTACTAGCGAGATGGCTCACAAGCCACGACAAGGAAAGGAAGGTCGCCAAGCACAACCAGAATTGGCCAGATATCGCTCAAATTCAACACTCCTTCCTGATATCAAGGCCAATTTTGTTTAACACATAAAAAAAAATAAACAATTAGCCAACAAAAATTTAAAAAAAATCATACACAACAAAAAACACTAAATAACAGATTTAAACAGTCAGTTTAACTTAACCAGTCCAAGTCCATCGCGTAAGTTCATAAACAGGTTTTGTGAGAGAGGTTTCGTAAAAATATGTTTTGTTCTGATGATGGAACATACTCTAATTTTAAAACTTCTTGCTCAACTTTCTCTCTAATCGAGTGAAAACGCACATTGCTTAGATCTTCGTTGATGCTGAGGATTTTGGGCAAGTTTTATAGCACTTTGGTTGTCGACATACAAAATGGGAGTGCCATCATATCCTATTAGTTCTTTGAAGAGCAACTTTAACCAAACAAGCTCATTTGCTGCTTCACTAGCAGCAACATACTCGGCTTCTGTTGATGAAATTGCAACCGTACGTTGCAATCTAGACCACCAAGTTATAGATGCACCTGAATTTACTGAAACCATACCAGATGTTGAATGTCTTGTCTTTTCATCACTAGCATGGTCAGCATCACTAAAAACAGAAAACTCGGTTTTTACTTGTGACTTGTATAGAAGACCAACACTGCTCGTGCCTCGTAAATATCTGTAAATTCTTTTTACAAGCTTCCAGTCATCTTTTGTAGGAATGCACAAAGCTCTTGATACCAAAGCTACAGCAAATGCTATGTCTGGCCTAGTAGCAACTGCAAGATATTGTAGACAACCTACTGCTTCTCTATAAGAAACATCAACTATGGCTGTATCTCCTTCCTGAGATTTAGTCACATCACAAGGTGTAGAGAGAGGTTTTGAATTTTCAAGCCTAAATCTTTGTAGTATCTTTTCGGTATACAAACACTGTGAAATAAAAATGTCACCATTATCTCTCTGATTAATTTGCACTCCTAAGAAAGAACCGAGAGGACCATCGGTAATTTTGAACTCTTCTTTTAGGCTACTAATCAATATTTTTATTTCTGAAATACTTGATCCAGCTACAAGTCCATCATCTACATACAAGGCCACTATCAGTACAGATGAATCCTTTCTCTTTGTAAATAAACAAGGATCAGCATGTGATTGCTGAAATTGCAATTTTTGAATTGCTTGAACAAAACGCCGGTTCCAACAGCGTGGAACTTGCTTCAAACCATAAAGAGAGCGAACTAATCTGCACACACGACCAGAACCATCATCAAAACCTTCTGGCTGTTTCATGTAGAGCTCTTTATCAAGAAAACCATAAAGGAAAGCTGTTTTCACATCAAATTGATGTAGGTACAGATTTTGCGAAGCAGCAATGCTAAGAACTGTGCGCAAGGTGTCAAATCTAGCTACTGGTGCAAACAGGTCATCATAGTCATAGCCAGCCTTTTGTGAGAAACCTCTTGCCACCAGACGAGCTTTAGCTTTACAAGGAGAACCATCAGTATTTGTTTTTATTCTATATACCCACTTGTTGTCAAGTATCCTTTTATTTTCTGGGGGTTCTGTAAGTTTCCAGGTTCCATTTTCTTCATGAGACTGCAGTTCTTCTGTCATGGCTTCTTTCCACAGCTTAAATTCGGGTGACTTCATTGCTTCACTGTAACAGGCAGGAGTTTCAATGCCAGTAAGAGTACTTACAAAAAGTACGTAATTTTCTGACAGAAATTCTGGCTTCTTATGTTCTTGTTGAGGGTAGCGTCTTCCAGGATCAGGTTCATCTTGGCATTCATCTTCATCCTTCTTTTGGATACTTCCATTTTCTTCTTCTGAATGTGTATCACTACAACTTGTGACTTCGACAGTCAATGGCTCATATGGGAACTCATCACAAAATATAACATTGCAGCTTCTTTCCACTTTATTTTTAGAAGGTATAAAAACTCTGTATCCATCATAAGCTTCATATCCGACAACCAGTCCTTCAACAGCCTTTTTATCCCACTTTTTACGTCTTTGTTTTGGTTCATGTACATTTTGTACCAAATATTCTCAAACGTTTAATGTTGAAATTCTCCGACTTTCCATACCATAACTGATACGGAGTTTTATCTTCTACTGGAGTGGGACCTGTGTGATTTAATACATAGACAGCAGTATTACAGGCTTCAGCCCATAACTTCTTTGGCAATTCTTTTTGGTGAACCATAGCTCTTGCAGCTTCCACAATGATGCGTATCTCTCTTTCAGCAGCTCCATTTTGTTCAGGTGTCTCAACCATTGCCTCACGTAGATCAATACCCCGATCATTTAAAATCTTCTTCAGAGAATAGTTGTCAAACTCTTTGCCAGAGTCGCACCGTATCTGCTTAACCATATGTCCAGCAGTCTTTGCTTCATTAAGGAAGGTTTCTATACAATTTGGTACTTCACTCTTGGCTTTCAAGAAGAATACTCTACGAAATTTTGTATAGTCATCTTTAAGAACTAGCATAAAACGTGAACCACCAACTGAGTCTTCTTCCATCGGACCAGCGAGATCCGCATTGATTTGTTCAGCAGGCTCTGTTGGTCTAACAGTTCTTGAGTGGAACGACTTTCTGTGGGCTTTGTCATATACACACCCAACACAAAATTCAGAGTTCTCGTTAGGTAAAGAAATGCCCTGTCTTTTAAGAAACTTAATACACTGTTTCTTGTTTTGATGTGCCATTCTTTCATGCATTACTTGGAGAGTATCACTAGTACTTGAAATAAGAACAGTTGCAGGTTTCCTAGGATCTTTAGCAAGCATTTCCATCACAAATAAACCATTTTCTGATTTTTTAGCCACTGCAATGGTTTGATTACCATTTTTCACCAAGCAAAATTTATTTTTAAACACAACATTCAGTCCTTTACTTAAAGCATGAGAAATAGAAAATAATTGGTATTTTAACTCAGGTACATACCAGACATCTGTGAGGTAATTTTCTTGCCATTTACCAGCCATTAGAGTTTTCACATTAATTTGTCCAGAACCATAGGCAATAAGTTTCTGACCACCTGCAGCATTGACTACTTCTGGAACAGCAAATTTCTTAAAACTTTCAAATATAGAGCTATCAAATGTCATATGCTGAGATGCTCCAGAGTCAGCAATCCAGCTTTTATCATCCTGTGAAACTGTACATGGCATGGCTACACCAGATGAGGAAGGAAGTGTCTTATTTTTATTTTGAGGACAATTTATACATTTGTGTCCAAAAAATCCACACTGAAAACAAGTAATGTTAGCGTTCATAGGCTTCTTATTTTGATTTTGCCATTTCTTCTGTTTTGATTTATTTCCTCTTAAGTATTTGGTGTTGACGTCATCTCTTCCATAACTCGGCAACGGCACTTGCCGACTGGATTGAATTTGCAGAGCTGTACTATCACATTGCTGTTGCCCTATTTGTTGCTCAAAAGCACATAATCTTTCAGGTAATAGTTCGATCGATCGATCTTTCAACGGAATTCCATCCCACACAGTCTTAAATGCGATGTATTGTTGCGGTAGCATCGAAATAATTCAGAACAGTAACATTGCTCCGGGAACAGCACATTGTAGAATACTTTGCAATTCATCGTTTGCTTCAATAAATATATTTTGAGTTCGACTTATGAAGGATGCAATATTTTCATTTTATTTCCATTCCAGATGAAAAAATTCAGTCCACAAACGATCGAGTCGATGCGTTGATGATTTATCATAAATCGCGATTAACTTTTCATATGCATCTTTCGTCGTTGAACACGTTTTAATATAATCAAAGTTCTTGTCATCAAGTGCTTGGGAGATAAATAAAAGTGCCTTTGCATCGGCTAATTCAAATTTATTTTTCGCTTCTCAAAAAGCGGCAGCATCGGCGTGATCCGCCATTACAGGGAAAGTCTTTTCTCCATTCACATAACTCAACAAATCGTGCGTTTTAAGTAATAATGACATAGACATTTTCCATCTAGTCTAGTCTTTTGCTGATTCCAATTTTTCAATCGTGAACTTAAAATCCATAGGTGCCATTTTCTTATATATTTTCAATTCGGAGTACACAACACGAGAAGAAAAAAAAAATGGCGCGATGCACTTCAATCGCTTAAAGTTCACATAAATACGACATTTTTTGCAGTAGAAGCGTTGCTGAAAGCCATAACCTGTTGTGATTTTGACAGTAATCTTAAATTAGTAAATTGATTACTCAATAATTATCTAGATTATACTTTTAATAGCAGAAAATATACTTATAAATTGGACGGCAACAAACGCACGTCATACCAGCATGAGTTACATCAGTGTACTAGCGAGATGGCTCACAAGCCACGCCAAGGAAAGGAAGGTCGCCAAGCACAACCAGAATTGGCGAGATATCGCTCAAATTCAACAGTCATGCTGTAACTCTCTTATTTATAAGCCGATTTGGATGTGACTGTGTATGTGTATTGGGTATACCAAGGTTTTGACCGAGTTCGTTGGTCAGATTCATCCGCCATCTTGTTTCAAAATGGCGGCCAGTTAAGAATTTTTAAAAATTCAGAAAGATGTAAAAAAAAAATAATTCTAAATTGAAAAAATTGTTTCCGTTAAGTGTTAGAATGTGATACAAGATCCTGGAACATTTTTTGTTTTGGCTATATCTTAAAAAATGGTTGATATATGGCAGTTTAAAATTCTAGGGGGCTGAGATTTTGAAACAATCTGATATTTGTTATGCTGTAACTCTCGTATTTATGAACCAATATGAATGTGACTGATCATGTGTGCAGAACATACCGAGGTCTCGATCGAGTTCGTTGGCCAGCTTCATGCGCCATCTTATTTCAAAATAGCGGCCAGTAAAATGTTTTAAATTTTTTTAAAAATTCAAAAAGATGTATAAAAAAATTATAAATTGAAAAAGTTGTTTCCATTAAGTGTTAGATCATGATATAAGGATTCCGGAACATTTTTTGTTTTGGATGTATCTTTAAAAATGGCTGAGATATGGCAGTTTTAAATTCTAGGGTGGCTGACATTTTGAAACAATCTCATTTTTGTTATGCTGTAACTCTAATGATGAAATTCTCATTGAAATTCAGTATTATCGGAAACCGGGATTGAATCTTCTATAATCGGGTTCCAAGCATTTTAGCTTCGGGTGTTTGAGTAAAATGAGTTGAATTTTTAAAAACATGGACTATGAAAGCTAATTTTTCCTCTCGGTACAGGCCGGAAAGACTTTTTCCATTAACCCCTTTGCAGTGACGGATCTAAGGGGGTTAGCCGGGGCAGCTGCCCCGGGTGCAAGACTTGGAAGGGCGCAAAAATGAGGCATCATAAAAGATTAAGAATAAAAGAAAATCAAAAAATCTGCATGAAAAGATATTCAATTTTATTCTGTACAACGGCGGTTTACTTTCGTTGCATAAGGATCAGAAATAAAAAATAAATTAATTTGTATTACATTATATAAAATATCACATTGCCACCAGTATTTTAAAGAAATTTTTATTTATTAAAAATTCAAGGATTTTGCGTCATCTTTTTTCAGACATTGTTTTATGTTGTTTTACAGAGTGCGCAGTGTTTTATTTGGTTATGTCTAAAAGACATTCGGGTGATTATTACAGAAAGAAAACTAAAAAAAAAAGAAGAGGAGGCTTCACAACTATCATTTTACTATGTCTTCATGGCTTAAGCCGAGCGATTTTCATGAAGATAAGCTAGAGGTCTGCACGGTCTCGGGTCGATTTTTATTTAGGAAGCTCGGGCCGGGCCTAGTCTTCACTCTTTCCGGGCAGGGCTCGGTCTTTACTTTATTTTGAAAACTCGGCCCAGGCTTGGCTTGGTTTACAATACTTCCGGGTCAGGCCTGGTCTTTACTTCTTCCGGGCCGGACCGGACTTGAGACTTTCTTAATTCTGCATATTCGGACCCGGTCGAGCCTAGTGTTTACTCTTTCCGATCTTTACTTTTTTCTGCAGACTCAGTTTGGTTGGCATAGACTTCGTTTTTCTGGGCCGAACCTAGCCTAAACTTCATTCTTGTTAGAGGTGCAAAGGCTGAAATTTCCACTTACGATCTAAGTCGTATGAAGATCATTATTGGCCGGACTTGATCCATGCAAAAAACAGTAAAATGTGTCCCGAGTCCTGACGCAACAATAAAGGGCGTATTCAGCCCTCCATTGAGGGGCGGTGGTATATATTATATACCACCTAATTTTAATCCGATTCAAACCAAAAACTTTTATCTAAATTTTACTTTTTTAACTTTGACGAGAAAAAGTTGAAAAATTGATTATTCTTATTTTGAACTAAATTCTTTAGTAAATTCCAGTGGGAATTCAACGTTACAGGAGCACAAGTGCTTGCCCCTGAAAGGGTTAAACGAGAAGACATGGCTCCTTTTGTTGTTTTCTGAGTTGGGGGCATTACATATCTTAATAAGTATGTAGCACTCACTGTAGAAAAATTATACTTTTCGTATCTCGGGGCTGAAAGAATATTTCTTTAATAACACCAGAAGTAAAAGATTGCTGGCATTTTCATAGATTTTTTTATTTCTTGACGCAAAACACACATCACAAAAACTTCACATATGACACGTATATATAAGATTTTACTTTCACATTTCCGGAGAACAAAACACATCACGTTCAATACATAACCACACTTAAAAAAAAACATACTTCCATCGGCAAAACTCACATGACAACTGCACTGAACGAAAAAAATTCTAGATCACGTGATGCGTGGCGCATTTCGCCGGAAAGAGTCTAATTTTCGGGAAGGGGTTTTCTGCGTTACATCCTCCCCCTCTGTTTCCGACATACGTCTCGGAGAGGAAACAGGATGTTTTCTGGGTCTCCCTCTTTTTCTCAAAGGTGCAACTGGAGTAGTTTCAGTTTCTTGGAACGGTGTCAAGGCTGAAACATGATAAGATCCAATTCGCTGAGTGGGATTGTCTAGACTGGCAATGTCATATGTCACCAGTGATTTTTGAGTCAAAACTACATATGGCCCATCCCTCTTAGGCATAAATTTTGCTGTTTTCTGGTTACTTGCCTTGCTCACAGGGTGTAAGGCAACCCATACTTTTTCACCAGGTGTAAAATAAACTCTTCTACGATTTTTATCATAATATTTCTTACGCTGATCTTGTTTTATTTCAACTCGCTCTTTTACTCTCTTTGAGACATCTGCAAGACGTTTAAGATATGGAGTTATTTCAGGAACAAAATTGTCATTTTCCACAACTGCTCTAAAATCGTTCACCACATCATCGATTGTTCTTAGTTCTCGACCAAAATGCAGATAGGCAGCAGTTTGGCCTGTTGTATCAGATTTGGCAGAGTTCATAGCAAATCTAATGAAAGGAAGTTTATCAATCCAGGAATCGTGTTCATCCCCAACAAGGATTGCTATTCGAGGTTTCAAGTCTCTATTTTTCCGTTCGACTGGGTTGGCCTGAGGGTGGTACAAAGGTGTCAATGATTGGTCAATTTCAAGAATGTAACAAACTTGTTGTAGAACAGCGCTCACGAACTGAGGGCCGTTATCACTTAAGAGTCTTCTTGGGATACCGTAACGAAGGAAAATCTCTTCAATCAGCGTAGTCGCACATTCTTGGGCAGTGGCAGTTGTTAAGGCAAACAGTTCTACCCATTTAGTGGCACAATCTTCTACTATAAAAATCCATCGGTGCCCATCTTTACTACGAGGCAATGGTCCAAAAATATCAATGCTGAGTGTCTCAAACCGTTGAGCATAAGCAGGTGTTCGCAATAAACCAGCTGGTTTCTGATTTGTTGATTTATAACGAGCGCATTATGGACACTTCTTCACGTATTCAGAAACATATGTTCTCATGCCTGTCCAATAATATCTCTTAGCAATTCTTTGATAAGTGCCTGCTTCACCATAATGTCTGGCTGAGGGGTCGTCATGATGAAGTTTCAAAATGTTTTGTCTTTCTTGTACTGGAATGACCAGTTGCGCTTCCTCGGCGTCTGATTCAGGAGCATACCGGTAAAGTACGCCTTGATTCATCAGGAATCCTCTATCAGTGCAATTGGCGAAGTCTTCACTTTTCTGTTCGTCTTCAAAACAATCTATAATCTTTTTAGTATTTTCATCTTGCAACTGAGCTTCTCTGATATCCTTTGGGCTTCTTGTTGGCATGTCTATGCTGACAAAGTTGCATGTCTCACAGAAAGCAGACTGATGACTACAGACAGGACGTGATAGCATGTCAGCCACAACATTAGATTTTCCAGGTTCATATTCAATTTTCAATAAGAACGATTGTACTTGTAGTGCCCAACGGGCTAATCTCCCCGATGGTGACTTAAGGCTCAGAAGCCATTTTAAAGGTTGGTGGTCCGTAGCTACAACTACTTCTTGACCTTCCACATAGCCACGAAATTTTCCTAAGGCCCAGACTACAGCTAATGCCTCGCGTTCCGTAGTGGAATAATTTCTTTCAGCACTTGTAAGAAGACGGCTAGCGTATTCTATGGGATGTTCAGAGGTCTTGTCATCACCCTGTAGAAGAACAGCGCCAAGAGCATAGTTACTAGCGTCAGTACGCAGAATAAATGGTTTGGTCCCATCAGCTTGCTTAAGCACAGGAGGTGTTATGAGACATTGTTTTAGAGTTTCAAAGGCTGTTTGCTCTTCGTTTCCCCATTTCCACATAACTTTCTTTTTTGTTAGATTACTAAGAGGCCTTGAGATATCAGCAAAATTCGGTATAAATCTTCTGTACCAAGAACACGTCTGTAAGAAAGACTGGATCTCTTTCACATTTTTAGGAGGAGGTATAGCTTTAATTGCAGATACTTTGTCTGGATCTACTTCTAGACCATTTGGTGTTATCCAGTGCCCAAGGTACTTGACCTTTTCACAAGAGAAATGACATTTTTCACGCTTGGTATATAATTTAAGTTCTATGAGTCTCTCGAACACAGCCGTAAGATCTGAGAGATGTTTCTCAAAGGTGTCTGATAAAACGATGATGTCGTCTAGGTATGACAAAGCAAGGACATCCTTAAGAAAATTTCTAAATTGATCTATCATTCTCTGAAACGTAGCTGGAGCGTTCTTAAGTCCAAAAGGCCTCTTTAAGAAACGAAAAGTACCGAAAGGACAGACAAATGCAGTTTTATCTTGATCTGGTGGGTAGACTCGGACTTGGTGATATCCTGAACGAAGATCTAAAGTTGACATATAAGAAGTATGCTTGGCTTCATGTAAAAGGTCGTCCATTCGAGGTAATAGATATTTATCTGCCACTGTAACTGCATTTAATTTTCTGTAATCAATGCATAACCTCATACTACCATCCGGCTTTGGTACGAGAACCACCGGTGAAGCATAAGGTGATTCACATTCTTCTATGATTCCCTGAGCTAGAATATTATCTATTTCTTTCTTAAGAATTTCTTTCTTAGCAGGAGTCATCCGATAAGGTGGCACAGCAATAGGAGCACTATCACCTGTATTGATACGATGCTCTACATACGGGGTTGTCTCTACCCCTGGTTGAAAGCATTTTTCATACCTTTTTAGTTTTTCTCTTTCGTCAGAAGTTAAATTTTTTCCTTCATCTTCACGTAAGGCGTATGGACTGACTTCGACCGCACCAGCTGATGAATTATTTTCTTCAACGTATTCATCTACAAAATGAAACTTTTTCTGAGGTTTATTACTGAAATACCACGCTTTGTTGGAAGTATCTAACACCATGTTAGCATTGTGCAAAAAATCCATGCCTAAAAGCGTTCTATTACCCTTAGCATTTGGTAATATAATGAACTCCGTTTTGAAGACTCGACCATCAATCTCTACTGGAACTGTAGCAGACAATGTTTCTCTGGCTACTGTAATTCCGTCAGCCAACGTGACATCATGAGTATGAGGTTTCAGTGCAACACCAATTTTTAAAAATAGCTCATACATACGTTCTCCCGCAATGGAACGATTCGCACCCGTATCTGCACAGACTAACACTTTCTTATTGCATATCGTGATAGGCACATTTGGAGCTGAAACTGTTGAAGTATTTAAATTATACAACTTAAGACGATGTGCTTGCACATTTTCTTTTTTAACCGAAGGGGTACAATCTGGACATTTCTTCTTTATAAATCCCACTTTACCACATCCATAGCAAACAATATCAGATTCTAAGCGTCGATTACCAAACTTATGAGATCTGTCTTCGTTTGGAGGCTTACTCTGCTTCCAATTATTATCTCGACGAGAAAACTCTTTTTTCACTTGGGGTACAACCGGATCTCTTTTTGGGAACATACTTCGTATAATTTCATAGGCATCTAGTTTTTCGGCGAGGTCGACTGGCGAATTTAAATTTTCACAGTCATCTAACATATGCTGTTTGCATTCAACAGGCACGCGCCTTTTCATTTGATCTGCTATGATCAGATCCTGGAGTACTTCAAAAGACGTTACAGTTAGCTCTTTAAGCCAGTTTTCAAAATAATCTCGAAGTTCGAAGTAATAATCTCGCCAAGAGATTTCTTTTACCTTGCGATGAGCAAAGAACAGCTGTCTGAACTTTTCGCCACTAATTTTAAACCGTTTTAGAAGTAAATCTTTTATATGTGAAAAATTCGAAGCGTTCTCTTCTGATTCACGAGCGATAAGCGCAGAAATAGAAGATGGGACAACACTGAGTAAATACGATACCCATAGATGCTCAGGTACCTTCGAGAGCTTTAACTGGCGTTCCAGGAGCACCAAAAACAAAGTTACATCATCTGTTTCTGGCCTGAATGTAGGCAACACCTTTGGACATCTATCTTACTTTCCGCGTGAGAAATTATCCCTGTCGCATTACCACCTACCACTCCACTGGAAGTACTTTGGCTCTGAACCTGTAGCTTGAGCTTCTCAAGCTCAAAATTCATCTCAAGCTTTTTAAACTCCATCTCTTCTGCCCTACGCTTCTCTTCTAATTGAAGCTCTTCTGCCCTACGCTTCTCTTCTAATTCCAGTTTACGCTGTGCTAACTCTGCTTCTTTTTGTTTATCCTCTAATTCCCGCCTACGTTGTTCTTCTTCCCGAGTTGCAATTTGATTCCTGACTAATGAATTCACAAAATCAACATCGAACGAGGAGGAGGATTTGATTTTTTCCCGCAATGTGACAACGGTCATAGTGCACATCTAAATTCATTTCTAACGCAACCTGGAACAAATCCTCTTTGCGAGCTTTATTAAGTTCAGACATTTTAAATTTTAGCAAAACAACCAGCCGAAAATCCTATAAATGCCAAAAATTTCATTTAAACCGTACCCCAAACGTGAGTTTTGCCGTTACAAATCATATAAACTTTTAATAAAACAAAACAGTGAGCTTTAACCATAATATAAACTATTACTACAAAACAGAACAAACATTAAAAATAAACTGGATTTCATAACGCGACACATTCAAAACAATATTTCAAATGAAATAAACTGCAACTGCAGAGTTGTCACTTAAGTAATATTCTAAATGAAAACAAAACACATAACTGAATAATTGTCACTTAAATAATATTCTAAATGAAATCAAAACACATAACTGAATAATTAAATTGTTCCTTAAATAATATTCTAAACGAAATCAGAACACATAACGGAATAATTAAATTCTCAACCAATATTATTTTTAAATTATTAAGACAGCTTAATATCGGTTTTGTTCAGTACAATTTAAAAAAAACTTTCTACCTTAAAAAAAAAAATCAAAACAACAAAACTTGCATAACTTACTCATTCAGTTTTAAATTCCACAATAATGCTTCTTTTCTCAATCGAGAACTCAGAATTAAATACTTACGTCCAATATTAAATAAGAACAAACATTTATATCGAAACTGTACTCAATTATTTTAAAATCAATAATAAAAGAAAAACAAAAAGTAATCAATTCTTTTAAAAGTAATAATAAAAGAAAAACAAAATATCTTTATGATAACTGCGATAAAATTACGAATACTTTATATTAATTTGACCTGAAAAGGATAATATAATAATTTTACTTGAAACTGATATCAGTTTTACCTTTTTTTTTCTTCTGAATCAATAAAAAATTTCTTTCAACACAGTCACGATAATCATTCAAAAATAAAATCAAAAGTAGGGGAGGGGGGAAGAGGAAATAATGTAAGAACAAAATAAAACATAACAAAATAATGCACCAAACTAATGTTATTATTAATTAAAATAAAGTTAAGAATAATTCAAATAATGATAAGAATTTGGAATAATATTAAGATCAATCAAACTTAAGAATAATTCAAATGATGATCAGAATAAGAATGCATTCTTTGTTTCTATTTAAAAAAAAATTACGGATCTGTTTTTTACCAAGTCACACATGAGTTACTCATCCATTGAATAATTTGTAGAACTCTGTAAACGAAGATTAAGAACACATATAATGCACAATTTTCTTGGGCGTACACAAAACACTTTTTAGAACTATGAAACGAATAACACATATCATACGATGCAATGGCATATGGCGACGATCCTTCGCGCCATTTCTTGATTGTAGCTTATGAAATCAGAAGCTCTGAAAGCTTCCTTCTTTATTTTAAAACTAAATCACTGCAGATTTATAGTTGTAAAAACATAGCACTTTGCATTTTTTTTACTGCGGATTCGTGCCCCACGTTGGGAGCCAATTTTTGTAGTACTCACTGTAGAATAATTATACTTTTCGTATCTCGGGGCTGAAAGAATATATCTTTAATAACACCAGAAGTAAAAGATTGCTGGCATTTTCATAATTTTTTTATTTCTTGACGCAAAACACACACATCACAAAAACTTCACATATGACACGTATATATAAGATTTTACTTTCACATTTCCGGAGAACAAAACACATCACGTTCAATACATAACCACACTTAAAAAAAAACATACTTCCATCGGCAAAACTCACATGACAACTGCACTGAACGAAAAAAATTCTAGATCACGTGATGCGTGGCGCATTTCGCCGGGAAGAGTCTAATTTTTGGGAAGGGGTTTTCTGCGTTACAAGTAACTTTTATATTAAAGGCTGTTGCCATATCCAAAATGGCTACTTTTCCGAAACTTTTAGAAAGTCATTTCTATTCGTAAATACAAAAATATTGTATTAATATTTGTAAAAATATAAAATTTACACATTTTATTCAGATACCAAGAAATTATTTCCCATTTTCTTATAAAGGCAAAGAATCATCCAGAAAATGAGAATTTTAAGCCAATTTTTAAGACTTGGCAGTTACAGAAATGCCGTCATGAGGAAGCAATTGGCTGCTGTTGCCTGAAATTCAGATTAAAACACCTATTTTACGGAGATTTCCTCGAAGGTTTATTTGCCTTTATCGAAAAGTGGAAAATGCTATTCAATCATATTTGTTCTGAATATGTGCACTTGCAATTGTCTTGCATCTGAGATTAAAATTGACTTCATGTATCTTTCAGAAATGACCCAATTTGGATTTAAGTAGAGCTTCAGACAGTCAAAAAGATTCTCTTTGTTAATCCAAGGGGAAAATTTAAAAGAATTTAATATATATTTTAAAAATATTCTTTAGAAATTTTCTTCGTTCAGGGGGCCATTATGAACCTCATGACCTCTTCCTTGGATCAGCCGTTGGCAACAATCTTTGTAAAAAGTACAGATAATTTTATTCGTAGAATAATGATCATTTGAAACTATTTTCAACCCTTTATGTCCCAAAATATGAATTTATAAGAATTTCATCTTCTAAAGTATTTTTCGTGAATTTTTTAAACCACGTTAGAGGATTTACATAATCATTTAATAAATTTTAGAAGGATTTTGCCAATTAAAATTAATAAAACATACTTTTAACTTTTATACCGGGCCGGGCTCGGGCCGAATTTTCAGATTTTATACCGGGCCAGTTCGGGCCAATCACTTGTTTTACACGGGCCGGGCCGAACTTTTAACTTTTATACCGGGCCGGGCCAATCACTTTTTTACATGGGCTGGGCCAATAATTTTTTTGTACGGATCGGGCCTGGAAATTCCGGTCCGTGCAGATCTCTGAGGTAAGCAACCAAGTTACTTGTGTTTTTTTTTTTATACGTGCTACACCATATAATAATTTATATGCATTATTTCTGCTCTAAAAATCTCCTTTTCTATGCAATAACTGAGTTGATATGTAAGAAAAGAATTATAAATCGATTTTTTATTAATTTCTTCTAAATTTAGATATTCTTGTAATTAACAGACATTTTTGTCTAAAAAATGAAAACGAAACTTATACTCTGTTGAGAATTCAACGTGTTCTGGCCCTTTAAAGGCATTTTATTTATGTAGTTAAAAATGTTTTCTATCCATGGGAATCAGTTTTATGTCTTTATGTATATCAGTTGTTAATAAGCCTTTTAAATTTTGATTTCCAAAATATCGCACCTCTAATTTTTAAAAATTAATTATATTTTTCATTAGAAATGTTTACTTAATAAAATATGTTAACTTAAGTTGTGCTTCGCAGTCACCCCATTTGTACTAATTTTGAAACAAAAAAGTACATTAATTAAATTTAAACGGCGTAGGTTAATATAGCAATAAATTTAAACGTTACTTTTAATCGAGATCGTCATGATTGTTTACATTTCTTGCTATGCTTATATTTTCGCTTCAAATCTCCTATTTCTTTTTACGTAGAATAACTAATAAAGTTTATAACAGTTCTACTATATTTTTTAAAAAGTTATAGTTATTTGAAAAAATGTTTCCTGCTTAAAAAAATTGCTTGTTTCCTTATTTCTAATGTAGTTCAATAGCAAATATTTTGAAACTTATTAATGGAGCATTTACTCAGCAACCAAGTATAGCTGACAAAAAACTGAATATTATTACCCTTTTAAGAGGTAATCTTTGGCAGTTAGACTCATGATCATCACTCTAATTTTAATTCGTTATATAACCGTGAAAGTTGTAACAGAATATTTGGTGCTTGTTTTCAGATTTTTGTATATTAAATATTTATTTTTAAACATTTGCAGTATTAAGTCAAATTTTAGAATTGTTTATTCCGTAATAAATGAGAAAGACCAAGTATCCGTTTTAGCATTTAAAGATTATTATTAGAACCACGGAAAATTTTACTAAAGTTTTATAAAAATATTTTATATCAAAATTTTTATTTAAAACCATTTAACTTGCATATTGAATTTATTTTTGTAAAGCATACATGGTTGGGGCTTATTAAACTTTAGCTCTTGGGTAGGCCTTCTCATCTAGCTGAACCTGGGAAATATACATTTAACTTATACTTATTTTATATAGAGTTTCCTGATACGAATCGACGTGTATTTATTTGGTAATGATTTTCATCAATGACCCATTACTGCAATTCTGTTTTAAGACTTTAAAACAAGCCTGCACTGCACATGTTGACTTAGAGACCTTTTATCAGCACCCAAGGGTGGGGCGATTGCCACATCGCCGCTCCTTTGAATCCACCATAGATAAAGTTACTGTTTCTAACTGATATATTTATATTTAAAGTACATTGTTTGTATAAATAAGAATATTGTGTATATTTTTGAGAAATTTTGTAACATATAAAATGAAAAAAGAAACTCCCGTACACAGAGTTTGACAAATCAAAGTGACTTGAATTCAAAAGGCTCACTTTACATAGTCCATTAAAGGAATTAAAAGAAAAATGAAGGGGAAAAAAGTATTTTTAATTAAAAGCAATGAATGAGTTTAAATGTTTAAAAGCTTTGGGAGTAGGGGGGGGCGCAAATCTACAAGCTTGCCCCGGCTAAAGTTTAGTCTAAATCCGTCTCTGCCCCTTTGTGATGAGTGTCCTCTACAGAATTTTGAATCTTTTGACACTGGTTTTTCAAAACAGAAAGTTAAGCCTAATTGAATTGCAGAAATGTTATCATTAAATAAGGCAAAGCTTACAATAAAAAGTAACTGGTGGGAATAATCGAGGATTCTGAGCATCTTATGCATCACATATACGTGTCACTCGTCACCAAGGGGTTAAAGGCAAAGTATCTATCAAAAAATGTCATTAAAGTTGGCTTTTTAAGCCGATTTTTGGCATGCAACAGCCCAGAAAAGGTTGTCATGTGACAGCAATCAATTACAGCACAAAATGTCGTACATTTATTGATAAACTGAAAATGATATTCCAAGTTACTTCAACAGTCAGCTTGCAAATTGCATGCTTTTTATGCATAAAAATAAGTTCACGAACAGACAGTTTTGTGTTGTTGAGCGGGGAAAAATATATTTTTTAAGGCTGTCTTAAAAAAAAAAAAACCTGCCTTAAATCCATACTGAAAAGGCATATGGATTTGTAAAGCTATGTTGGGAGCAAAATAGTAAAATATTATATTTGTACAAAAGTTCTAGAGGAACTAGAACATAAAATACCTTTTTTAGCTCAGCACTATCAGGCTGTAGAGCTTTTAACCATTGTACCAAAGCTCTCTCACTATAGCAAGGCAAGATGCGATCAAGGCCAATATTTTCATTCGGCGCTGGCTGGGTGGGTTGCGCAATGCATATCAAGTCAAAATATGTTAGCATATCTTGGAACACGTCTGATGATCTCTCAGTAGTATTAACAGTGTGGTTCCTATATGAACATCCCTAAAATAATGCAACAATAATTAATAGTAATATCAGTAAAAAAATGGACACTTTGTTAACAAGAACATAAAAAAAAAACTAGACTTCTTCCTGCAAGATTATTTTAAAAATAGGTAATGCTATTGCTCTTGAAGTTAACAAACAAACAATTCTAAAAGGTTAAAAAAACAGGGTTCATATAGAGTTAAGATGAAGAAATCCAAGGAGTTTACAAAAATTCTAAGGAGTCTAAGAATTTTAAAGGACTTACTGTATTTTTTCATGTATGCTGCGCCCCTTTGTAACATGAACACCCACCCTAATTTTTAATGCCTCATTTGGAGAGTAAAATAGATTTTATTCTGTTAAAATCGAATAGTTAGTGAAAAATTGACACAGTATTCACAATGTATTGCTTACAGGTTTCATAAATTTTAATGTAAAATTGTCAGACAACTATTTTACTCAGCAAAACTGGCCATATATACAGAGGCCAGTCAAATCCCAAATACTCATTATGTACCATGCGCATAAAAATTTTAAAATTTTGAAAGTAAATTTTGAAGGGGAAAAAAAACCACATAGCAAATGCCAAAAAAAAAAAAAAAAAAAAAAAAAAAATTACTTTTTATTCAATAGTTGGAGTATCATAGTTCAGATTTATTCCAACAGAGCAAAAAAAATGCTGGGACCAGGACTCTAACCTGGGTCTTGGCCTTTTTTCTTTCTGTTGGAATAAATCTTAACTATGATACTCTAACCATTGAATATAATTTACTTAGTTGAAAATACTTTCCTCTGTTCATCATGACCTAATTACATGGGTTGGGTTGATTATTGACGGCCAATTATCTACACTTGGGAAATAGGCCCGGGGGGAGTGCCCTTCGTGGGGGTATTTCTAAGGGAACCTAACCCGTATTTACGCATGGATAAATCCACGGCTCTAAGAAAACCACGAAAACTCCGAACGATTAGGCCGACGGGCGCGATTGGGATTGAACCCAGCACCTCCCGTCTACCAGCTTCGAGAGCAGAACCTCTCAGCCACTGGTGGGGCCCCTAATTACATGGTATACAGGCCTTTCTGTGTTATTTCAGATTCATCATGTAAAATGCTATAGTTATAGCTTGATGAATGAAATTAGCACTGCAATTCACAGCCTTGTCCAACAAATAAGAGTGAAATATGCCAACCAGGATATCGTTGGGATAGCTCAATAGGAAGAGTGTTGGCATGGCAAGCCAAAGTACCCAGGTTTAAGTCCTGGTCCCGGCATTTTTTCCGCTCTGTTGGAATAAATCTCAACTATGATACTCCAACCACTGAATATAATTTACCTAGTTGAAAATACTTTCCTCTGTTCATTATAACTTAACTTCATTTTTTTACTCCCAAATAGCAGTAATCACTTGAATTTTACCTTTGTAAACATGAGAAGATTTTTTTTTTTTTACTTCTTTTAACATTAAACTCTTTCATGCTATACATACTTAAGAAATATGATTATAAAAGCAGTATTATTTCTTGAATAATCTTGTATATTTCAATTAAATCATTCATCAATGCTAAATTTTGCTTTGGGATAATTTGATTTTTTTTTTTTTTTTTAAGAAGTTCTAAGTACTTCTTGGAAACTTTTTTAATTTCTAAGGAATTTCAAAGGAATCTGTATGTACACTGAAAAAAAAAATGGTTTGACTGATTTTTGGCACAGTATGCATTTTTAGATCTTTTATTTGTAGTCTAATGTTATTTTGAAAAGTCTAATATGACAACAGTTTTGCATAGGATTTACATAACTAATCACATAGTAAATAAATCAGTCAATTGCGAGTATAACTCACACTCAAAGGTTTCGTACATTGAATTTATTAATTAATATTTATTAATTAATAAACTCCTACTGCCCCTAATTTTTTCATAATTTAGTTTTAGTAGATTCAGAAATAAGAGGGAGGGGGGGGGGGGCATATTTTTCCAGTACTTTCGATGATATCTCTGAAAATTAAAACAAATGTATTTTTGAGATTGATGTTACGAGATCTTTCGAACAATGCCCTACACAATATATAAAAAGAAAATTTATTTTTCAAGTAACTTAATTGATATCTCGACTAATTAACGATAATTTTTTTGAAAATCATTATAAAATAACGTTGGATGATTCTGTGTTGATAGATACCTCGAGTGCTCGTCAACTCCCCAGCTGACCGCCTGAAAAGTAAAGTTTGTGTGTAACGGAAAGATGCATTTTTCTCAAAAACTATGTTACCTAGGAAAATCTCTATAGTTTTCTTGCAAGGTTTAAATAAGCTTCTACTACCATTAATTTGTTCCTATTTTTATTTTCAGTACATTTGGAAATAGAGGGGGGGGGGGGGGGGAGATGTCCATATTTTTGCAGTGCATTTTCGATGATACCTCTGAAAATATAATACCTAAAATTAAAACAAATATATTTTTGAGTTTGGTATTACGAGATCTTTCACACAATACCCCACACGACATATAGAAAGAAAACTTTTTTTTTTTTTAAAGTAACTTAAATAGACCCCTAAATTTTCCCAAAACATATTTGTGAATGGCTAATAATCTGAAAATATGTGGGTAAAAAGGCTTTATAACTTTCCCAAGTTTGAATTTTCCACGTCCTATAGTTTACGAGAAAAACGGCTTTGACAGACAGACAGACAGACACAGGAGTGATCTTATAATGGTTCCAATTTTACTTTTCAAGTACAGAACCCTGAACATAATAAAAATCTAAGTTCAGAGCATATCAGAAGCAATCCATTTCTAGCCCAACATTCATAAAAACTGCACACTTTCATACTTCTATGTAAAGAGAGTTTTTCTGGTTTTGATCAGATTTGGATCATCGTGCAGAAAGAGGTTAATTGAACAATAGTAAAACAAAACTTCAAACTCCAGAAATGCTTTCAAAAATGAGTAATTTTGAAAACAATCATTAAGAGGCTACTTCACTTAGGTAAAAACATCCACTTGCTAATGTTAATCCTATGGGGAACTATTTTACGATATCTCGTTTGCATTTCAATATTCTTATTTTTTTTTTTTTTTTTTTTTTTTTTTGTGCATTGGATAGCTGAAGTTGATCTCTATGCAGGCTCTTTTTTATTTTTTCAATTTTGGTTGCAGTTTCTTTTATTGAGGATACTTTCACTTTCGAAACCGGTTTCAAAAGTGAAAGTATCTTAATAAAAAAAACTTGTAATAAAAAAATCGAAAAGGTACAAAAGGGCCTGCATAGAGATCAACTTCAGCTATCCAATGCAAAAAAAAAAAAAAAAAAAAAAAAATTATTAAATATTGAAATGCAAACGAGATATCGTAAAATATTCCCCCCATAGAATTAACATTAGTGAGCAGGTGTTTTCGTCTGAGTGAACTAGACTCTTAAACAGCATTCATCATCAGGCAAAGCATGCATGTGATCCCTACAAGCCCAATTATACTAGTAAGGGAAATGAATCTTTAAGCGCTGACTGAGGGGAAAAATGATGAGATGGATGGGTTACAAAGTGCTTCACAGAAAAAAATCATATAAACCTGAAGAAATCCCAATAAGACTGAGGAAGCTGGCAAAACATTAAGGCAGTTCTCAAAAAAATATTTTTCTCCTGCAGAACAATGCAAAGTTTCTGCACATTTTTGAACATAAAAGCATGACACTTTTAAGGCATGATTATTGAAGTGATTTGTAATCAAAGAGTTTTTCATTTACCAAAAAATGAATTACATTTTGAGATATAACGGATTGATGTCTTATGATGGCAGTTTTTTCCTTTTCCTGTGCTGTCACGTCTTGAAATTCAGTTCCAAATGCCAACTTTGACAGCATTTTTTGAAAGCTCTACTGCCTTTACTGAAAATAGAAAAAAATGTTTGATTACAAAGTTTCTGAATAAAAGCACCTGTCAATTTCATGCATTTGCAAACAAAAAGAAATTCAGAAATGTGTCAGAATATAGTCAATTTGAACTTGAAAACAGCCTTAACTGCTTTGTTAGCTATCTTGAATTCTACCAATTCTGCTATTAGGAAATTGGTCAAGCTGTGCACAGCACTGAAACACTTCCCATTTGTGGTGGAAAAAGCTGTAAGTAATGCCTTCTTCATGGAACCCTTATCACATGGAACTTTTGAAGTAAAAGTTGCAGATTGAGATTCGTGTTAGGCTTAAAGGTTAATTTCCATAGCAAGTGTGATAGTGCTTTAAAATGTAGAATGCAAGTCTAGTCTGAACTTATGTTTAGTATTAGAGGGGTAGTACTAGCCCTAGATGATATTTCAGGACAATTTCAGGACACATTTGCTTGGCATACTAATGGAAAAAAAACCCTTAACTCCCTCTTCAATACATTTTATTATCATAAATAGTGCACTACATACACAATTTTTTTGTTTTAAAAGTATAGGTACATTTAAAAGAAAAGTAATTTTACCAGAACTCTTTGACCAAGCTACTAAAAAATTTCAATTTTTGCATTACTGAAGAACAAAAATCGATTTTTTCTTCACTGATCATTGAAAATCGCAAATATTTTATTTTTTATAACTGATTGGTAAAAATTGTGATTTTTGATGACAGCAGACGAAAATAGCAAACATTTTTTAATGACTAATTGATAAAAATTGTGATTTTTGGTAACTGATCACCAAATTTCTTTTTTGGCAAATCGACGTAAATCAGTATTTTTAACCATAAATTGCAGAAAATTGCGACTTTCGTGATCAATTTGCATCAGTAAAAAGGTACACCTACCCCGTATTTGATGATATCAAATGCCAATATAGCACAAAACTCGCAAAATTTCAGGAATTTTAGGACAGACTACCATATTTTAGGACATTTCAGGACATTTTTATTTTTTTCAGGAATATCAGGAATTTTAGGACAAGATCTACCCCTGGTATTATCTTTTGGGAATTACATGGATGCTTTTGTATGGTGAAAGGACCTATTTAATTAGTGCTCTCAAAAGCAACTGATTTCTAACAAATTCCTAGAGTTTGAAGAAGTTCTGTTTTGCTTTTATTTTTACTTTTATTGTTTTAGCACCATATTAACTGAGTAGCTAAACTATTTAATTAATGTGAAACAATCTTATTATTCAACTACTCAATATAATGCCTCAAATACAATAGCTTTTAACATCTCTTTGAGCTTAATATTCTAGCTCCAAATAAATTCCATTCAAATTGTAGTCAAACTCTAAAATAAATTGTTCAATAACAGAAATTTAAGTTTTTAAGTTCCTAAAATTTATTAAGATTTCAAAACCCAAAAATCTTTGACAGCTATCAAAATGGAGTCAAGTAATTTTTTTTGTGTGAAATTCATGGAAACTTAAACTCATTAAATAAATCATCAAATAAAGGCTGTTGAGCTGTTCAAAATGCAAGTCACATTTTACAGGATCCATAAATTTTGGCTAAATTGTATATAGGCAATGGCACAGTCAAAATATTAACCAAGGATGATTTTGAACCATCATTACTTGTAAAAAGTATGAAACAAGATTTTTTAAAAATTATTATAAAATTTTGTTTAGTGAATATGTGATTTATAAAAACAAACATTCAGCCGAAAAATATGTACACTCAAGCAAGGCACATTTTGAATATATATTTTTAGGTGCATTCGTAATAATATAAATAGGTAGCATCTATAGTCGTCGTCTGGTCCATCCATCTGTCTGCATATAACAGCGCAAAAACTACCCAACTGAATGATTTGAAATTTAATATATATAATCATTTCAGAATTTTGTTGAGTAATTTCAAATTTTATGAAAATCAAATCCAAACTTTAAAAGATATTAATAAAAGTTTTCTTCATTCTATTAAATCCTATCATACGTAATTAATTCAATGATATCCCATGATAGGTTGCCATGGTGATTATGTCATATTATTTCCATATTATTGAATTTAAAAACCGAATTTGTGTACTAAAATTGTTTAATTATAGCAATCCTATAATCTACTAACAGTTTTTTGGATAGATGTTTCCAGAAAAATAGATATTAAATGGAAAAAGAGTCTAAATATGAATTTCAAGTTCTGAAATTTTCAAAGCTAGGTTTAAGTTTCTCATTGGAATTTTCAGTAAATGTCAACAAAAGATAAAATGTTGCCAACTTAAAATATAGTTAATTTATTATGGAAATTAATCACATCATAATAACAGATGATATAATTCTTTTTTTCAGTGAAATAATAATGGGGATTTTTTTTAGATTGTCTTGTATTGGATACTTGCACATGTATAATTTTAATGTAACAGAATTGTAATTAATTGTTTGTAAAAGTGTATTGAAATTTAATTTCATAAAATAAAATTAATATCTATAATATGAAAACCTGCACATAGAATAAATTTTGTATTCGTACATTTTTGCATAAGAGTGCAACAGCTATTGCACCAAGATCTGAATATTTATAAAACTAGTTATAGTACGAACATTTGTCATGTTTGGTGTACAATTTCCAACCTGTTAATTTTAGAAAAGCATATTTAAGTTTATAAGTAGAACTGTATTGATTGTTAATGAAATTTGATGAAAGTTTTAAAAAAAAGTATGAAGCATTCAAGCTTTGAAATACTTGTATGCTGAAGGAAATTTTACTTTTATGTTTTATTTACTCAAAAGGATTTATGACAATTTTGTAATAAATTAATTTTTATTTGTAATTTTTAAAAACTTTTAACTGTATATATATATATATATATATATATATATATATATATATATATATATATATATATATTAAAAGTTCTTTTAAGATTTTTGGAACGATTTTTAAGGAAGACATTTTAAGAAATGGTTAACAAATTTAAGAACTGATCCTATAAAATTGTGTGGATGTTTAAGTTAAAACAAAAACAGTTCTAATTATAAATTTATATAGATCTCAACTTTAAATTACTGCCCTTGAAATTATAATGCAATGGAAATATATTTGATAATATGTATGCTTACTATATTTTATCCTTTAAAAAAATTATAATGTTATATATATAAAAAAATTAAGCAAATTATTTTTTTTTTAAACTTTTTTATAGATTACGAATGAAAAGTTAAAGAGTAATGCTATGGATTCAAACTAATCTTCAAATAATCTGACACATAGACAATGCCTGACAATAACTTCATCAAATTCAGAGGACTTTTTATATTTTTTCTATGCCTACACATTAATTAGCATTACAGTAGAGCATACATAGTAGTACACGAAGCAAAACTAACTAATATTTTACACTAGATTAATTTTGACACAATTATTCAAATTGGTAAAGACATCATATAAGTTGTAACTTTCCCAATTGGTCGAAAAAGGCCTGAGCCAGGATTCGAACCAGGGATCGCTTGGCTAAAGCTGCCAATGCTCTACCAATTGAGCAATCATGGACAAATCTGGCAGATCTAATTCACCCAGTTAACCTTATTGATTATAGCATCTGTTCTGATATCTGAATCAGCTCAACAGAATAAATCACAGGTAAGGGAACTCCAGTAAACGCTGGATACGTGATTACACTAGATTAATTTTGACACAATTATTCAAATTGGTAAAGAAATCATATAAGTTGTAATTTTCCTAACTGGGTGAAAAAGTCCAGCCATTATTTGAACCAGGGATCTGACTTTTTCGCCCAGTTGGGAAAATTACAACTTATATAATATTTTGCCTCAGAATGAGAGCATAAAAGAAAGCTTTTTGGCAGGGCCATGGCTAACAACATGAAACCAAAAACAAGATAATCACAGAGGTGCCAAGTCCTCATTAATATTCCGTAATATGTGGGTTAATTTGACCAAGGTTTAACATGTTTCGTACCAGAAATTGTTTTAAGAAATGAAATAAAATAAATTCCATGTAGACACCTGAAATTATGTAAATAAAGATTCATCCAATAATTTTTCTGGTTTGAAGCGTTGTTAAACTGGGTTAGATTAAACCACATATTACGGAAGATTAGTGGTAACTTGGCACCTCTGTAATCATTACTTTTTTTTTTTTTTTTTTTTTTTTTTGCAACACAATATGAGTTTTACCAGAATGACAACATCATTGGAACAATTCTTCAAAAACTTACAGACTTTCAGCAAAGATGATTGAAAAAATTACAATTTAGTTACTTATTCTCCCTCAGCCTGCAAAAATACATAAAAAATTAGTAAAATAATATTTTATGGAAATTATAATGACCCCCCCCCCCCCTCTCTCCCCTAAAAGCTTCTTTATTTATAAGCTAATATATAATAATATATATTACAAGCTTCATGTCTTATGCGACAGTTAGGTTTTGCATCTATTCATAATATTACATAATAGACTAAAGAATAACTTTATTTAGAACAAATCACTGGATCCACCAACACTGAATGCAGTCATTGATTAAGCATCATATAAATGACCTAAAAATTTTCAAAAATATTGCAATTCTGAAAAACACACATTAAAAAAAAACTGGATTAATAAATAATGGAAACATTAAATAATACATATATTTTTTGTGAAATAAACAAAAGTTTACTAAATATAGATTCATGTGTTAATATATTTTTTATGAGTAAATTAAGCCACTCACCGAAAGCAAAAACAGAGGATCAATTGGGTCAAACTTGTATGACTTAACTCCGCAACAAGGGAAAGTCCCTGGTTTGTGACAGTTTTCATTAGGATCATTCTGAGGGAATAAAATACTTTCTTTATGATAGGAACACTTTGTGAAGTCAGAGCAGGCAAATTGCATACCACATGTGGTACAATGTAAACTATTAATTAAGCCCCACATCCTCCAGTATATTTTTCTCCAGGAATGCGATACTTGATAAACATCTTCCAAATATCTGTCGAGATTCCATGTCATATCTCTAAAAAAAATTAAGAAAAATTATTAGTACAAAATTAACTCACAATAGTAAGAAATATATAATAAGTAATGAGACATTTAGGCAAAATGTTTTTTCACATTAAGTGATGTCACTAGGGTTTTGAAATCCTGGGTCCCTTTTTTACAAAAGTGAGTTTTCCTTTTAGAAATAAGACATTTTTAATGTATTTAATACAAAATATGCACTTTTACATTCTTTCAATAGGAAAATTATGTATCCTGAAGGAGTCACCACAATTTTATGCATATCTTTTCCTATTTTTTGCTTAAATGATGCACTATAAAGCATCCCCGGTATCACTGACATTCCCTACTACTTTACAGTGATGAATTTATAAATTACAATTGATATTACAGAAAACTATTATGCCTTATTGGCAGATTTGATATATGAGCTAGAATGCTTAAGATAAATTACTTTTGTGTTAAATACTTTTCGAAATCTTTTTTTCTGAAGATAACTATGTTACAAAAAGTATTTATGTTCTAAATTTCAGGATTTTATTACCAATGGTTGAAGCATTATTATGTCTCTTAATGTGAGTTGCATGATTTTTTTTATGACTTGCCTCACAAATATTATCATAACTGTATAACCACACACCCTATAATAAAAAAAGAAAACTGCCTAGTTAAACTGAGGGCATTGAGCTCACAGGCTATTCAAACTAATTGTATATTATACTCTTATTTCAAAGAATCTCAAACAAACCCCTCAAAAAATAAAGAAATCAACAATATATTAAGGAGAGATCATTCCCCCGTTCCCCCCCCCCCCTATAATTAACCAATGAACCCCAAAAGTAATCAGGGAAGGCCTTATCACAATGAACCTATATACAAAATTTGAGGAAAATCGGATAATTTTGCATGAAAACCCATTTATCTAAATTAAGGGGGGATTAGCCCCCCTTTCTCCCTTAATACTTATCCAATGAACCCCCCCCCCCAAATTAACCAGGGAAGTGCCTTATCACAATGAACCTATATACAAAATTTGAAGAAAATCAGATAATTCTGCACGAAACACCCATTTATTTAATTTAAAGAATGGGTTAGACCCCCCCTCGTTCCTCCTTTTATACTTAACCAATGAACCCCCAAAACTAATGAGGAAGCGTCTTATCACAATGAACCTATAAACAAAATTTGAAGCAAAACGGTTATTTCTATCAACAGTTATCGCGTTACGTACATACATACAGAACTGGCAGGAACATTAGCTCTCAGGCTTTGATAGCCTGTGCGCTGAAAAGTTCAACAAATTAAAATCTTCCCTCCAAAATTACCTAACTGGCAGTGTAAGTAATTTTAAAATCTATTCATCAAAAGTTAAGTTATAAGTTATGTCCTATTTCCATGATAAGTTAATAATACATACCATAGATATAACAATACGGTTTTGAACAAATAAAAGTAAGTGACTAATGAAGAGTATTTTATACTTATAATCTGCAATACAATAATCTTTTTTTTTTTTTTTTTTTTTTCTTACGTAAATGATGTGATATTTTTCCAATGAGTGAAAACAAAAAACAACACTCTTGCTTAGTTAGATATCAATCATTTATTTTGAAAGTGAAGTAATTTCAAGGACATTCAGAAGCTCACTAGCAATGGGAATGATATTCTAATGATATATGTATAGTTTATTGAAAAGAATAAATGTTTTATTAAGTGCAAAATACAATAGAAAATTCTTAAGCAAGAAAAATAATTAATCTTCCATTACACAACTGCCTTAAAGTTGACTGTTTAATATAACATTTATGAAGATATCTGCTTTTTTTGCAATTGTTGGCATATAAATTCAGTTAAGTATAGAGTTTCCTCATAACTCTTCTCGACACCAGAAGTAAATAAATCCGACACCAGAAGTAAATAAATCAAAGAGCAGTTAATAATGGAATGTTCGAGTCTTGAAACCAAAATTTCTGTATATATGCTATTTTTCATTGTTTGCAGTGCCATTTTGATGTATCAGTATCGAGAATACATAATTTTATCATTTATTTTTATGAATATACATCATAATATTAACTATACCTTTGTCTTGACAGAATTTAATCACAGATTATCCATCATTTGACAATTGACGAATTGAGCAAGCCATATTAAATCTTATATATATAAATAACTAGCTGAAGTACCCGGCATTGTCCGGGATTTTAAGAATCTTTGTGTAGAAAAATCAATTTCAAAATTAAACATGTTGTACAGAGAACTTCAAAATATTAAAATATGTCAATAATCGGGTTTTTATCATGATTCAATACATTCCTCAAACCCATATGACGTTATATTCAGCTGCTGACATATCTATTTGCTTTCTCTATTACTCATATTGATACTCTCTTTGTATTATTCTCAAACATTTGAAAAAGTCTATTAAACTTTCAATATGACATCATATTAATTTTCTTTTTAATTCTTTAATGACGTCATATTAACCAGCTTTCTGTACTTACACATACTCATACTTGAGAAATATTTGAAAATTTCCATTACATTACCAATATGACACCATATTAATCTTTATTTCAACTGTTGAAACTTTTTATTTCATTTTCATTTTTCACATGGAAATTTTTCAATAGAAAATTAATTATTGTAGAAAGAATTTTACTGTGGATTTTTAAATGTTGGTTACTGCTATAACGAAAAATGTTTAAATTTGATAGGAAAAGGCTGTTAGAAATTTGGTTCTTTATTAATTAAAAATTAACTATACATTATCTCGATTCTGGATTACTTTAGTTGTCTCGGACGTGTTTTAATACACCTATGAGTAACATTTCACAATTCTGGCTTCCAAATTGTTGATTTGTATAAAAGTGCAGACAAATTTTTATTTTTATATATTAGATGGTACTTTTCCACCATAGGGGCATTGGCATTTTTTTGAAAAGCTTGGTGCAATTCAGGCTTCAGAAAGTGAGATTTGTTGCCAAATGGTATAAACAGCTATGAAAACAAACCTAATGAACTTTTGTGCTTGTTTACATATACATATATTATTGTTTTTTATATACAATTTACTTCTGTTTGCATATAAAGAAAGATAAATGGCTTTTATTATGTAAGATAAATTGTATAAATATTGAAAAAATTGCTTGTGTATATGAAACAGTGAATAGGTTGCCAAAAAATATGTAGCCAAATTTTCTTCTATCACAAAGGCTATTTTCTCTATCTCATCAAGGCTCTTATACTGGAAAAGACTTATACTTAGTGTGAATAAAATTTTAAATTTAAATTTGATCATAAGTTACATTTTAAAGTATCATTTATTCTAGTCCTCATGTATTAAAAATCAGATAGCAAATAAAATATTTCGAAAAAAGAAAGTTTATATTCAAAACATACAGTTCATAATAAATATTATTTACAGAAGGATTAAACAATCAGATTCAAAATTAGAAAAAAAGTAGTTAACATAAAATTTCAAATAGCTTTTAGTTATTTGAAATCAAAAATTGAGTTATAAGCATTTTTTATGATACAGAAAATACACCATTATATAGAAAGCCATTTTAAAATAAATTTATAAAGAACAGAATTTAGAATGGAACCAATCATAAATCACTGAAGCAGAAACAAAATTGACTATCTCTTTTCAGAAATAACTGGCCCATGATAAGTGTTGCAAGCTATAAGAGCACAGAAAAGCTGAATAAAGCAAATGAATGCTGCTATTTTTCTCTTGAACAAAATTTTTTTTGATTTTTCATTTTTTGATAATTAGCTGAGATATTAATTGAAAAGCATAATGAACATTGCGAAATGGCACACTGTTGCAGTTGTACGGCAAAAAAAACGGCATTTCGGATTCTGTTCAAGCAAAGAATAAGGAAGCAGGGAAAAAAATTACTTTTTTTTTCGCATTTTGAAACTGCCACATCCGTTTTTCATATGAAAATGATATGAAAAAATAAAAAATACCCACTTATTCTGGGTACTTTTCACGTTCTAATAGTGTACAGTATGGAACCAGTTATCTGGAATGCTGTGTCCAGATGTATTCTGGATAACTGGTTGCTCATCGACACAACACCCATTATTCAGACTTATAGCAAGGGATATCTCTTTCTAATTTTTATAAGTGTGGATTAAATATAAAGGAGACTTTTTATAATATCAATAGAAATTTTTTAGACTTGTTGTCATGGCAATTATGCTAAGTTGTTTATGGTCTAAATATTTTTTTTTTGGCATTGTTTTATTCTTCACACATTAATTTATTTAGTTGCTAGGATTATGAATAAACACAAAGTACCTAGTGTGGTTGCACAAAGTATAATTATAAAGTTTTCAATAAATAAAAATGTCAAACCTATTGAAAGTTAGCACAGATTAAATGTACAATTCAGAAATGACACCGTATCTTTGTTTCACCAATATGTAAGTGACACAAGTTGTTTAAAAATGGCCATGAAGGTAATGAAATAAGGTGATACAGTAGGGAATACTGCATAAAGTGAAACTATCCCATCAAAACAAAAAATTACAAAGTTCCCACCAATAATTTTTGGGATTTACAGTCAATTTAGCACATCAATTTTCTTTATGAGCGATGTAAATATAATGCAGTATAGTAAAGTTAATATTTGGAGAAGATTAAAGCTACACATTGGTCCTAAAAACATTTCATTTCGACCTGAATGTTCAATTTTCTTTATGAACGATGTAGATATAATGAAGTATAGTCATATTAATTTTGGAAGAAAATTAAAGCTGCACATCGGTTCTAAAAACATTTCATTTTGATCCGAATGTTCATCTTTTCTGGGACATTGCAATACCTCACACAACAGAAATAATGAAACAAAAATTTCATTGTAAATCATTCAATCACCTTATTAACCAAACTTATCTTCCAACTAACATTTATTTAGATCTCATTTAAAGAAGTGTTAAAAGGAGCAAAATTTTCATCAGATAAAGAAGTAAGAGCTTTTGTGCAGTTTGATTCATATATGACATAATTCTTCTCCTAGTTATACAATAATAAAAAAAGTCCTTCCGGCCTGTACCGGGAGGAAAAGGTAGCTTTCCTATATCTTCGTTTTAAAATTAAAGCTAATGTTACTCGAAAACAGCAAGCTAAAATGCAAAGAAACCGTTTACAAATATATCGTTAATACTGAATTTGAATAAGAAATTCGCCAAATTATTGAGCTATAGCCAAGTTGGCTTCATTTATGAAGACTTATTTTGGTCGCCAAATTTGGCAATATTTCGCCAATTGTCGGCACGTTTGGTAAGAATTTGGCACTAAGGGTATGAATACATAGTTTTATGCGTATGATTGGGAAAATGATTACAACAATGAAAGAAAATAATTTGCAAAAAATCGCATTCACTAAAACTCATAAATTAATCGTTGGTTTTTTGTAATGTGCTGCCTTGTTTCAAAATGTCTGCCACCCTAGAATTTCAAACTGCTCTATCTCAGCTATTTTTGCTATTTTTTAAGATAGAGGTAAAACAAAAAATGCTCTGGAATCCTTGTATCAAGGCCTAACACTTAAGCAAAAAATAAAATTTGAATTTTTAACTTTTTTGTATATTTATTTTAGTTTTAAAATTTTCAGTGGCCGCTATCTTGAAACAAGATGGTGAATCAAGCTGGCCAATGAACTCGGTCGAGGCATTGGTGAGCTTAATATACACACAATTAGTTTCATCAAAATTAATTTATAAATACGAGTGTTATCATATGACATAGATCAGATATATATATATATATTTAAACGGAGGGTGGTTTTGGGGTCTGGGGGTCATGATCGGTGAAAATATATCGAAATTTTCTGGAATCGCTTTCCTTCGAACGGCTGCAATAGGTAGCTTTATACTTTTTTGTATTGAAAGCTACCTAAAACTCCCAATATGTTGAAGAAAGTGTGTACTATTATTCTAAACCTGAAGAAATTTAAACTATAGACAAATCAAACATTGTGCTACTCATATGTTAAATAAATTTTTTTTAGTACAAAAACATTTACCAATAAATGTGTCTGTGTCAGTTATAAAAGAAGCATTTACTGCTATTTTTTGGATATTTGACTAGCTTCATTATGATAGGAAATAAGATTTTGCGATTATAGCATGTTGTTGTTAATGACAGATGTTCTGAGCATTTATTGTAAGCATATTAAACATATTACATAAAGGCATATTAAGCTTTAAAATGTATGAGCTTTTTAAACCCTTATTAGCCTTATTATTGCCACATTTTGACATATTTGCATATGTAATTTTTTTATTTAACAGATGATCAGCACACCATTTGAGTTATCTGTAGTTTTAATTTGGTTCCATTCAGAGCTGTAAAACACATATCAAAGCTGGCTGAAGTGAATAAATTATTTTTCGCTAACCTTGTAGATCATAAAAGTAATAAAATTGCTTTCAAGTTTAGCATCTCAAAAAATAGTGTTTGGAAGAGAAGAAAAAAAAGCATTATGATGACTTCTTCTACCAAAATAAAAAAGATCCACTTCCTGATTTCATCTACCACAGAATAAATGCCATAACTAAATACTTGAATGTAAATTTAATTATATTCAAATCATTTACAAATTAAACACAGAAAAGAAAAACGAAAATTTAATCTACTTAATATTAAAAAGGACTGCTTAAAAGAAGAATTATATACCTTTTATGTACATAAATAAGTTCTCCTCTAGGACCAATTGTTGCTCTGAAAAATAAGAATTTATAAGTTAATATGAAAAAGATTCTGTAATATAACACAAGAACAAGTTTTTAAAATTAATTTTCAGTTTAAAATGTGCTTGTCTTTCACTTAGGGGAGCACTTAGAATGAATTTTGTCATTACCTGATCTAGAATACAGTTTGAGATTTCATTATTTTGCAAAGAAAAAAAAAAAAGAATTTTTTTTGTGTCAGTAACGATTTTACTATGTTTTAGATGAAAATAGAAAAAGAATTTAAAAAAAGGTATTGGATGACTTTTGTATGAATATTACAAAAATTAAGCAAGGTTAAATCTATAAAAAGCACATACAGAATAAGAGATAAAGGTAAAAATAATAATGATTTAACACTAGAACGCCGGACGGTGTCATTTCGACACCGAAGCGTGAAAGTTTCTTTCTAAAATCTGTAAATTTTGAAGGATCCTTTTTATTTCGCTCGACTTTTATTAAATATTTAGGTAGAACTCACATAAAAATTTTTGGCGAACTAGGTTTATTCAAACTTAGTTTACGGATAGATTTACCTATAACGCCGGTTTGGTGTCAATTGGACACCGCAAAAATTTCACTTCCCCTATTTTAAATTTTGTTCTGCTGTGCGTTCATTGTGTAAAACAAGGGAGTGCTGTAATGTTTTTTTTTTTACATATGGTCATCACGTGATTTGTTTCAGCTGCAACAACACCTGCCGCTTAGATTTCAGTTCTCACAAAGATAGTGCATGCGCGGTTACTTGTGTGTTATGATTAGAAGAATTTTTCTGAGCTTTTCTTTCGTTCTTGTTACTTTCTATGAGTAAAATTTAAAATGTCTCGTAAGAGAGGGCTTACTACGGACGAAATTACCGCGCTTATGAGAGAATTGTCAGATAATGAATCGGAAAGTGGAGAATTATCCGACATGTATGATGAATCGGATGATGAAAATTTTATTCCTGTTATATCATCTGAATCGGAAAGCAATGAGGATGTTGAAATTGATGATTCTGGAAATCAGAAAGAATTTGTTGCTCGCGATGGCTCTCAGTGGAAAGAATGTGGTTCAGGTAGTGCAACCGGTAGATTAGCAATCCAAAATATTTTGCGAGAAAGTAGTGGTCCAACTAGTTATGAAAAAAGAAATGTGAATAATGACAGTGTTTTGAGTGCTTGGTTGCTTTTTATAGACCAAACGGTTTTAGAGCATATAATAAAATGCACAAACCCAGAAGCTCGTCGAGTATTAGAAAATGATGTTTGGTCTATTTCAAAAGAGGAACTTTTTGCTTACATTTCGATTTTATATGCACGTGGAGTTTCAGGAGCTAGTAACCTAGAACTTCATTCATTATGGTCTACTTCATGGGGTATAAATTTTTGCAAAGAAACCCTGTCCAGAGACAAGTTTTGTGAAATATCAAAATTTCTGAGATTTGATATCAAATCAACTCGTCGTAATCGAACTCAGCAGGATAAATTCGCAATGATTTCGGAAGTATGGAATCGTTTTATTGAAAACTGCATAAGCTGTTACAAGCCAGGCCAGAATATAACAATAGATGAACAATTACTTCCTAGTAAGACTCGTTGTCCATTTACTCAGTTTATAGCATCAAAACCTGATAAATACGGACAAAAATTTTGGATAGCTGCAGATTTAGAAAGTAAGTATATTTTGAACGCATTTCCCTACCTAGGAAAAGATGAAGAACGAGATCAAAGTCAGAGACTTTCTGAGTATGTAGTTTTAAAACTAATAGAACCCTTTAAAAATATGGGAAGAAATGTCACAGTTGACAATTTTTTTACTTCTCTTGAGTTGGCTAAGAAACTGAAGGAAAGACGAACGAGTTTAGTTGGCACGGTAAATAGGGCCAGACGAGAAATTCCAGATTGTATAAAGTCAGGAAAAGAAGTGTTATATTCAACAAAAATATTGAAAAATGAAGAATCGGGCACAACACTTACAGTTTACCAGTGTAAAAAGAAAAAAATGTGATAATCTTGAGTTCTATGCATTCAAACATTGCAATTGCCAATAATTCAAAGAAAATACCTGAAACTGTCAGTTTTTATAATGAAACGAAATGTGGCGTAGATATTGTTGACCAAATGGCAAGGCAATATTCAGTCAAAGCAGGATCAAGAAGATGGCCAATTCACACATTCTACAATATGTTAGACTTTGCTGCCATAAACTCATGGATTATTTTCAAACAAGTGACGGGGAAAAAATATCAAGGCGTACTTTTATACAAACATTAGCTGAAGAATTACGGGCAGAATATATTGAAAAAACTGCTAAAAGACGAAGTAGCCATGAAGATGAACTGCGAACTGAAAATCCTTCTAAGCGTAGGAAATGCGAGGTTAAAAAATGTCATGGAAATGTGACAAATAAAATGTGTTCCTCTTGTAAAAGAGTGACATGCGGCAAATGCACAAAATATGTCAGCTATAAATGTATTGACTGTGAGTGATATAAGTAATGTAAGTAGTTATTTCTCTTGTTTATATTTTTAGATCATCTTGAAAAATTATTCTTATTTTACAGATATAATAATTATTCGTGTGTACAATGCATATGTTCATATCATCTTGCAATATTTTCTTATTTTACAGATATAATTTTATTTGTGTGTAACATATATTTTTTCATATCATCTTGAAAAATTATTATTTTCCAGATGTAATATTATTTGTGTGTACCATACATATTTTCATATAATCTTTCAAAATTATTCTTATTTTAAATATATAATATTATTTGTGCGTACCATATATATTTTCATATTATCTTTCAAAATTATTCTCATTTTAAATATATAATATTATTTGTGTGTACAATATATATTTTCATATAATCTTGTAAAATTATCCCTATTTTACAGATATAATAGTATTTATGTGTACAATATATGTATTTGTAAAAAGAATATTAAACTGTACATTTTCTTTGAAATTTTTGCTTACTTATCGACCAGTGTCAAAATGACACCTGGCCGGCGTTTCAGGGGGTAGTAAGATTTCAGGCGTTCTAGTGTTAATAAATAGAAATATGAATAAAACATCATCATCATCAAGTTTATTGTCAAATTTGGGCATAGCAAAGCAACATTAGAAAAATCCTTTTGGTGGTACAAAAATAATAAAGTAAAAAAAAAAAAAAAAATCAAAAATTTCACTTTCATTACCATTTTTACAGAAATTACAAATACATTTATTATTTTGTTAAAAATCAATGGCACTTAAAATTTGACACAAAGAAACTTTAGATAACAGGGGTTTGTTTAGGAAGAATTTGAGCATTTTAAAAGATCCTTCACAAAATTTTTCATCCTAAAACATCCCTTCACAAAATTCTCTCACCAGGTCCAATTAGATATTAATTGAAAAGTCAGGGGGAAAATGTTGATAATTAAAAACTTGTTATCTGAAGATACTGTTTTATTTTATTTATTTTTTTTTTTTTTTATACAAAACATGCTGTATATATATAATATCAACAATGCATACCAATTTCATAATGTTTGAAGGAGTGTAACATCATTAAAATGTACTTTAAACAAGTAATGCCCATAAACCACAATGTATTCAAATTCTTTCAAGTGTTGCTTTAAATGTACTATAAATACTACACACAGCATTTTCAATAGGAAAAATACTACAGTAGATTTCATTAAAACATACTGCAGTGGGTTTCAATAAGAGGCAGATGGACAGACAGACAGACATGAACTGCAATCATAAACACTTTTAAACAGAAAGCATTCAAAAAGATTCAATTATTATTACAGATTTTTTTTTTTTTTTAAAGAAAGAAAAGAAAAGATAAAAAAAGTTTATTTGATAGTCTAAACTGTTAATTTGGGTCCTTAGCAGTGATACTGAATACGATAAAACCTATTGAAAAAAAAAGTGTATAATGGAATTCTGCCTTAAATAGAAAAAAAAATCAGGGTCCAGCACAAAGAATGCAATATAATCATAACATTTGCTGTACCTGGTAAGATGGAAATCGATCTGAAATGGATTTTTTTTCAGTCCCTTGTGCAGGGTAGGTACAGTACTGTATAAAATATGACATATAAAATACAGATAGCACTGGTAAACAACTTGACAGTTCCATTAGAAAAAGATTTGAATCATTATTATTTTTTTTAATTACGTATTGAAAACTTGATAAATTGCAATATTGTATTGCTTATAGGCAAATATTGTACATATAAGTTGACAAATGGTGCTGACAGTCCAACTACCTCAATAAATGAAGTGAAAGAATTTTAAGTTTGTAATTTAAAACTTATTATACTTGCTTTTTAGCAGGAGTTAACTAAAAATATTCATTAAATAGGTAGCACATTTATGATTATTTTATTTTAATTTTAATTAACATTTTTATGCATTATTTAATTATAAAACTGTACATTTTGAGTTAATTTCTTTTATAGTTACATAAATAATTTCTCTTTCTGTTTTCTCATACTTTTCTTACAGTATTTATTTTCTTGATAATGGTCATGCAAAATATATAAAAAATTGTAGACTAGTTTAATTTATTTAACTGGTAATTACATGCAAAATATTCTAATTAAAATAAAATAATGTTGGGTGTAAAATTTTTCTTAATTATAAAGCATTCGGATAAAAAAAACAAGACAAATCGTATAACTACTCTTCCTGAAATAAAATATGACATTATTAAGAATTATCTTATTGATAATAATGTTACAGATATCATTCTGTCAGAAGTGGGATTGAACAAACTCTCTCTTTTAAGAATCAAAGCTTAAACCCAATGCCTTAGATCACTTGGCTACTCTGACCTCATTCTACATTACTCTAAAACTGAACACATTGTACATTTAATTTTATGTATGCACAGATCTATTCATTTCAGTCTTAAAATTTAGCTTTATGTTTTAATATGTATAATTAAATATCATTATTAAAATTAATGTTTGATAATCGGATGTAATTTGATCAAGATTAAACCATACATAATATTCTCATAGATAGCCAATTTTTTTTTTTTTTTTTTTTAAATCATACATCAGACACAATTTATTAACATTTTGTGGTATAAAAAAATATTTTTTAATATAAATATTCACTTTTGCTTTTAATAAACATAAAAAGAAATACATGTATCTCTAAACTGTTAGCCAAACTCACTTTTTAGTTTTACAAGGTAAGAAAGCTTGTAGTTTGGTTGCGAACATCTGTTCACACATTGAACACTTCATTAACTTGGGTATTAACCGTTGGTTTGTCCCTTTGCTTTCAGGTTTCAGTAGCCGGTCTAATAATATCTTGTAAAGCTTTCTAAGAGACAAAAATGTGTAAAATGAAAATTCATAACAATAAAAAAAATATGTTACGTAGAAATGAATAATGTTTAACAAAATTTTGAATGTCTTTCTATAATACAAAATCAATTTGCTGATCATCCACCAATCAGAAGTATTTTTCACTTGTGAAAATGAAATCATTATTTAAAAAGAAAAAACTATATTTGCATAGGTAAAAGTCAAACATTTAAAAATAATTATATTAAATGATGCTAATCTCAGAATGGCAGAATAGTTCTGGTAATGAAAATGACGTCATTTCCAAAAGAAAAGATCATTTTCATCCACGAAAATAAAATATTTTACTATAATTGTGTAAGATGATGTCATATTCACTGATCTTTTGTTAAATGTGTAGAAAGTTATTTGAGGGTTTAAAAGCTAAAACAATACAAAAAATAAAACTTACAAAGTTTTCCTGATAAAATTTTTCAATCACACCTTTATTGTCAATGTTAAGTATGCCAAAATTATTTGATTAAATATGAGTACGGTTATGGCAAATGAAGATGGAATTGCCGAAATGTAAGTTGAGGTTCACTGTGGTCACCCCCCCTCCCCCCTGCTTTTCCCACACATGCATGAAGATACAAAAATGATATAAAACCATATATCAGACACAATTTAATAACATTTGTGGCATAAAAAAATACATGTATTTCTATTCTAAATTGTTAGCCAAACTCACTTTTTAGTTTTTAAAAGGCAAGAAAGTTTGTAGTTTGATTGCAAACATCTGTTCGCACACTGAACACTTCATTAACTTGGATATTAACATTTAGTGCTTGGTCCCTTTGCTTTCAGGTTTCAGTTATTTGAGAGTTTAAAATTTAAAAAATACTAAAAAATTTTACAATTACAAAGTTATTCTGATAAAATCTTTGAATCACATCTTCATTGCCAATGTTAAGTATGTCAAAATTATTTGATTAAATATGAGTATGGTTATGGCAAATAAAGATGTATAATTGCCAAAACATCAGTTAAGGCTCCCTGTGGAGAAAGGAAAATTTTTTTGTTTTTGTCTATCTGTTCTGCGATAACTGCTGCAAAAAACACCCGATTACCTTGATATTTGATAGGTACGTTGGTGAAGTACCCGGATTTAATTGTATTATTTTTGGTTAAATTTGATTCATTCGCTTGGAAAATATAGATCATTTACTTTTTACGTAATAATGCTTTTTATGGAAAATCAGACGATTTAAAAATTTTACAATTCATTGAAAAGAAAATGGTACATTTGAAGAACTGATTTAAATATTAAATTATGGATGTTAAAATTTCCCAATGGGGTATCTAGATCATTCCGATTAATTTGAAATTTTGTTAATAAAATTCACAGATTTTTAAATTAGGTGTATAACTGTTGATAGAATAGTTTATACATCTGTTTGAAAAATATAAAACAGTTTTGTCATATCACCTTACATATTTGGTAGGATACATATTACATTTTTTCTCATTTTCAGTTCTCTATCAACTGTATTTCATAGCCTATAGAAAATCATTAAAATAATCCTGATGAGGTGTTTGAGGTGATGAGGTGTTTGGATGAGGGAAATAAAAGGTTAGTTAATCTTTCTCAGTCAGGTCTCCAACTTAGGTTTGTGAAAAATATGAACAATGTTAGTAACTTTACAGTTTAAATTGAATGCGAGTGCTATTAAAAGACTGTTACAAAAACCATTTTATAGCACCTAATCACATTTACTAAAATAGTCAAATGGTAGTAAACACAACTATGAACGATTACCCAATAGGTTTAAGTATCCAAATATGTCTATTTGGGGTGATTTTCATATACTATTGCTATTGTGTAGATTAGGATGTATTTAAGATAAGATCTTAGATCTAAATATCATAGAATGACCACCAAAACTGTTTTTACAAAACAGAAATTGTAAAAACATTAGATTTCTAAATTAGATATAAGTATATAGTAAATTTAGTTTACATTTCCATAAGTACCTTTCATATGTAAGATTTTATTCAACTTCGCAGATGTTTCGTGGTTGGCAGGAAAGTAAGTATTTCTAATTTGGATATTATGAGAACAAAATCCCTGTCCTAACTAATGTTTATCCCAATAAAATCGCAGTTTAAAATTAAATCAAAGATACACTACAATCATGATGCAGCACAATCAATAGGAAATCGTGAATGTAAAATTAATGAAACTACAGGGGTGTGTGTGCAAAGCCCTCCTGAAAAAATATACTTTGCTTTTAGAAAAAGTTACAAGAATAAGCAGTTCATCAGAATATCATTGCATAACTAGTATACAGAACTAGAATTTTTTAAAATAGCTCCCATTTTTATATTTATTTTTAAAGTTTATGAAATTTCTTCAAAATGTTGGCAATTGGGTTAAGATTTTCTCTCTATAATATAAAATTAATTTACCTTATCATATTCCACCAATCAGAAGCAGGATTCCATCAGTGTAAATGTCGTCATATTTAAAAGAAAAATCTCAATGGTTTTAATAAAATTTAAACATATTAAAATGGTTGTATTTAATTATGCAGTAATCACGGAAGAGCAGAATACAGATTATTTATTCAGAAATAATATTAAGTAATCTGAGTAAATAAAATAACAGTAAATAGTCTATCATAAAAGGTAATATGTAAAACAAAATGTTTCCGATGAGGAAAATGACGTCTTTTGGAAAAAAAGATGGATTTCCTCAATGAATATAAAGTATTTTACTAACCCTGTGTCAGTATGACGTTTTTTTCACTGACTCTTATTCCTGTATCTAAATAGACAGAACCTCTGCTATTTATTTAAAGATACTTGTTATGCACAAAATAAAATATTTCTGAAAATTATATCATTTCCATTTAATTATAATGAATATTTAATGAAACTCAGAAATTTTAAAACAATTGCTTAAAGGACTCTTGCGGTAATATTTTCATACATATTTTCATGAAAATGATTTTATTTTCAAAATTTTTTATTCCATCAACTCTAAAATTAAAAGCTAAAATCATCTGCTTATGAAAATGATATTTTTAAAATGTGTATTTTCAAACACAAAATTTCAGTTTTTACAAAGCTAAATGACGTAATTGTCTAGATTTTTACTGAATGATTTTTACTTCAACGGAATGTGGTGTTCATGTGCAAAGTTTTGGGTAAGTTGTGTGAATATCATGCGTTGGATTTGCAGTGTGACTTTTTTTTCATTACATTATTCTTTTATTCACAAATTTAAATTGTAAAATACTTATTCAATATATTCTCTTGCATCGAATTTTGATGAATGCAACTAGAATATATTATATATGAATTAAAAATTTTAAATTGTGGATTGTAAGATGTTAAATATAATGCAACGTGAGATGTAAAACAATGACTTGTAGAGCTGACATTGAGGGTCCTGATCAGCAGATTTACTAATAAATATTTATTACCTTGCTACATTGGGGTTAGCATAAGACTGGCTGATTTAATTGCCAGTTATGGTGTGCTGGTGGTTTCTGCACGCTGATAGCACCATCTCTTAAAAGTACAACAATCTCTTACAAATACACGTTTACAATACCTTTATTTATGCATGTAAAGAGACAAAACCTATGACTATTTATTTAAAGATTATTGGTACACACAGAATGAAACTTTTCTGAAAATTGTCATTTTCATTTAATCATAATAAATATTTAATAAAATTCAGACACTTTAAATGATTTTATTAAATAATGCCCTATTCTTAAAAGCATGGAATGGTATGGGATGGCGTGGAGTAAATGATGTCATTATTAAAATAAAAGTTGTATTTTCATCCATATGAGTATAAAATGTTTTACAACGATTGTGTCAATATGATGTCATATTTACTAGCCTTTATTTCTGTATGTACAGACACACCATTTATTTGGATTTTACACTGGTGCTTCCAGAGTTTACGCAAGTTGGCGAGCAGTGACAGAAAGGCACCCCCCACCCTAGAATTCTAATTAAGTGTGCGATGGTAACATTAAAGGGAAAAAAAATCAAATCAAATCTATATTGTGAACACAAAAATAGTATTTACTCATTTTCAATTAAATCAATAAAAAACCTTACATGTTATATTAAAAAAACAATAGCAAATTCAAAATTTATGTAGAAAGAGAAAAAAAAAGGGAGGGGGAGAAAATTAAACATAAGCAGATAAAATAATAACCATTTTCAAAAATAATTTTTGCAGCAGATTATTTGTAAAGTTATTCTTAAAAATAAATAAAAAAGAATGAAAGATGAGCATAACCATGTCAAAGTCATATCATAATGATAATGCACACTAAACAAGAAGGGGGGGGGGGGAGGAAATCTTGCAGCATATAGAGCTTTTTTCCCTAATGTGAGTAAAATAATAAACAAAATATACAAATTTCACTTGCAATAAATAAAGTAATGCAGCCTTTCTAATGCTTTTATTAATTTTAATGCTAAATTTTAAAGGTAATTAAACACTTTACAATAAACAACTCAGCCATTTTATTTTATAATATATTATTTTAGCAATATTTCCATTATTATTATTTTTATATTTTTCCTTATTGTAAGAAAGAAAATACTGAAATCAATTATCAATAAAAATAAAAGAACCATCGTTATAAAATAAATGATTATGATAAACAATGTGAACAAGATTGAAAATTAATTTAAAACAAATCCTTTAAGTAATAGAAACTTTAAAAAAGTTGTTGAGTTTAGTATACTATTGTGGAATAATTATGATCATGGATTCCTGCTAAATTTAAAATTTTATTTAAATTTCAATTATTTTTGATGAACTTGGAAAAAAAAAGAAAAAAAAAGCATAATTTATTTTTTTAGACAATTTAAAATAATTACACATTAAAATAAAGCATGCTGGTTTTATTGATAAGACCATCAGCTTCTCACAAAATTCCTCCTAAAAAATCTTGTACTCCCATTTGATTTTATTCTGCATGAACTGATTACTCTTAATTTTAAATATTTCAGCCACAGAAAAGTGTTTGCAAACTTTTAGTAAGAAATTTAATCTCTGTACCAATCGGGACTCTACAAACTGGAAAAATCTAGTAGCCAACAAATAATTCCACAATAAAATTCCCCCCACCCCACTCAATCAATTATTTAACCACTTAAAAATCTGATTTTAGAACTAATTTAGTGACAAAAAATGTCAATTTTTTTAATTAGAAATTTGAATTTTTGATTATTTCAGAACATAAGTACTAGGACTTCCATCAAAGGGGTCTGAGTGATATTGGTGAGAACAAAGAGTTAATAACTTTTTACAAGTAATGAAAATGTGGTGCTATCTTTAATTAATTATATACTAGTATAAATTCAAATGAGCAACTTAAATGGTAGAATTACTAAATACCATATATAAATTCATATATGCTGTTAAAAAATAGGGAAGCAAACAAACAAATAGAGAAAACCATGCAAGACAGCATAGGTATAAAATTGGAAGTACACACAAAAATGTCATGGGTAAAGCAGTGTTGAATTCAGGGGGTGACACTTGGGAACCCCCCCCCCCCCCCAATGGAGCAATAAAATGTCCTCCCTTGGAAGATTTGAGATTTTATATTTAATTAATGGTGAAAAAGTGCAATCCCCCCAGAACTTTATAGTCTTCCCTCCTGGAGCCACAAAAATCCCTCCCAAGGAAAAAAAAACAAAAACTAAATTTGCAGAAAATTTTTGGTTGTATGACTGACAACAGAGACTGATAAGTGGTTAGTCATAAATTTTAAAAAAGCACACAAGTTTGTTATAAATTGATTGAGGAAGAATAACAACTAATATAGAAATGATAGGCTCTTCAATTCAAAGATTGAATTATTTTTTTTAATAGTGTTAAACACAGCCATCAGTTAAAATATCTTGATAGACAGTAGTGATCACATTTGTAAGGCCCTGGTACTGATCATAACACTAGAACTATCATGAGCTGTCATTTTGACAGCTATCAAATGAATATATTCCGATTTGAACCAGAAATTTCTTTTCAAAATAAATTAAATAGAAAACTCGCAGGAATATGCTAAATGAATAAGTTACATAGTTTTAAATAAAAATTCTGGTGTGAAAGTTTTATAAAACTTGAGTAAAATTTCCGGTAGTTCTAGTGTTAATATCATACACCAGGAATCATACAGGAAAAGATCATACAGAACATACAGAAAACTTGAACTAGCAGATTAGTTGGAATACAGAAAATGCAGTCGAACTCTGTTCTAGAAAGGATGAAGGGACTAATGTCTTTGCTCATTATAACCAAGTTTTTGTAATAAGCAAGTTTAAGCTCTGTTCATTTATTTGCTATGGAATTATGATAATAGATGAAACTTTTAATTGGATCAGTAAAAACAGCTAAACTATCACATTTATAAAGGAGAAAATTTAGTGCTATAATTAAAAGTATAAAATAAATTATTAATTATAATGCAATGTTTATATATACAGTCAAACCTCGTTATACCGCCATTATCCGTTCAAGAAATTTTTGGCGCTATAACGAGTTTGGCGGTATATCGAATTAAAATACAATAAAAATTAATTTTCATACTATTATACTAATATTATTATTATTATAAAAATAAATATCAGTAATGCCTTTTTATTAAATTATCCAATGGTATATAGTATATTATAATAGTATAAATTAATATAATATAATTAATATACATAATATAATTAATGCTACATGATTCAAAATTATCCAATTAATGTCTGAAATTAACATGCACTTACCTCTTTATATAGTCAATTTTAGATAAAGTAGATAATTATGCACATAACAGACACACACATACATTAAATATCACACTGAATTATTTTACTTTAATTATCTTTTACAGGAAAATATTTTAATATGCTAGTTTGAGTTTTCCTTTCAATATTGATTTTTTCAATATCTTTTTCTACAACTAAAAGATTGTTCATCATTTTTTTATCAGTTGCATGTTTTTCTAAGAAAATTCTTATTTTCCCAATGCAATTTTTAACTTCATCAGATGTAACATGCGGCGTTTCAGCTTCTTCAGCTTCGCTGTCAGATGAATTTTCATTTTCATTTTGATTGGCAACAATTTCTTCGATTGTCAAATCTTCAAATGTTGAAACACTTTTGTCTATATTAATGTACTCAATTGCCGATAGAGGATGCTCAATTTCTGTTAATTTGTGTATTTCGTCTTGTAGTTCCTGAAGTGCTGTACTGTTTTGTTTTTTAGTAGATCTTTCAGGTTTAATCAATCCAGTATGTGTCCAGCAGTTAACAATAGTTTCTGATGAAATTTCATCCCATGCTTTTTTTATCATGCGAATAGCATCATGTAAAAGGATTGGAGAAAAATCATCTTCACTGATTTTTTCAATGATATGGCGGACGTGATACTTTCGATAATGAGCTTTGAATGGGTTTATTATACCAGCATCCAAAGGTTGCAAAAATCCAGTACAGTCAGGAGGTAAAAATTCAATGCGGATATTACTCATTGGATATGCTTTGTGACAAGGGGCATTATCCAAAATCAATAAAATATGGCGTTTGCTTCTTTTCATTTCTATGTTGAAATTCGCTAACCATTTTTGAAATAATGCTGAAGTCATCCACGCTTTGTTATTATTCTCATAATCTACATAAAGAGCAGGATTAAAATTTTTAAAACATCGTGGCTTAGCTGATTTTCCAATCACTGTCATAGTTCTTTTATCAGATCCATCACTATTCGTACAGAACACAAGAGACACACGATCTCTTTTTTTTTTTTTAATCCTTTAGCAGGCCCACTCGAAATTGTTTTATCTGGCTGCAAGCGGTAAAAAAGGCCACTTTCATCCATATTGTAAACGTCCTCTTGTTTATATTCTAAAATCAGCGCACTCAGTTTTCTGCGACCATTTGACACAATATCTTCATCAACACCTGCAGTTTCACCACTTCGTATGTACTGAGAGAATCCTCGTCGCTTTTTAAATCTGTTCAACCAGCCACTACTGTATTCGAAATCTGTAATATTCATTTGCTGGCCAAGAACTTTTGCCTGCTCTCTGATGACATCTCCGTTGATAGTGGCATTTTTAGCACTCATTTGTTGTATCCATGTGCAAAGGGCATCCTCTAAGTCTTCATGTTTAGCTGTTTTCAGTCTTTTTACAGATGATTGCAGTTCGTTGGTGTTAATCCATTTTTCTGTATTCATCAAAATGTCTCCGATGCAGCGCCTGCTAACAGGCTTTTTCCAGAGTGTAGAAAAATGATTGGAGATGTGTTGCTGCGATACATTCACATTTCTTTCTTTATATTCACAAATTTCCCGCTTTTCTGAAATTGATAAAACTGCTCTTTTCGCCATAATGAGTTAAAATAAAGAGACAGAATGATATTTTACAGATTTAGCTGGTGAATTCTTCGATGTTTCAATCAACGTCCGACCAAAATTTTGAATGAGAGATTTTGCACTGCACACCGTTTTCTTTCTAAGAAATCGACATAAAGTACAGGGAGAAGTTATTTTTTACATTGTTCTCACCTGAGAGAGGAGAGACCCTTTCAGCCAATGGCGTGCCATGCCTTGTTTTCTCCCCGCTCCAGAAGCGGATCGGATCACGTGACTCGCCAGTCTGAATCAGAAGTTTTACTTGCTCGGCACTCAGTGCGCGTTATTTTTCTTCTCCCAATGACAAGTAGAATGGGTAGCAGGTGCATTTTGGCAGGTGTTGAGAACAATATAAATTCTTTGCTATTCAATAAAGTTTGAATTGAGCTTGAAAACATCTAGACACATGAAAAGGAAGTGTCCTTTGAAATTCTAACAAAAAATTTAAAAAAGAAATATGCAAAGAAAATACAGTAATTTCTAGACATTTTTTTTTGGCGGTATATCGAGTTGGCGCTTTAACGGATACATTACATTGAAATTCCTATTTGGCAGATTTGTTCATAGACGCAATTGGCGGTTAAACGGAATTGGATGGCACTAAATCGGGGTTTGACTGTATATATATATATATATATATATATAATATTATCATTATTCTACATGATTAAGTAAACATATAAAAACAAAATGCAATGAACGGAGGAAAAGAATCTGCTATCTTTTATTATTATTATTTGCAGGTGAAAATGTTGCCTTCGTCTAAATGTTTTTAGAATCCTCTTCATAATATATTCATATTTTCATCTAATTGTCCTCATTACATGGAAAATATTATTGCTTGTCCCATTTGCTTCTAAGGGGCTTTGAAGTTTTGTACAGGATTATAAGAAACTACATATACCAAAGAGGAGGTGCTTGTTTCAGACTCATCCTAATCATTTTCAGCAATGGTATAAATGTACTACAAAATGATATGTTTCTTTAAAGAAAATGGAGATAAAAAAATGAATTCTTTTTGTGATCTCACTGTTTTTTTGCCCTTTATATCTGAGGTTTACTCACAATAATCAAGTTTTTTGTAATGCATTTTTATATTAGACCAACCATATTAATACCTCATTAAAAGCAAGTTCTTGTTACATCTGAACTCATTATAACTAAGTTCAACTGTATATTAATAAATATACAGAAGAGATATGAATATACACAGAAAATAGATGAATTTACGTAAAACATGAACCAGTAGATAATAATTTACATCTGTTAATACAAAAAACTTGTAGTTATGGATCAAGCAATAATGTTAATGTATCATAAAAGTAAGAAAATAATTTTCAAAATTAAAACTTGAATCAGCAAAATAAAGAATAAGGTAAAAAAAAGGAATATACATATTTTTTCTATTATTCAGCTTTTTACCATCTCAATAGTATCAGTAAAAAATAGAAGTGAATATGACCTTGCAGCATTGCGAGATAATTGTTGAAGATCTGATTAATTCTTAAATATTGCATTGCATACTCATAGTTGACCGAAAACACAACTTTTAAAAGAATCATTTACAGACAAAATTTTGAAACTGACGTGAGATAATTGTTGAATATCTGGTTAATTCTTTTGCATCTCATATTCGACTGAAAACACAACTTAAGAATCATTTACAGACAAAATTTTGAAACTGACATGAGATAATTGTTGAATATCTGGTTAATTCTTAAATATTGCATACCCATATTTGACTGAAAACACAACTTTTAAAAGAATCATTTACAGACAAAATTTAAATAAGGAAACAGGTTCTTGGAATCACAAAAAGAATGTTCTGTTGTGATGTTTACTACTTTGTGTAAATGGCTTAAATTTAATAGAAACTTTTAGCTTACCTTTTAAATACCATATTTATTCAAATCTAAGATATGCTTTTTTTTCTCTCCAAAATTGACTCCATTTAATTGGGTACATCTTGCAAATGAGTACAACTCACTATAATGTAAAAATAAAATAAAAATATGTATGTGTGTGTGTGTTATATACTAGAAAGTTTATTTATTTCTCTTATCCCCACTCTTGTAAAGACATGTGTGATGGATAAAATTGAAAATGTCTTCACTTTCAAACAATCCAACAATGAAGGCACATTCAAAAGCAGTAGTAAAGATTCAAGCAGTGAAATATCTGATGATGTATACAAAGGCATGAATATTAATTTAGAATATTGTAGAGAATAAATAAAATTAGAATTAACAATATTCTGTAACTTTCCTAATTCTTTCAAATTTTCTTGTGTGTAAGATATGGATTTAAAAAAAAAAAATTGTTATATTTGCACATAAAAATTAAGGCACATTTTAGATTAGAGTAAATATGGTACCTATAAAATCAAGTTGTTACATCTTAAACATTGCCAATAATTACTAGGTTTATACATTTTTGTTTTAAATTACAAAATCAAAATTCATCAAGAAATTTATATTAATATCATTTTATACAGATCTGTACTACAATGTAGATTATAATTTTAAAAAGAGAAAAACAAGCTCTTACTCTTTAATCTGTCCAGACGGATCTTTTAAAGATTCAACTTCACGATGATTAAACAATATAGCAAGTCTAGAGAGAAAATATTACAACAAAATTAATTTTATGCAAAATTTAAAAATTGAATTAGAAGCAAGATACATAAACATGCCAAAAATACCTAGTTAAAAGGTCTTCATTTAATGCTCCTATGGGACAGTTGTTCTCTATGATGTTGTTCATATGCCTATGACAGTAATTGAGGCATTCTTCAACTAGGTTGGACATTTGAAGAAAATCAGCAGAGACTAATAGGTGAATTGCATATTTAGGATCTACAAAAATAATAAGGAAATATTAGACTAATCTATGTACTTTACTCATTTTTAAAAACAAATTTACGTTATTCATGTACAAAAACAATATAACATAACTATATGCCCCATGGCAGAATCATGGCAACATAACAACAATATCACAGAATGTGAAAGATTTTGTATTTGGGAAACAAATTATATTTTTAGGAGGAGAGAAAAAAAGTCCATGCAGCAGTGAAAAGAATATTTTTTAGAATAGTATCAATGAAATGTGGGGTAAGAATCTTCTGTATTTTGGCAGATTATTATCTTGTTAAAATATTTTAGAACAGATGTTTTACACTCACGCACCAATGTTTGGCGACTTTTTGGTTGGTGCGATTTTCAAGCCCGAGCCAAACCAATAAATTAATACAATAGCTAAGTTGCCATTAAAGGAAAAAAATCCCCTAAATTTGGCAACTTTTTTCCTTTTTATAACCGATTAAAAAAAGAAAAACTGCGTGAGTGTATGGCATCATAGCCAATATTTTTTTCTAAAATCGTCCCCTAACTTTCTGCTATCTCAGCACACTAAGTTTGAAAACTATAAAACTCAAATTTTTTTTTTTAAATTCTGTCTTGTTGATTTGAAAAAAAAATTCTTCTGTTATGTTGCAGTAACAATAAAATAATTAATCATCTAGTTACCCCCCAAAATATTAATTTCTTCTCCCCCCCCTTCCTCCTCCAGCATAAAAAGCTTAAAATGTAATTTTTTTATCCTGTTTCTTACTTTGCTCTAACAATGAATAAATAATCAATAAATTTCCCTTCCCTACCCAACCTCAAAATTTCTACTGGTATATCTTACCATTATTGATTTAAAAAAAAAAATGAAATACTTGTATCAGTTAAGAACATAAAATCCCATTCTATAAATGTCTATAAATAAAATAATAAATTAAATGTAAAAAAATTTTTTTTTAAAAACATACTTTCATTAAAATTCACAAAAAAGTCAACTTATATTATACAGCACAAAGTGTGCGTCGCTCAATGCTGACGTCATAATGATGCAGGCAACAATCTGGCGAAAATGTATGAATGTTGCAACAATGGAGTTATATTTTCAATTAAGCAATTGTAACGTTATTTCTATGGGGAAAATGCAAGTTTTGGGCCGACGTTGACCCCCTTTAGGGATCCAATGTTTAAAAAATAATCCAATTCATGTATTGCCCTCAGGAATACAGATATTCCAAATTTCAAAGCTCTAAATTAAAAGACTGACCACATACATACAGAAATGTAAGTTAAAAGAAAGTATGTAACAAAAACAATTTTCATCCAAATTATTTAAAACAATGATACTGCTAGATCAAGATTACTGTACATACATATACTACTTTTAAACAAGTTGGAAATTGCACGTCAAACAAGACAAATGAGGTGCATTCATACTGTTATTATTTCAGTTAAATGAATTATATCGTCTGTTATTATGATATGATTAATTGAAGTAATAAAATAAGTACATTTTAAGTTGGCAACATTTTATCTTTTGTTGACATTTACTGAAAATTCAAATCAGAAACTTAAGCCTCGCTTTGAAAATTTCAGAAATTAAAATCCATATTTAGACTTTTGTTTTTCATTTAGTATCTATTTTTCCAGAAACATCTATCCAAAAAACGGTCGGTAGATTATAGGATTGCTATAATTAAACAATTTTAGTATGCAAATTCAGTTTTTTAATTGAGCAATACGGAAATAATATGACTCCATCTTAAATAAGACGTAATCACCATGGCAACCTAGAATCATTACCAATAATGGGATATCATTGAATTAATTACGTATGATAGGATTTAATAGAATGAATAACATGTCTATAATTCGGTCATAGAGGTTATAAAATGTCATATACGTCATATATGACTATAACTTGGTCATAGAGGTTATAAAATGTCATATACGTCATATATGACTATAACTTGGTCATAGAGGTTATAAAATGTCATATACGTCATATATGATTATAACATCATACATGTCAGATAACTTGACGATACATCTCGGTCGCTTGACGATTAATCATCAGAAGCTGCTATAACAAGGAAGTATCGATTTTTAAAAAAAATTTAATTAATTAATAAATATTTTTTTATTAATATCTTTTTAAGTTTTGATTCGATTTTTATAAAATTTGAAATGACTTGACAAAATTTTGCAACAATTATATATATTAAATTTCGAACCATTTGGTTGGGTTGTTTTTGTACTGTTATATGCGGACAGATGGACGGACGGATCAGACGACGACTATAGGTGCTATGTGTTTATATAATTACGAACACACCTAAAAATTAAAATGAACATCCAGGCAGATTTTCTCTCACTACGAAATGTACAAGTTTTTTGTAAATTTGAGGTAAATGTAAAGTTGAAATAAATAGTTCCATCCCGATTCTTTCAAATATTGCAACCAACGACTATAAAAGAAGTGTGCAATAGTCTTAATTATTTAAATATTGGATTTAAATGACTGTCCAACGTAGGGCCATGATGCATTTTGAAGGCTTTCAAATTTCGAATTTTTCTTGTTACTTGCTTCATTTAAAAATAAAAAACCATTTTTGAGGATGTTTTCTTTAAACTAAATACATTTTTTTAAAATTATTATTATAGGCATGATTAAGATTCCTGGCTCCTTCCCTTAATTTTTTTTTTTTTTAGATAGGTCCCCTCTCTGAAAAATGTAATTCTAAATTTACTATGATTTATGTTTTGCTTGCAAGTTATTTTTACATGAAGTTCCTAAATCATAGGGGGCTTATGGCTGCCACTGTAAGATGTATGCGCATTGTATAAAATATGTGTGTATTGCTTCTACAATTACAGTACAAAAATACTGTTGCATGTTTAAATTATGTGAACAATGGCATCTTTCATTGATTGTCATGAAGTGAGATGCACCTCTGCTAAATGACAGATGGGACAAGCTTGGATAAGATAGTCTGTGAATATATCTCCTCCTACTTGCATGAATTTAAATAGTTTATTAATTTAGAAAATTTTCAAATTTGTCATGCAGTATATTGTATCAAAAATGATAAACATTTATGTGATTCAAAATGTTTCGATGATTTTTGCCACCTCAAAAGTTTTTAAAAGGAAACTCATCAATATTTTTTTCTCTCTACTGTCTTGTGAAAAGTGCATATCCTACTTTAGATAAGGTAATATTACTGCAAATCATCCTGGATTATTGAAATGGTAGACTTCTGCTATGCAGTTTCAGCACATAATTGAAATTTTGAAAAAAAAAAAAAAATGTTTTTGCCAATGCAAAGCAAATGATTCAGTGAGAGGCAGAAGCTGACAGTACATTTTGATTTTTCAATATGATTTTGTATGATCATGTGGACTATTTAATTTATACATAAAAGGAATTCCTGAACTTTTGAAGCAGATAGGTTGAATGATAATAATAATAAAAAAACATGATTAGGCACAGAAAGAAGATTTGTTAAAAGTTTAAAAATTACACCCAAGAGTGTATAAACTTAATGTAGACATAAACATGCTTAAAGTTGTTAAAAGCATTATAAAGAAGTAAAGAAAATTATTTAAAAAGATAAAAATGCCTTTACACTTGTCTATTCATAAATAACCATTTTTGTCAGAAATCTTTTCTTACTTTATGAAATAAGGCATTATTTGGTATTCTGGGTCATTGAGACCCTATCTATCTGCAGAAATCTAGGCTTTTTTTAAAGCAATAAGACAAATTCAATATATTTTATACAAAATATGGTATCCTTAAAATTATTCATTGAAGTTCTCTCAGGAAAAATTATGCATTCTAAAGGAATTTTTATATACTTTATATACTACTGCACAATTTATGATTACTGTTAAAATACAAAAAAAAAAAAAAACTGTTTTAATAAGAAACAATCAGATAAAAAACAAACAAACAAACATCAAAACAGTGTTTCAAAATACACTCTCACACACAGGAAAAGTAATTAAATAGCTACTGTTATAATTAACGGGTCAAAAACTTAATACAATTTATATTTTTTAACAATGGATTGTCTGATAAAATAATTAAGCTTCAGCTAATAGAAATCTACATGAAATATAACACCAAAATGGTTCAAATGCTTCAATTACCTCGAGTACTGGCTTGACAATACTTCGGCTTCCTGCAATCAACATATGCTACATCATTCAAGCCAGTACTCGGAGCTATAACCGAGGGGTTCTTAGAGCCCATTTTTATCCTTTTTTTTTCCACTGAGGAAGGGGATCGAGGAATCCTTGAAACAGCCGTATGCAGTTTTTGTGCCATTTCTTAATATTTGTGTATTACAACGTTGTAAGTGTTTTTGGTTATGAATTAAAATTCGCACAAAGTATTAGATCTATGCTTACATATTTTTCCCTTTTTCAATCCGATGTATATTTCTCGAGTTATACGACCATTTCTAAACTTTTCAATGGAAATGGTTTTCATTGCATTTTACTTGATTACAGTGTCATCTAAGATTTACTGAAGAAAATCTTAAATACAAAAGTTACATATTTTTTTTCACCTAGAATTCAAATCTGCAATAAAAAAGAGTAGGTTATTATTTAAGATTTCAAAGTTGCCTCCTTTCCCCCCAGAGGGTAGGAGTTGAGGGGGGGGGGGAACTTTGATACCCCTAAATAGATTTTTCTGAAATATTGAACACATATTTTTTCCGTTTTTCAATCCGATGTATATTTCTGAAGTTATTTAACCGTTTCCAGACTTTTCGGACACAGAGTGTTTATTTGTAGTAGAAACTATTAAAGACACTGATTTTTATCCAATAATGCTACATATATGTTTTCTAATAATAAAAATGTGGGAGTAGACATGGTAGAAAAAAGAAATAAAAAAACAGGATTTTGTTGTAATATAAAATGTTATATAGTCTAACAGTAGCAGTAGAAGGGAAAAGTTTTTAAAACAAAAACTGCGATATATATATAGGTTTTGAGTTATGAATAAAATTTCATGAACATTTTATTATTGAAAAAACTACAATACTTGTGACATTTATAAAAAATATGTTTCAAGGGTAGATTTATATATGAATTTTAGATGCATATTAATGCAGAAACTTTTTAATTTGGATTCCATGAGGACATATAAATCATTTTATTTAAGCAAAATTCGTACTGTTTCATACTAAACAAAATCAACATTACACTACGAATAATATCAAAGAACAAAAATGCAACCTTTATTATTTTTTAAAAATATTTTATGTGAAAAAAAAAAAAAAAACACTGAACAATTTATAAAACTCATGATATTTACTTTCAGACATCTATGATTTAATTGCATTTTGTTTTTACACTTTTAAGAAAATATAAATACAAATGAATATGCACTGAAAAATAATTTTAAATGAATAGATTAGAAGTATACATCTTATCATAAATTGCAAGAAACAATAATTACAAGCACCACACACATAAAAAAGCAGAGGCAGTTCTAATCATTAGCCCTTTTGCCAAATGCAAATAAATCTGAAAAATGGAGATAGAAATTTAATTTTGGCGAAATATGTGGTAAATGATTATTTTAAAGACGACTGTTTTAAAATAGGTACAAATGCCACCAATTTTTTGTAAATGTTTCAAATAAAACTGAAGGGAAAATAAATTGCTATGATATAGTGCACTTTACAAATAACAATTTTTATACTCATTATTGTAATATTTAAGTTTTATATATTACATATAAAAGAAATTAATATCATTAAAAAAAATTGAATGCAGTTTCAGGCTAACTCTTGAAAATTGGGTAATGATTTTCAAATATGGCTAATGTGCTAGCTAATAGTCTTAATTTCTTAGTGCAGTCCCTGAAAAAGTATAACTATTCTTAAAATAATATTAGGCATGACAGAAGGCAGTAAAAGAAAAGATAAGTGAAAAAGAAAATAAGTTACCAAATTTAAATTTTTTGCTGCCGCTAGAATCTAAGTGGATGTAGTCCATAATTTTTCTAAAGACCACTATGTCACAGTGCACAGAAATGGTGAGTTCTCCCTCAGGTTCAACATCAAGACAATCCTTGAAATAGGGCATTCGGTTGATTAGGATGTCATATGGGCAAGAAAACATCTCTTCGAGATTCTTGCAGTCATCAATAACACGAATGCTTATCTCCCTCCTGAAAAAAAAAAAAAAAAATACTACAGTAAAATATCCATAACAGACACTCCTGAATAGCGGACACTTTTTCCATCCCTAATACATGTATAATTGTATGTTTTTACCTCTGATTAGCAGATACCTACAAATAATGGACAAATTCCACAGTGCCAAAGTGTTTTCTATTCAAAGGTTCCAATGCATATCTTTTGTATTTCATAGTGAACAAATCAATAGAAGAAATAAACTAAGTAAGCTTGACTAGTCGTGAATAAACGGGTTTACATCAAACTTGAAACGGAAAATTCCTTCCGAAGTCCTGCCAGAACCTAATCAGTACCCGGAAAAAAAAAAAAAATTGTTGACTTGAAAGTTGACAGACACTCTTCAACTCAAAATGCCTGATTCAAAACAAAGCAAAATGCATCTACATTTGAAAAAAATAATAAAAAATAGCCTTCAATAATATCTTTAACATTAATTTATATTCTTTTATAAAAAAAAGGTACTTTTCAGTTAGCCGGGCACCAGTGATATATATACATGTATACATATATATACATACACATATATATATGTATTTATATATGTATATATATCACTGGCGCTCGGCTAACCAAAAAGTAACAAAAAAGTTATATCTATCTACTCATTCATATTCAAAAGTATTGTTATTCATCCAAAGCAATATTTTAAACTTTCTTTTGAAAAAAAAAAAAAAACGAATCTGAACTCAACTTGCAAAAGTCAAAACCCTACCTGAACCAGAAAAAATTATCACAAAGACCTGTAGTAAAAATATTAGAATTAACATACTCCATAAGAAACTAAGTTAGTGCCAACCTGAACCAAAATTTGCGTTAACAGAGTGCAGTCTAGAGTTCTGCCGAAGCAGAACTCTAGACCTGACTGCATGTCAGTATAAACCTTCATAACAGTTTCCAACCAAAGCAAATAAAATGTTTGAAAGACAGAAATATATACAATATATACAAGGTGAGTCTAAAATATCAGGCAAAAATGAAAAAGGCAAGACAATATTTTGGAAACAAAAAAACAAAATCCAGATAGGATCATGCTTCATTTAATTTAATCAAAATTAGAGTTTTTCATTCAAATTTGAACCAAATTTCTATTCAGAACTTTAACGATAATCAAGATAACTTCAACAGATTTTCTGTTGAAAGAAATGTAATGACATGTCAAGGAAGTACAGTCTGTGAGAAGGCAATTAGTATTTTATAGCCAATGTTAGTACAATTCACATTCATTCATTTTGTGTATGCAAAAATTTATATTACTTCCAGAAAATCAGTAAGAATTGTTGCTCTTACTAGTCATCTACTCTATGAACGTAACAGTTATTTCTTCTGCAATTGGTTAAGAATAAAATCTAATTTTAACAAATTTTTACGAGAAATAATGAAACTAGAGCATTTATTCAACAAAGAAAAGGAAGATATAGGCGAAATGGTAGTGTGAGCTAAAGATATTAATCTTGGACATAAATCATGAGAAAACATTATTTTTTAATTATAATATCCATTTAATAGTTCATTATTAGATGAAGTTTTCAATAATGGTACAGTTGTACATTGCAAGATTTTGATGTACATTCGAATAATTTATTATCTTATCAACCGGAAATAAATACCTGCACTTTTTGTCATGAAAGAAATCAACACATTTTTTTGAGCATGTTTCACAGTTTCTAGATTTTACTGTCTCACTGATTTGCCTTTGCTTCATCTAACAACAAATAGTGTGTAAACATTAACTAATACATGGGATTTATTGAAAGTTATCCTTTTCTGGTCATCAAAAGTCCAATATTCTTGCTTGTCACTAACCATTTTCACACCATTTGAGAAATCAAAAGTTGTTTTTACAGGCTTTTTCACATTCCAACTTTCTAACAAACCTCAAGAATTATACAGCTGTGAAACATCAAATATTGTTAGCAGTAATCAATAAATGCCCCTGAAAGTTTTTGACGACTTTCATAGAATCAATCCAGCTTTTCGAGTTGTGTTACTTTTTCCTACTTTTCTTTTCTTTTTGTCGAGAAAATGCTCCCAGTTTCATTCTTTCTACAAAAAATTTGGTAAAAAGTAGACTTTCCAACACCAGTAACAGAAGAAATATATTTTACAGACATAGCAACAACAACTACTATTAATCTTAAGGAGTTATTTTCATTTTTTTTTTTCAATTTATACATACACAAAAATAAATGTTTGCCTTATTTTCCACTGTTCAACAGATTGGGCATGACAAAAGTGTCCAGATCAACAACAAGATAAGAAGGAATTACTTGAAATGTTTGTATTTAGCAGTGTGCCAATAAAAAAATTTGTATTCGCTCTAGCACTCAGAAAATGTGAAACTTCCTTCCTTTTTATAAGCTCCTTGGAAAGAGAAATTTTTTTTTTTATGTGCATTCTGGTAATCTATTCACTGTTGCATATATATATGGGATTTGTTCAATATTTACACTATTTATTTAATATACTATGCATTTAAATAAAAAAGCCATTTTTATATTATTATATACAAATACAAACAAAAGTACTGTAATTTCCGGCATATAATCTGGAGTTATAAACAATCATGTTTCGACACAGAAAATTTTATTTTATAAAATGTAACTTACTAGATCGCTGTAAATATTTGACTTCAATTACTAAATAAAATTTCCCTCTCTAAACATGATTGTTTAATCCGCAGATTACATGCCAGAAATTACGGTAATTTATCTAATATGAGTAAATAAAAGCAATTTTTATAACACAAAAACAAAGATAATAGTTGTTCAGTTTTGCTTTCGTAGCTGTTTGCATCATTCAGCAACAAATTACACTTTCTTGAGGCTGTTCTCAAACCCAAAGGAACTGTTTTCTGACACAATTATGAATTCAATTTTGTTTGAAAATGCATGAAATGGGCAAGTGTTCTTATTCAAAAACTATGTAATCAAATGGTGTTTTCCATTTTTTGATAAAGGCACAAGATCTTTCAGAAAATACTGTCAAAGTTGGCAGTTTGAACCGAATTTCCAGATGCGACGGTGCAGGAAAGTAAAAAAAAAAAACCTGTCATCATGTGACAATAATTGCTTATAACTTGATAAATAATTTATTTATCAAAAAATGGAAAACACCATTTGATTCCAAATTGCTTCAACAGTCAGAACTTTATGTTTAAAAATAAGCTAGAAAGTTTCGTGTTGCTGAGCAGGGAATTTAAGAATAGCCTTAAACCCAAACTATGACAATGTCATTTTAAAAAACACCAAGTTATAGAAAGGAAGTACAAAAAAAAAAAAATGAACGCTCTTTGCAGAGTAGCCTTCTCTATTATGTCATTAAAGTTTGTGCAATCAAGAATAGCAACTGGCAGTGTTGAAGTCAGTGGGGGGGCATTTTCCTCAGAAGATTTGGAATTCTATGCTTATTAAATAGCCTAGAAGTGCATCCCCTCCAAAAATTAACAGTGTCTTCCCACTCATTCCCGGAGTTGCAGAAAACCCTGCACTTAAAAAAATGTCTGAATTCAATTACTGGCAACAAGGAAACAATCTCGTTTCTTCAAAAACTCGCAGCAGGAGAAGAACATGGTCCAGATTTGATTTCTTTATGTGAATTTAAGCTTTCACAAATTTTCATAATTTTGTGACACCCACTATGATTTTGTAACAGATGGATATAAAGACAATAATCACAGGAAAGAAGGTAAACCAAACTAGCAACAACTGGCATTAAAGAAATATATCAAAACAAAATGTGCCATTTACCATGGTAGAAAGAAAAGTACTCTTATTGTTATTAAAAGTCTACAGAATGTTCAAATTCATAAGTATTACAGAAGCATTTCCATAACATTTAAAAATACAGTAGACTCCGACTATCTGACCTAATGCATAACAGGGCAGACCAGATAATAAAAAAGCCAGAGTTCTATAAAAAATTCTAACCCATCACTATTAAAAAGATACTTTTAATACCAAAACCCACTCTTATTATCTGGCCTCTTAGTACAAGGTATTGTTTAAATATTTGTTATGTACTATACCGTTTGCTTTAAAAATCTATCCCAGAAAAAAAAAAGTCCAAGAATTAAAAATATTGCACACATTTTAAGCTAAATTCTTAAAATGACTAATGTAATAATTGCAGGAAACATAAAATCATATAATGTGTAGTATCAATACAGTGTACATAGTTTTAAAATAAACAAAACCTTAATGTAAAACACAATCCTAATTTTAAAAAAGTTTTATACTTATTTTACTGTTTATTGATAAATGATTACACAAATGTGAAAAGTTAGGCTTGATATAAGAAAGTCAAAGCTGACAGTTTTTAGTTTTGAAAAAGTCTTTGATGGAAAACGGCTCCTCTTTTTTAGCCATCTTTTGCGATAGCCAATGGCATGTAGGAGGATTGTCAACCTCAGTCGACACTTGCATCCAATGCCTTGGCAAAGTAATTCCTAATTTTTATTATACAGAATTTCTGTAACAATGCTGGACAGTAGCAAACTGTGTAGTCAGGAGTTTACTTCATGTAAATAAACAAAGCAGGAAAAAGAAATGATAATATAAAGCAAAATTTATTATTGTCAAGCAATATTAAGACTTTTTGTAGGTACTTTCATGCTATAGCAGCCAATGAGGATGAATCGCTAAGTGACCAAGAGTTATCATCAAATTATAAAGCACATATGACATTATAATAATATATGATGTATATAACATTTTGTGACGCATATATATGACATGTATATAAGACGTATATGTGACATTTAAGACGTAAATAATATGTATATAATGATGCATATGGCACATATATGAGTATTAGAAGTATATATATGCATATTAGAAATAAATGTAATATGCATGATAAATAAGGCATATATAAACTTTGCTATTATCTTAGCGAAACTGTAACTGCAATCTTGGCATAATCGTAATTGTGGAAGCTACTATAACACAAAAGTACCCTTTTTGACTTTGAAAACTTTACTTATGATCCCTTAAGGCAAGTCTCAAATCTAAACTGGCTTATGACACATTTTTTTATACAATTTTGTTCACAAATGCATGAAATTGGCAGGTGCTCTTATTCAGAAACTATGCAACCGAACAGTTTTTTCCATTTTGCAATAAAAGCAGAAAAACATCAGAAAATGCTGTCAAAGTTGACATTTTGAATAGAATTTCCTAAAAGACAGTCAAAAATTACTTTCACGAGAAAACAATCGCTTATAACTCAAGATGCAATTAATTTAATGCAAAATGAAAAAAAACTGTTGATTACAAATCACGCTTTAATGTTTAAAAATGAATCAGAAAGTTTCGTGTTGTTGAGCAGAGAAAAACATTTTTTCAAGAATAGCTTTAAGTATTTAAACATAATAATGATAAAAACACAATTGAGAGCAAAAATAGTACGTAATATTCAAAACTTACTTTCCAGGTACACTGCCAGCACCTTCTGCACTTGTAGAAGGGATAGCAGCATCCGTATATTTATCTGAAACGAAAGAGTTTTCAATTCCTGACGATTTACCAAACATTCATTAATTATACATGCTCAATAACTATAATATATGAATTTTAATAGGAATAAACAAATCAAAATAATTTTATAATAAGAAAATAATAATAAAAAAAAATTGGCACTTCCTTGTTATAATGACCCAATTACCAAGCAATATCACATAAATGTTCTTAGAAAAAGTGCTAATTGTTATATTTAACAATTACTGTCAGGTGGTCATACGAAAATGTAATGTTCGGCTTTCAAAATATTAAGAACTTTATGCTATTGCTCAGAACTTATAGAAAATTTTGATCCTTTTTAAAATATCTCTTAGATAGGAACAGAAACTCTGGCTTTAAATTAATCTGTCTTAGTGATATGCCAGAAGCAGATATTATATGTAAACTATATGCCAGAAGCTAACAAATTAAGGCTGTTCTTAAATCCAAACTGGCTATTTTATACAGGTTGGGTTTTTTAGTCAAAAACTGGTTTTCGTCATGACACGTGTCAAAAACTGGTTTTAACCATAAAAAACTGTCGAAAACGTATAACACCCTTTAAAACTTTTAACAACAATAGGTATATTAAATATCATGATTTATGTAATCTTTTATTTAAAATTATAGTAATTTAATAATTAAATTTTTTTAATTATAAATTGTAATAAAATATTTTTATTTTTTGAAATTTTCCATCAGAAATTTTTTTTTTTACAATTAATAATCCGGATCAAATTTACCCCACTGCATTTTGTAGAACATAACCAGTTTTGCACATTTATTTACACCGAAACGATTTCTAAGTTTAGAGTGCATAAAGCTAAAGCTTGAAAATACTTCAATTGATGCTGAGCTAGCAAGATTTGATAGCAAAAGCATTGCTAGTGCAGTAAGTTTGGAAGCAGATTCAATTGAAAAACTATTTCATCTTGCATCTAATCACACCTTTCCATTAAGTCATTAGGTTAACTATCCTCCCTGTAGCTTGAAATAAGGAGGAGGGAAAGGGGATTCTTCAGCTTTGTATGCAATCAGCATGGGTAAACATCCATCGATTCTCTCTGTAGCTCATATGTGAGCTGAATCAATTTGTGCATCAGTCAACCCTTCACCCTTAAGAGGCTACTTCACTCACACAAAAATACCAGCTCGCTAACGTTACTCCTATGGGACAGTTATCATATTATAATATCTATAAGGCAGTTATATATTATAATATCTATAAGACAGTTATATATTATAATATCTCATTTGCATTTCAATATTTTTAAATATATATATATATATTTTTTTTGCATTGGATAGTTGAGGTTGATCTCTATGTAGGCCATTCTTTACTTTTTCGATTTTGTTTACAAGTTTTTTTTATTAAAATACTTTCACTTTCAGAACCAGTTTTGAAAGTGAAAGTATCTTCAATGAAAAAAAAATGCAACCGAAATTGAAAAAGTAAAAAACGGCCTGCATAGAGATTAACCTCGACTATTCAATGCAGAAAAAAAAAAAAAAAAAAAAAAAAAAAATCATTTAAATATATTGAAATGCAAACGAGATATTATAATATAATTGCTCCATAGGATTAACATTAGTGAGCAGGTGTTTTCACATGAGTGAAGTAACCTCGTAAGGTTGGGATGAAAACTATAAACCATAAAATGGTATGGTTTCATGATTTGATCCATTCTGTTATGCACTTTTTAAATATGAGGCTTAACCCGTCAGCACACGCACCCCTTTTCATTACGTTACTACACACGCAGGATAAATTTTACCAAAATGGGTTTTCTTGTGTCAATTTCCCCCCTGTTAAATTATAAACAAAAATTTATATTTTGAAATAAACTGTAAATCAATAAAGGACATAATTTAACTTAAAATAAAAAGTTCTATTATATTTAAAGCAAAAAAAAACATAAAATCTCGCACTAAGATTTTTTTTTTTTACATATCATTACATACAAAGCTTTTACAATCCAAATTCAGCCATGAAAATACAAAAAAGTATAAAACTGATACATAGAAACTGTATGTGCAAGAGTTGTTAACGTTTAAAAGAAAAATTATATATTTGCACACTATATTTTTTACATAAACATTTTCCTATTATTATGAGTTACGTTATAACACACATGGGGTAAATTTCCTCCCAAGTGACATTTCTATAACAAAAGAATGGAAAATACACAACTGGAGGTAAATTCTTTTTGGCCACATCTTGATATCATTCAGCTTGAAAGGTACTATAAAGCTCAGAATGATCACGAACTATTTTCGCATATTTTTAAGTAATAGTTGTAAGCTGGGATATTTTTGGGGGGGTTTCTGGTGATGAGGTTTGTTTGCCGTGTGTCGCGTGTGGGTGAGGGGCCACTGTATATAGTGTATTTCAAAATGTTATTGTGTGTAAATAAAATTGTTTGAATTTTATATTGTAATTATATATTGTAATCATATTTAAAAATATATTATACCTCTAAAGGTTATTGTATACGTACTAATGCATTCAAAATGTACGACTACAAATAATTGTCATCATAATGTTAATCTCAAAATGCTATATAAATAACTAAAATTAAAGTTTATGTAAAATATCAATTATTGTAATAATTTTAACGTTCGCCCAGCCTTGTGGCAAAATTGGGTAACGTTTATACTTTGTAAAAATTGTAGTTTAACTTGTAATTATTGTAGCTAGCGCCGGATAGTAATATTTTTCCCTCCCTAGGCTTAGGGGTTCGTCCTGGCCATTAGCCAAAAGCTGGTCCCTAGGGTGGGCGCTGTCTGTCTGTCTGTAAGCTGGGGTAGATTTTATCCCAGCGCGTGTGCTGACGGGTTAAGTGAAATTTCTTTTAGAAAACTGAGCCAAACATAAGAACATTAGCAATATCTAATGCAAAACCTATGGGTTTTACTTGAAGTAAAAGATCTTTGCTCTGTTTATATAAATTCTTGAGATTTTGCTATTTGTATTCATGTGTTTGTGTTTACGTATTTTATCTTGATTATATTTTAGCTATTTTTAAGTAATTTTTTAAAAACATTATGCTGCAGTGTTAAAATATCAGTTATTTGTTACTAGCTAATGTTAAAAAATTGCCAGGAAAAAAAAAAAAAAAAAAAAAAAAAAAAAAAAAAAAAACGGGTGGCGAGATTAAAAAAATTTTGGCAATCACTGGCATTCGGCCAACATAAAAGTACCAAATAAAATTATATCAAATAGCAGAGTTCCCTCGAGGTTTAAAAGGAGGCAGATGCTGCTGGTGGGAAAAGGGATCTTTTTTAATTTGTAAGAGAATTCTCTAGATTTGCAAGGGCGCTTTATTGATTTCTAATAACAACTTTAATATTTAAAAAAATGGGTCACTCTTTTCAGGTCATGACAATAAGTCAAATTTTACTGTGCAAGCAATTTTTTTAATAGAAACAGCATTAAAGATGCCATTTTTTGAGTGTGGGACAAGAAGGGTGCTATTTTTTAAACCAGAGGGCAGGCAGCATGCGCCACTCTCCTGATAATGTCTTGGAGAATGGGGGGGGGGGGGGGGCAGGAAATCTGAAATAGCTTATGTAAAATATAAATATGATATTACTAAGTTGTAGCATACTGTTTCCTGTGCCTACTTATGATTAATGTTATTTTATATTCTATTATTGTGCTGTGCTCTAAAATAAACTCATTTTTTGAAATTTTCTCTATATAAAGTCTAATAAAGAATGTAAAAAAATTAAACATTGTTAAATTTTTACAGCTTGTTCTGACTAAGACTTTAATGTTGAGCATTTTCTATTTTATCAGTTTATTACAAAGTTGCAGCCAATTAAGTGAGAGTTTGAAAAAACTCATCTTTTGCAAAAAGTAACCCATATTACAAGAAATAATCGCACACCTGACATAACCAGCAGAAAATGAAGCATTTTATTACATATTAATGCTTTAACATAAAAACAATTAAAAATTTATGTAGATCATTCTAAAATTCTATTATAACAAGAAAATCTGTAAAACTGAAGCTCATGTTTTGCCAGAATTTTGCAATTGTTAGCTTAACTAATATTAAAACTAAATAATCACTCCTTAAGTATACTTTTAATTATTTTTATTATTCTAAATGGTGCATAAAAACAGAACAAAACAAATAAATTGGCTTTAGTGATATATTTGATGAAGTACTAGAGTGGGTTTTTTTTAGAGGACAGCACAATATGTTAATTAATTCTCTCTATATACACCCTATTTTCGATTATATACTTAAAAGCAAAAAACAAGGCATGGGACAGATCAAAACAATTTTATAACAGTAAAATCTAAAGTTACTTTTTCAGAAGCAACATGTAGACACTATTTTATACCTACACAAATTATAGTAAAAAATTATCTTCAGAACATGGCCGATAATAAATGTTAACATGTAAAAGATAATAAACTGCCTTCTGGAGAAAACCATCCATAATTAAATTCATTTAAATAAAATTCTGATACCAACTATAGCTTATATGAATTTTATACTGCCTAATTGTAAAATATATACCAACATATATTTTATATTATTCAATACAATTCATGTTGACTAATTTTATGTCTAGTTACTTTAAACTAAAAAAAAAAAAGCATGATAAAGAATAAATAAACAGTAAAATTCTAGTATTAAAGTTATTATTCAATAAACAAACTAACTTAAATTACATGCTAACAGTATTTTATACATACATTATTACAAAATTACCTTCAGAACATGACATAGAATCAATATTAAGAATATAAAAGACAAAAAGTGCCTTCTGAAGAAAGCTATCCACTTTACATAACGTAGCTAAAAGCTAAAAATAAATCTAGCAAGATTTCTGAACCAGATAGATACAGAGGTGCTATAATTACATAATTGGATTAATGATGATAAGACTTCCACATCGATATAGGTTTAAACAGAAAAGAATGACACGTGGTTGATAACTATAAAGGATAACCACGGAGATTATAATGATTTAATAAAAATCTTTCAAAAAAACATCTTCTTACTGGATTTGGATGAATCTGCGCTTCTATGACCTGTACTTCTAGCGCTAGAGGGTTTTCCGCTTTTTTTAGGATTACGGGTAGGATGTTTAGATGTCTTTTTTGAGGGATTGGACGACATTTTGATATTCTAAAAAGAATAGAGATTTAATTAATTTAAAATACTTTTAATAACATAAATGGAAACGATTGAAATAAGACTTACTAGGACACTGAAATGTTGCTAAAACAACCACAACAGACAACAAACTAGAATATTTTTAAATATGAATACGGAAAGATAATACACAAGTAGAAAGAAAAGAACATGATTAATTATCTATCCATACGTAAAAAACAAAAGTTTAAATTAAAAAAATCGCATTTTGGTACGTAAATTTATTTTAAAAAATTAACCTAGAATTTTCGTTTCTTTGTTTACTAACATGGTTGTTAAGCATAAATAATCGTAAATGCTGCCATCTAGTAGCAGAATACGTTACTTTAAATAAAGGAGTAGGAAATATATATTTGGTGCTTTAAACTAAACTTTAAAAAACAAAAAAAATAAATAAGTAATGTTTTCGTTGTTTCATTTTGTGAAATTCAACTCGAAATAAGGACTGAAATAATACGCGTTTTAAATAACAGTATATCAAAAAATATATTCATGAAAAATTAAAAAAAAAAAGCTTTTGTCATTTTCTGATAAGCAAGTAATATTTAGAAAGTGTATTAAATTAAGTGTAGTCATATCACCTTGTCGTATCCCATATACATATTATATGCAACACGACAAATATGATTTTTAGTTTTTATGTTCAATACAGAAATTAATCTAAAGGAAAAATAGAAAAAATATTCAAAATACTATAATAAGTTAAAAAAGCAATTCATCGACTCTCAGCAAAAACGGATTATTGAATTCCGATTTTTTAAATAAATTAATAATAACAATAAAAAAGAATAACTGGAAAAAATTGCATCACTATAAAGTTTTCAAATAACATGAAAGTTAAATGTATGAAACCATTGTTATACATGGAATCAATAAAATACTTTTAAGTATAACATATTCTAAATACCACTATTTCCGCAAGCAAATATATATTCACTTTATGTAATCACAGAATTTGAGTGATTAATTAAGGCAAATATTTTAATAAGAAAAATATGGTATCCAAACATCGAGAGATCTGGCAACTATGAAAAACACGCGAATGCGAAATTTTCGTAGTTCATGTAAAAGTATCTGAACCTGAACTAATAAATTTAAATTTACTCATGCTTCTATTTTATTTGTGCATTTATTGATTTCAATTTGTTTTTGCAATTAACGTATTATCAGTTACAAAAGTCAATTATAGATGTCAGCACGCTTTCATTTTGAAAGATATTTTGACTTCTCGTTAGTCTAATAATCCAGGGCCATGCCATGGGTGCCTGATTGCTGATTATCGAAATTGGTGAATTGAGGGCAGTGTTGAATTCAGGGGGTAGCCCGGGTGAACGTCCCCCCCTTGGAAGATTTGAAATTTTATGCTTTTAATGGTTAAAAAGTGCAACCCCCCCGGAACTCTACAATGTCCCCCCCGGAGCCACAGAAATCCCTCCCGGAGAAAAGTGTCTTAATTCAACACGAATTGAGGGGTCGGGGCAAGAAAGTGCCAATCCACATTTTTGGTGAAATAAATCTAGCACCGTAATCTGTTGCTTAATATTGTAAATTATAATATTCTACATATAATTTGTTTATAATGTCACTTGGTGGCAGCATATGTCCTAAGTTTCGTTTTTGCCCCACACGTTTATGCCAGGACCGTGCAAAGAGGGGGCCAAGGCCCCCTTCGCCCCGGTCGCGGAAATTGAGGGGGCGCCAAATTTATACTACCAACCGCGGTTTAATTTATTTATTTATTCATTTTTTGGTCATCGATCATTTTCTGGGGAATTTATTTTTCTCTTTTCATCATTCTTTTTTTTTTCTGTCTCAAAATATCATGATCTCTCCAACAAATAAGTGCAATTTTCTCTTATGCTATTTAGTTGTTTGCAATTTCTGAATTAAAATTAAACCTTTTAACGTTCCAACATAAACGCGAAATGTTTATTCAATAGAATTTATTTCTGTTTCTGTACTTTATCAGTTTTGTACCTGTCACAAAAAGAAGAGGAGGGGGACGCCAAATTGAAACTTTGCCCCGGGCGTAGTTTTCTCTTCGTACGGTCCTGGTTTATGCCCCCAATGAAGATAGCTAATTTACAAAGAACGTAATAGTAATATCATTAAAGTAATGTCATATTGTAACTCAGACTATCTCAAATGTTACTAAGACATTGGCGAAAAAACTTTGTGTTACATATCTTGATTTGAGTATTTGATCAAATTTTCAAATTGAAATATCTCAGAAGTTCAAAAATGCGGCTTAGCACTCTCTTGCACCAATCACTTCAATTGTGGGTTGGCAATCATCTATATACCATGACATACATTGACATACATTAGACAATATTAGGTTTTTTTTTTTTTTTTTTTTTTTTTTTTTTGAAAATAAAATACGAAATAGGAACATATTATATAATATATACAAAATTTTGGGGAAGGCTCAAAAAATAAAAAATAAATAAATGAAAGAAGGAAAGAAAATAGTACACAATACGAACATGGGCGACGACAATGGGGGCAAATGTCCCATTAGGAAATTTTTAGATGGGGTATTGCCCCCCTTAAAAATATAAAATAATAATATATAAAAAAATGGTAGACCTGTACCTCGATTTCTTCGATTGACTTTTGGGACCTCTATGGTCCCCTGTACCCCCCCCCCCTCCCCGCCTAGAATTTTAAACAAGAACGAAAAATCATGCGTCAAGCATAGATTATGAAACACTTTCCAACACAGCCAGAAAACTGTAACGAAACTTCACCGTTAAATAAGGTGAAAGGTACTGTTTACTAAACTGCCAGAAACTGCCAGTTTACTAAACAGTTTAGAAATATATAACACATCGAAAAATACAATTTTCGAAATTCCCTTCCAGTGTCAAAAAAGTAGTCGAATTATTTTGTGCAGCCCTGTATATGATCAATAGATGTGGGTATATAGCATGATAAAATATAGTTCTGTTAGAATATTCACATTTAGCAATTTTCGCCAATCGACGGAAATGCACTCGAAATCTTTTGTACAGCCCTGTATATTATCTGAAGACATTTGTACACATCACCAATTAAGCTAAAAGGTAACTTAAAACTCACTTGCAGCAATTACCAAACGTAAACGACAGTGTATCTTTTTCTGCGTAGCCCTGTATATGAATTTATTTATATTCCACAAACTTCTATTAGTCTACCAAATATAGTTCAGCAGGAAAATGCGTAAACACAATTAAAAACTACCCTTAAGCAATTCATTCTCATAGTCTGTAATTCTTACGAATTCCCTTGTATAGCCCTGTATAGGATCAACCGAGTTTATAAGCACACACGTACTATGACAAAAAAAATAAAAAATAAACTTAAAACGTAAACCTAAGTTGAAAACGCACTTATCACACATAGACTGTAAATATCGCATCTTTTGTGTGTCCCTGTAAATAAACGCAATGCATACAAGAGAGCAATTTATAGTGCACCTCAGTAATGCATATAATTTTCATTATGTTTGAAACAGTGAAATATCACTACATTACAATGCAGACGATTTTCCCCCCAAGAGCGATGTGTAGCAGAATTATTTTGTTTGACCCTGTAAATGAATAATTAATGCTTTGCACCCCATATTCTACAAAAAGCATGTTTTAATGCGCTTCATAATTATATATCAGTTTCATTATGTTTTATTTGACGTAGCGTCATCAAAATGTACTTAAAACGATTATTCCCCATTGACTGTAATGTAACGGAATACTTTTGACTGTCCCTGTAAAAAACTATAAGTGCTACACACTTCAGTTGAAATAGGGAACATGCTATAGATAACGACAATAACATATAAAAATTTCAGGGCAATCCGAGCATTACGGGAGTTAGAGGTAGAGCATGGCCAGACGGCAGACAAACCGAAGTCATAAACACTTTTCAACTAGGTTGGAATTAAAAAATCGGCATTCCCTGGATACGATTGCAATTTTTAAACTTTCTAGTGATGATACTTAGCAAGCAACCAATTCAAATTTCGTGCCGATTGGCCAATTTTTACGAGAGTCAGAGCCAAAAAGACAAAAAAAAAAAAAAGAAACAACGAGATAAAAGACAGATAAATAGACGCGGATACATAATTTTCTAATAGGGGGACAAAAAATATTTAACAAACACGCACTTCTAAATTTGATGAAAATCCATTACAATATTTAGAATTCTACAGGTCTATATCGGCGTGTTCTATTTTGAAAGCTGAACCGCCCAGCGTTGCATAACTAAATATGCTTAATAAAAGTGTTGAGTTCACACATTTTGCTTCGGGAGGTATTTAATGTTGAGAGGGGGGGGGGGGGGCACTGTCTTCCCCAGCGTATGCCCTCGAATTTGTATGATTTTATATTTTTAAACAAAAATCTTTCCAAACAAACCTAATGTTGGAGTCTCTACTGCCTTCGGCAACGCACACCTTCGAATTTATAAGAGTTTATATGTTTAAGCGAAAATCTGTCCACACGAACCTAGAGTTGGAGGATCCACCGCCTTCGGCACTGAATACCAGGCGTCCTTATGCGTTCTCCAGTCTGTTTTTGAAAACGGGCATCGAATTTGTATGAGTTTATATTTATTAAACGGAAATCTGCCCCCATTGCACGAAAACATATCCCCACTGCTTCGACATCGTACTCCCTCGAATTTGTATGATTATACATTTTTAAATGAAAATTTATCCAAACGAACATAGTGTTTGGCGCCCAATGCCGTCGGCAGCATTACACCGGGCGTACTATGCACGTTACCGTCTGTTTTTGCAAACGAACCTCAAATTTGCATGAGTTTATATTTATTAAACTAAAATCTACCACCCCCCTCCCCCCCCCCCCCCCACTGTCCGAAAACCTGTCCTTACTGCCTGCCGCATCGTACACCCTCGAATTTGTATAAGTTTATACTTTTAAATGAAAATTTATCCAAACGAACATAGAGTTAGGCATACAAAAGAATTCGTAAGTACTACGGAGTATTGGTGATTCTCAAATGAACTGTTCAACAGGGAAATCGGATCAAAACGCCAACTTTGACAGTACTTTCTGAAAGATCTTCTTCCTTTACCAAAAAATGTGGAAAACGTGTTTCGATTACATTGTTTCTGATTAAGAACACCTGCAAATTTCATGCGTTTCCTAACAAAAATGAATTAAAAAATATGTCATAAAGTAGTCCGTTTGGATTTGAGAACATAGCCTTAATTGAGTTATGCGTTTTCAAGCTGAACTATATTTAGTATACTACTATGTTTGTAGAATATAAATAAAATCATATACGGGGCCATGAAAAGAACTATGGATACATGGCTGCATATCATCATATATTCTAATACGAGCAAATTTTGTGTGTGTGTATGTGTGGTTATATATATATATTTATTAACTATGTGGTAATATTCTGTCTACACATTATTATTAATTATCTCTTTGGAGATTTAATTAGAATGTTACAAGAACTTGATATGCTTTTTGAAATTCAAAGATATTATGTTTCAATGGTTAAATTTATAATAATTTAATAATAATAATATTTTAGTATTACTATTATTTCTTGGTATCATTTGTTTATCTATTGAATTTTCAAAGGCATCTTTATAAAATCTTATTCAGGTTCTATTGAATTTTTTTTTTACCAACATTAATTTTGTACTGACTTATGACTGCTAGGGGTTTTTATATTGTTGTCTTTTGATGTTAGTTTGATTAATGGGACTTTATGTATATATGTAAATAGTTTTATTATATAGCTTTATTATATTTAATCAAGTATTAAACAGTCAATCTTAATATTTTTTATTATTATTTTTTTTTTATGGATATTCAAGTAATAATAAGATTGATTCATAACATTTTTTTTAAAATATGTTATAGATATATTTAATATGTATTTCTTGCAATTTTTATTGCTATCAAACAAATATGGCAGTTATTAGTAAAATGTTAGATACTGGCAATTTAGGCCTTGGTGGATCCAGGACTAATGCTCGGTACAGGAAGATTATTAGGGATCTTCCTGGATCGTTATCAGATAACCTATTCTATTGTCCCAAGCCTGTACTATGTTTTCGAGTGTGTGAATCTAAGCGTTGTCTTACATGTCCATTAGCTGATAAGTCACAGATTTCAAATAATAACAATCTTAATTTGGTAAAATTTTGCAAAGCATACAATGTAATCTATTCATTGAAATGCAATTTGTGTAACATGGAATATATAGGACAGTCTTGTCAAAAATTACATAAGCGGCTAAATTTACATCGTTCTCATATTGATAAATATAAAAATTCTAAATTTCAAACAACTCATAATATTGAATATACTCATTTCAAAAATCATGATTTTAAAAATATTACTATTAAAATACTTAAAATACAAAAAAATTTTACTGAACGACTTTTTCTAGAATCTAAATATATAAGACATTTTAATACTACATATCCTTATGGATTAAATCAATTAGTATACAAAAAATCACATCCTGTATTTTCAGATTTAACTAAATATGAAAATTATAAAAATCTTTATTCCGGATTAAATTTTTCAAACTTAAAAAAAACTTCAAGATCTCGTAGAGGTAAACATAATAATAAAAAATACACTGATGATATTGTGATTCAACAGGAGCTTGATAATCTTGAGGCACAATTTTGTAATGATTATTGTTGGCTTGCTATAAGAAAACATGTTTTTAGTATAAAAAAGAAATATATAAACCAATATTTCAAGGTATTTAAAAAGAATCAATATTCTCCACATTTTTGTGATATCTTTTATGATATTCTACATTATAGAGCAAACCTATTAAATACAAGTCTTTCTAATAAACCTAAATATAAAACTAATAATACACAATTAATTATAAATTTTTCCAATCATGTATTTAATAATATAAATTTACACAATATAATAAACAACATTAATAATAATTTTCCAATAAAAAATTTTACCATTCACAAGACATATAAATATAATCGCACACTTGGACGTAAAATTTTTAATTACAATTCTTTTGCAAAAAATTTGGTCTCTTCAAAGAATTACCCATGTTATTGTAATGACCCAAAATATCAAAAGTATATAAATACAACACATGGTCATATCATTACTGGTGATCTTAATATTGTAGAACAACCTATTTTACAAAACTTAATGCATAATGGCACAAAATTTCGTCTTCCATATAAGTGTAATATCAAATCCATAATATTGCAGTTTATTCAAGATATTGATTTGTTTATATATAAAATTGCTGTTGATTACAATAAACCAATCGAATATTTCAGTGAATGGAGATTTTCTGTAATTGATAAATTAAAAAATGAAATTATAAAAAATTATCATCATATTACACATGCAGTTTTTAAAAACATAAATAAACATATATCAGAATTACAAAACAAATTTATAATTACTTATGTAGATAAATCTCCAAATAATTATGCTATCATTTGTAAAGAATACTATAAAGTGTTAATTCACAATGCAATCAACACAAGTAATATTTTTAATAAAACTAAATTAAATATTGAAATAAATAACAGAAAATTATTAAATTATCACAAATTACTAAAAATCAAATGTAATAATTTTAATTATCCTTATCTTGTTATAATTCCAAAATTTCATAAAAATCCTATTAAATTTCGCACTGTTACCATCGGTTGTAACACATATAATAAAAATGCAAGCAATTTACTACTTAATATTTTAAAGCAGATATATGATATAACGTTAAAACATAATAACCAACATTGCCTAAAAAATAGTTTTCAACTCATTAATAAAATAAATAATATCAATCCAGTAAAATTCATAAAAACATTGGATTTTAATGATTTATTTAATAACATTGATATAAAAGACTTACATAAAACAATGTGTATATTATTTAAAGAATTTAAATCTCAATTAAAATTAAAAGAACATATTTCAGTAAATTTTTTTTAAACTTTACTAAATTTTACATTGCATAATAATTACATTATATATGACAATATTATCTATAAACAATGCCAGGGAATTCCGCAGGGCGGAACCGCATCTAGTATTCTCTCTGACCTTTACTTATATTATTATGAAAGAAATATAAGTCCGAACAATGATTATGTATTTTATCGCTATATTGATGACATTATCATATTTTATTTCAATGAAAAAAATTGCACATCACCACTCAATTTTTATCCTACTCAGCTTAAATTAAGCGAAAATGATTTAATTAATAATAATATAAACTTTCTTGACTTAAAAATTAATATTACTAATAATTATAAATTAATTTTTGATATTTATGATAAGAGATTTGATTTCCCATTTAAAGTAAATATTTTTACCAATTTTGCTTCATGTTTACATAAATCTGTTTATAAAAATATAATTATCAATTATCTACATCGTATAAAATACTTATGCTCAGATATAAATAAAAACAAAAATATTAGATATATTCGAGATCAAGCAAAAATATATGGTTATCCAATTTTTATGATAAATTCAATCATCAACTCTTTTAAATAACATTTATTATATAATTTAAATATAAACATGGTATGTAATAAATTATTGTTTTAGTGTGCGATAACATATAACAAAAGATATAGAAAATAATAATTATAACATACATTATTACAATTATAACATATTAGGAAATTTAATATTTAATATTTGTTTGAACATTATATACACTTTATATAGAAAATTACAATTATAACATACATAATTACAATTATAACATATTAGGAAATTTAATATTTGATTGAACATTATATACACTTTGTATAGTTGTGATTGTGCGTTGCCGATCACCTCTGTTTAGGGTGTTATTGATGTGCAGTTTTCATACATTTATAAATTAACTTATACAATAACAAATTAAATTATACATGGATAACATTGGTGATTATAACTCATAAACATATCTATTTGCAATATATGTAAATATAAATATATATAGTTTTTATTTTTGTCTATGAATAATTAAATTTAACAAGTATTTTAATTACTGCATTGCATTAATTTGATTGAAAAGCAGTAGTAATACTATTAATTATCAATTTTATAAATTATGAGATATTTTGAATTGTTTATGAATTATTTAATTAGATATTTAAATTAATCTATGAAATATAAAATATATTTACAATGTAGTATAAATTAAACATTAATTATTTAATAACAAGTCTAATATATATTTAAGTAGTAGTAAAAATAAAACATTAATTATTTAATAATATGTCTATAATATCAGTGGATTAACACAGCTGGCAGCAAAAACAATTTGAATTAAAATAATATCTCTTATACATAATATATTCTTGTTAAGAATATCTGAAATGCTGTGCAAGTTGTATTAATTCTGTGTAGATTTATTCATATGTAGTATTATATTTTATTTGAATTTAAAGTAAAACTACAAGTTAGTATTGTTTTTTAAAGTTTATTTATATAATTAAATTTAATGAAGTGAGTATGTAACTAATAAAGTGGATATCTAACTAAATATTAATTATAATTATTATAATACCAATAGATGGCGACACTTTACCTTTCAGGTAGTTGTTGATAATATTGTTAATATTATATTTAATTTAACTATAGAGGGAGCTATTGATTGTATATTAATTTTACTTTCAGGAATTAAAATTGGATGGAGTAATATATATTCACGGATATAATTTTGTTATAAGTGTATTAATACCAGAATTATTTTGTGTGTTTTTGAATCATTTTGTGTTTGGGTGTCATCGATGGGGTTGTGTTTTAAAAAAAAGTGTGCTCTCAACTTGTCTTTCAAATCATTTCTCTCAACTCGACTTAGTCAACATGTATGATGCATTGCCATGTGGATGTGAATATTATGCAGAAGTTGTGACATTTTAAGGATTCTGTATAATTATTGTGAGTAAAATATTTTATCTACACTTTACACGTTCATATTTCCAATTTTATTATTTCAAAACTGTTATCTCGTGGTAATTTCGTGAGGTGTTAAATACAGTTTTTGGGATAGTCGATGTGAGTGAAATATATTGTATATTCTTAATGGTTTTTTATTTCCTATTTAAATATTTCCAAACTTTAATATTTCCAATTGTTGTCTGGTAATAATTCAGTGTACCTGGATGATTCTACTGATCTTAGCATATGCCAGTAGAATTATGAAACACTGAATTATTATTTAAAACACATGTGGGTGCATCCAGGCTGATGAGTACATGTGCATGTGTTTTTTCATATCCAATTCATATTTAATTCTCACGTGGTCCAATTTTCCATTGTATATGGTTCATATTTAATTTATTAATCCATTTGTATTTAATTAATTGCAACTCCAATTTATAATTTTTTTTTTCCCTTTCTCTCTATTTCTTTTTTCTTTTTTCAATATTCTTTAGGTATGAGTAAAATTTGGCCAATTACCATTGAAGCACAAGCTATGGTAATATTATGTTTGCACATGTTAATTATTAGCTATGTGGTATTCTGTATACACAATATCATTAATTATCTCTTTGGAGATTTAAGTAGAATGATAATAGAACTTGATATGTTTTTTGAAATTCATAGATATTATAATTATATATATATATATATATATATATATATATATATATATATATATGTACGTATGTATGTATGCAAATTTTATCTTAAAACGCCTCTAACGATTTTGACAAAATTTTGTATCCTACCGTTTTGGGGCATCAGAAAACCATTGTACTAGGTCACATGTTACAGAAAATTCGATTAGTGGGTCATTTTGGGTCACCATGGGTCAGGGTCAAGCTAATTGTCTCTATAAAACGGTTCAAACGATTTTGACTAAATTTTGTATCCTGCCATTTTCGGGCACGAGAAGACTATTGAATGCCTAAGGGAGACCACTCGTCCTGGCAAAGCCAAGACGTGGAGCGTATAGCCTCCCCCGGGAAACTACGAGAAGACTGTTGGGCTGGGTCACATGTTCGAGAATTTTCGATTAGTGGGTCAACGCGGGTCAAGTTAATTTTATTTATAAAACGGCTCTAACGATTTTGATTAAATTTTGTATCCTACGAGTTTCAGGCACGAGAAAATCATTGGGCTAAGTCACATGTCCGAAAAAATCCGATTAGTGGGTCATTTTTGGATCACAATGGGTTAACTTACTTTTATCTAAAAAATAGCTCAGACTATTTAGACTAAATTTTGCATCCTATGGTTTTCGGACACGAGAAGACTCTTGGGCTAGGTCACACGTTCGAGAAAATTCGATTAGTGAATTATTTTTGTCATGTGTCATTATGGGTCAAGCTATTTTTATCTTAAAAACGGCTCAGAGGATTTGAACTAAATTTAGTATCCTACAGTTTTAGGGAACGAGAAGACTATTGAGTTAGGTCACATGTTCGAGAAGTTTCGATTAGTGGGTCCTTTTTGGGTCACTGCGGGTCAAGCTAATTTTATCTAAAAAACGGTTCAGATAATTTTGACTAAATTTTACATCCTACGGGTTTCGGGCACGAGAAGACAATTGGGCTTGGTCACATGTTTGAGAAAATTTGATTACTGGATCATTTTGGTCATGACTCACGAGTCATGATATTTGAACTGAAAGCTAATTTTGACCGAGTATAGCTGGGTCTTCCCTGCTCGTGGATGATAATTTAATTTTTGGAAGTGTAATTTCAGTAGTTTTACGCGCGTTTTAACCTGAATTAAATTTTAGCTTAGTAATATGTGACGTGTATAAAAATCTGCAGGTAATATAAAGGGCTGTACAAATGAATTCAAGTATGTTTCCGTCTATAGGTTAGAAATTGCTGAAGGTGAATTTTCAAGCTATTATGCGTTTTCTACTAAACTAAATTTTAGCATACCATGTAGAATATATTAGAAATCTGTTGATCAAATACAGGGCTGCACAAAAGAATTGGAGTATTTTTCCATCTATATGGGTGGTAATTGTCGAAATCTGGTTTTCAAATGTGTTACGCGTTTTCTAAAATGTTTGCTTAGGTATTTTATTTACTTTATTAACCAGCGAAGTTTTGTTAAAGTATCCTGGAAGTGTTGGAAAGTGTTTCATAATCTATGCTTGACGCATGATTTTTCTTTCTTGTTAGTATAGGTATGACACAATAAAAACTTTAATTTAGTTTTAACCTGTTTAATTATTTTAAAAATATTATTTAATTTGAATTTTTAATTAGGAAGTAATTTTTAAAGTAAAATATGTTGACATAATTTTATATCCAAAGATGTGAGTACAGATCAAGTGCCTATGCTTTGACATTCAGAGAAAAATGTTCAATTGTCCTGGAAGTTCGTAGACAGAAATTGTCCAGTATCCCTGATGGATTTCCCAGTGCCCAATATGAATGGTATCTCGAAGTAGGGTAAATAAAAACGTGCTTATTTCCATTACTAGAAATTTAAAATTAATGGAAGTTAACGGTACGGCGATCGCTGTATTACTTAAATTTTATGTGTTTTAGGTAGATTTCGTAAGAAATACTACCTATTACATTCTCACCTAAGTTGGAAATTTTGAAAAATTTTTGCAGATCTACGCCGATCATGACTCCCAGAACCCAAAATCACCCCCAGTTCAAAACTTTATCTATCTATCTATCTATCTATCTATGTCACTTTTTTCTGACCACGATAACTGGAAAAATTCTGCATAAATCTCTTCCAAACTGATACATAAAATCAAGGGTCATAAAATCTCGTTCAAGTTCGTTAATGGGCAAAATCGAACCAAGGGGGGGGGGGGGGGAATGGGGGGGGGGCTTTTTGTGAAAACAGAAAAACCCTGATACTTTCTTTATTTTTATACGTATCGAATCCGTTTAAAGTTATTATTACTTCTAGGAAAAGGGCCGAAAATTTATGTATGACAGATTTTTGATATAATTAAAAATGGCCCCAAGGGGAAAAAAAAAGGGGGGGGGGGTTTACAAGAAAAAAAATCATAGCTTCGTCAATTCACAAGATATCAAATCCGCGTAAATTTATTATTAATCCTCTTAGTATTATCTAAAACTTTTATATTGACAAGTTTTTTATAGGACCAACCGTTATAGCAAAAAAAAATTAAAAACAAAAAAAATCCCTGCCGGCTCCGCCTGCAAACAAGTTATTTTTCGAAGTAGGCGGTTCCAACTCCCGCATCTTTTCGAAACTGATACATAAAATCAAGGGGCATAAAATTTCGGTCAAGTTTGTTAATGGGCAAAATCGAACCAAGGGGGGGGGGGTGGGGGGGCTTTTTGTGAAAACAGAAAAAGAAACATAATTTCTTAATTATGATACGTATCGAATCCGTTTAAAGTTATTATTACTTCTAGGAAAAGGGCCGAAAATTTATGTATGACAGATTTTTGATATAATTAAAAATGGCCCCAAGGGGGGAAAAAAAGGGGGGGGGGTTTACAAGAAAAAAAATCATAGCTTCGTCAATTCACAAGATATCAAATCCGCGTAAATTTATTATTAATCCTCTTAGTATTATCTAAAACTTTTATATTGACAAGTTTTTTATAGGACCAACCGTTATAGCAAAAAAAAATTAAAAACAAAAAAAATCCCTGCCGGCTCCGCCTACAAACAAGTTATTTTTCGAAGTAGGCGGTTCCAACTCCCGCATCTTTTCGAAACTGATACATAAAATCAAGGGGCATAAAATTTCGGTCAAGTTTGTTAATGGGCAAAATCGAACCAGGGGGGGGGGGATGGGGGGGCTTTTTGTGAAAACAGAAAAAAAAACATAATTTCTTAATTATGATACGTATCGAATCCGTTTAAAGTTATTATTACTTCTAGGAAAAGGGCCGAAAATTTATGTATGACAGATTTTTGATATAATTAAAAATGGCCCCAAGGGGGGGAAAAAAGGGGGGGGGGTTACAAGAAAAAAAATCATAGCTTCGTCAATTCACAAGATATCAAATCCGCGTAAATTTATTATTAATCCTCTTAGTATTATCTAAAACTTTTATATTGACAAGTTTTTTATAGGACCAACCGTTATAGCAAAAACAAATTAAAAACAAAAAAAATCCCTGCCGGCTCCGCCTGCAAACAAGTTATTTTTCGAAGTAGGCGGTTCCAACTCCCGCATCTTTTCGAAACTGATACATAAAATCAAGGGGCATAAAATTTCGGTCAAGTTTGTTAATGGGCAAAATCGAACCAAGGGGGGGGGGGATGGGGGGGCTTTTTGTGAAAACAGAAAAAAAAACATAATTTCTTAATTATGATACGTATCGAATCCGTTTAAAGTTATTATTACTTCTAGGAAAAGGGCCGAAAATTTATGTATGACAGATTTTTGATATAATTAAAAATGGCCCCAAGGGGGAAAAAAAAAGGGGGGGGGGGTTTACAAGAAAAAAAATCATAGCTTCGTCAATTCACAAGATATCAAATCCGCGTAAATTTATTATTAATCCTCTTAGTATTATCTAAAACTTTTATATTGACAAGTTTTTTATAGGACCAACCGTTATAGCAAAAAAAAATTAAAAACAAAAAAAATCCCTGCCGGCTCCGCCTGCAAACAAGTTATTTTTCGAAGTAGGCGGTTCCAACTCCCGCATCTTTTCGAAACTGATACATAAAATCAAGGGGCATAAAATTTCGGTCAAGTTTGTTAATGGGCAAAATCGAACCAAGGGGGGGGGGGGATGGGGGGGCTTTTTGTGAAAACAGAAAAAAAAACAATTTCTTAATTATGATACGTATCGAATCCGTTTAAAGTTATTATTACTTCTAGGAAAAGGGCCGAAAATTTATGTATGACAGATTTTTGATATAATTAAAAATGGCCCCAAGGGGGGGAAAAAAGGGGGGGGGGGTTACAAGAAAAAAAATCATAGCTTCGTCAATTCACAAGATATCAAATCCGCGTAAATTTATTATTAATCCTCTTAGTATTATCTAAAACTTTTATATTGACAAGTTTTTTATAGGACCAACCGTTATAGCAAAAACAAATTAAAAACAAAAAAAATCCCTGCCGGCTCCGCCTGCAAACAAGTTATTTTTCGAAGTAGGCGGTTCCAACTCCCGCATCTTTTCGAAACTGATACATAAAATCAAGGGGCATAAAATTTCGGTCAAGTTTGTTAATGGGCAAAATCGAACCAAGGGGGGGGGATGGGGGGGCTTTTTGTGAAAACAGAAAAAAAAAACATAATTTCTTAATTATGATACGTATCGAATCCGTTTAAAGTTATTATTACTTCTAGGAAAAGGGCCGAAAATTTATGTATGACAGATTTTTGATATAATTAAAAATGGCCCCAAGGGGGGGGGGGGAAAGGGGGCGTTTAGAAGAAAAAAATCATAGCTTCGTCAATTCACAAGATATCAAATCCGCGTAAATTTATTATAAATCCTCTTAGTATTATCTAAAACTTTTATATTGACAAGTTTTTTATAGGACCAACCGTTATAGCAAAATAAAATTAAAAACAAAAAAAATCCCTATCGGCTCCGCCTGCAAACAAGTTATTTTTCGAAGTAGGCGGTTCCAACTCCCGCTTCTTTTCGAAACTGATACATAAAATCAAGGGGCATAAAATCTCGGTCAAGTTCGTTAATCGGCAAAATCGAACCAGGGGGGAGGGAATGGGGGGGGGACTTTTTGTGAAAACAAAAAAAACCCCATAATTTCTTAATTATGATATGTATCGAATCCGTTTGAAGTTATTATTACTTCTAGGAAAAGGGCCGAAAATTTATGTATGACAGATTTTTGATATAATTAAAAATTGCCTTAAGGGGGGGGGGGAGTTTTTTGAAGAAAAAAATTCATAACTTCGTCAATTCCCAAGATTTCAAATCCGCTTAAATTTATTATAAATCCTCTTAATATTATCTAAAACTTTTATATTGGCATGTTTTTTATAGGACCAACTCTTATAGCAAAAAAAAAAAAAAAAAAAAAAAAAAAAGAGAAAAAAAAATCCTTGCTGGCTCCGCCTGCAAACAAGTTTGGTTTCGAAGTAGCAATTCCCGACAAACAGGCACCCCACGGTCTGCGTCTTCGAAATCTACCTGTGCCTGTAGGCCGAGCCGTCAGGGATTTTTTTTTTTAGATTCATGTTACAATGTCATAGCTGCATCTAGTTTTTATTGATGTTTTGCTTTCATGGGGGCAAAGCGCTCATGCATGCATTATAAAGATCATGGCATTATCATATTTTATGTACTCTTGATATTCCAATAAAACAAGGAACGAGGTTGCTGCAACCAGTGATGTTTTGTTGTTGCTGTTTTCATGGGTACGAAATGCTCCTACATGTGTTATAGTGATAACTGCATTACTGAATTTTATATATTTTTGAGATTCCTACACAACGAGGCTGCTGCATACGTTGATTTTTTTTTCTTTTTGTTGTTTTATTTCCAAGGTCATGAAGTGATCAAACATCATACGGATGTTTGATCACTTATATATTTCGCTATCGAAATATAGCGATCACGAGATTATATCTAATGCTATGTACTTTTGAGATTCTTTTACAATGTTCATACATTTTTCTTACAAGATGCTCAGGTTTATATTTATTATAACTTATTTTGCCAAGTTAGTTGACCAATTTCGAATTCAGAGCAACTGGCCTATTTATTTATTTATTTATTTAACAAAGAGAGAATTAATGCCCAGGACAATTGACCCTTGCTCCCTAAAACGAAATCTTAAATGTATGTGTTTTTTTTTTTTATTATTATTGTTTATAAGAGTATAAAGTTTACAAAAATAACTTTTCATCAGAAATGCCAACTTTAAACCCGATGTGTGGAATATTAAATATGTAGGGAGTATTAAAGAGGAGTTAAGGTATATTTTAATCGTAAAGGCTGCCTAGTAAGTTAAAAAATGTGAATCATATTGTCTGATCAAACTGAAAATTCACCAAATTTAGGACCCGCCTTCTGTTGAAAAAAGTCCGTGCTCAGCTTCAAAGAGGTGGTCCCTAATTAAATAACAAAGAGAAAAATATTAGGGGCAATTCAAAAGATGGAAATAGACAAAGTATTTAATATTCAGTTATCATCACTTTTTAATTAAGCTTCAAAGATAGTTTCAGATACTTTCAGCTAAGTTTCAAAGAATAATGTGTTGATTTATAATAATTAATTATATTTTGAGGCTACTTAAGGCATTTTAATTACAGCTATTAAACTTTAATCGGGACCTTAGACACAAAAATAAATTTTCTTTGTATTATTATTTTTAAATATTTTGCATTTTTGTTAAAAATGTCCATAATGGATAGCAAGGAAAATCCATAACAAATACGGAAAATCCGTAGTAGTTGACATCTCTGCTTTTTATTTTCTAATCGACAAACTACATCATTGATGTCAATTTAATCGCAAGATTCCACAGTTGTATCTTTAACAGCGTCATATTTTGGCAATTTTAGTTACTTAAAAAGAAAATGATACGGTCACAAGGTAAAGAGAATATTAAAACAGTTAAAAAAAAAAAAGTGAAAACAAATTATGAAATTGAAAAGATGAAAATACTTTGCAAACAAATTTACAAATCCATGAAGATCTGGATATGTAAACAGAGAAAGGGGGAAAAATACTTACCGACTTTAAGAAAAAAAAAATAAATGCGATTTTGATAGGAAGTTAAAAAATCAAATGGCATTATATGAAAGTAGTGGAATAAAAGGCTTTTATTTTCCTATAAAGTAAGATCAAATTATTTCAAAGCACCAACCAGTGTGGAAGCTAATTAGCTTCCTTTATTAAAAGTTGTATTTTCAGATCTATGGGTTAAAAAAAAAAAAAAAAAACTAATAATAATTAAAATATTGTAAATAATTAAAATAATTAATTTCGAAAGTATTACTTTTTGTTTTCTTTTTTCTAATTTAAATTATAGAAATTGCATAAAATCCTTTATAAATGCTATGCATTACAAATGAATTTCAAAAAAGAGATAATTAGGGAAATAAAGCCGAATCCCGCAGTATTCAATGGTAATCCCGCTAGAAATCCGCGGGACTGCATTTTTTATCCGGGACACACTAAACCTCGAATTAGAAGATTCATATAAATATCTTATTTTTATTAAAGTAAAAATAAAAAAATAGAAAAATTAATGTAAAAAAACGCGTTAATAGCACAAATGATTAAAGTTGAAATTCAAAACTGGCAATTCTGAAAATTTACGTTATGATGTTTCATTAAAATTGTTCTTGAAATATTTGTTTAACAGTTAAATATAGAAATATAGTCCTTTGCTACATTTCGCAATTAACATAATTTGAATTTGTTATGAATAAAATCTTGTGTGGATAAATATACACTAAAAACGCCAACGTTTAACACACAATATCATAGTACAATGGACAGACGTACGTTTCGTGAGTAACTTGGTGTTGTTTTCATTTGGGTTTCTCGATTCAATTTCATGTCTTTGGAGGGGATACAATAATGTTTAATTTTATTTTATTGACACTTAGGAAGTGAGTCCAAGTTACTCACGAAACGTACGTCTGACCATTGTACTATGATATTGCGTGTTAAACGTTGAATTTGTTGTCTGGTAGAAAAAAAAAAAAAAAAAAAAAAAAAAAAAAATATATATATTAAAGAAAGTTGTCCATATTAATTTATTAATCTGTAATCTTTTTTTTTTTATTTTCCTTAGCTTTATTAATATTTCATGTAAATTCATTAATATTGGATTATTTATTAACATGATTACACTGCAAGGCTAATAATAATAATAATAATAATAATAATAATAATAATAATAACAATTAGACCTCGCCCCCGAAAAAGAAAAGAAAAGAAACCTCATCTACTTGTATTAATTCAGTTACAAAGTGACCAGGTGCATTAAGTCGCTTTTTTATTTGAATCAACTATTTATAAACTCTAACATGTAAGTCGGGTTTTTACATTTCTGGTAATTAATCTAAAGTTAAATTAAATACTTGTTTGCATAACTAAATCACAAATATGTGTAAGCATGCAAGTGTTCTTAATATTGTCTTAATTTGTCATTAGCACTTTATATTTAAACCCATTCATATGACGTCAAAAGAACATCACTGAATAATACAAAATCGAATACAGAAAAAAAAACCCTTTTAAATCTATTTGTTGACTATGTTACAGAAGCAACAGGAACGCAGTAAAATATTGTCTAAAATGACAAAAAAAAAAAAATGCTTTCAGGTTGTTAGAATAAAAAAACACAAACCAGATGTCAATACGATTGTTGGATCAAAAGATGCGTTTATACATTTTTTTTATTTAACTCAACTTGGTTTTCGTAGGTAAAGATGGAATTTTATAATCGATTTGTAACCCACCTCCTAATATGTTAGAATTATAACACACACACACACACACACACACACACACACACACACACATACACAGACACAGACACACACACAGACACACACACACACACACACACACACACACACACACATATATATATATATGTGTGTGTGTGTGTGTGTGTGTGTGTGTGTGTGCGTGTGTGTGTGTGCAAAGGCATGTTTCCGATGACAATACAACATTTTTACATTTTTCGAACTTCATTATAAATTAATAACTTAATTTTAAGGTATTTTTAAAACAGGTGATAAATCGTCAAATATTCTTTTTGATTACAATTGTATATGAGTTACAACAACAATGGATTTAATGATGCGCCAAATCCTGCTCGCCAAAATAGACCAACTCAGATGTGAAACTGCAACAATGCAATATTTTAAACACTAAAAGGTAAGGGGAAAAAAAAAGTGTAATAATTAAAAAAAAAAAAAAAAAAAAAAAAAAAAAAAAAAAAAAACACGCACTTTTATCATTTAAGGTGGTTCTCAAATGACCTATGCTCAAGAACGCGAAACTTTCTGACATATTTTGCGACTCATTTTTAAGCGCAAAGGCATAAAATTGGCAGGCCTAACTATGGAAGAGATTTGGAATCGAAATGAGTTTTTCATTTTTTGATAAATATATTACTTATCGAGTTATAAGCGATTCGGGTCACGTGATGCTACATTTTTCTCGCTTCTCAAGCTTCCACGTCGAGAATTCGGTTCAAAACGTCGACTTTAACAGCATTTTCTGAAAGATCATCTTCCTTTACAAAAAAAATGGAAAACGTGTTTCGATTACAAAGTTTCTGGATATGAAAATCTGCCAATTTCATCCGTTTCCGAGCAAAAATGAATTTAAAAATATATCATAAAGTAGACAGTTTGGATTTGAGAACAGCATTAAGATTTTAATATTAATTAAATTATGATTATACGCAGAGAAATCATTTTGCAAATCTTGAGTAAGTAGTTTAAATAATGTTTTTTTTTTTTTTTTCACAATCTTAAAAAATAACAAAAATTATATATTTTTTCATAAACTTAGTAGCTTGTGTTTCCACTAGTTCGCGCTTTCAGAAAAAAAAGCGGTGATTTTTCCATAATCAGATTCGGTGTCCACGTCAAATTAATGTATTCTGAAGGAAATTATCTGGAAAAATCATGAATTGCGGCATGATTTTCAAGATAATCATTGAATGCTTATAAAAGTAAGCTTATAAGCGTATTATTTTTTTAAAACTATTTTTACTTATATACTTATTTTTATGTTGTACTGTTTGTGGTTGCCGCGCCGCTTTCTAGGATTTGAATTCATTTATCTCCGTATGCATTTTTTCAAGATTTGTCATATTTAAATTCATATATCTAAATTTCTATGAAACATGCAGTTATCGAAATTTTTACAATATTTTTTTAAGTATTTTTCTTTTTTCCAAAGAAGAAAATATTGGAATTGTGAACATTTTCGACTTCCACTTTTTGGTGGATTTACATGCTTTGGAATGTCCTAAATACAAAACTATTTTTTGAAAATATCTATGTCTGTCTGTCAGTGAGTGACGCAAATTTTGTGGCCACTCTATCTCAAGAACTAATGCACAAAATTTAATTTCAGATTCGGTTAAACCTTGACTTAAAATTTGTGCTAAATAGGTTTGGGTGTATATTGCTCTGCTATATGCTGTATTTTTCCTGACTTCTCTGATAGCTATATATCGGCATCTATAGGATGATAATTAATCATATTTCATATTCAGTTATACATTCACATAAATTGGCACTGATTAGATTTGGGTGAATCTTGCTCAACAGGGGATGCTGTTGCGTGCTGTGCTTTTCCGAATTTTACGTGATGGCTAATACACTGCAAAATAAAGTGTTGATTTTACAGTATAATATACTGGCAGCTGGGATGGCAGTATTATATTGTAAAATCAACACTTTTTTTTTTTTTTTTTTGCAGTGTAGGCTATGTTTTTTGCGATTTCCATGATAGCTATATCTCGGCATCTTATGGGATAAAATTTCATCAAATTGAATATGCAAGATATTTATTGAAAGCTAGCAAAACCCGCGGCTTTGCTCGCGAAATTGTTGTAATAAAATATGCCAAGTGGTATTTGTGTGCCTATTACATTACATTAGAGGAAATTTTACTGCCACAGATAATTCAAAAAATACTAATTAAGCCACATTTTGAGTTAACTCCATTCTTATACTGCATATGGCGAACATGAGACTTAAATGAATGAGAAGAGTTAAAATTAATTCCAAATAAATGGTAATTTCGAAGGTTTTCCGCTCATTTCATTTTTCATCTGAAATTTAGTAATTTTTCAGAAACCGTTCTTAGCGAGAATTTAAATCTATACTAATATTATAAAGGAGTAATTCTTGTTTGTTTGTTTGTAGGGGGTAATCTCTGGAACTACCGAACCGATTTCAAAAGTGATGGTGGCAAATTGATGGTGGTAACCCCTGCTCCAACATAGACTATATTTTATGTCGGTGCCACTAACCCCAGGGGGTGCAGGAGCAAAAAACGTTCTAAAATTGCGATTTTTCAGTTATCACACTGGCTGTCAAGCCCTGAGAGCTTGGCAGCCGGTTCTGCATGTATGTATGTACGTACGTAATGCGATAACTCTTCATAGAAATATCCGTTTTCCTTCAAATTTTGTTTATAGGTTCACTGTGTTAAGGCGCTTCCCTGATTAGTTTTCGGGATTGATTGGTTAAGTATAAAAGGGGGGGAACAAGGGGCTAATTCCCCCCCCCCCCCTTAATTTATATAAATGGGTTTTTCATGCAGAATTATTCCGTTTTCCTTCAAATTTTGTTTATAGGTTCACTGAGTTAAGGCACTTCCCTGATTAGTTTTCGGGATTGATTGGTCAAGTATAAAGGGGGGGAACAAGGGTCTAATCCCCCCCCCCCCTTAATTTATATAAATGGGTTTTTCATGCAGAATTATTCCGTTTCCCTTCAAATTTTGTTTATAGGTTCACTGAGTTAAGGCGCTTCCCTGATTAGTTTACGGGTTTGATTAGTTAAGTATAAAGGGGAGGGGGATCGAGGGGGGGGCTAATCCCCCCTTAATTTATATAAATTGGTTTTTCATGCAGAATTATTCCGTTTTCCTTCAAATTTTGTTTATAGGTTCATTGGGTTAAGACGCTTCCCTGATTACTTTTCGGGATTGATTGGTTAAGTATAAAGGGGGGGAACAAGGGGCTAATTCCCCCGCCCCTTAATTTATATAAATGGGTTTTTCATGCAGAATTATTCCGTTTTCCTTCAAATTTTGTTTATAGGTTCACTGTGTTAAGGCGCTTCCCTGATTAGTTTTCGGGATTGATTAGTTAATATAAAGGGGGGGGGGGAACAAGGGGCTAATTCCCCCCCCTTAATTTATATAAATGGGTTTTTCATGCAGAATTATTCCGTTTTCCTTCAAATTTTGTTTATAGGTTCATTGGGTTAAGACGCTTCCCTGATTACTTTTCGGGATTGATTGGTTAAGTATAAAGGGGGGGAACGGGGGGCTAATCCCCCCCTTAATTTATATAAATGGGTTTTTCATGCAGAATTATTCCGTTTTCCTTCAAATTTTGTTTATAGGTGCACTGTGTTAAGGCGCTTGCATGATAATTTTCGGGATTGATTGGCTGAGTATAAAGGGGGGAACGAGGGGGGGGGGTAATCCCCCCCCCTTAATTTATATTAATGGGTTTTTCATGCAGAATTATTCCGTTTCCCTTCAAATTTTGTTTATAGGTTCACTGAGTTAAGGCGCTTCCCTGATTAGTTTTCGGGATTGATTAGTTAGGTATAAAGGGGGGGGGGGTGTCGGAGGGCTAAACCCCCCCCCTCCCCCTTAATTTATATAAATGGGTTTTTCATGCAGAATTATTCCGTTTTCCTTCAAATTTTGTTTATAGGTTCATTGGGTTAAGACGCTTCCCTGATTACTTTTCGGGATTGATTGGTTAGGTATAAAGGGGGGAACGGGGGGATAATCCCCCCCCCCTTAATTTATTTAAATGGGTTTTTAATGCAGAATTATTCCGTTTTCCTTCAAATTTTATTTATAGGTTCACTGTGTTAAGGCGCTTCCCTGATTAGTTTTCGGGATTGATTGGTTAAGTATAAAGGGGGGGGGGAACGGGGGGATAATCCCCCCTTAATTTATATAAATGGGTTTTTCATGCAGAATTATTCTATTTGCTTCAAAATTTGTTTATAGGTTCATTGGGTTAAGACGCTTCCCTGATTAGTTTTCGGGATTGATTGATTAAGTATAAAGGGGGGAACGGGGGGATAATCCCCCCCTTAATTTATTTAAATGGATTTTTCATGCAGAATTATTCCGTTTTCCTTCAAATTTTGTTTATAGGTTCACTGTGTTAAGGCGCTTCCCTGATTAGTTTTCGGGATTGAATGGTTAAGTATAAAGGGGGGGGGAAAGGGGGGATAATCCCCCCTTAATTTATATAAATGGGTTTTTCATGCAGAATTTATTCTATTTGCTTCAAAATTTGTTTATAGGTTCATTGGGTTAAGACGCTTCCCTGATTAGTTTTCGGGATTGATTGATTAAGTATAAAGGGGGGGAACGGGGGCTAATACCCCCCTTAATTTATGTAAATGGGTTTTTCATGCAGAATTATTTCCTTCAAATTTCATTGATAGGTTCACTGTGTTAAGGCGCATCCCTGATTAGTTTTCGGGATTGATTGGTTAAGTATGAAGGGGGGAACAAGGGGCTAATTCCCCCTTATCTATACTAATATATAAAGTAGTAAAGATTGTTTGTTTGTTTGTAGAGGGTAATCTCTGGAACCACTGAAGCGATTTTAAAAGTGATGGTGGCAAATTAATGGTGACAATCCCTGCTCCAACATAGGCTATATTTTATGTCGGTGCCACCACCCCCAGGGGGATGCAGGAGCGAAAAACGTTCTAAAATTTCGATTTTTTATATACTGAAGGAGATAGAAGCATCAAATTTGGTATGGTAGTTACTTATAACATGTAAATGCTCTCTAAGAGCAAATTATAAAAACATTCGAAATTTAAAAGGGTGAGATGAGGAAGAAGCGTTCTAAAAACATTCTAAATTACAATTTCTATGGAATCTCTGAAACTACAGAACCGATTTCAAAAGTGATGGTGGCAAATGGATGGAGACAGTCCCTGCTCCAACATATGCTAAATTTTATGTCAGTGCTACTACCCGCAGAGGGTGCAGGAGCGAAAAACGTTCCAAAATTATGATATTTTCAATACTGAAGGAGTTAGGAACTTGACATTTTGTATGGTCGTTACTTACAAGATTTAAATGCTCTATAAGAACAAAGTCTAAAAAAATTCGAAATTTAAAAGGCTGAAATAAGCAAAAAATTTTCTAAAAACATTCTAAATTACAATTTCTATGGAATCTCTGGAACTACTAAAGCGATTTCAAAAGTGATGGTGGCAAATGGATGGTGACAATCCCTGCTCCAACATAGGCTATATTTTATGTCGGTGCCACTACCCCGAGGGGGGTACAGAAGCGAAAAACTTTCTAAAATTGCGATTTTTGCGATGCTGAAGGAGCTAGAAACTTGAAGTTCGGCATGATTGTTATTTATAAGATCTAAATGCGCTCTAAGAACAAATTCTAAAGAAAAATGATCTAATGATTCTGCTATTTTTCAACTATTGAATTTCTAAAATTACCAAATTTCACCATAGAGTACCATAGCGAAACCTTCACGCGTAAAAAGATAATGATAAGGGCGACGTGTCCTGACGTGTATATTGGCTATAGCACGAGTCACAAATTATAGTATCCTTATTATTCTGTTAAAATATAAAAGTGAATTATGAAATGTCAATATTTTGTTTGATTAAAGGTTCGTTAAGAGAAATTGACCAGCGTAGCGGGCGTAGCTTGCTAGTCTTAAAGGTAATCGTCATGCCACATGAAAAGCTTCTAGTTATCCAAGCTTCTTAAACATTTATATCATAGAAAATCGCAATTTTAAAACGCATTTTATGATTTTTAAAAACAAAATTTTTAAAAACTGTTTTATGAATGAATTTATGTCTCTGGAGTAAAAGCCTTTTAAAATTCCAAGTTTCTATCCCTAACAATTTCAGATAAATCATATTTTAGAAAGTTTTTAGAATGCTTTCTACTCATTTCAGCCTTTTGAATTTCGAATTTTTTAGAAATTGTTTTTAGCCTGCACTTACATCTTTAAAATAACCACCATGCTAAATTTCAAGTTTCTAGCTCATAAGTAACATCACAAAATCGTAACTTTAGAACCTTTTTTGCTTCGGCACACTTTTAAATTTCGAATTTTGTAAAAACTGTTCTGTGCGAGCATTTACGTCGTAAACATAACAGACATGTCAAATTTTAAGTTTCTGTCCTTGAACTGTTTCTTTAATTCAAAGAAATGCAGTCTAGTTTGTAATAGTTGATGTGGAACAGTACTATTAAAATTCATATATTAGAAGATTATAAGAAAGTTTCGTGATATTAGTTTAATTTCTCTTCCGGATATTTTGATTTTAGAGAATAAAATTGAAATGTGATTCTCGTACTTAAAAAGTACCCATAAACATATTTATTTCTTTAAAAAAATATTTTTTTATTCGCATCTGGGAATCTCGAAAACAAATTAATATTTATTCTTTTCTGTGTTAGAGATGTATAGTTTCCGGAAAAATTAAAGTGGTAAAAAGTTTTTTTCTTGAAAAATTTAATTTAATTTAATAATTTTTTTTTTTTTTTTTTTTTTTTTGGGGGGGGGGGGGGGGGGGGGTGAAGAAGATTTTTTTTACCAGAAAAAAAAAGTCTTGGAATTATTTTTGTTAGAAAACATAAAATAAACATTTTTTAGGCTATACACACTAACTACTTCAGTGTACATGATTTTGTTTATAGGTTTTCTTATTAGGATACTTTCACTTTCAAAAAGGGAAAATTTCCTAAAAAAAAAAAAAAAAAAAAAAAAAAAAAACCTGCAAAATAAATCGAAAATGTTAAAAAAGGCCTTTGCAGAGATAGATCCCAGCTATCCAATGGAAAAAAAAATATTGAAATGCATCTTAAAATTTTTCTCCCATATAATTAACATTAGCGAGCGGGTGTTTTCGCGTGAGTGAAGTAGCCTGTTAATGGTTCAACTACACAAGTTTATGATTCAACTGCAATGCAACATCAAGTGTTAACAACACAAGATTTCTCCACCTGACGCCCAAACAGCACACACCCATCTATAAGACATCTACAAGCTGTAAACCCAAGAAAACTGACACATCTATAAGAAGTCTACAAATATCCATGATACACCCTTTTCACCTCTTATGGAGATGTTATGTGTGATCTCTCTGAGTTCTATTAGACGTCCAAGATATCCAGGTAGTCTATGAGACCACGTCTATAAGACATCCAAGCATAGATCACTTTTCGACATGCAGTATGTCTTATAGCCGTGCTTAAAACTTTGATTGTAGATATCCAGGGACATCTGATATGCGTTTATAAGACGTCTAATGCATGTCTATTTATTGATACTCAGTACTTCTTATAGATATACTTAAGATATCCAAGAAATTTCATCAGAAATACAGCCTTAGGGCAAAAGTATTGAGCACCCCCCATATTTATAATACATTTGGTAAAAATAATAGATGGATACAAAATTAAATTGTATACAATTAAGAATTTTCTTTAAAAAATAAGTTTTTTATTTTTTTTCAAAGATAGCAAACGCATAACTCATCTTTTAATGAAGCTATTTTCTTTAAAAAACTTTTTTTTTAAAATTAAATTTTGTTGTTCTGTTAAGCCAGTTAATAAATAATCAAGAAAATAATTATTGTAAGAAAAGACAAAATGAACTTAGTCTTCAAAAACGAAAATAAAGAAAGCTTATGTAAAAAAAAAAAAAATACATTTATATGTAATTATTATTTTATTTTTTAACATGTGTTAATAACAAAAATAAATTTTAAGAAATATTTATGCTGCTGAAGAGATCTTGGCATTTCAGGCAAGAAATATTTCAATTTCCATGATGATCTGTTAACTTATTACATAACAATGAAACTTCCAGAAAACAAAGTATAGTTTTAAAAAAGTAGGTGTTTAAAGAAAATGACTTCATTAAATGACGAGTTGCTTGTTAACTGTCTTTTTTTTTTTTTTTTACAAACCATAAACTTAAAAAGAAAATTCCTAAATGATATGCAGTTAAATATTTGTATATAACTATTACTTTTACAAATATATTAAAAATATGGGGGTGCTGAATACTTTCAGCCAAGACTGTATTTCCAATGAAATGACATTGTTTCCTTGCATGTCTTAAGTATATCTATATGAAAATTAGAATAATTCTTGCAGAAAATGTTAAAATATAAAGGAATTTGTCTTCAACAATGAAAATAGAGAAATCTTATTTTTAAAATATACTTTAAATTTATATGTTACTTTTATTATTTTAACTTTTAATATCTGTTAATAAAAATGATACAAGTTTTAGGAAATATTTTCATTGATGAAGATAAGTGATTTATATACTTTGGCTTTTCCGGTAAGAGTTACTGAAACTTACTGAAAAACAAAGCAGTTTAGTTTTTTAAAAAACTCATTTTTTTAAAGCAAATTGTTTAATTAAAAGTCGAGTTGTTAGTTTGCTGTCATTTTAATTGTAATAACTTAACCATTAAAGACACAGACAGCAGTTGTGAATTCTAAAATAATTGTGTGTTGAACACTTGCGCTTCATTTACTCTCTTCCTAAACATCCTTCAATGTTGAAGTTCAAAATTTGTTCTACTTTTTCATTATTTTTATCAGTAAGTCTCCACTGATGTACAAAATACACCGCCATTGAATTTTTATAAACTATTATATTTTCTTTCTTAATTAAACATTTTTTTTTATATAAATGCGATATCTATTACTTGAATACTATTACTAAACATCAGACACTACGACTAATATTCAGGCCCCTGCTGGCACTTAGGAATACGTGCCCTTGCACCCTCTGCCTGAACCACCCTTAATGATGGCACATGATTTAATATGAAAGTGCCAACATAACCCTCTGTCCACCGCCCTTTCAAGACATCCAGCATGGGCCTGCTAACACTTTGAAATAAGTTACGATAAAAATACGAGGGTGCTTAATAATTTTGGTAAAGACAACTGTAGATAAAAATACTAAATGTTTCATTCCAATAATATCAGTATATTATTCGCCCCCCCCCCCCCAAAACGAATATTTTGCAATGTTCTGCAACGAACCTTCAACTGATCACAAATGTTCTGTGGGAATAAAAAAATAAAACACAGAGAGATTTTCTTGTATATGTAGGAGTGCGATTTCATCTTGTATAGAAATGCTAAAGACATTTCGTAAAACGCTAACACACACAAAAACCAAAGAAATGACGAATTTCAAAATTTTACTCCGATCGAATGACGAATTTCGCTTTTTTTTCCCCCCTCGTAATAGACGATTTTTGCAATATTTTTGAGATTTTTCTCTCTGGTAACTGGCGAATTTCACATTTTTTTTTTTTTCTCAGAACCAATCATCGAACTCTGCAATTTTTTTCCCACGACTAATTCGAGAATTGCGAGATATTTTCGAACACTTCACTGATGAATTTCGCATTTTTTTTATCCGCGACTGATTGGCGAATTTTAAATATTTTTGATATTTTCTTTTCACTGACTGGCAAATTTGTTCAGCTCTTTCTTAGGACCAATGGGCAAAAATTGCATTTTTTTTTTTTATTCAAGCGACTAATATCCGAATGTCTCGATTTATTTTTTTAATCCACAACTGATTGTTAACTTTTGCGATATTTTCTTTATTGATCGATAAATGTTGTGAATTTTCTTGTGACAGAATGGAAAAAATTGTGGGTTTTTACTAGTGCTCGCGATTATACGTATATATACGTTTAAACGTATACGTAGTTAAGCCTTTTTCTCATGTTAAACCTATCCAAAATCGTTACCGTTTACAATACGTTTTATACGTATTATACGTATAATCGCGAGCACTAGTTTTTACAAGACTGATTGACGAATTTTGTGATTTTTTTTTCTGACAATCCACCGATTAAGTTTTTTAACCTGCGACTGAAAGGCGAATTTTGCATTATTTTCTTCTTATCAATTGGAAAATTTTGTCGCTTTATCTTGGAATTGATTGAAAAAAATCGAGGGATTTCCCAAAACTGATCAACTAATTTAGTGGGTTTTTTTTTCAGCTGTAACTGATAGCCAAATTTTGCAATATTTTCTTTCTGCAGATTGGAAAATTTTGCAGTTTTTTCTTGTGACCAATTGGAGAAAATTGTGTTTTTTTTTTCACTACTGATCGACGAATTTCCCATTTTTCTCGACGATTTACTGACAAATTTCATGGTTTTTACCCACAACCGATTGAGAAATTTTTGCGCTTTTTCTTGGCAAAAAACATGAAATTTCAATCAAAAATCATTCGGTTGATAAACGTATTTCACATTTTTTGACCCGCGACTGATAGGTGAATTTTGCAATATCTTCTTTCTACAGGATGGCAAATTTTGTCACTTTTTTGCGACCGATTGGTAAAAGTTGCCGGGTTTTTATGTGACTGACCGGTGAATTTCAGATTTTTTTCCGATGATCCACTGACGAAATTCATGTTTTTTTTTTTAAACTGCAGCAGCTGAAGAACTTCACGATTTTTCCCCCATGATCGACTGACAAATTGTGTGAGCTTTTCCTGCGACCAATTAATGAATTTCACAATCTTTTTCAACGAACGATTGATGAAGTTTTTCTGGTGATTGACAGACAAATTTAGTGCTTTTTCAAATGAATGAATAGTGAATTGTGTTGAAAATGAGAATTTGAAATGTTCTGCAGAGAAGTTCATTGCTCTGCGATGTATGTCGCACTCTTAAGCATATTCTGCTTTGGGGACTGTTGCCATATTTATATTGGAATATTTTTATCAAAGCATCGACTAATTTTTTTTAATATTTCGAATGAAATATGTCTGCTGTAATTCACTAAAATCTCATAGCTAAATTAAAAAATCTACCATATTTACTCCTGCATAATGCACACATTTTTACAAAAATTTCAGGTCTAAAATCCAGTATACACATACATGATACACTGAATATTTCTAATTGTATACATCAAACCATACACATTTTCACAAAGTATATATACATATTGCAGAAACTTTATTTTATGATATTTTAATAAGAGAGCAAAATATATATGAGCACATACAAAAGTAATTTAGATTTGAGAAAAGATTGTAAATCATGATTCCTACAGATTTTTTTTTTTTTTTTTTTTTTTTTTTTTTTTTAAGTTAAAATAACATGGTACACATTATACACAAGTAAATATGGTATTTAAAATCAGTTTGATAATTTTATCTTGTGAGAAATTTCTAAATCCTCCAGTATTTTGCAACAAGAGGCTAATAGATTTGTTATTTTTCCCATATTATTTAAATTTAACAAATCTTTCTTGCAGAGGATAAAGACTTTTGGTAGATAAATTTTTTTTGGATAAAAAAGAAATCTTTGTGATAAATGTCACACATACATTACACATCATGCATAAAATCTTTAATTTTTCATACCAATATTTTAGAATATTTTTTTCTTTATTTTATCATATAATTTCTTCAATTAAATTAGGCAAAGGATTCCATTTGTAAATACTAGTAATCAGATTCAAAATTATGTGTGGGACGCTCGTCGCAAAGTTGTTAACACAAATTAATAAATTTCTTATTCTGTTTATTTTGATAAAATTATTAGACAAATGTTTTAAAATCTATTTTGCATATTGAACTAATTTTAAATTTTTTTTATCAGTACAAAAATATTACTCCAATTAACTCACTGTATGAAAGAACCACTCAGAATTATTTTTTAGTCAATGTCTGCCTACATCAAAAACTTATTTCAATTCTGTGAGCATCAGATACAAAGGGAAATTTACAAATTGACTGCTACCTCAATTTTGTATTTTTAGAAAAACAAGAAAAATTTTAAGTTTTAAATATTGCAACATGATTATTAATGCTAAAAATTATTGCATGCTTTCTCATTATCATATCATTTTTTAAACATGTCAGCTCTACTACTCAATAAAAGTTTTAATAAAAATGTAAGTCTTTTTTTTCCTTATCAGCAATATTAGTAACTAGGTGACAGTACTAGGTGGTACAGAATATAACTATAACAGAAAAAGGAAAAAAAAAAAGAAGTGACTTTATTTTATTTGAAAAAAAAAATCTTTGGAACAGGACAAAATTCTTATTATTCAACTCCATTATCACTGCAATAGTAAGAGCTGATTTCTTCGAGCAGCACCTATAATAAAATAATAACACTGTTTTACTACATAACATTTTACGAATCGCACAAAATGACATTTTGTTATATGAAAACTGAATTAATCTTCAATGAAGCAATTGTAAGCCCCCCTCCTCAATTTTTTGCATGTGATTTCTAGTGATGGGCATAATGAATGATTTTGATATTTGAATGAATCATTCAGGCATGCACAAAAGCATAGTTGTCAAGGCTCTTAAAATTCTTTTTGTTTTACAAAAGTTCTGGTTTTAATTGATCAAAAATAGCAAGAAAGTAAACAGCAATGCTTTTGTGTATGCCGGGATGATTCATTTGAATAACAATCATTCATTATGTCCTTCGCTATTGTTATTCTTAATTTTTAGGGTTACGTACTTAAAAAATAAAAACGGAACCATTGTATATTGAAATACAAACAAGATAACAAACAAATATTGAAATGCAAACAAGAAATTTCAAACTAACACTCCCATAGGATTAACATTAGCCCATGTGACTAGCACAGACTCTTGACTATGGAAGATTTGGAATCAAATGATTTTTCCATTATCCCGTCGACCACTTTTCAAGAAAAATTAATTATCACCAAACAGTAATGCCAAATAAATAAATGGAAGAATGTTGCCATTGGAATATCAAAATAAATACAATAAAAAAATATGGAAAAGCCCCACTCACCTAAGTGTCAACTATCAGTAAATTTAAACAAAAAAAAATTACAATATAAATGAAAATAGAAAAAAAAAATCTTGGATATTCATTTATTTACATTATTTTTCTTAATTATCCTTCTCGGCTGGTGAATATAACGTCAGTTGAAATTGATGTATTGCACTTAACTATGCAATATAACATTTTTTCAATGCATTTTCTCTTTTAATATCATGGTGCAGCAGTTTAAGGACACAATTATTATTTTAAATAACGAAATAACTACTAAATCAGTTCATTTTAAAGATTATATTTAATTAAACAATAACAAAACATCACCATCAAAAATGAAAAATTCTTACATATACTGCTTTTTACTTTTAAAATTGTTGTGTATTAAAACTTAATAATTTATATTATTAATAAATGAAATTAGCATATATAATACTTGAGAGCATCCATATTTAGTTAGTAATCAGTATTCTAATGTCTTATAAAAATATATTTCAATACGTTTTTTTTTTTACTAAACAATTATAAAACTCATGCCAGATAAGTTCATAGGATGAGATTAAATTATGGAATGATCAACGTTGAAAGAGGAATTAGGATGAATATATAATATTTGAGGAGAGTTTAGTAGATGTAAGTGTATAAAAAAGAGAGAACAGTTAAAAAAATAAATAAATAAAACTTGTTGAAATGAAAAGCAAATGTTATTCATATTACTGTTTTTAACAGTGGAAAATGGTAATTTTATTAAATTGTTGTATGTATGATTTTAAAGATATGAGAAATATTAAAAATTGCCTATCAATAGCCCCAGTAACTAATTTGTGTGTGTATCAATCTACAGCAAAACAAAATATATCTATGACGCAACAATGTCTACTATCACAAGAAATAATAGTAACCCATTAAATAAGCAAAATTTTCAATTACAAAGAAAATACAGTAAGAAGATAACAGTAATCCAATGACAAAGTAAAATTTTGCTTTTTTTTTTTTTTTTTTTTTTTTAAGCTATTAGATTAATCTTCAAAAATCTGCAATGCCCACTGTCATGTTGCATTATTTCTACTAGTGGGTTAATAGCCTTTAAAATTAGTTGAGTAATAAAATATGTAATTAAACAACTGTTGTCCTATTTAATTATTTAAAGAAGTAAAACTGAAAAAAAAGTGTAAATTAAATTAATCATAATAAAAAAAAGCTTTTATTTTAAAAATATAGCAATAGTTAAGCACTAAGTATGCCTTGTTAAAATTTAGGTAACATATTTACAATTCTGACTCAAATCACCAGTCTGCTATGTGTTATTCCAATATTAATGTCTTAATTATTGAGAAATTAAGTTATTTATTAAATCCTAACTCAATAAAATGTCTTTTAAATTAGTTAAAAAATACTTAAAAATCTACAGTTTATAAATAAATTGCTTCAACGTATAAAAGCCAATTTTGGCCAAAAAAAGCCGGTTAAAACCAATAAAAGCCGCTGGCGGCTTTTATTAATTTTAGCCGGCTTTTTTGCAACCCTGCTTATCAAGTTATAAGTGCTTCCGGTCATGTAGCGACACTTTTTCGCACTTTACTGCCAACCACCTTGGTAATTTGGTTGAAAATGCCGACTTTGACAATCTTTTGTAAAAGATCTGCCTTTACTAAAAAATTGAAATCGTGTTTAGATTACATAGTTTCTGAATAAAAACACCTACCAATTTCATGCATTTGTAAGCAAAAATGAATTAAAAAATGTGTCATAAAGTAGCCTGTTTGGATTTGAGAACAGCCTTAATGGTGCCAAGTTGCACTTATTAAAATACATCAATTGGTTGCAAACCAAATTACAGAACTTTCCACTACATCACACATACATATGACTACATCGATGATACATAATTAATACATACATGATTTCACAAATAAATGAGTGAAACGCTTAGCAAAATGCTGGCATGCAGTTAATACGAAAGTACAGAAACAAAAATACATGCAAAATATAGAAATCTCATGCTTATACATGTTTTGAAGATACGACATGATGAACTTTAAATGTTTGTTTTCTATGTTTAAAAATTTACAAAATCCTTTAAAGTTAATAATCTTAACTTTAGCAGCTTCTCCTGCTACACCATAGTTACGGATTAAGAAATACATAAAAAAACAAGTCAGTTTTATCTTTATTTTTTAAAACTCAGAAATTCATGTATATAACTTATTTTTTTCTTTTTTTTTTTCTTTTTTTTTTTTTTTTTACTCTTGGTTCTCAAATGATCTGCTCAACAACACGAAACTTTCTGACTCATTTTTAAACACAAAAGCATAAAATTGGCAGGTCTGATCATGGAAGGGATTTGGAATCTAAATGAGTTTTCAATTTTTTTTTTTATCAATAAATCACTTATCGAGTTATAAGTGATTTGTGTCATGTGATGACATGTTTCTGACCTTTTTTGTGCTGCAGCATTGGAAATTTGAAAAATGGAAAACGTCTTTCAATTACAAAATTTCTGAATAAGAATACCTGTAAATTTCATGCGTTTCTGAACAAAAAAAGAATTAAAAAAATAAGTCATAAAGTGAGCCGTTTGGATTTGGACCTTAAGAGAAAAAAAATATTTTTGATGTGTTACATTATACATTAAATATTATGTTAAAAAAAATTAGGTCTTGTACTGTTATTTTCCAAAGTATAAACTTCTAAGATTTATAAATTATACATTAGTAAATAAATTGCCATTTATATCTCTCTTCCCACTCTGCTCCAAAAAATTTGAGTAAAAACATAAGATCTGATATTTAAAATTAATCTAGAATTTCATAATGCAATCTAGTGTAAATTTTGCAATCTCACAACAAACTAATTATTCTAAAAAACAAGGCATTTTTTAATAAAAAATATACTAACCAAATATTCATGCAAGTCTTCCTGTCTTCAAATGTTTGTGATGGTGTGTTTCAACTGGGAGTCTAAAAAGATTCAAAGAAAGTTTCATTAGTATTCAGCAACATCTATTATAGTTAAAATGTGACTGTGTTTATATTTCCCACCAACTTTTCTCAAAATGATTAATTATGGGATTTTCTTTTTTTTTTTTTTGGAACAATTATTCGCAAAGATCCAAGGATGTCAAACTCAAGAAATCTCAAATTTTAAATCAGTTTGAGTTATTAAATTTTAATCAATAAGAAATTTCTTTTTAAAAAAAATTATTATGCATGCTAAACATCTTGAATCAGCCATACTCATCCTTTTATTACCGCGGGCCGCAAACGTATATTTGCGACGTTAGGTGGGCCGCAACACATACTTGTATAGTAATGTAAATATATAGATTTCTATAGCAAATGCCCCCCGTTTTTTCCCATCTCAAAAAATGCCCAACACGCCTAAAGAAGTATTCACTTCAAAAATATAATTTAAGTAACATTTATTACAAGGACAAAGCCATTTTATAACATTAAAATAAAATACAGCAGCAAAAACAGAAAAAGAAAATCCATCCAGAAGATTAAACAATCCTTTTTTCATCAGGGGTGGGACTCTCATAACTTATTTCTATCCTTCCTCTGAGATTAAATCCTAGAAGGAGCAACAGTTTGGTTTATTTACGTTTATTTTTATTGCAAGAATGAAATCGAAGTTGCCAAGAAAGCAATCACCGCCAAAACAGACAGTTTCTAAAGTGCCAAATCCGAGCTGATCCTGGGACTGGCTTTTCAACAATATAACAAAGGAATGTACTCTCTAGTAGATTCTTTCTCTGAGGTCTCGGATCGCACATAAAAGGTCGCCAGGCCACATGCCCGCTTGTTGAGTATGGCTGTCTTGAATAGTTTAGTTTTAATACCTTCTGAGTCCCTTCAGTACTGTTTTGATTTTTTTGTCTCTTCCTTTCACTCCGATTTTTCAGATTTGTGAGACCTGAAGTATGCCGAAATTACAAATTTATTCTTTTATTTAAATTTTTGAGTCAAAAACCTCAAATGCTACATTGATATGTACAATTTTACATTAAATATCACACATATTACATGAAACAGTACAACATTACATGCAATGTTTAAAAAGTCTTTTACTGTATATCAATAATTAATATTTAGTAAAATATTACTGATACGTGCAAATTTTAACTTAATTTTGCGATATTTACCAGCATCCTATTGGCGAATTGAGCAGTTTTTTCCTGGCAACAAATTGACGAATTTCACGTTTACTTCCTGTAACCAACTGACAAATTTCGTGATTATTTTACTCCTACCAATTGACAAATTTTGCTTTTTTTTTGGCGACCGATAAACGAATTTCTCAAATTTTTTCTGCACCTTACAAATGAAACCGGCATGTTTCTTTCTTTCTTTCTTTTTTTTTTTTATCACACACGACATATTGAAGAATTTCACGTTTATTTCTTGTAACCAACTGATGAATTTCGAAAATGTTTTCCTGCAATTGATTGAAGAAATTTCTGATATTTTCCTGCTACCAATTGACAAATTTTGCTTTTTTTTGGCGACCGATAAGCGAATTTCTAAATTTTTTTCCCACACATTACAGGTGAAACTCACATGTTTCTTTTTTTTTTTTTTACACGTGACTATTGATGAATTTCACGTTTATTTCCTGTAACTGTAACCAACTGACAAATTTCGCGATTGTTTTCCTGCAATCCATTGAAGAAATTTGTGATATTTTCCTGCTACCAATTGACAAATTTTGCTTTCTTTTGGCGACCGATAAACGAATTTCTCATTTTTTTTCTGCACCTTACAGGTGAAACTCACATGTTTCTTTTTCTTTTTTTTTTACACGTGACATAGACGAATTTCACGTTTATTTACTGTAACCAACTGACGAATTTCATGATTGCTTTCCTGCAATCGATTGAAGAAATTTGTGATTTTTTCTGCTACTAATTGACAAATTTTGCCTTTTCTTGGTGACAGATAAGCGAATTTCCCAATTTTTTTTCACGCACCTTACAGGTGAAACTTGCATGTTTCTTTTCTTTTTTTTTTACATGCGATTGTGGTCAAATTTCATGATTGTTTTCACGACTCATCTGCAAATTTTGCTATTTACCTGCAATAGCTTAACAAAATTTATAATTTTCCCCCAACGAGTACAAATATTGGGAAATTTTTTTGCGATATTTTCCCGCAACCTTTTGGTGAAATTTGCGACAGTAAATTTTTGCAAACCCAAAATAATCAGTACACTTTTCCAGCTATATAAAAATGGGCAGAGCGCATTTACAACTATAAAAAAAAAAAAACAGGCAGGGCGCTGCACCCTCTTGAAAACGCCTTGGGAAAACACTACAAGGGTCGATCCAAATAAAATTTGGAGCCTATTTAGGGCCCCTTCACAAAATTCCTTTTAACAAAATTTCCCCCTTTCATAAAAACTTACTATTTAGGGGAGACTGGTACACAGTGGACTACTTTTTCAGTTAAATTTTTTTTCTCTTTATTGGACAAACCGGGTGCATCCCTGCATGAAAATATTTTTGAATATTCCTTATACCTTTATACTATAGGTGCAGATTCACAGCTGCCAGTCGCCACGTGGCGACTAAATTTTTTGCTGTGGCCACTAACTTTCGGTGTTTAAGTCGCCATGTGATTTAAAAGTGTAATCCATTTCTGGTATTCCCAGTCCCCATCGTGAAATGTTGATATATTTTTTTTTAAGATTAAGACCAAAACACACACATTATTGTTATCTTTTAATAACATTTCAGAATGATCTGTTTAACACAGCAAACTATTAAATATATTCGAATAGCAATGTTATTCGTAACATCTGATAATTTTATTTTACATAGACTGTGATTTAAATATATATATATATATATATATATATATATATATATATATATATATATATATATATATATATATATATATAAACTTATTGCAAAAATTAACCATTGAAACAGAAATAACTGACCAAATGCAATGAAATTATTACCCCAAATAGCTATGTCAAATTACACATTATAAAACATAGTCCTAACAAATGAAGTATTTATTCAAAAAGTGAAACATAAGTAAAAAAACACAAATGTAGGCTTATAATGTAATTTACTTTTTCAAGGGCTGGGAAACCACATTATAAGCAAAGAATGATTGTTTTCTGTAACTGTCACAAGCTTAAAGCCAAAATTTTGTGACAATTCCAAGCCCTAACAATCATTGGAAAAAAATTGGAAAAAAAAAAAAAAAAAAAAAAAAAAAAAGGATACCTTTGAAAATAGAACACTACAAATCAAACGGAAGAAAATAAATCCATTTATAAACAAATAAATACAAAGGAAGACAAAGAAAATCTATACATTACAACATAAATTTGTCCAGAATCCGAAGCCAAAAATGTTTTGTGCTAAGCACATGGTAAAGTGAATAAGTGAATTCAAACGTACAAGTTAAAATTACAGTTAATTTTCTAAAAGTAGCAGTTATTAATTTAACCATTGTGATTTTAACTATTTCTAATTTAAAATATAAAAATACAAATAAATAATATAAAAACTATAAATTCATTTACTAAAAATATTTTTTAACTTAAATAATTTTAATATATATATTATATTATTGGAATATTTAAAAATTTCACTTGTATTCCAAGTTTTCAGTTAAAAGAGAAAAAAAAATTGTGAAAATTTATATGGTGCTGCCATCTGGTTTTATAATAAACAATTATATATATATAAACAAATGTTTGAAGTGTGTTTTTATTTTTATAGTGCAAAGTATTCTCACAAATTCAGATTTTCTTTCATATGTACTTTTGTCTGGCAAAATCAAAATAAGAAATATTGTTTTTCTGATATTCCCCGCTATCATGATTGCTTAGCTTATCTACATATTGTTTTTTAAACCGTATCTTGCGCAACTTATCTTCTGACTGTACATGATTTAAGATTTAATTAATATTCAAATTTTGTTGTACACGTGTTTATATTAAATAAATTACTTTACACTTTGAATTAATTATTATTATTTTTTTTTTTAGTTTTTTACCCTATATAAACACTATTGTTTTTATGCATTTGTTTTACAATTGTGGCCACTGGATTTTTGGGGTTTAGGAGCCAGTGACTCCTTCCAAATGTTGGGAATCTGCACCTATACTTTATACATTCATCATAATTTTCTCATAACATAGTTTTCAATACATTTTTCAAAATAAAAATTTTTATATGCACCCGTAACCGTGGACCGCTGTTAGGCATTATCTGAAATGCAATATAAATCTATTTTTCATTAATCTAATTCTTTTTTATTTCCCCTTTATCCGCAAAATAACATAGTAATATAAATTTACGGCTTAGATGCTTTACACTGACGCTAAAAAAAAAAAAAAAAAAATTAATCGGTTACAAAAAAGAAAAAAGTCGCCAAACTTTTGGGACTGTTTTTCTTTTATGGCAACCCGGCTATTAAGCTTGTATTTAGTTACTGTAGTAGATTGGCGCAGTCTTGGAAATCGCGCCAACCAAACAGTCGCCAATCTTTTGTTTACATTTTAGCGTCAGTGTAACACATCTGTTCCAAATTTACAAGTAACATTTTGAAAAAAAAAAAAAAAAAAATATTATTATTATATTTTGAAAATAACAACAGATTAATACAGGAACAATTGCAATTTAGTTGAAGTTATTACTTAAGTACAAAAAAATCAGCGCACATTAAAATTTGCAAATGAAATTCGAAAATACTTATGAGTAAGATTGAGCCTGGAATTTTCCTGAAATACTTTCGGGTCTGGGAGCAATATTATGAAATCATTGACATCAACAATAGATTCATCTACAGTTTTGGGAAAAATAAACGGTACTTTTCGGTTAGCCGGGCGCCAGTGATATATGTACATATATAAGTACATATGTATATACATATATATGTATATATGTACATACATATATGTATATTTATGGGTATGTATATATATGTATACGTAGATATGTTTATATGTGTGTGTATATATATATATATACATGTATATATATCACTGGCGCCCGGCTAACCGAAAAGTACCAAATAAACTGATTTCCATTCAATTTGCATCTCATGAATCTTACTTGCATAGAATCATCACCAATTAGACTACAGTTATATTTATCACAGGCAGTAAATACAAAACAAAATATTTCTTACTATGTTAAATAAATTGTTATTTTTCTTTGTTTACTTTATTTTACAGTTAAATAACTTCTTTTAAACAATATTTCTTTATAGAAAATAAGCAATTATTAAATATTTTGAACATTCTGCATTACATGAGCATAGTGGATTGTGGACCACTGTGCCCCATGTTGAAATTCAATAAATAATCATATTAATATTGTTTATAGCTTTCTTTTAAACATATTAACTTTAAAGTTAAATAAAAACAAGTATCTTAGCTTTGCAAAACAGCTGTTTTATAGGATTTATCTACAACCTTTAATTACTAAAAAAATTAAAATATAATGTTGAAAAATTTTACTTTTAGAAGATCAAAACAACCAATTAGGATAAAATAGTTCAATCTGAGCTAAACATATTTTCTGAATGCTATAAATAATCAGTGCAGTGCTGTTGTCTATTAGGATAGAAGAGAAGCTTAAATTTTTTTTAAATAAACAAAATATTAGGGGGGTGGTCCACTATGCCCATAGGTCCAGTGTGTACCTCCCCTATTATTTATTATTCTTTGACTTTTAAAATGTGTAATTTGCAAACAAACAAGTTCACCAGAGAGGAAAACTTCAGCAAAAGTATTTAAAAAAGTTTGTTAGCAAACGCTTGGATCGAATTTGAGTAGCTGGATTTCGACTTTCATTACAAAATGTTATTTTTCACAAAAATATAATAAAATTTTACAAAAATAACCTTTACTTTTCACAAAATGCGCCCCGCAAAAAAACAAAAACAAAAAAACCTGCATTGACCCCTGCACTATAACAGTTAATTTTCTTGTTACTTTAAAAAAATAAGCAAATAAATAATGTAAAAGTTCTTTAAATATGATTCTATTTCTTAATTTTTCTGAATATTTTTATTTATTGACAGTTAAAAATAAAAGTTATCTAGGGTTTTAAAAATATTTTAAAAAGCATTTTCTTTAGATATTGAGCAGTATGACTAAATACTACATACTGAATATTCGGTGCATCCCTAATGGTTAATACACAAGTACCAAAAGATTAGTATCAAAGTGATTTTAAAAAATATACTCAAGCATAAATATCATATAATACACAATTAAAATATATATATATCTTTTACTTGGTATGTAAAAAAAAAAAAAAAATGTGTCGGAACGCAAGTTAAACAATGACAACAAATGAAGAAAAAAATGTAAAATTTAATACATATAGGATCAGAATTTTAATTGTTATACAATGTTCACTCTAGAAAGAAAAGGGCAGGTTGTTAGAAAATAATAACAGCACAAATGAAGCAGAAAACAGTCATTGTTCAGTGAAAATGGGCATTACTTCAAGAAAAAAAAAATATTGTGTTGAGTAACGATAAAAAAAAAAAAAGGAATAGACGAGATACTGTCACGCACTGAAGTTTGGTGACTTTTTGATTGGCCTGCTTTCCAAGCCCATGCCAAACCAATAATTTAAATACAAGCATAGTAGTCAACTTTGGGGATTTTTTCCTTTAAAAAGGAAAAAATCCCCTAAGTTTGGCAACTATTTTCCTTTTTATAACTGATTAAAGAAATAAACTGTGTGAGTGTAAGACATCATAGCCAAAAACAGTACAACATTTATTTAATAATCTCCTGTTTTTATTAAAGAAAGAAGGAAGGTTTATGATTTTTTGCAAGCTTTTGGATACATTAATTTAGAAATACTCTGGTATTGGGGAAGATTTTAACAAGAGACCTCTGGATATAATTAAGGATGCATTTCGATATTTTAAAAAGGGTACGGTGCATTTTGCTAATTTTAGAGCAGGCAGGATGCTGCACCCTTAAATATTGGTCTAGAAGGGACACTAAATTATAAATAAATACAGGGGAAAAAAAGTAATTTTTTAAACAAGAATTACATTATTTATAGTATTAGTTTTAGTCTTAGCAAAATTTTATATATAGTTATTTTAGTGCAATTCTAAATTGTATGATAAATAATACACGAAACTGTTAACCCCTTTAAGGGCAAAGTATTTCAGTTGCAAACATGTTCAAAACTTTTTTTTTTTACCCTTTGAAATCTGAATTTGTCACATAAATTCATTTAAAAATAAATAATAGCTATTTTTTCCGTTCATGTACATCGTAAAATCTAAATATTATTCGAAAGTTCTGATAAATATTATGGTTTAATGCATAAATAATCTAACACTGGCGTTCAAAGGATTCAGTGGGGTCAGGATTCATAATGGTGATAAACAAAACAATATGTAGTTCATTAACACTCAATTACTACTAAAAACAATTACATTATTGCTTTCGTTGTACCTGTGAGATTATATTTCTGCATTTATACAATTTATACAGCGACATTTCGGATGTATTTTTCCTTTTCAACACAATATATATATGACTGATGAAACTTATCGTAACATTAAGCCTAAATCTTGTATATATGTAAGATACAAGAATTTAGTAATTAAGTGTTATATAAACTACACAGGAAAGTAAATAAAGAAATGAATAACTTACCTTTTACAAAAGTTGTCAGTATAATTACATCCAAGATTGCCGCTGTATACAAAATAAACAACAGCCCCAGTCGCGGCGAGATGAGTGTCTTCAAACGACCTTTGACTTTCCGTTCCCGCATGCGCGCAGTTGCATTGAAGTAGGAGTACTTTTTCCATAAGATGAGCATAATACGTGTTATTCGCAAATCCATTGGATGAATCGAAAAGTATTTCCATTGGAAGTTGAAAAAAGCATTTCCTTTAGACGTCGAAAAAGTGATAGATATAATACGTCTATTGCAAGTCATAGACGTCTAATAGAAATCTAAATGAGAAATGGCTTATAGACATCTATTTGTTTAATGCTATGCATATCTAAAAGATGTCATGGACGTTATAGATGTATTTAGACTATAAATCGACATCTTATAGATAGAGTGTGCTGTCTGGGCGGTGACAACTTTTGGAGCGTCATGTTTTGGTGAAATGTTGAACCAATTTGTTAGCAATGCAACACAATAAATGTAATTTTTTTTTCAGTAAAATAATTTTAATTTTTTATTTATTTTAATTTAATTTATTTATTTTTGTTACTTTTTGAAACATAATGTAAGGGAAGTATTGTTAACCCCTAACCGCTTATTTATTTATTTATTTATTTTTTCAAAATCCTCTCGACCAATATTTAATCGACCAGTATCTCCTCTATTATTACATATTTCAAATCGTCCTGTACTTGAAATATATAGTAAATTTATCATTTGCATTTTCACCTTTTAACTGTGGAATTTTCAAAACAAAATTGCTTCAAAAATTGGGTATTCTTCTATTATTTTTTCTACAAATTTCTTGACCGTGGAAATCGCGGGGTATTAATATGTTGTTGTAAGTGTGTGTGTGAGTGCACCCAGAACAAGTAATATAAAAAAAAAAAAAATTAAGTCAATTCCTACTTTTTAATCATAAATAAATAAAATAAACCTGTACAGCATTAATGTCCCACGTTATTTTTATTGAACATTATTTTATAATCATCGTTGCGGTATTTTATTTTTTGTTGGCATCACTAATTTGAGATAAATCTTTCATTTCATTTATGAAAGCAATGGAAAACATTTTTTTCTCCCATATAAAAATTAAAATTAATTAATTTAATTTAATTAATGAATTAATATTTGAAAAAACTGTATTAACATCAATTGTCACCCAGTACGAGTTAAAAAAATTTGTTTGAACTTGAATGGATGAATAGAAAATATTTTATTAACGATTGAAAATTCCAACAAGATATATATAGAGAGAGTGTGAGCTAATAGTAGGAATTTAAAAAGGAATTGATTAAAACTACAAAACATGTTTTGTTGAGTACATTTTGGTTGTTTTAGCAAAATTCAAGTAAAATTGAACCATTTTACTTGAATTAACAAAACATTTTTTGCTGACGATACAATTTTTTTTTTTTTTTTGGAATAGCAAAAAAAAAAAAAAAAAAAAAAAAAAAAAAAAATGTTGATTCAAACAAAATTTTCATTGACCTATATTTAAACAAAAAGTTTTGTTTAAATATAGGTCAAAGGAAAATGTGTTTGAATCAACAACAAAAAATTTTTTTGCAATTCCAAAAAAAAAATTTTGTATCGTCAGCAAAAAATATTTTGTTAATTCAAGTAAAATGGTTCAATTTTACTTGAATTGTGCTAAAACATGTTTTGTAGTTTTAATCAATCCCTTTTTCTGGGTGTGAACACGATAACTCCCAAACGGTACTTCCGACTGAGCTTCCATTTGGCGAATACGTTATAGATCATTGTCGCAAGAAGTGTATAGATTTTTGGTAAAAATCGACCGACGGATTAGGTACTTAAACTATTTTTAAACCATTCTCTATTGGGAAAAATCACAAAAAAAAAAAATGTGATACAAAATGAGTGATAAATATTGTGGCGGTGTCATCAAACATTAATAGCGCAGAGGTAACGTCTCCAGTCCAGGGGCGCCATTTCAGAACTTTCTTGGGGGGAGGGGGGCAAAGTTTTTTTAGCGTAGTGCCATAGCCAAGGGTGGGGTTCGGGGGACTGTACCCTCCATTTCCGAACGAGAAACGTTTTCTGAATCATAGATACAAAAACAGTAAAACTTCTAATACGGAATCTCAAGGGACCTATGAAAAATTCCGCCTTAGACAGGTTTTCGTCTTAGCAAGCATAATTTAAAAATATTATGAAAGTTTTCAGTTATAGACAGGTGCCCTTTTTTTCAGATATTTCGTAAGACTGTCACAACCTTCTTTCTATAGGTCACTTCTGAAGATCATAGGTGTATTACAGTGAAACTTGTCTAGGCAAAACCTGTCTATAACATATTTTTTTCTCAAATGGAAAAAAATCAAGTTTCGACGAAAAAAACACCATACAATTATACTTGCTAAGATGGAGATTCTAAAATGGAGCTTTTTTCCAGTCCTTTTCAACTCCTTCTTTGCAGAGAAATAGGCCCCCCAATTAAAAATGCAGGGTGAGATTTTGCCCTCTTATCTTACTTCTTTCACAAGCATGTGATTCTTCAGCAAATATTTTATAATTTTCGTGGTAGTTCGCGACTTCTTCTTCTTCTTCTTCTTCTTCTTCTTTTTTTTTTTTTTTTTTTGCGTAAAAGCAATTTGTCAACCGTTTGCGGAAAACATCGTGAGTTTTACGAATTGGATTTGGGAAAAAATAGTTAATTTGGCAAATTGATCGCGGAAAGAATCGTTAATTTTTTCAAACGACCGTGGAAAAATATTGTGAATTTCGCCAAAGATCGCTGAAACAAATAGTGTGAACCAAATAGTTTCGTCAATCGGTCGCGGAAAAAAAATCGCGAATTTCCTATAACTATTGCGGAAAATATTGCAAAATTCATGAAAGGATTGAGCAAAAAAAATCACGAATTTAGTCAAACAGTCGCGCAAAAAAAAGGGAATTTTTTCAAAGATCACGCAAAAAAAGAGGAATTTTTTCAAAGATCGCGCAAAAACTAACAATTTTTCTCAGTCGGTTGCGGAAAAAGACTCCCGAATTTCAACAAACGATCGTAGAAAAGAGTCACGAATTTCGTCAAAAGATCGCGAAAACAAATGGTCGATTTCGTCGATTGGTTGAAAAAAAAAATCGTGAATCTCGACAAATGGTCGCGGGAAAAAATCAATTCCGTCAATGTTTCGCAGAAAAATAGTGAATTTTGGAAAATGATAAAAAAAAAAGAGAGAATTTTGTGAAACAATCACGGAAAATAATCGTGAAGTTTAATCGGTATAATCGTGAAATTTAATGTGTCACGAGGTAATCAGCACACGGAAACCATCAAGTATATTACGAAATTTGCAAATGTTGTGATCCATAGGGATAAGAAAATTCTCATTAATGATTTTCTGTCATTAAAATTTTTTCGCAATCATTTTCTGCTTTTCTCTTCAGACTATGATCTAAATTCCATACAATTCAGAAATCTGCAAAACCCTTGGTATCAGGTCCCTTGCTCCTGCATTGGGTCGGTAAAACGACCCAATCTGTAGTACGGACCGAGCCGGGTTGACGCGGCTTATTTTCGTTGCTGGTCAGGTTGACTTGGAACATTTAACTACGGTCAGGACATATATGTCCCAGTGGACTATTTTTTATTCTATTAGTACGACTTTTTGAAATCTAATATGTGTCATACACTTACACTAGGATACTTTCAAGAGAAATCTACCACAAGGAATTTTTTTGGAAATTGTAGAACGATTGAATGTAAAATTAGTCGTCAATCCTGGTGGTCCCGTTACCAATGGGTTAATTGTTTCGTGTTCAAGTTGGGTTTTCACTATTTTGAGTCGGGTTCGTGTTGCGCGATTTTTCAAAGAAATCCTAGGTGTATTACAGGGAAACTTGTCTATGCGAAACCTGTCTATAACATAATTTTTTCTCAAATGGGAAAAAAATCAAGTTTCGACGAAAAAAACACCATACAATTATACTTGCTTAGATGGAGATTCTAAAATGGAACTTTTTTCCAGTCCTTAAAAAAAAAAAAAAAAAAAAAACTCATTTTTTACATAAAAGATATAAGTTATTAGAGATATAATTGTAGACTACTTTTATATAACCATATTGAAATATCAATTAATTTTCTTTCATTTCGGGTCGGGTTGCGGTCAGTAAAATTTTTTGGCCGTTTTTGGATTTACTGTAAATTACAGTACTGCATCGGCTAGCCGAAACGCATTTCGGTTTGGGTTTGGTTGATTCAATTTTTTTTTGTTGAGGGTAGAGTAAATTTTATAGATTTTGGGTTGTGTTTTGCATCTTTCGGTTCGGATTCGAGATGAACCGATTTTTCAAAAGGAGGTTCTGAATAATTTTCAAATGAAAAAAAAAGTATATATTTGAATATAAATGGACGTATATGTGTTATTTTTTGTACAAAAGCGATAAACTTGTAGACTACTTTTCCATAGATGTATTAAAATATATGTTCATTTTCTTTCACTTCGGGTTCAAGTATGAATATTTCGGGTTCGGCTTGAAGTCTGTCGGGTTAAAGTCAGGATTCTGGTTGGCTGCAACCAAATCTGCGCAGGACTCTAGTGTCAGGCTGTGGAGATTTTTAAGAGTATATTGTATAAAATATCATTTAATAAAGCAAATGATTTAATAACATTATAGTGATTAGAATCAATATAATGTGACACTAATAAAACAAAATTAACAAGTCAAATAATTAGGAAATTAAATACACCTCCCCCACCCCACTAAAAAAGAAAAAAATTCCCCTTAAATTTATTAAAGAGAGAAAATCTCTAAAATTCTAAGTCTTGAGGGTGACGAGTTTTCTTTTAATAATGCTGTACACAGCTGAGAAGCAATTCATAGAGTTTTTTCTCACATATATTTCTAAATCTAGCCAAACTACTCATTCATGATAAACGTCTCACTTATAGAATGTTGCAATAGCAATAATGCTTTAGACAACATTTTTGATAATTATTAGTTTCAATGTTTAAAGTGTTTATTACATTTTTATTAGTTTCTCCTATCTTTACAGGAAGAAAGTATTGGATTCATGAAAATTTTCTACTTCCGGTTTTCGGCGGATTTATACGCTTTAGAAGGTCCTGAACATGATTTGACTGTTTTTAGAAAATGTCTATCTGAAGTCTGTTTGTCTCTCTGTATGACAAAAATTTTGTGGGCGCTCTACCTCAAGAACTAATGCACTAAATTTAATAAAACTTTATATTCAGTTAGAACTTGATATAAATGGGTGCTGATTAGTTTTTGGTGTAAATCGTCCAACAGGTGGCGCTGCCATGCTGCATTTTTCATGATTTTTACGATCTCTTTATCTGAAGAGGTAATGCACAGAATTTCACCAAACTTCAAATTCCGTTAGACCTTAACATAATTAGACGTTGATTACGTTTTGGCATAAATCGCCCAACAGGTGGCACTGCTATGCTGCATTTTGCATGATAGCTGTATCTCAAGAACTAACGCACAGAATTTAATAAAACTTTAGATTCAGTTATACCTTGATATAAATTGGTGCTGATTTGTTTTAGGTGTATGTAAAACCTGTATGAAATAGAAGAAAGTTTTGGGATTGGCAGATCCATTTTTTTCTCTTTAATCAAATCTGTGAAACCTGACATTATTTTAGCTTTTGATCATAAAAATTTGAATTTTTTTTCGTCTGACCTATATCTTCACCTGTGATATTTCATCTGTGATAACTAACAAATTTTCTGAAATTTCAAAAGCCCCCCCCCCCCCCCCCCCCCTAAATGGCGCTCCTACTCCAGTTTCAAAACGGGACGTCCAACATTCGAATACAGTGTTCAGAAAATCGAGTGAGGTCGCTCCGGATTTTTTAAAATTTTTTTGGGAGGTAGTGGAGGGAATCTCAGACACTGTTAATTTCAAATACAAAAAAAAAAATTATTAAAATATTGAAATTTATAAATTTAACCAACATTTTTACTAATCATTCAGACGATTTTGTTAAAACCGAATATGAAGAGTAAAAATATATTGAGCGTTTCTAGATTTCTTCCTAAAATACGTTTTGACTGTATAAGGTAGACGGGTGGTTTCACTTTACATATAGAAGATATTTTCTTATTGATTCACGTTATTGAGATTTTCAGTGAAAATGCAGAATTTCAATGCATCATTGCATATTTATGTCAATTCCACTATTTTTCAAATCGAGGAATGAGGAATTTTATCGTCACTCACGGGATAAAACGAAAAATATAGGAGAAACGAAATCAAGGACGAAGGAAAATTGAGTCGTATTGAATTTTCACCTCCTGAAGAGAGACTCAAGTAGCCTTATATAAAAACTTAAAAAAAAAACCTATAATACAAAAAAAAAAAAAAAAACTTTTAAGGGATTAAAACTCATAAATATGCATCAAAAGTTCGAATTCTGAAATTTTTGATCCGTCATATTATACGGCAAATTTTAATATTTTAATTAATGTACACTCTCGTTTAGTTGAAATTGAAAATTTTATCAAAAGTGGCAATAAACTCAAATAAAAACTTTAAAGTTAATAATAACGAAAGAAAAAGTTTTTTGGGCACACAAATTACGAAAATGCATCATACCTTTTTTTTTTTTTTTTTTTTTTTTTGGCACGCAATGACAATTTCTAGTTCTGTAATTTGTATGTGTTCACGATTATTGAATCTCAAAACTTAAAACTGAAATGTGAGCGAATTCCAAAAAAAAAAAAAAAAAAAAAAGAAAGAAAAGTTAAAAATCTATAACAATTAAATAAAAAAAGTTTGTAAGGCACACAAGTGATAAATTGAGTCAATTTTTTTATTTTGTTTTAAATTTTTTATCTGGAATGTTATGATATCTTCTAACATTTTAATTTATATATGTTGATGGTTAGTTGAAACCCAACACTTAAGTTAGAAATGTGAACTAATTGAAATAATAGCTTAAAAAACTTACAAATATAAAACAAAACTCTTTAAGCCACATAAATGAAAAAAAAAGTATCAAAATTTTGATTTTCATGTGGCATGGCGTAGCAATTTCTAATAGTCTTTATCATTAATAGAAAAAAAAAAAAAAAACCTGTAGTAATAATGATAAAATACTGCAAGTAAAATAAGCGTAATAAAAAAGAAAACAACGCATCAAAATTTTAACTAAAAAATAACGTAGAATGAGGTTAAATTTTTTCTAATATTTTAATTTATATATGTTGATGGTTAGTTAAAACCCAACACTTAAGTTAGAAATGTGAACAAATTGAAATAATAGCTTAAAAAACTTATAAATATAAAACAAAACTCTTTAAGCCACACAAATGAAAAAAAAAGTATCAAAATTTTGATTTTGATTTTCATGTGGCATGACGTAACAATTTCTAATAGTCTTCATGATTAATAGAATAAAAAAAAAATCTGTAGTAATAATGATAAAAGACTGCAAGGAAAATAAGCGTAAGAAAAAAGAAAAAAACGCATCAAAATTTTAACTAAAAAATAACGTAGAATGTGAACATACAAAACATGACAAAAATGTGAAAAAATTGAAATAATAGCTTAAAAACTTATAAATATAAAACAAAACTGTTTAAGCCTCATAAATAATAAAAAAAAGTGGGTAAGTGTGATCAAAGATCACTCAAAGGGTTTCGTTTAATATTCCTTTCAAAACACTTTATCCTTTCTTTAATAAATTCAAACAATTTCATTTAGCAAAAAAAAAAAAAAAAAAAAAAAGTCATGTTTTTTTTTTAAAGTAAAAATTTACCGGTCTATTTTTTCGTTTTTTCGAATATCTAAACCAGCCAGATAGCGGGACAAGCCCGCTATTAAATTCTGTCATAATAATATCCGTCATACGGACTAAATGCAATATTTAAAAAAAGAATTTCAAAATTAAACAAACTGATGTATACCTTCAAAATGTTAAAATATGCGAATATTTCCATAATCGGATTTTTATCACGATTCAATATGTTTCTCAAACTCATATATTTACCATTCTCTATTATTTATATTACTCGCTTTGTATTATTCTCAAACATCTGAAAAATTAGTTAAACTTCCCATATGACGTCAGATTTTCTTTTTAATTCTCTAATGACGTGACATTAATCTGCTTTGTTTACTTACTCATACTCGTACTCCTTGTATTATTGAGAAATCTTAGACATTTTCCGTTTTATTACGACTATGACGTCAATCAATTTTATTTCATATTTATCTTTTTTCAATGGGTGAAACTTTTTATTTCATTTTCCTTTTTCACGTGGAAATCGTCTGATAGAAAATTAATTATTGTGGGAAGATTTTCATCGTGGATTTTTAATTTTTGGCATCTGCTATAATGAAAAATGTTTAAATTTAAAAGGAAAAGGCTGTTAGAATTTTGGTTTTTTATCTCTATTTATTAAAATAATACGAATTTTTCAAATTTTAATATTTTCTGCTCTTTACAGCTGATATTCTGATTTATACACAAAGTTTCAACTCTGTAAGTTACATAGTTTTCGAGAATGGCTCTGTGACAGACAGACAACGGAGCGGTAGCAATAGGGTTTCGTGAGATGAACGAAACCCTAAAAAGTATCAAATTTTGATTTTGATTTTCATGTGGCATGACGTAACAATTTCTAATAGTCTTCATGATTAATAGAATAATAATGAAAAAAAAAACCTGTAGTAATAATGATAAAAGACTGCAAGGAAAATAAGCGTAAGAAAAAAGAAAACAACGCATCAAAATTTTAACTAAAAAATAACGTAGATTGAGGTTACATTTTTTCTAATACTAGCCGATCCCGCGCAGAGTATCTGTACTCTAGTGTCGACTCTTCTAAATACTTTATGCATACACGAATTTCAGCATTATATGTATAAATATCATACATAAAAACTTCTCTACTTAGGACTGGGTACTTTGAAATAAAAAATATATACACATCATAAGATATGGACACAATTTAGAAGTATGAAAACAGAGGTATCTTTTCAGCATCATTCATATAAAAACCTTTGCATGCACACAATAGTTGCTGGATACTCTTTAAAATTAAAAAAGTGTATGCATATTATATTGAAAATATCTACACCATTCCCAGTTAGGAAAATATTTTTATCTTTTTATGTAATTTTCTGCATCAAAATTGACGAATTGTTTGTCACTGTTAGTATGGCTCGTCCTTTAAGCGTTTAAGGTGTCACCATTTAAAAATCAATGTTACTGAAAAGTTGCTGCACTGGATCTTGTATACTTGGATAGCAAATTGGGGGCAACTTAATAGTTTCCCCAATTTGACATTCGCCAACCTGTAACAGCCAACTTGCTAACTCTCTCTCTGTTTGAATGCCAGGCATATTTTCTGTAAGTTTCATAATGTAAAATTTTCTCTTTATGCAACTTGAAACTGTTAGTGATCTTGAACCTCTAAAAATGACAGGTAGGACTGACTTGACGGAAATCTCCACCCAATAAGATTATTTTATTCACTTATTATTATTTATTATTATTATTTATTTGTTATTACTCAATGTATATTATAAATAACAAATATGTGCATTTGTAACATTGACGTCATAATGATGCGGACAACAATAAGGTTAAACTGCATAAGGTACAACAATGGAGTCAATGTTTTAATTAATAACAAAATGGCACGTTTCTTGGTTTGATTTCGCACTTTATTTTCTTTCCTTTTTAGAAAATAGCTAGCTTTTTAAAATAAATAAGAAAAATTACCGGAATTTTTACAAAAATTGTATTTTTGAATGCAAAAAATTTTTCTACATAAATGTGTGGTGACTTTTAAATCGATACCTCAAATACTTTTCTTAATATTCGCAAATTAGTGAAAACAAACCTCTCGTTGCCATCGACAAACTATAAATAATCGTGATTTCTGTGCCCCGTACGATAGCGTAATATATATATAGATTTTAATTTATATATGTTGATGATTAGTTAAAACTCAACACTTAAGTTAGAAATGTGAACAAATTGAAATAATAGCTTAAAAACTTATAAATATAAAACAAAACTCTTTAAGCCACATAAATAATAAAAAAAAGTATCAAAATTTTGATTTTGATTTCTATGTGGCATGACGTAACAATTTCTAATAGTCTTCATGATTAAAAAAATTAAAAAAGAAAAAGGAAAAAAAATCCCTGTAGTAATAATGATAAAAGATTGCAAGGAAAATAAGCGTAAGAAAAAAGAAAACAACGCATCAAAATTTTAACTAAAAGATAACATAGAATGAGGTTACATTTTCTAATATTTTAATTTATATATGTTGATGGTTAGTTAAAACTCAACGCTTCAGTTAGAAATGTGAACAAATTGATATAATTGCTTAAAAAACTTAAAAAAAAAAAAAAAAAACTCTTTAAGCCACATAAATGAAAAAAAAAGTATCAAAATTTTGATTTTGATTTTCATGTGGCATGACGTAACAATTGCTAATAGTCTACATGATTAATAGAATAAAAAAAAACCTGTAGTAACAATGATAAAAACCTGCAAGGAAAATAAGCGTAAGAAAAAAGAAAACAACGCATCAAAATTTTGACTAAAAAAAATAATGTAGAATGAGGTTACATTTTTTCGAATATATTTTAATTTATATATGTTAATGGTTAATTGAAAACTCGAAAATTTCAGTAAACAATATGAGCAAAACAAAATGGCAAATGTAAGTAAAGAAATGAAAAATTTGTATCAATAAAAATTTATAGAGCACCGCAAGTCATAAAAATGCATGAATCATTATTATTTATTTTATTTTATTTTTTATGTGAAATGATGTTACTATTTCGAATATTTTAATTTATATATTTTTACAGGTAATCGAAAGCGAAAATTTAAGTTAAAAATGAGCAAATTTAAATAATTAAAATCTGTAATAATAATATAATAATAATAATAAAAGTTTACAGGGAACATATAAACAAAAAAAAAAAAAATACATCAAAGTTTGATTAAAAAAAAAGTTTTTAGCATATCAGTTAGTATCTTGTATTTTAATTTATACATGTTCGCATTTTGTAGAAACAGAAAATTTAAATTATAAATGCAAGTAAAAAAATAAACAATCTTTATATTAATAAAATAAAAGTTATCACAGCACATAAACTATAAAAATGTATCAAAACCTAGATTAAAAAAGTCCTTCCGGCCTGTACCGGGAGGAAAAGGTAGCTTTCCTATATCTTCGTTTTAAAATTTTAGCTAATGTTACACGAAAACAGCAAGTTAAAATGCAAAGAAATGTTTACAAAAGATTCGTTAATACTGAATTTGAATAAGAAATTCGCCAAATTATTGAGCAATAGCCAAATTGGCTTCATTTATGAAGACTTATTTTGTTCGCCAAATTTGGCGATATTTCGCCAATTTTGTCGCCAATGTCACCAATTTTGGCGCTAACGGATATGAATATATAGTTTTATGCGCATGACTGGGAAAATTATTACAACAATGAAAGAAAATAATTTGCAAGTAATGGCGTTAATGTGCTGTTTTGTTTCAAAATGTCAGCCACCCTAGAATTTCAAACTGCTCTATCTCAGCCATTTTTTAAGATAGAGGTAAACCAAAAAATGCTCTGGAATCCTTGTATCAAGGCCTAACACGTAATTAAAAAATAAATTTAATTTTTTTTATTTTTTTGTATATTTATTTTAGTTTTAAATTTTTAAATGGCCGCCATCTTGAAACAAAATGGCGGACCAAGCTGGCCAACGAACTCTGTCGAGACGTTGGTGAGCTTGATACACACAATTAGTTTCATCAAAATCGATTTATAAATACGAGCGTTATCGTATGACATAGGTCATATATATATATATATAATAGATAGCAGTAGTATAGCTTATTTAAAATATTAAAACTTGGAAATTTAGTATGGAGGTAATAATATCTATGAAATACTTTCAAATTATCAAGTAATATTATATATTTTAATTTATTAAATTAAAATTAAAATAAAATAATTAATGGTTTTTATTTATATGTATATCATAATTTTTTTCTACATTTTTTTAAATGTTGTAATCTATTTAGTTAAATAAAAATAACTGTAACTGTAGGTTACAATTTATGATCTGAAGGATTCTCTATTTAACTGTGAATTTAACCTCTTCTTTTGGATACAACTTTGTACATGTGCTCACAATATACTAAATATCTTGGGATATTATCAATATAAGTAATATATATATTTTTTAATTTTTTTAATTCTTTTTCACACTCCTTTTCAAATTGTATGTATAATTTATAATATTCCATTGTAAAGGTCTTGTTATTCAATATTGTTTCAGCGATTGTTCGGGCAAGATATGGCACTATATTTAGCAAAAGCTGGTGTCATATACAGAAAACAATCGTTCTTTGCTTATAAATGTGATTTTCTTGCCCTTGAAAAAGTAAATTACTTTATAAGCTTTTATTTGTGTATATACTCGTGTGGTTTATATTTCATTCCTTATTTTCTATTTATTTAATTTTTTTTTTTTTTTTCTTCTTCTTAATTTGAATTAATAATGTTACTTTTATTAGGACTACAATTTTAATTTGTAAATTGACAGGGCTCTTTGGTATCGGGATTTCAGTGTATGTGGTCAGTTTCTTATGTTTCAATGGTTAAATTTTACTTAAAGTTTTATATATATATATATATATATATATATATATGTATGGATATATCTATATATATAAATCAACATTTGAGCGGAGGGTGGTTTTGGGGTCCGGGGGTCATGATCGGTGAAAATATATCGAAATTTTCCGGAACTGCTTTCCTCCGAACGGCTGCAATAGGTCGCTTTATACTTTTTAGTATTGAAAGCTACCTAATATAATTTGGCATGGGCGTGATGTTACATGATATTTCAATTTATGCATGTTCGTTGTTAATGGAAATCCAAAATGTAAGTTAAAAATGTAGGGAAATTCAAGTAAAACTTTAATAATCTATAATAATAGCACTAAACTTATTATGGTTTATAAATCATAAATAAGTATCAAAACTTTGATTTTTTTCTTCAATTTTTATCTGAAAAAATATGAACATTTTTAATATTTTCATGTATGTATGCTCTAGTTTAACTGAAACACACACAAAAAATAATATGTTAAAAATGTGAATAAATTTGAAATAAAAGAGTTTAAAAAAAGGGTATAATAAAGAAACAAAATGTTTTAGAACACACACAATAGGTTATGCCCTAAATCCAAACAAAAATGTTTTAGGGCACATAAGTAATAAAAAAGACATTAAAATTTTAATTTGGCGTGATATGGTAATTTATAATACAGTCAAACCTCGTTAACACGAACACTCAAGGGGAAACTTTTTTTGTTCGTGTTAAAAGTAGTTCGTGTTATCCGACATGTTATACATTACATACAACTGGACGGGCAATCGAAAACAGTTCGTGCTAAAAGTAATTCGCGTTAAGCGTGCTCGTGTTAACGAGGTTTGACTGTATTTTAACTTGTACACTATCTGGTAAAAGTATGCGGACATTTCTGAGTTTAGATATTTTATCTAATATCTAGAGAAGCACTTAAGGAATTGTTCTTGAAATTCAGGGATGTAAATAACATGTTTGGCTTCATATTTTTCAGTGAAGATATAGTCTCGAGGGCAATTAAGGGTTTAACAACAAATTGAATAAAAATAATGTTATTTGGGGTCGGATTTACAAAACCTCAGAATGATCTGAAACTGTAAAAAAATGATTAAATAGACGCAATACAACTCGTGATGTATTCATTTGTGTAAGAATAGTAGGTATGTTCACGAGGATATAAACGTTTCTTTTAAAGATTGTAAAATTTTTCGCTTGTTTTTTGTTTATAACACATTGTTTTCAACCAAATTTAACGCCACTTATAGAAAACTTGACAAATTGCAGAAGAAACATTGCGCTACAATTTAGAAAATGAATATATTGAATCTAGTATATTAAAATCTAATTTTCTGTTTGCATTTCACAACTACTACTCCTAGAATATGAAACGCAGCACGATGAAATTAACACTAGTTATATGTATGGATCCGAGAAAATCATATGCGCTCTCAGAATTTAAAAATTTGAATTAGTTTCTAAGATACTATTTTTTTGTAATTTTTAACGAAGTTTCTTTAAAGATGGCAACTAAATTATACTCCATTTTTGTGAGAAAAAGGTAAATGTTATCGTCTGCTATCCGAAATGGTGAACAAATATCTTAATTTTTGTTTTGAATCAATATATTGATATAATGATTTTTAATTTACATTATCTTTAAAACAACGTATGTAAAGAAAACTCATATGAGTTTCTTCCACATTTACTAAATTTATTATAAAAAATTTGAAAGATTTTAATAATATTGATCCGTATGAAATAATATTTTCCGAATTTGTTTAAAATATAAATGGGTGGACTATGAGAGAACATCGAGTTTTGAGCATGGAGTCTGAACATACGTACAGGGCATATGCTCAGACTAAAAGTTTTTATCCAAACCATAGAAATCCACACTGCAAAACTTGACGCGCCTGGACGAATTCGTTGAGACAAGTTGGACAAGTAAACACATATTAACTCGGAAATAAAGGCTCTCCAATTTCTTATACAAAATCCTCTCGACCAATGGAATTTTATTGCTCGTAAATCGCCATTTTTTTTCATAAAGACATTCTACTATAATTGCATCAAAATCGCACAACTTGCAAAATGTAATTTTCGTAATTTTCAGTTTATTTACATTGTACACATGGTTTCTTGTTTCCAATAAGAAATTTAACATAATTAATATTATAAATCTATGTAACATTAAATAGATTTCCCCCCATCACCCCCCCCCCCAAAAAAAAAAAAACGAAAGGTCTCATGCAATGCCAGTGTAACACATCGGATTGCTTCGCCAGCTAATATTTTATAAAGTATGATCATTTCCATGAAATAATGCGAACTGCGCATGCGCGAATGACTGAAATATTTTTATTTCACAATTTATTACTCGACTTTAAAGGGCAACATACGGCTAATCAGATATCGTGAAAATTCAGTAAGTGATCGGCAATGAAGAGAAGCTAATAGATCAGTTACTTTCTCATAAAAACTAGGCGTTAAGAATATTTTCACACATTGTCATTTTTTTTCATAAATCAAAAAATAATTACACTAAATTGCATACAAAAACCGATCATCTTAATACGCATACATATTTATAAATGAAGGGGGAAAATAACGTCAAAAATTTTCCCGTGAACGATACTCATTCTCGAAACGCATGGCTGACAGTACAAATTTTTAAAAAACTGGCTGATGAAACTAGATATGGATTTCAAAAAATGGAACAGAAAAATTGTGTTGTTTTTGAATAACGTAAACAGTCATAAAATCTATGACAGTTCTGTATGCCTCACTAATATTAAACTACAGTTTCTGCATCGCAAAACAACATGCAAAATTCAGCCCTTAGATCAAGGCATAATTAGATCATTCAAAGCCCTTTACCGAAGACAAATAATCAAAGATCTTTTGCATCATTTGGATGATATCGAATCCTTTGCTGGAATTCATAAGAAAATAAACCTTTTAACAGCCATGCACTTTTCTAAAAAAGCATGGGACAGTGTGCCTGTAAAAGTCATTGAAAATTGCTTCAGAAAAGCGAAATTTGTGAAATTGGAAAAACTCGAAAGTGAAATACGGGATGATGAAACCATAATTTATGATTTTGAGGACAGTAGAATTCAAGATTTCGAGGAATTTGAGACAGGATATTTCGGACAGCTAAAATTTACTCAGACGGAGTTTGTGCAATTTATTGAATTGGATGAAAATGAGACGACAGAAGCGATGAAGAAATGACCATATCTTCCTCGCAAGAAAAAGATAATGAGAGTGATGATGAGACAATCGAGCTATCCCTTTCTCTGAAAGAAGTAAATACATCCTATGCTGTAATTCGTCGACACTTTGAGGCTTGTGGAGGTGACTATAATATACTTTATAAATTAGAAAAAGAAATACAGAAATGTTCGACATCCGCGAAAAACCAGTCAACTATCACATCTTTCTTTCTGCCAAAGTAATATGTACATAAATTTAATTTTTTTTGGAATATTAAAAATCCATAGGGTATGTAATAACATTTGTCGTTTATGCTATCTATTTTTGTCTTTCTTTATTTTTAATGTTATTTCCTTATTATTTTGTTACATATGTGTTATTCTACCATAGCGAATAGATTAATGTCATGTACAAGGTGGCCATAATTAAACTGAAGGTACTCAGAGTGTTCTGTAGCGCGATCTAATTGCGAGAATGGCGCCAAATTTTGCTGGAATATTAAACTAGACGAGGGATGAAGGATTCCGCAAAAAATAGTTCCAAAAGTCACCGCTAGGGGAATATGGGGCGCTGTGTATTCGAAAAAGAGAGTTTCAAAAAAGAAGAATCAATACTGAAATAAAATTACCGTTTATTTAGAACATCCAACTCAGGTTCGATATGGCCGCCGTTTTTGTGGACCACATATTGCATTCTGTGCACAGCATTTACAACAGCAGAGAATAACATGTCTGCAGGAATCTCCCGTACAGTTCGCGATATGTTATCCTTCAACGTAGCCAGGTCCTGGACACCTCCGTGATAGACCTTGGACTTTAGGTAACTCCATAGCCAAAAGTCGCAGGGTGTAAGATCAGGGGACCGAGATGGCCATGCAGTTGGAAAACAGCGGCTAATGACTCTTTCTGTTGTGAATTTCTGTCGTAACAGCTGCTGTATCCGCAAAGCAATATGTGGAGGGGTTCCATCTTGCATGAAAATGATTTTCTCCAGGCACTGTATTTGCTGAAGTGCCGGAATAACAAAATTGTTTAGCATTTGGCGATATTTGTCTCCGGTAACAGAACAAGTTACAGGTCCTGTCGGAATAATTCTCATAGAAGAATGGACCTATGATCCTATCTGCTGTGAAACCACACCAAACAGTTATCTTTGGTGAATGCAAAGGAATTTCCTTGAATGCTCTTGGTGATGTTATCCCAAATTCGGCAGTTCTGGGTATTTACAGTTCCATTCAGGTAAAAGTGGCCCTCGTCTCCCCATAAGATTTTCCAGGGCCAAGCATCATCCAACTCCATTCTGGCAAGAAAAGTGAGAGCAAAAGTCAATAGCTTATAATGGTCGGTGTGACGCAACTCTTGTACACGGCTGATCTTGTACGGATAGAAGTGGATAATCTTTCGTAGGATTTTCCATACCGTACTTACGTATCCCACGAGCGCTGGAAGTGGTAGCAATATTGTTTGGTGCTCTGTCGACAATCGCCGTTGCCCCTTCTTCGATTGTATCCTGTGATACGGGTTTTCGTCCTCTGCCTGACTGAAAATTTAGAGAACCTGTTTTCTCAAACTTCTCAACCATTGCTTTTAAACCATTAATTGACAAAGGACCGTTACCTTTACGCATTTTTTGTGGTTTCTAAAAGCACGAAGAGCAGCTGGCGCATTGCACGGGTTGAGGTAAAAGTAGACTAGTAAACTAGTAGTAGAGCTTGCTCGAAAGAAGAAGGGAGACATTATGAAACATAACTTTCAATGAAATTGCTTCTAACTGTAGCACATTACCTTTTAAAGCCGAACAAGCTGGCACTGGGCCAAAAGATGTAACGTGAAATTTGAATAAATAACTTCTTCTTGTGCTGTTGCTTTCTTTGGGGCTCGGTAAGTGAAATTGCAGATAAAGAATCTTTAGCAGTGCTTATGTAAATTTTTAGCTTTTTATAAACTGTTACTATTTTGAGCTTGGATTAAATTGCTAAATTCGTTAAATAAACGGTAATTTTATTTCAGTATTGATTCTTCATTTTTTGAAACTCTCTTTTTCGAATACACAGCGCCACATATTTCCCTGGCGGTAACTTTTGGAACTAATTTTTTTTCGATGAGTCTTTCGTCCCAGTCTTATTTAATCTTCCTACAAAATTTGGCGCCATTCTCGCAATTAGATCGCGCTACAGAACACTCTGAGTACCGTCAGTTTAATTATGGCCACCTTGTATATATGTTTCCCCGGATATTCGAATACCGCTTAATCGAATACAACCTCTCGGAACCGTCAATATTCGTTTAAGCGGGTACTGTTAATTAAAATCCAACATTTAAGTTAGAAATGTGAACAAACACAAATACATTAAAACAGAAAATTGTTATAATAATAATAATAATAATAAAAAGTTTTTAGGGCACATCTAAGTCATGAAAAAGTACCAAAATTTGCTACGGAATAATGCGAAAATTTCTAATTTTAATCTATATATGTTCATACTTAACTGAAACTCAAAAATTTAAGTTAAAAATGTGAACAAATTCAAATAAAAATTTTTCAAACCTTATATAAAAAAGGGTTTTCAGGCAACACAGGTCATAAAAATTCATATTAAAAAAAAATAATAATAATAATTTGAAATGCAGAAGTTTAAGTTAGAAATGTGTGGAAATTCATATAATATTTTTAAAAATCTATAATTTTAAAAGTAAACAAATTTAGAAACGATAAAGTATAAAAATGCATCAACATTTTGATTTATTAAAAAAAAAAAAAAAAAAAAAAAAAAAAATCATAAAAATTAAATCAGAGCTCCCAAATAGTTTTTTTCCCCTTTAATACCAGCATTTCCTAAGAAACGTTTTCGTGGTAAGTTTCTGCAACATTAGCAATAGACGAGGTACGTTTCTACAAAATTTGCAAGAAAAATATTTAAAAAAAAAAAGAATTTTGTATGAAAAAAATGGTATTAAAAAACCGGACTTTTTGGGAGATCTGAAAATTTGATTTGACACGATGCACCAAATTTTAATATATTAACTGAAAATGAAAAGTTTAAGTTCAAAATGTTGATAAATTAAAAACAACAACAATAATAAAAAGACAAAACTCATTAAATGTATCAAAAAATTTTAACAACAGAAAATCTGACGTTTTTGCTTCTTGAAAAAGCAAACTTCTTGATAACAAAAAAAAAAAAAAAAAAAAAAAAAAAAATATATATATAGAACATAAAATAATAATAATAATAATAATAATAATAATGATAATAAACTAATCTACAAGTAATAAATAAAAATTTGAACGAAATACCTTTTTCATGATATATCACACTTTTCTTGTAATCACATCGTAATGTTCAAAAAAAGAAAAAATAAATAAATAATAAATGATAAAATTTTAGAATAAACCTCGATCACCGTCGGGAAAATTATGATTCCGTTGTCGATTCCTTTTCTATGGAAAATAAACAAACCTCTTGATTTTGGAAAGACAGGAAAATGACAAAGACATAATCAATTGAAAATAATAAGAAGAAAGAAAAATCATGCCTCAAGGATAGCTTATGAAATTGTAACAAAACATGGCCGTTTAAAGTTGAAAGATGATGTCAAGTAGTAAGTAAACAATTTGGAAAACGCATAACGCGTTTAAAATCCTGGTTTTAGCAAGAAACATATATAAGATCTATAGTTGGAAGATTATATGATGGGAAGAGTTAAAAAATTGAAAATTTTATACAAGGGAAATAAGCTTGCTGGGGCGAAACAAAAATCTAAAAAAAAAAAAAAAAAAAAAAAAAATCGTATTGGTTTCATTTACTTTTTATTTTGTTTTATTTTTATGTCAAAAAATAAAGCGTGGAGGGACAATTCCTAACTTAATAATTTACGTTAGTGGCTAAAATTGTGGAAACATTTTTAAAAAGGTGTATTTTTGATGTTTGATGATTCATAACACCACTTTCTCTTTAAGTAATACCATAAAAGTATGTACCAATGGAAATAAAATTGAAACAAAAATGCAAGGCAACAAATTTTACGAAGTAATGTTTATTAAATAAGCAGTTATAAAGAAGAAAATTGAAACATTGAAAAAATGAGATATACAAAAATTATCACAATGTCAGTTAAAATTTAGTTGGGTAACCTTTTACTATTAATTATGGCTTTACAACGCTATCCTGTGGAGTGAACCAAAATTCTGAAGCTGTATAATGTGATACCAAGATTGAATTACTGTTTCTATTAATTAGATTTTATTGCTGGGTTGCTTCTGTGCAAAAAGTTTCTTTAGTCGGCTCCATAGATTTTCAATTGGGTTAAGGTCTGGGCTATTCCCGAGTCATCCCAACAACGAAAACTGGAAACCAATTTTTGCACACTATAACAACATGACATGGAATCCTGTTCAAATATAAATACTTCGTTATCTTCGAAACGATCAAATGCAGAAAAGCTTCAGCTGGAATTGAAGTATTTCATTTATGTATTTTTGGGCATTCATACTCCCGGTAATAATCTAACCAATTCTGCCCACACGTTTTGATATAATACAACCTTATCATTAACATTGACTGGATGCTTCACGGACTGTGTAATGCAAATCCTCTCCCATTCTTCGACCTAATGTATTTTATGCCATCACAACCAATTAGGGAGATTTTGGTTTCCTCAGACCAAAAAACACTGTTTGATCGTCCCACTGTCCAGTTAACATGATTTATACCCCAGTTTAATCTTTTCAACCTCTGTTAGAGAGATAAAAATGCATTTTTGTGGAATTCTAGCATTTAAACCAAATCCTAGCAGTCTGACTCGGACAGTTCTTCCATTCAACTGCATAATTGGCTTGCGCCATTTCATTTTCTATAGATCCAGATAATTTTCTTCTGTCACATTATGCACAGGCTCTTAATTTTTCTACATACGAACCCAAAACATGGCCTCCCTCTGGATATTGCTATAGATTAACGTTTAAATTCTATAACAGAAGATGAAAAAATTGTGATAACGACAAAGACATAATGTCAAAATTTTAGGGAAAAAAAACCCTGCAAAAAGGTACTGTTATCTGAATATGAAGCAATAGATATTGATTTCGAAATTAATGGAGAATTAAATGTTGAAGAAATTATTAAAACTATTATATGCAAAGAGCCAGAAAATATAACAGATTCAAAATATGACTCTAGATCAGCATAGCTGCAAACCTTCCGGTTTTTTTTTCTAAGTCAAATAATAAAATTTGAACCAGAAATTTTATTAGTAAGTGACATGAAATTGAAATAAAGTGCCTATCACATAGAAACAAGAAACATTTGATTACATAAATTTTCTGGTTCAAGTGCGTTTATTTGATTAAACAAAATACGGAAGAGTGGCAGGTATGGATGACGAAATTCCTAACGTCCATGATAAAAAATGAGTAAGGGATGCAGTTAATATTTGAAAATTTTTAATCAGTAATGTCTTCAGCAGACAAAGAACTGAAATGTGTGTTCGAAATAGAAAGATTGGGTGACAAGTGTAGAAATAACAAATTACAACAAAAATCACTTGACAATTTGTTTTTTCAAAAAAGCATTTCTTTCCATTAAAATTTACAATTCATTATCTATTGTACTTATTTTTGCTCTATCTCTGCTATTATGATTCTATAAACGATAAAGGCAAGCTAATTTTGGCATTTAAAATTAACATGATCCTAATGATTTTAATTTTAGAGTGCAATGTGATTTTACAATTTAATATATTTAAAATAATTCAAATTATAGAAAAATTACCATTTTCTTAAGTTAGATAAGTATTTTTTTTTTTTAATGATAGCATGCACAAATATTTTCTTATTTAAATTTGGATAACTTGATTTTTTTCACGTCGTTTCCCTTTGAGTTCAAATTCAGTATCTACGTTCTGAACGGTTCAGCGTTTACGACTGGTACGACCGTAATTTAAAAAAATTTTCTATCGTACCAAATATACGACATTCTTTTAAGTATTGAAACATTATAAAAATAATAATATTAAAAATGTTTTTTTCAGTCATTCAAAACATTTCTCGTCCCTTTAATTATAAAGAAAGCATAGAAATTACATGTCTAGATTTAAAGCTGCGAAAATCAACTTAAAGATAGTTAGACGATTTATACCAAGTTTCTTAAAAATCTTCTTCGCTTCTCCCCATCCCTCTCCAAAAAATACCCATCTGTTATTTTTTTTTTTAACGAAATACAAGGTAAATAAAATGATATATAACTTGAAAAGAAAATTGTGAAGATAACTTACTTTTAAAATGTTTATAAAGGTTGTAAGGCACTTCGTAAGTTGAATGGGATTTATTTTTAAGTTATTTTAAGGTGGTTCTCAAGTGACCTGCTCAACAACGCGAAACTTTTTGACACATTTTCTGACTCATTTTTAAACACGAAGGCATAAAATTTACAAGCCTGACTATTGAAGTAATTTGGAATTTAAATGAGTTTTCCATTTTATGATAAATAGGTTACTTATTGAGTTATAAGCGATTAGTGTCACGTGACGACACGATTTTCTTCTTCCTCGTGCTGCGCCACACAGTGGTCCCAAATCGCGATCATGTGGCCAAAAATAATTTCTGGTTTTCCTATTGGTTGTATATGATTCATTTTTAGGTGCGTTCGTAATTATATAAATACGTAGCACCTATAGTCGTCGTTTGGTCCGTCCGTCTGTCCGTCCGTCTGTCTGTCTGTCTGTCCGCATATAACAACGCAAAAACTACCCAACCAAATGGTTTGAGATTTAAGATATATTATCTTTGCAGAATTTTGTCGAGACATTTCAAATTTTATTAAAATCGAATCAAAACTTTAGGAGATATTAATAAAAATATTTATTAAGAAATTAGAATTTTTTTTTTTTAAATCGGTGCTTTTTTGTTATAGGAGCTTCCGAAGTTTAATCGTCAAGCGACCGAGATGCTTATTTTATGACAGAAATTAATCTGCAGACGATAAAATTCATTTCACAGAATTAAAAATCATCAAGATCTGAATATTTATATAACTAGCTGATACATATATATCTGAATATTTATATAACTAGTTAAGATATTTGTATGAACAGTGTCATAAAATATACTTAAGTAGCTGTTTAACCCGTTCTACGCACGGGAGATCATGAATTTAATTCTAAAACGTGCGTACGAACGCACCTCGTTTGTAACGTTTGACGTACAATTTCCAACTTGTTGATTTTACAATGTTCTAAATGATATTACATTGTGAATCCAAATTAAATGTGATTGGGGGGGAGGGGTCGGGGGGGGGGCTGGAGGGGGAAAAGAGGGGTAAGTATTCATTAAATTATAACTTTCTTTTTCTACAATATTATTATTATTATTTTTTTTTTTACAGGGATGAGAATTTTCCATTCTTTTTGCTGGTGACTATTTTCTCAAAACACATATGGCGAAATGCTATTTTCTCTTTTTTAAAACAAATCATTAAATTCCGTCACCCTGTAAATTTGTATTCCTCCCCACCAGTTCCCTCAAAATATACAGTTTAAAATCATTAAAAAATTTTTTGTTTCTCTCTTTTCACTGTTATTTAAGATAAAGGACACAATAAAAGATATAAATAATCAATAAAATACTTTAATAAATCAGATAAATCCCCCCCCCCCCCCCACACACATGCGAAATGTATCATTCTTCCATTTGCTCGTATAGCATAGAAATTGTTTTATTTTTAATTATTTTTTAAGTTTTCGACATTTGTATTTACTATGAATTAATAGTAAATCATCCAATTCATTAAATAGATTATTTCTAAAAATTTCGATCCCCCCCCCCTTTTCACACACGCACACTATTTTGCCTCCATCTATCAGACAATGCACAATAACTTTGAAATAAAAAATAGACTCTGCCTTTGATACTGTTTCTGTAACATTAAATAAATAATCATTTGTCTAAATATCCCCTATCTCTTAAATTTACGCTTTCTTAGCCTTCTTAAAATTACGTCTTAAATTTTACCTCTTAAATTTACGCTTCCTTGTAAATAAATATTAGTAAATGCAAATAACTGCTAGCACTCTTAACTACAGATGTAATTACTAAATTAAATAAATATAATTTAATGCAATACTTGTACACATCATAAAATAATGAAAATTTCACTCGTCAAATCAAAATTTACCTAATACAACATCCATAGGGCACACTTTTACACTTATATCGATTTTCAGGTCGACACATTTCTCTAGCTAGTAAAAGCCTAAGAGATTTTTCTTTCATTTATTTTGTTTTGAGGGTTAATTGACTGTACATTTTCTGCAACTAACGTTACAAGAAAATGCTGTATGATGAGACGTTGAATTCAATGTTTTATTATACATTTTTGAAAATTTTATCTAAGAGATTATTTTTTTGTGTAATGAGAAAAAAATTGTAAATAAGTATGAAATCCATATATAAAATAAGTCTATATTAAAGTATCAATTTAAATTTAAATATATAAATAAATTAATGCAACTAAATCTAACTGAAATAATAAACTGTAATAAAAATATCGTTAATGAAAAATTTTACGATACATTTATATGACGGTACGTGAAAATTATAAAAAAATGTTTAATCAAAGTTATTTGTGAGTAAATAAACAATTTTTCAAAAAATTAGGAAATTTTGAAAAATCGAATGATATTTTTCAGTTGATTAAATTTCCTATGCCCGCATATTGGTAGCACTTAGTAAAAAAATATATAAATGGATTTTTAATATGTATTTCTTAAAATAAGGTCAAGCTTCAATATTAGTTTTAATATAAACAAAAAAAGCAAGAAAAAAAAGACAAATAATACTTGAATAAAAAAACTCGTCCCCAAACTTTTAACCCGCCCCCTCCTCCGCAAATTAAAAATACTTTAAATTCACGGTGTTCTGTTAATTAGCATGTTGCATTATATAAAAACAGTAAATTTTTGGTCAATGCGAAAACTGGAAAGATTTTAAACCAGATAACTGATATTTGACTAATATCGCAATATGCAATGTCCAGCTTCAAACTATTGGTTCTCACAAAATCGCAAAAAATCGCAATGGATCTCTTTAGATATGTTTTTAGAAGGTTCATTTTACATGTTGTGCTATGGAAGTTCGGAGGACTCCAAAGGACTTTTTTTATAGATCACTTTTTATGAATAAAAATGCCTTAAAACTGCGTATTTTTTAAAAAAATTCCTCTTTTACTTACCCATCATACGTAGTATAGGCTAAGTCTTGTAATCGTTTTGAAAATCGAATTTTTTTTTTTTGACGGATTTACACGTTTCAGACACTGGAGATTCCGAAAAACATATTTTTAGAAAAAAAATTTTGCCGTCCGTCTGTGTGTGTGTCTGTGTGTCTGTAAAGGCTCTATCTCCCGAAAAAATTGAGATAGAAACTTGCAATTCGGTATGTACTTAGTATGTAATAATGGGAAGAAGCCTATTTAATTTCAATAACCTCGATTAACCGGAACTATTTTTTTCGGACTCTCGAAATATTCGTTCTGATAAAAGGTATATAAAAATTTTCGAAATTGTTTATTTTAAGAAATGAATATAAAAGACAGTAAAAAAACATAAATTTTGCATAAAGCATGAAGTCGATCGGATAATGAGTTGCCGAGATATTTGGAATCCTATTTTCCACATTCTTCGATTTTTCATGACCCTGTATTTCATCCAAATTTTACTTCAAAGATATATTTTAATTGGAAATTTGATGCTTAATCAGATGCAATAAGCCGCTAGTTAATAGGATTATTATTTTTGGAGTTATAAGGATGTTTCTTTCAAGCAATTCAGTAATCGAGCCTTTAAAGCGAAGCTAACGAGAAAGAAAGGCTACCGCGGTGCTTTACGAGTTACGTTTTTTACAGATCGCCGGAGTCACGTGATGCTCGAATGCACCAATGGAGGTGTACGAAAAGAGCATCACGTCACTCTAGCGGTCTGTAAAAAAAGATAAGTGGAATGTAGTGTGGTAGCCTGTCTTTTTCGTTAGCCTCGCTTTAAAGTTTATGACGTCATCAAGCCACGATTTTATTTGAATTGCAATGCATTTTATAAGTAGTTTACACATTTTTATTTTAATATTTTACATTATGCATATCCATGATGGGTAAGTATTACGGTGGCCCCCAACGACTAGTTTTAATTTTTGACAGATTTTGCAATTCAAAAATCGAATTAAAGACGTAATTTATTGTTGTTTCAGAGACGCATAATGAAAAAAAAACAACAAACCATGTGAAAAGGGCTTAATTAGCGTTTGAATGTAGCGAATTTGCCTAAAATTCACATCACAACGAGAATTGTTCAAAACTTCCAACTTCACACAAGCATTGCGAATATATGTGTGCTTATAAAATCAAAATATTTAAGAGCATAAATCTTCAGATACTTCTAAATACTGTGGAATGTATTTCATTTCGAAATTTGAAACTTCGCTTTTTTGATTTTTGGCCACATAATTACGGTTTGGGATTACTGTGCGCCGTCGGAAATTCGGTTCAAAACGCTGACTTTGACCGTATTTTCTGAAAGATCTTCTGCCTTTATAAAAAAAATGAAAAACGTCTTTCGATTACAAAGTTCCTGAATAAGAACACCTGCCAATTTCATGCGTTTCCGAACAAAAATAAATTAAGAAATATGTCCTAAAATAGCCAGTTTGAGAACAGCATTAACAAATTTTAGTTGTGAAACTATTATTTCCTATATAGAACCTTAAACTTCTGGGATGAGTGTATGTCCTGAATTTGGTATGATTCAATTTATTCAGCGGCGCTTTATCTAAATATACAGGATGAGCTATAACTGACTCAGCAAAGTTTTTCTTTAATCACTTTTGAATCAATGCCTTTCATTTTTATAAAATTTATATAAAAATAAAATTTTTAATGTTCAAAGTAATGTACAAATAAAATAGTGTGAATAAGAAAGCTTTCACATTGACTTGTTGAACAAATTGGTAAGACACATAAATAAATGCAAAAAATTCTTAATAGCACCATAAAATAAAGGAATGCTTTTCGAAAAAACTTTGTCTTCCTTCTTCAGGCACAAGAAGATGTGCTACAACTTTGAAGGCAGGAGCAAGGCTGTCTTGCTCATTTTTTCGACAAGACTTGCACATTTCTTTATTTTATGGTGTTATTAATTTTTTTTGTCTTTTTTAAAGAAATCTTTGTTATGTTATTGAGTGTTTAAAAAGTTTTGTGTATATTTTTAATTTTTTTCGTTTGGCTACTGTAAAAGTGATTAATGAAGAGAATAAAGAAAACGTCTGCATTATTTTGAAGATTTTTATTAAAAAGTTCTAACAAGGAATAATTTGCTTTTATTTCGTTTTTACTACTTTTTGTGCTTCTAGATGTATTTTCAAATTTGATAGAAATAATCAAAAATGTCACCATCATGGTTAACTACAGAATAGTGAGCCATTATTGAAATGAATTATAATTTGTGTGATCACTCACCATTCAAAATATGCGAAGAAATAAAAGATAAAAAAGGGTAACAAAAGCTACTCAGAATTGCATTAAATGTTCTGATATCAAAGTTTAAGGCATGTTTTCAATTCCAAATGAGTTACTTTCTGATACACTTCTGAATTCATTTTTGTTCAGAAACGCATGACATTGGCAGGTCTTCTTTTTCGGAAACTATGATGTAATCAAATGTCGTTTTCCTTTTTTTGGTAAAGGCACAAGATTTTTCAGAAAATACCGTCAAATAACCGTTTTGAATCGAAGTTCCGGATGCTGCAGCGCAAGAAAGGAGGAAAATTTGTTGTCACGTGACAAAAATCGCTTTTAACTCGATAAGTAATTTATTTATCAAAAATGGAAAACTCTTCCGATTCCAAATATCTTCGATAGTCAGGCTTACCAGTTTTATGCCTTTACGTTTAAAAATGAGTCAGAAAATATGTCAGAAAGTTTCGTTGAGCAATTAATTTGAGAACCACTTTAAGACCGCTGTGAGTGGAGCAGATTTTTATGTCAAAAATGACGAAAAGTTAACAAGTATTTAAATTTGCGAAAACGTTTGAAAATTTAAAAAATAAATTAGAATCAAGTGTCACTATAGCGACTATCACGGGAATGTGAAAGTTTTAGAATAAATGTTCAACGTAGTAGTTTCATGTAAAAATTATACAAATGTGCATATTTTGAATATAAGGTGCACACTTTGAATTTTATTTTGATATAAATTAATTTTTAGAAATGGACTGCATTAAGCCGTGAAATCAACACCTGTGCGAATTCTCACCGAGCAAAATTTCAAATCGTCAGCGTTTTTTGAAAACATGCTTTCATTATTTTTACTTTTTCATTAACAAAATGAAATGTTTGGAAGAAATGAATATCATAGTTAGATTCCTCATCAGATTTCGTATAGGTTCAAAACGTATACTTTGACAGTATTTTACGAAAGATCATCTGCCTTTACCAAAAACGGGAAAACGTCTTTCGATTACATTGTTTCTGAATAAAAACACTTGCCAATTTCATGCGTTTCCGAATAAAAACGAATTCAGAATTATGTGTCAGAAAGTAGCTCTTTTGGATTTGAAAACAGACTTGGAATAGTGGTGTTCATTGCTTCTAGACGCACGAAGTTTCCATAAAGTATTCTTTAATCAATGCATTGCATCCATTCGTGTGTTTTGTTGAGTTAATACATTATAGAAAGCGAAAATGGTGGTGTGAATGTTTCAAGGTGTTTATTTTGAGTTTTACACTTTGTCTTTAATCAATACTTATAAGCGATTCTTGTCATGTGACAACATGTTTTTCCTCATTCTGGCGTTGTTGCGTCGGGAATTCAGTTCAAAACGCCTACTTTGACAGTATTTTATGAAAGATCATCTGCCTTTACAAAAAACGGGAAAACGTCTTTCGATTACATTGTTTCTGCAGTTGCCAATTTCATGCGTATCCGAATAAAAATGAATTCAGAAATGTGCCAGAAAGTAGCTCTTTTGGATTTTAGAACAGACTTGCGGATTCATTGTTTCTTCTAGTGTTCATTGTTTCTAGAGGCACGAAGTTTCCATAAAGTATCCTTTAACGAATGAATTGCATCCATTCGTGTGTTTTGTTGAAGAGTTAATGCATATTATAGAGAGTGAAAATGGTGATGTGGATGTTTCAAGGTGTTTATTCTGAGTTTTACACTTTGTCTTTAATCAGTAATTTGTAACGTTTCTCTGTAATTGTAGAAAATTTCAACTGTGGCGTTTTTTTTTTTTTTTTTTTTTTTTTTTTGAACGTTGGATTGGATAGGGATTTCTCATTCTGTAAAATATAACAAATGCAGGATCAAACGGTTACACGATTTTTTTTTAATCTTGCTCTCGTTCTTTTTCTTTTCTTTTCTTTTCTTTCTATACTTGTTCAGCCTGCGAACTTGGATGGTTCTATTAAATTTGCTGGTATTACACAGTAAGCGGTTTGCCCGTATTTTTCTGTTATCCAAAAACAATTTAAATCAACTGTAGAGAAAAACATTTTTAACAGAATTGTATTTTAAGATATGTGTAAGACAAAGGGATATGAAATGCATATTTTAGAAACAAACTGTGTGAGAAAATTTAAATGAACATCAGTTTTACAAGAATTTTTATGAAAATGCAGGAAAGCCCAGGCTCGTTCAGGGTGTTAAAATTTTTCCAGCTTATTAAAATAAAGTCCTTCCGGCCTGTACCGGGAGGAAAAGGTAGCTTTCCTATATCTTCGTTTTAAAATTTTATCTAATGTTACACGAAAACAGCAAGTTAAAATGCAAAGAAACGTTTACAAAAGATTCGTTAATACTGAATTTGAATAAGAAATTCGCCAAATTATTGAGCAATAGCCAAATTGGCTTCATTTATGAAGACTTATTTTGGTCGCCAAATTTGGCGATATTTCGCCAAATGACGCCAATTTTGGCGAGAATTTGGCGCTAACGGATATGAATATATAGTTTTATGCGTATGATTGGGAAAATTATTACAACAATGAAAGAAAATAATTTGCGAGTAATCGCGTTAATGTGCTGTTTTGTTTCAAAATGTCAGCCACCCTAGAAATTCAAACTGCTCTATCTCAGCCATTTTTTAAGATAGAGGTAAACCAAAAAATGCTCTGGAATCCTTGTATCAAGGCCTAACAGGTAATTAAAAAATAAATTTGAATTTTTAACTTTTTTGTATATTTATTTTAGTTTTAAATTTTTAAATGGCCGCCATCCTGAAACAAAATGGCGGACCAAGCTGGCCAACGAACTCGGTCGAGACATTAGTGACCTTAATACACATAATTAGTTTCATCAAAATCGATTTATAAATACGGGCGTTATCGTATGACATAGGTCAGATATATATATATATATGGAGATATATATATATATATATATATATATAAATCAACATCTGAACGGAGGGTGGTTTTGGGGTCTGGGGGGTCATGATCGGTGAAAATATATCAAAATTTTCCGGAATTGCTTTCCTCCGAACGGCTGCAATAGGTAGCTTTATACTTTTTTGTATTGAAAGCTACCTAAAATACACGGAACTCGGAATAATGGTAAAGTAATAAATACTGAAAAAAGTTATTCCAGATGAACAGATAAAATAAACTGTGAATGCAAAAGTTGAAACGTGCAAAATAATTGCCATAAACTGCGCATGTGACGCATGATTTTGCAACTGCGTAGAAAAAAAGTGGGGAAAAATAAAAAAATATACAGAAAAGTTAAAATAATAATCTTCTGAAATGAAAAAAGGTGCAAAAAAAATTATATATATATATATATATATATATATAATTATAATATCTATGAATTTCAAAAACATATCAAGGTCTATTATCATACTACTTAAATCTCCAAAGAGATAATTAATGATATTGTGTAGACAGAATACCACATATCTAATATTTAACATGTGCAATCATAATATTACCATAGCTCGTGCTTCAATGGTAATAGGCCAAATTTACTCATACCTGAATAATATTTAAAAAGTAAAAATATATAATCCGTTAACTGCCAGTTCAGTTTCCGTATTTCTATGGAATTTTTTTCTCCGATGACACGATTTCATGAATTAGTCAGAAATTAGCGAAAATAAATTAAAAAATATCCTTGACAGATAATAGTGCTAAATGTAAAGTTAATTTGTCATTTTCGCTGAAGCTTTGGGATTTATTTAAAATTTTTATTTTTACATTCTAAAAAAAAATTACGTACTTTTTCAGCGAAATTTTCGTAATTTTACGGATATTTTTTTCTTTTGCAGCCTTATAAAATTAATAATAATAATAATAATAATAATAATAATAATAATAATAACAATCCACAGCTTTAGAGAAAATGAAAATTTAGTATTATCTGTCAAAGATAATCTCAAATCCATACTTTTTTACAAATTCATAAAATTACTTTCATCGAAAAAAAAAAGAAGAAAAAAAAACCCTGTAAATATACGACAATTGTACTAACAATGAACGGAATTATTTTTTACAGTGTACGTACAGTTTTTCACGCACAGTTATGTAACTGTACAGAGATAGGAGCGTTAAAAAAGCGTGTGATAATAATCGAAGCGTATGGTATGATTATCATTTCTTGTTTAAATGGACACGCCTTCCTTTATGTTAATTTGTCGAAGCGAAAATCAAACTACAAAATAAGAAGGTATCAAATTTACTGACTGGTTGATAAACATACAGATAGATGTTACGACTTCTTTATTTATGATATTTGGATTGTCTGAATCTTGAAAAATACAGATCCATCCAAAAATCAATGTGAAAAATTTGTAACGTTTAGCAAAGGTCCGTATCTTAGGACTAAAATAATAATAATAATAATAAAATAATAATAATAATAATAATAATAATAATAATAAATAAAATAAATAAAAAAGCATTCTCTTATATGCTTCTAATGTTTATCTTTAAAATCAGACCCAATTTCACGTCTGCAATTTATGTTTTTCCCAAAAATTTCTTTTACAATACATAAATTTGGAAGGGGCACAGAACTCGATTATGGATTCGTTTTTTTATTACATCAGGTTGAAAGCGCAAGCAAGTAAATTTATTCAAAAAATAAATAATTTTCACCCTGTTTCTTTTTGGTAGATTTCGTAAGAAATACTACCTATTACATTCTCACCTAAGTTGGAAATTTTGAAAAATTTTTGCAGATCTACGCCGATCATGACTCCCAGAACCCAAAACCACCCCCAGTTCAAAACCTTATCTATCTATGTCACTTTTTTCTGACCACGATAACTGGAAAAATTCTGCATTAATCTTTTATAAACTGATACATAAAATCAAGGGGCATAAAAACTCAGTCAAGTTCGTTAACGGGCAAAATCGAACCGGGGGGGGGGGGGGGAATTGGGAGGGGCTTTTTGTGAAAACAGAAAACCCCCCATAATTTCTTAATTATTATACGTATCGAATCCGTTTAAAGTTATTATTACTTCTAGGAAAAGGGCCGAAAATTTATGTATGACAGATTTTTTATATAATTAAAAATGGCCCCAAGGGGGGGGGAAAGGGGGGGTTTAGAAGAAAAAAAATCATAGCTTCGTCAATTCACAAGATATCAAATTCGCGTAAATTTATTATTAATCCTCTTAATATTATCTAAAACTTTTATATTGACAAGTTTTTTATAGGACCAACCGTTATAGCAAAAAAAAATTTAAAAAAATTAAAAAAAATCCCTGCCGGCTCCGCCTGCAAACAAGTTATTTTTCGAAGTAGGCGGTTCCAACTCCCGCATCTTTTCGAAACTGATACAAAAAATCAAGGGGCATAAAATCTCGGTCAAGTTCGTTAATGGACAAAATCGAACCAAGGGGGGGATGGGGGGGGGGGGCTTTTTGTGAAAACAGAAAAAAACATAATTTCTTAATTATGATACGTATCGAATCCGTTTGAAGTTATTATTACTTCTAGGAACAGGGCCGAAAATTTATGTATGACAGATTTTTGATATAATTAAAAATTGCCTTAAGGGGGGGGGGGGGGGGTGTTAGAAGAAAAAAATTCATAACTTCGTCAATTCCCAAGATTTCAAATCCGCTTAAATTAATAATAAATCCTCTTAATATTATCTAAAACTTTTATATTGACAAGTTTTTTATAGGAAAAACACTTAAAACAAAACAAAACAAAACCCTGCTGGCTCTGCTTGCAAACAAGTTAGATTTCGAAGTAGGCGGTTCCAATTGCCGCATCATGGCAAAAAGGTAATTTTTTTCGCAATTCCCAACAAACAGGCGCCCCACGGTCTGCGTCTTCGAAATCTACCTGTGCCTGTAGGCCGAGCCGTCAGGGATTTTTTAAGATATGGCAACCGCAAGGATAAAATGAAACATTATTTAAACTATCTTCGTGAGATTTCTAAATCGATTTCCCAACTTATAATCGTAAAATAATTAATATTAAACTATTAATTGATAAAAGCATGTATTTTTTAAATGGTACACTTTCTGCTATTTATAATTTATTTTCTACTTTTTAGCCTTTAAAATATTTCATTGTTGCAGTTTCACAGCCGTTTGGCATACTTTGGCGAGCGTGAATTGGCACATAATTAAATTCATTGTTGTTTCACAACTCGCACATACAAAAACCAGGTTGAGTTAAATTAAAGTGTGCATAAAAAGAAAACAAGTGGGGTAAGTGTGATCGAAGATCGCTCAAAGGGTTTCGTTTAAAATTCCTTTCAAAACACTTTATCCTTTCTTTAATAAATCCAAATAAATTTTAGTTAGCAAAAAAAAAAAAAAAAAAAAAAAAAAAAAAGTCATGTTTTTTTATAAAGTAAAAAATTACCGATCTATTTTTTCTTTTTTTCGAATATCTAAACCAGCCCGATAGCGGGCGAAGCCCGCTATTATATTCTGTCATAATAATATCTGTCATGCGAACTAAATGCGATATTAAAAAAAATAATTTCAAAATTAAACATGTTGTACACCTTGAAAATGTTAAAATATGCGAATATTTCCATAATCGGATTTTTATCATGATTCAATATGTTTCTCAAACTCATATATTTACTATTCTCTATTACTCATATTGATACTCGCTTTGTATTATTCTCAAACATTTGAAAAATTCGTCAAACTTCCAATATGACATCAGATTTTATTTTTAATTCTCTAATGACGTGATAATGATCTGCTTTGTGTGCATACACATACTCAGACTCCTTGTATTATTGAGAAATATTTGAAAATTTCCGTTTTATTACCACTATGACGTCAATCATTTTTATTTCATTTTAATATTTTTTTTTCAATTGGTGAAACTTTTTATTTAATTTTCATTTTTCACGAAGAAATCGTTCAATAGAAAATTAATTATTGTAGAAAGAATTTCATTGCGGATTTTTAATTGTTGGCAACTGGTATAACGAAAAATGTTTAAATTATTTAATAGGAAAAGGCTGTTAGAATTTTGGTTTTTATCTCTATATTTATTAAAATAATACGATTTTTTCAAATTTTAATATTTTGAGCTTCATAGCTGGTATTCAACTAGATATACACAAAGTTTCAACTCTGTAAGTTACATAGTTTCTGAGAATGGCTCTGTGACGGACAGACAACGGAGCGGGAGTAATAGGTTTTCGTGAGATGAACAAAACCCTAAAAAGATAAAAATGACAAAAAAAAAAAAAAAAAAAAAAAAACAGACAAATAAGGAAATTACATATAGAAGATTTATTACTTTTATCCAGAATTCTTATATATTTTTCGCATATGTACGATCTCCGTTATAAACTGTTTTCGTTGTTGTTTTAACAGGTTTTCGGGAATCGACTGACATGCGGACAAGTGGAAAGATTTGTTGGGATTGCTGTCCCCTTTAACCGGAGTCTTTTTTTTTTAACCCTTTGTTAGTTAGAAATTTAAGGAGGCCATGTCAAAGTACATAAATGAATATCCCAACTTTACAGGGCTATTAAAAGAAAATAAAAACAAAAAAAGTATAACCTTGTTGTTTATCGGAAATCAGAAATAACAGTTGAAAGTTTAAATTCAATACAGTTGTAAGTGTTCAATGTGAGCCTAAGAACTTTATCGAGGTGGTACGATAACTCACCCCTCACTTATTTCAGCATGTTCGGTGTGACTCTTAGTATGGCTGCAGATATGCGTGTCCTAAGTTCGTCAACGTCATTTGGTTGCGGTGGAAAAAACACCTGATTTTTGATGAGGCCCAATAATAATTAAAAAAAAATCACATGGAGTGGTGTCAGGGCTGTAAGGAAGCTATGATGAAGAGCAGCATCTCGTCGTGCCATCTATCTCCAATTTCGTAAACTTTCAACTGTTATTTTTGATTTACGATGAACAACAAGGTTGTACTTTTTTTTTGTTTTCTTTTAATAGCTCTGTAAAGTTGATTCTATAAAGTTCATTTATGTACACCCTGTATATCCATAGATTCTGGTTTCACTCCACGACTCTGTTTGTTGACTGTAATGAAGCGCAAACCACATTTAAATAGAAAAATATTAAATTGTCTAAGAATCAAAAACGGATTGAAAATATTTTAAAGTTTCATTGATGTATAGGGATGAAAAAAATAATTCTGTAGCTGTGTCTAAAAAAGCCCAGGTAAAAAAAAAAAAGAGTGGTCTAAAATAGAAAAAAAAAAAAAAGGAGGAGGCAACGACATATAAATGCATGTGAATACAAAGACTGAAGCGTGCAAAAAGTGTGCGATAATAATCGAAGCGTACCGCATGATTATAATTTCTCATTTTAATGGACACGCCTTCTTTATGTTAATTTGTCGAAGAGAAAATCGAGCTACAAAATAAGAAGCTATCAAATGTACTGTCTGATTGATAAACATACAGATGGACGTCACGACTTCTTTATGATATTTGGATTGCCTAAACCCCACAAAATAAAGATCCATCAAAAACTCGAGGTGGAAAATTTGTACGATTAGCAAAGGTCCGTATCCTAGAACTAAGATAGAAAAAAAAAAACAAAAAGCAAGAAAGAGAGAGAAAAAGAAGAAAAGAGAAAATTAAAAAAACAAAAACAAAAAAAACATACAAATATGAAAATATTATATGGAAGATTGATTACTTCTATACAGAATTCTATATTCCTCGCATATATACGGTCTCCGTTGCAAACTGGTTGTTTCTAATTTCACTGTAACCGCGCACTCAATACCACAATTGCTCAACATGGTATCAGCTGACCACTAATTCGTTGGGGCAGATAAAAACTCCACCACAATCGATTTTTTTCGCGTCCGAAAAAACAATCGGCATTTTTAAGCGATTGGGCCAACCGCGATGCCATCAGGTTGGATTAGACGCTTGAACGAACGCTGACGAACTAGCCCACCCGCCCGCTTCCTTGGGGCCTGAGCCGCCCTGAAACGCGATACCACTAGAAGCACATACCACCTGAGTTACACGCTTTCATTCATGCGGTGACAGTACTCCGTTCATAAAATTTTATCAGTTCGTTTTTCTGCTTTTCTTTGGCTGAGTTTTTATTTTTGTGACGTAATTCGTCGGGCAAGGGTATTGGGTATCGCCTGAAACAATGTGTGGCACGAGTAGCATCTTGGACAAGAAAGGTACACCTGCGGTTGGACAACCTAAAAGGCGGTTACAGTGTGAGCGTTGATTTATCTCTAAACATTCTTTTGTCCTCCGAGAAATTTTTATTTTGTGAGCTTGAAGACTTTATTACAATGATAGTTATGATGTTTGGGGTTACATTGGGGAGTCGCAGACGATTTTGTTTCATACACTGTATTTTCAAAAATAAGCTGTTTATCTCCAAACATTGTTGTTTAGTTTGTTTGAATCATTTTAAGATTACAAAATTTATCAAATTTCCTTAGAACATGTCGATATAGTATATATTTTTAAATGCCAGTTATGAAGTTTGAGGTTACATTAGGGAATCGTAGATCATTTTGTTTCATACACTCATATTGATGCTTTTTCAAAAATAAGCTGTTTATCTCCAAACATTATTGTTTAGTTTGTTCAAATCATTTTAAGATTACAAAATTTATCAAATTTCATTAGAACATGTCGATATATATTTTTTTACAATGCTAGTTATGATGTTTGGGGTTACATTGGGGAGTCGCAGATGATTTTGTTTCATACACTCATAGTAACGAATTTTCAAAAATAAGCTGTTTATCTCCAAACATTGTTGTTTAGTATGTTTAAATCATTTTATTATTACAAAATTTGTCAAATTTCATTAGAACATCTCGATATATATTTACAATGCTAGTTATAATGTTTGGGGTTACATTGGGGGGTTGCAGACGATTTTGTTTCATACACTGCATTTTCAAAAATAAGGTGTTTATCGCCGAACATTGTTGTTTAGTTTGTTCAAATCATTTTAAGATTACAAAATTTATAAAATTTCATTTGAGCATGTCGATATATTTTTACAATGCTTAGTTATGAGGTTTGGGGCTACGTTGGGGAGTCGCAGATGATTTTGTTTCATACACTCAAGTAATGCATTTTCAAAAATAAGCTTTTTATCTCTAAACATTGTTGTTTAATTTGTGTAAATCATTTTAAGATTACAAAATTTATCAAGTTACATTAGAACATGTCGATATATTTTTACAATGCTAGTTATGATGTTTGGGGTTGTGCATTGAGAAGTCGTAGATGGATTTGTTTCATAAACTTATATTAACACGTTCACTGCCGGGTTAAAATTAGCGGAATTTTATTTTAGTTAGAAAGTTCAAATTCATACCAGAAAATACTAATAGCAATATTTACTTTATTTAATTACAGACATTTCGTGATTACATATAATAAAAATTCTTCTTTCGAAATTTCCGGTACGAATTCGTAATTTGAGATTGAGAAAACCGCGAGTATACTCGTGGTTGGCAGAGAATGGCTTATTAGATTTTCAAAAAATAAGCTATTTATCTCGAATCTCCAACTTATATTAATACATTTTCAAAAAGTAAGCTTTTTATCTCCAAACATTGTTGCTTAGTTTGTATAATTCATTTCTAAGTTAAAAACTTCATTATCGTGATAGTAAATAACTATTAAGTTTCATTAGGACATATGTCGATATATTCTACAATGTTTGGGGCTACATTGGGTAGTCGCGGATAGCTTTGTTTCAGGAAAACACATTAATGCATTAAAAAAAAAAAAGCTCTTTATCTCCAAACATTGTTGTTCAGTTTTATAATTTAATTTGAGGTTTACAGACATAATTATAATGATGGTAACAACGATCTCGTTTCATAAAGACATTTCAATATATTTTACATTGATAGTTATGATGTTTGGGATTACACGGAGGGGCCGCGGACGCGTAGATATATATTAATGCACTTTTCAAAAATAAGTTCTAAACATTGTTTATTAATTTGTATAATTAATTTTAATATTGACAAATTGATTATCATGGTGGTAAGTTACAAATTTGATTACAAACTTGATTATCATTAGAAAACGTTGTTCTTGTTTCCTATATACAGGGTGTGCCAAAAACATTGACTTCGGCTTTTATTCCTTAAATATTGTTCATAGACATATTTTATAAATTACAAAGTTACGTAAAAAAGGTACAGAATTTAATGAATTCGATTACATTCGAAAAAATACAAATTAAAATTTTTATTCGGCCCCCGTACAAAAAATTTCTCAATGAGTAAAATGTGCTACATACACTTATAAGGTCAAGTACAAAATTTCAGCATTTTATCATAAAAAGTCGCAGAACTATGAAAATACATAAATACTGGCTGAAACCACTTTTCGATGCCTGGATATGAATTCGCAAAAAGAAAAAAAAATCATGTCAGATGATCACGTTTCAGGTCGTAATCAAATTACGAAAGAAAATAATGATTGCATAAATAAATAATAATTGTACTATTATTGGTACAAAGTTATCTAAACTGTGTAGAAATAATAACTTTACACAAAGATTACAAGCTTGTTCAAAATGTTTTTCATCCATGCCAACGCACCGATCAAAGGGGAGATATTTGCATATGCAAACATTTCTAAGCTGTTCTAATGTTCATCGACTGTGCCTTTTCCAAGTTTTTTTCTGTAATGCATTATGTACAATTTTAAAGTATTTTTCAGGAAGCATATTTCGTAAATTTGTAAATAAAACTTAAGATAAGAGCCACATTTTATTTATGATTATGATGCATTTCTGCTCGCGTCATCTACACTATAGCTGTAAACATTTACATTTTAGTTTATGATTAACCCCTCACAAACTTTATTTAAACATATCTCTGAGACTTTTTATGATAAAATGCTGAAAGTACATGACCTCATTAGTGTGCGGGACACATTTTACTCATTGGGAATTTTTTGTACATGGCCGTATAAGAATTTAAATTTGGTTTCTTCAAATTCAGTCCCCTGAAAATTTTAATCTATTTCATAAAATTCTGTACTTTTTTACGTAATTTTGTAATTTATAATATATGTCTGATCAATATTTAAGGAATAAAAGCTGAGGTCAATGTTTTTGGGACACCCCGTATATATATGTAATAAATATGCTGAAGATTAAACATTAATTACATTAAAACTTTAATATTACCGCTAATTGACTATTTTCATCTCTTGCAAAGAAATGCAGTGACTGTGTTAAGTCCAAAATGTGTCATCCAAAAGAGAAACCAAGTGAATTTATTTATAGAAGATTAATTTTTACTCACTTCTGCTAAAAATGTAACACGGGTAGTCAAGAGCTGAAAGAGCTCTAAGATAGGAACTTAATCTAAATGTTTAACAGTAGTTTGTAGAATATTGCACGTGTAGAATTTCATTTTAATTACATATTCTTAAATGGAAACACAAGCGTATTTACTAACAGTCGTCTAATAGCTAAATTTCGTATTTCAGCTAAGAAAGTGATTGATACCAAGAAGTGATGTGCCAATCTAACTAAGGATATTCAAAAATATGAATTACCGTAAGGAGATCGCAACGTCATGAAAGGTGAGAATATTTACTTATCCTTTATTTAACTGTAAATGCATTCAAGAACAGTTTTTCCTAATTTTATTCACACGCTAAGACTTTCGCTGCTCTGCGACGAATTCCTCTTTCATATAAACACTTTCCAACACATCCAGAAAACTGTAACGAAACTTCACCGTTAAATACTTTGAAAGAAGATATGTAAGTAAACAGTTTAGAAAACATACAACGCATTGAAAATATAGTTTTCGAAATTACTCTCTATTGTCAAAAAGGTAGTCGGATTATTTTGTGCAGCCCTGTACATGATCTATATATTTGCATATTTACTACCTAGCATTATCAAAATTTGTTTAGGTAGAAAAGTCACATTTAGCAACTTTCGCTAATCGATTGAAATGCACTCGAAATCTTTTGTACAGCCCTGTATATTCTTTAAAGACTTTTGTACACACCACATAGTAAGCTAAAACTTAATTCAGGTAAAAAACGCATAAGGCAACTTAAAACTCACTTCCAGCAATTACCAACCATAAACGACAATGCATCTTGTTCTTTGCGTAGCCTTGTATATGAATTTATTTATATTTCCCAAACTTCTATTAGTCTACTAAATATAGTTCAGCAGGAAAATGCGAAACACAATTAACAACTACCCCAGCCACTCATTTCCATAGTCTGTAATACGTACGAATTCACTTGCGCTGCCCTGTAGTATATGATCAACCGAATTTATACACACCACGTACTATGCAAAAATTTAAACTTAAAAGCACAAACCAAAGTTACACACACTTATCACACATACATTGTAATTATTGAACGTATACCGTAACCTATATATTTTGTGTGTCCCTATAAATGAACGGTAAATGCAATGCACACTATACTTTTAAGCGAGCAATTTATAGTGCACCTCAGTAATGCATATAAATTTCATTATGTTTGAAATAGTGAAACATCATTAAATTACACTGCAAACGATTTTCCCCCGTAGAATAATGTGTAACAGAATCCTTTGTTTGAACCTGTAAATGTTTATTAATAAATGTTTTGCGCCCCATATTCTGCAAAAAACATGTTTTAGTGCGCTTCATAATTGTATATCAATTTTATCATGTTTCAAATGGCATAGCATCATCAAAAAGCACTTGAAAGGAATTTTTCCCATCGACTGTAATGCAACAGAATACTTTTGATTGTCCCTGTAAAAAAACTATACCTGCTACACATTTCAATTTGAATAGGGATCATGCTGTTGTAAACGACAATAGCATACAAAAATTTCAGGGTAATCAGAGTACATTTACGGGAGTTAGAGCACAGACAGACGGCAGACGGACAGACAAACCGAAGACATAAATACTTTTCAACTAGGTTGGAAAGTGTTACAAAGCATGAAAATTTAACAAATTGTTGCATCGAAGTGCAGTTTACACCACAAAACGTGACAGAAAGTAGAATTTCTCATGGAAAAATGGTTTAAAGAGTCCCAAAGGTCTGGTCAAATTTCGAAAACTCACAAAAAGTTAACAAATCGTATCAGCAGCGTGCGATTTGTACGAAAAGACTTGGAAAATAATAAGAATTTTTGATGAAAAAAATATTAAATTATTTTTTTTTCGCAAAAAAAAAAAAAATAATAATAATAATAAAATAAAAATAAAAATAAAAATAAAAGTGAAATTTTGCCGAGTCTTATGGTGCAAACTGCACTTTACTTCTCCACTCGTATTTGAAATATTTATAAAAAATAAATAATTTCAGTTTGGTAATGCATAACATGCTTAGAAAATTATCGGAAATTTCAAAGTAGTAAAAAAAATATCTGAAGCGACTCCATTCGCTTTTCCGAACACTAGTATATGTATGCAAAACGTACCAAACAAGAAAGAAAAATCATGCTTCAAGCATCGATTATGAAACACTTTCCAACACATTCAAAATACTGCAACAAAACTTCACCGTTTAATAAGGTCAAAGATGATGCCTGAGTAAACAATTTGGAAAACGCATAACTCATTCGAAAACCTAATTTAACAAATTAACATCTATTGTCGGAAAAACATCCGAATTATTGTGAAGCCCTGTATATAATCGATAGATTTGTATACATGCATAGTATTCAAAAATTTAGTTCATTTAGGAAACACATAACACAGTTGAAAATTCCTCTTCAGCAATTTCCGTCAATAAACAGACAGTTACTTGAATTCTTTTGTGCAGTTCTGTATACGATCTATATAATGTATACAAACCAAGTAATATGTAAAAAATTACTGAATTTGTAAAACGTATACCACAACTGAAAACGCACTTCCAGCAATTATCGCTCATATTAGACAGTACTGTAATCGGATTATTTTTGTGTGTCCCTGTAAATGAACGATAAATTCTATACAAACCATATTGTATATAGTAAGGATCTTGTAGTGCTCCTCGGTGATATATATCATCTTCAATACGTTTGAAATAGGGTAACATCATTAAAATACATTGCAAACGATTTTTCTCCCATAGAGAATGATGTAACGGAATTCTTTTGAATGCCCTGTAAATGAAATCTAAATGCTACACACTTTATTTTCAATACAGAACATGCCAGGATGGACATAAGTAACAAATATCAATTACATGGCAATCAGATTATAAATATGCAGGTTAGAGCACGGCCAGACAGACGGTCAGACCAGCGAAATCCATTAACACTTAGCAACTAGGTTGGAAAATGTAAAAAAATAAAAATAAACAAGTTGGAAATTCTATGTTAAATATGAGGTGCGTTCGTTTTATAACTAATTGCACAATGTAAAAAAAATCATCCTTATTATTTCAGCGAAATGAATTATATCGTCTGCTATGAGCGAAATGAGCAAGCCTTTTTTTTTTTTTTTTTTTTTTTTTTTTTTTTTTTTTTTTTTTTTTTATTACGTATGCCACGTTTACAAATACGATTTTTTTTTCTACACCAGACAGCGAATGATTACTTCCATGGTGTAATATTTTTATGACTTATAATGAACGAATCTCCTGTGTTTATTTATTCTAATGGATTGAGATATTCGGCTGTTAACCTAATTTCCACTGAAGTCATCTCAGAATCTATACATTTTTTAATGTAACTCATCTTTCAAGCAAACAATATTTTTGAACTGTCTTTATAAAAATGTAACTTTTATGCAATTTTATTCGAAAAAATTATTTTGACTAAAAATGGTCGCCTGGTGTAGGAAAAGAGAAGTGGTTTGCCCGTATTTGTTTTCCTCAAGTCACATGACTTGCGCTTTTATTATACAGATTACGTACGATAGGATTTAATAGAATAAAGTAAACTTTTATTAATATATCTTTTTAAGTTTTGATTCGATTTTCATAAAATTTGAAATGGCTCGACAAAATTCTACAACGATAATATATATTAAATTTCAAACCATTCGGTTGGGTAGTTTTCGAGCTGTTATATGCGGACGGACGGACGGACGGACAGACAGACGGAAGAGACAGACGACGACTATAGGTGCTAAGTATTTATATAATTACGAACGCACCTAAAAAGGGTATTTTTATAAGTTCCTGACACGTTCAACCGAACAGGGCGACCTACCAAAAAGGTTTTAGCTTACTTCCCTGCCAGTAGGGAAATTGAACTGCGAGCCACACAAACAAGTGGAAAAACCTCTGAAAATGAAGATCCCCCGACCAAAACTTCGTCTGGTCCTGCTAAGGACGAAAACAGTGGGAGATCCCCTAACCCTCGATGAAATTAATTTTGACAAATTAACATTACACTGACATTATTTTAGAGATATAATACTTAAATAGAGTACAAAACAGAATACTATAACAGTAAAGAACATATCCCATATCATAATTGTACTGAACATCAACACTGTTTGCTAAGGGGTCAGTTACCCTTTAAAGTGTCAAAAATTCGAATTTTTTTTTCTATTAGCTTATAATTAAATATGATTCTTCAGGAACATTTTAAAATGAACCCCATGCAAAAATTCAGTTTAGAAGAGGAGTGATGCTTAAAAAAGTCTTAGCTCTTTTTATATGATCAACGGGCAGTTTGATCTTTAAAGTTAATTTTCTGAAAACGACGATTATGGTCATTGCGCGCACGATTTCTGAAAAATGGTTGATTAGAATTTCATAAAATTTTGATTAAATGCATTAACCATACAGATGCACAAAATGACCTATTATGTTTCTCAGGTAACAAATTTAGAATTCATGACTACTTTTGCATTAAAAAAAACTCGCGATTTCGAATTTTTCTAACTTTTTTTTTCTGAGGATCTACACATTTTATTTTTTTCATCGTTTGGTCATTTTGAGTACACATTATATTTGTACTCATTAAAAAATTTTTGGCTCGTTTTAGCCATTCAAATGTGAAAAATCATGCGTGCAATGCGTGCTTGAATAATTCCTTTGTAAAAAGCATATTATATTTTAAGATAAATTAAAAAGCTTTATAAAAGTGTATACATTTTTTGAGAATTTTAATTTATAAAATTAATCTTTATTAATATGTGTTTTAAATTTTATAATTCAAAGTCAATCAGCTACGGAGTTACTGTAATTCTAATAGAGGTCCCCTTTTCATGTATTTTGTGAGTTCAACGGGTACCTGACCCCAGTTAATAACACAAATAAAATTAAAATAAAATTAAAAATGCTATACCACAATTAAACCAATATGTACAAAACTTTTACCAAATGTTAATTTTTTTTTTCTTTTTTTAAATCAAAGGTTTTTCAACTTATCATACTGTGCGTACACTTTTCAAATTCAAATATTTACAAAAACTATGATCATTGTTTCCCATTTCCTTAACTGTACATATACTTTGTCGGATTTTTTAACCTAAATTTCTATTACTTTTTCTTTTCTCTTCCCCTTCCCTCCTCCCTTCTTCTTTCTTTTTTTTTAATACTGTGCATACATTTACCAATTTCAAATATTATCAAAATCTTTAACCAAATTCTTATACTGTGCTTACATTTTACCAAATTAATTTATTGAAAATTCTTATTTAATGGAATTAGCTGTGGATTCTAACGCTGGAAATCCCGTTTTGAAAATGGAGACGTTACACCTGCACCACTAATGCTTGATTATTACGTCACCGTGGATATACCTTACAGAATCGGTCCCAAAATGGTTTGAGAAGGGGTTAAATACTTAATCCGTCGGTCGATTTTTATGAATTACAGTTCTTGTGACAGTGGTCTATAACATATTAGCCAAATGGGAGTTCAATAGGAAGTATCGTTTGAGAGTTATCGTGCTCACTCACACATATTCTCATACAAATTACGATTACAATATTTCCCTTATAGCTATGTGTTTGGAAAATAATAAAACTAGCTTTTCAGTTGACTTTTTCATTAACACCAATACCAATAACACTTGATGTCATTCTACATAAAAATAACATTGAAAAAAATCGTACAGTTTTCTTTTAAAATCTAGATAAAGATTTTTTAAACATTGTAGCTACTTTTAGGTAGCTTTCAATACAAAAAAGTATAAAGCTACCTATTGCAGCCGTTCGGAGGAAAGCAGTTCTGGAAAATTTCGATATATTTTCACCGATCATGACCCCCAGACCCCAAAACCACTCTCCGTTCAAATGTTGATTTATATATATAGATATATCCATATATATTTATTTTTTAATTAAGTGTTAGGCCTTGATACAAGGATTCCAGAGTATTTTTTGGTTTATTTCTATCTTAAAAAATGGCTGAGATAGAGCAGTTTGAAATTCTAGGGTGGCTGACATTTTGAAACAAGACAGCACATTACAAAAAAGTCCTTCCGGCCTGTACCGGGAGGAAAAGGTAGCTTTCCTATATCTTCGTTTTAAAATTTTAGCTAATGTTAGACGAACACAGCAAGTTAAAATGCAAAGAAAATGTTTACAAAAGATTCGTTAATACTGACTTTGAATAAGAAATTCGCCAAATTATTGAGCAATAGCCAATATGGCTTCATTTATGAAGACTTATTTTGGTCGCCAAATTTGGCGATAGTTCGCCAAATGTCGCCAAGTTTGGCGAGAATTTGGCGCTAACGGATATGAATATATTAGGTAGCTTTCAATACAAAAAAGTCCTTTCGGCCTGTACCGGGAGGAAAAGGTAGCTTTCCTATATCTTCGTTTTAAAATTTTAGCTAATGTTACACGAAAACAGCAAGCTAAAATGCAAAGAAACGTTTACAAAAGATTCGTTAATAATGAATTTGAATAAGAAATTCGCCAAATTATTGAGCAATAGCCAAATTGGCTTCATTTATGAAGACTTATTTTGATCGCCAAATTTGGCGATATTTCGCCAAATGTCGCCAATTTTGGCGTTAACGGATACGAATATATAGTTTTATTCCTATGATTGGGAAAATTATTACAACAATGAAAGAAAATAATTTGCGAGTAATCGCGTTAATGTGCTGTTTTGTTTCAAAATGGCAGCCACCCTAGAATTTCAAACTGCTCTATCTCAGCCATTTTTTAAGATAGAAGTAAACCAAAAAAAGCTCTGGAATCCTTGTATCAAGGCCTAACACGTAATTAAAAAATAAATTTGAATTTTTAAATTTTTTGTATATTTATTTTAGATTTTAAGTTATTTTACATCTTTAAATGGCCGCCATCTTGAAACAAAATGGCGGACCAAGCTGGCCAACGAACTCGGTCAAGACATTAGTGACCTTAATACACACAATTAGTTTCATCAAAATCGATTCATAATTACGGGCGTTATCGTATGACATAGGTGAGATATATATACATATATATATATATATATATATATGGATATATCTATATATATAAATCAACATTTGGACGGAGGGTGGTTTTGGGGTCTGGGGGTCATGATCGGTGAAAATATATCGAAATTTTCCGAATTGGAAATATATCGAAATTTTCCAATAGGTAGCTTTATACTTTTAGGTAGCTTTCAATACAAAAAAGTATAAAGCTACCTATTGCAGCCGTTCGGAGGAAAGCAGTTCCGGAAAATTTCGATATATTTTCACCGATCATGACCCCCAGACCCCAAAACCACCCTCCGTTCAAATGTTGATTTATATATATAGATATATCCATATATATATATATATATATATATATATATATATATATCTGTGCTATGTCATACGATAACGCTCGTATTTATAAATCAATTTTGATGAAACTAATTGGGTGTATTAAGCTAACCAATGTCTCGACCGAGTTCGTTGGCCAGCTTGGTCCGCCATTTTGTTTCAAGATGGCGGCCATTTAAAAATTTAAAACTAAAATAAATATACAAAAAAATTACAAATTCAAATTTATTTTTTAATTACGTTTTAGGCCTTGATACAAGGATTCCAGAGCATTTTTTGGTTTACCTCTATCTTAAAAAATGGCTGAGATAGAGCAGTTTGAAATTCTAGGGTGGCTGACATTTTGAAACAAAACAGCACATTAACGTGATTACTCGCAAATTATTTTCTTTCATTGTTGTAATAATTTTCTCAATCATACGCATAAAACTATATATTCATATCCGTTATCGCCAAAATTGGCGACATTGGCGACAAAATTGGCGACATTTGACGAAATATCGCCAAATTTGGTGACCAAAATAAGTCTTCATAAATGAAGCCAATTTGGCTATTGCTCAATAATTTGGCGAATTTCTTATTCAAATTCAGTATTAACGAATCTTTTGTAAACGTTTCTTTGCATTTTAACTTGCTGTGTTTGTCTAACATTAGCTAAAATTTTAAAACGAAGATATAGGAAAGCTACCTTTTCCTCCCGCTACAGGCCGGAAGGACTTTAGTTTTATGCGTATGATTGGGAAAATTGTTACAACAATGAAATTTTTTGCAATGTGTTGTCTTGTTTCAAAATGTCAGCCACCCTAGAATTTCAAACTGCTCTATCTCAGCCATTTTTTAAGATAGGGGTAAACCAAAAAATTCTCTGGAATCCTCGTATTAAGGCCTAACACTTAATTAAAAAATAAATTTGAATTTTTAACTTTATGTATATTTATTTTAGTTTTAAATGGCCGCCATCTTGAAACAAAATGGCGGACCAAGCTGGCCAACGAACTCGGTCGAGAAATTGGTGAGCTTAATACACACAATTAGTTTCATCAAAATTGATTTATAAATACGAGCGTTATCGTATGAAATAGGTCAGATATATATATATATATATATATATATATATATATATGGATATATCTCTATATATAAATCAACATTTGAACGGAGGGTAGTTTTGGGGGTCTGGGGGTCATGATCGGTGAAAATATATCAAAATTTTCTGGAACTGCTTTCCTCCGAACGGCTGCAATAGGTAGCTTTGCACTTTTTTGTATTGAAAGCTTCCTAAAACCAACGATTAATTTATGAGTTTTAGTGAACGCGATTTCTCGCAAATTATTTTCTTTCATTGCTGTAATCATTTTCCCAATCATATGCATAAAAGTATATATTATTCACATCCGTTAGCGCCAAATTCTCGCCAAACTTGGCGACAATTGACGAAATATCGCCAAATTTGGCGACCAAAACAAGTCTTTATAAATGAAGCCAACTTGGCTATTAGCTCAATAATTTAGCGAATTTCTTATTCAAATTCAGTATTAACGAATCTTTTGTAAATGGTTTCTTTGCATTTTAGCTTGTTGTTTTCGAGTAACATTAGCTAAAATTTTAAAACGAAGATATTGGAAAGTTACCTTTTCCTCCCGGTACAGGCTGGAAGGACTTGTTATATTGTTTTATGTCGGTAACATAAAAATAGCGGAGTTCCAGGAAATTGGTTTAACAGAAACCAGAAATTATATTCTTCTCTATCTTAAATCAATAACAACAAGAATGAAAAATCATGCGTCAAAGAAAGATTATGAAGCATCCTCCCACACATTCAGAATACTGTAACAAAACTTCTCCGTTTAATAAGAGGAAAGACGATGTCTAAGAAAGCAGTTTAGAAAAACGCATAACACATTTGAAAACCCAATTTTAGAAATTACCATCTACAGTTGGAAAAGTATTTGAATTGTTTGGTGCAGCCGTTTATATAATCTATACATTTGTATAATACTTACAAAGTATACCAAAAAGTAGTTTTGTTTGGGAACGCATAACACAGTTGAAAATTCCCTGTAAAAATATAGATAACTGTAAAAATATTAGCATTTTAATGTTTGAATAGTAATAATAATAATCGTTATTATTACCTAGAATTGTTATTTTCTACACTTATTGTAAATGGTATCTTTAATATTTAATTGTTTAATAAAGAAGTAGCAAATGAACATGGTTTATTTGCTAGGGAAAAGGATAACATTCCACCATTTCGCTAGAATACATTGTAAACATATTATAGTGTAGCGAGTAAAATAGGATATATTAATAAAAGTGAACACAAGTCTAAAAATAGTTATAATACCACATTTTACTATATTAAATTACCCAATCTGAAAATTTAGCATGAGAAACAAGAGAAAAATAAAGCAATTTAGAGCATATTTAGAGGGTTTTCTCTTTTTAGGTGCATTTTGCAAAGCAATTCAGCCTTCAAATTTCATTTAATCTATATAGAATATACTCACGTCGAATTTATCATCAAATTTGCGAAATTCATCGATTTTAACTGGTGGTTTAGTCGATTCTTAGTTTTTTCCGGATATTGTTACTCTGACGCTCAGAGTAGCCTGTAAAAATACTTTTACAACAACAAGTCAAACCAGATGAGAGAAACGATTAATTTTTTGTATCCTTGATTCATTCTGCTATGACTCCTTCGATATTATAATGAAACAAACTTTGAATTCACTTAAATCTGTACAATTTCTTTTACACTAAATAATTTTGATAATACCGTTAAGGTGAACTAACTTAAACGTAATGTCTATATTGTAGGAATACAGATTTCAAATGTTATTAGGTAGCTTTCATTACAAAACGCTACCTATTGCAGCCGTTCGGAGGAAAGCAAATTTTTAAAAAATTGATATATTTTCACCGATCATGACCCTTAGACCCCAAAACCACCCTCTGTTCGAATGTTGATGTATGTGTATAAAACATACCAAGGTCTCGACCGAGTTCGTTGGCCAGCTTCATCCGCTATCTTGTTTCAAAATGGCGGCCAGTTAAAAAAGTTTAAAATTTTTAAAAATTAAAAAAGATATACAAAATTTATAAATTAGAAAAAATGTTTCCATTAAGTGTTAGAACGTGATACAAGGATTCTGGAACATTTTTTGTTTTGGCTATATCTTAAAAAATGGCTGAGATATGGCAGTTTGAAGTTCTAGGGTGGCTGAGATTTTGAAACAATCTGATATTTGTTATGTTGTAATTCTCGCATTTATGAACCGATATGAATGTGACTGATCATGTGTAGAGAACATACCAAGGTCTCGACCGAGTTCGTTGACCAGCTTCACGCGCCATCTTGTATATCAAAATAGTGGCCAGTTAAATTTTTAAATATTTTTTTAATTAAAAAAGATGTATAAAATGTTATAAATTGAAAAAGTTGTTTCAGTTAAGTGTTAGATCTTGATACAAGGATTCCGGAACATTTTTTGTTTTGGCTTTATTTAAAAAATGGCTGAGATATGGCAGTTTGAAATTCTAGGGTGGCTGGCATTTTGAAACAATCTGATTTTTGTTATGCTGTAACTCTCATGCTGAAATTCGCATTCAAATTAAGTATTAACAAAAACCGGAATTGAATCTTTTATAATCGGGCTTCAAGCAGTTTAGCTTCGGGTGTTTGAGTAAAATGAGTTGAATTTTTAAAAACATGGACTATGAAAGCTACTTTTTCCTCCCGGTACAAGACGGAAGGACTTTTTTTAATGAGAAGACTTTTTCTCATTTTTAAGTTTAAATCAAGTCAACATTTTATTTGCCTTTTTCAATTAATATTTCAACAAATTTAATGTTTTTAATAGCATATTTTATTACTGGTTCGGATATAAATTGATTAACATGCACACACATAAAATATCGTATGGAATACTGTGATATTCTTTTAACGTATTAGTTGTTTTTTTAAATAAATATTTAAAATGTAATTTAGTAAAGTAATTTTATAAATATCTTGTTATAGTACTTCTCTATAATTATTATAAGTATTTATATGTCACGAATTGAAATCAACCGTTTGATGTTTGAAAGGGGAAAAAATTCACCTAACTAAAAGTCACTTGAGAAACACCTACTAAAACTACAAACAAATTCATTTTGATGTTCATCAAAAGTTAATGCATCATTAAACAAAAACGATTGCGCATCAGTAAAAATCATAAATGTGAATGCTAAAATAAATTATTTTGAAAAGTATGAATGTATAGATACGATTTCAATTTTTAAAGAGACGTGTTCAAAGTATCTTTTTTTGCAACTTATTTAAAAATGAATTTATAAGAAGCGCAGTGCATAATCAATTCTTCAACAAAGAGAATAAAAAATACAAGTAAAAATTCCGAAAGAACAATAATTTTATCTATATAATAAACAAGAACGAAAAATCATGCGTCAAGCATAGATTATGTAACACTTTCCAACGCTTCCAAAATAATTTTACAAATCATTACCGTTTAATAAGCTGAAAGATAACATCGAAGTAAACAATTTGGAAAACGCATAACATATTTAAAAACGTTATTTCAGGAATTTCCAACATATGCAATATTCGGAAAAATATCCGAATACATTTATTCAGCCCTGTATATGATCTATAGATTTGTATATATACTACATAGGATGCTAAATTTTAGTTTAGTTAGGAAACGCGTACCACAGTTTAAAATTCTCCTTCTGGAGTTTCTGTCAATAAACGGAAATGTGTTCGTGAACTTCTGTGCTGCCCTGTATATGATCTACAGAATTGATACACACCAAGTAATAAAGTATAAAAAAGTTACAATTAATTTTCATTTGTCTTGTTCAGTAAGTATCCTTTTGTTATATCCACTTATTATTGTCCAACAACAAATTCCTAAATCGTAAATTTGAGAAGTATATTTCCAATTTTCAAAAAAAAAAAAAAAAAAAAAAAAAAAAAACCTCCAAATGTTTCAAAAGCAATTTACACCAAAGCAGTTATTTTTGTAAAAGTTACGAAATTAAAATTTTTATGCTGTTACCTGGATCCTGTAAGTTATATATAGAAATATTTTCTCTATGTTATAGACGAGTAAAACAAATAAAATCCCAAATTTTTACGGATACTTTGAATTTCATGAATTTGCAGGGTTTTCTGGCGCTGAAAGCGGAACTATGTAGTTTTGGTGCCAGAAAACACTGCAAATTCATAAAATCCAAAATATTACAATTCAGTAAACTTTCTCCGTAAAATAATGGAGTTTTGATTGTCAGATAATGGGGGATTTTTTTTCCCAATGTAACACCTGAAGTAAGTATAAAAATTTAAAAATTTACAAAAATAACAAAATTATTATTTAGACGTAAATGATTTCTAAGATGATAAAGAACAACTTTCGAAATATTTTTGTAAATAGAAATTATACCTCTAATTCTATAACGGTTTGGTAAATTAGCCACTGGACAACGATGGGAAGGAACACTTAGTTACAGTTCTTTACGGTTCGGGTTGTACACCCGACCTGAATCCGAAATCTCTGCTTAAAGTCAATCTGAAATTCAACCCAGACCCGACAAAAAATTTTGTCAACCTGAACCTCATACATTTTGACCTGAATCCGAAATATGTTAAACCCGAACCCAAAGTCAAAGAAAATGTATCCATATTTGAATACAATATATTTTCAAATTATATATATATATATTAATTTGAAAAATATGCAGAACTTTCTCTTGAAAAATCGGGGCATCATGACACTGACCCGAAACCGAACCGAGCCCTATTTAAAGTCAACCCGTCGCGAACCTGCAACGAGAAAAAAGTATCTTCAACCCGATCTTATCGGAACCGCGGATCGGGCCGGGTAAAATCGGGTTAATTGGAAAGATGCAGGCCTCTACATCCGGTATGTATTTCTTAAATATATATATTTTACTGCGGGAATTGTAATTGTTCCCATGCAATAGGCATTTACCTTTGTACGATTTCACTGTTATGAACTTTATGGTATTTCATTAAACAAAACCAACTGAGCATTAAAGTTAATTGTAATAAAAATAGTTCTATAATTTTAATTGAAAATTTAATTTACGTAGACAAGATCTCAATTTTTAAAGACATGTTTAGGACATTTCATTTTGCCTCTGACTTATAAATGGATTTATAAGAAGTGCAAAAATGTCTTCGACTATATATATATATATATATATATATATATATACAGGGTGAGTCTAAATTGTTTTTACAAAATAAGGGGGTGATAGTACCCATCCAGACGAGCAATAATTACCATGGAACATATAGTTCCATTCCTCTCAGAGAGGCAGCAAAGAGTAAAATAAGAATTTCAACATGAACTTACAACAGTGTTGGGAAAGTGAATGAACGATACTAAAAAGTTGCACAATCTGATTTATTGATCAGACAAAAACTCACAGCAAGTGCTCAAAGTAGCAGCCACGCGTGTCGTTGCACAGTTCACGCCGGTGAAGGAAGGACTGACGTACCCTCTCGAAGATTCCTGGTGTTGTGTTAATTTTATCTGCGACAAGAACGATTCTCGCTGCGAGATCTTCAGCCGAGTCCCCAGGCGTCTCGTACACTAAAGATTTCCTGTGCCCCCAGAAGAAAAAGTCCAGTGGGTTGAGGTCCGGTGAGCGAGGAGGCCAAGTTACAGGTCCGCAACGTCCGATCCATCGTACGGGATATGTGGCATTCAAGAAGTGTCGGACAGTGCTGGAAAAGTGTGCTGGGTCTCCATTGTGCATAAACTACATGTCTCTCTGGATGGGGAACGGAACAGCCTGCAACAAACTGGGAAGCACTTGTTCCAAGAAGATACGGTATATTGAGCAGGTCGAACGGTTTCGCAAGATGTAAGGGCCAACCACGTAATCACTAAGGAAACTTGCCCAGATCTTCACGGAAAGTGTGAGGCCATCTTGCTTAGGAGATATGCTACGTAGACAGGTGCAAAATGACGTTAGAGGTGATGACTTGTTCATGTTCGACGCGTTTCGACTTTACTCTTTGCTGCCTCTCAGAGTGGAATGTGACCCTATGTTCCATAATAGTTATTGCTCGTTTGAATGCGTACTATCACCCTCTTATTTTGTAAAAACAATTTAGAATCACCCTGTATATATATATACATAAATGTTGAGAAAAATCTACAATATCTCACTCGAAACTCCTGTATGCAGCCCAAAAACCAGCATAATAGAATCTCATGTAAAATAGATTTTCCTCAGATTTTCAGCAGAGTCCACAAATCTGCCGGTAAACGTCAAGCATTTCGATTCATCATAACCTATCTTTCAACTTGAAGTTTTAGAGGCAGTTACGATAATAGAACGTACCGGGGGGGGGCGCATCTTTCATCATGCCGACAGACCCGACAGGTAGCACGTGAACAACAGTGAAACAGGCAATCAAGAGGGCACTGTACGAAATCCTTATTTTCCAATAATGGCAGACTTTCTCAGTGAACTCATTTTTCAGAGTTTCTACTGTCTGGAGAAACCTCTATTTTTCAGGTGAAAAACAGAACATATATGAGAAGGTAGAAATGATTATAGGAACAGAGTGTTTGGAATTAAGATTCAGTCAACTTGAATCTGGATAACGGAGTCGTGGCTCGGGTTGAACACTGCGGGCGATCATATTAAATCGCCGTTGGAAAATCCTTTCTCCGGCTAATGATCAAGTTTGATGTATGTCAGCCTTGTCCACTGAGTGAGAAACAGGTCCTTTTCCGTCAGGGAGGCAAGAATACGTATTTCCGTTCATTTACAAGCGCATCTTGACTTCTAGAAACTTTTTGCGAAGGGGTACCAGCAAGGGAGTAGTTTTTCCCTTTCGCGCCTATTTTTGAGTGGACTTTTGAAACTTTTTCGTGCTTGAGCACAGACTTTGATAAGAGCTGGACTTTATCTCCATTGATGTTTTGATTACAAGCTTTAAGAACCCTTTTTTTATTTATTGTCGTGAAATATTCATTTATTCAAGAAATATGTATTTTGTTGTTGTCGTACAGAAAATAATAAGTAGATTTGTTCCTGTTAAATGAGAACGGTTCCATTTGAATGTCAGCGCTACCTCTTCATACTTATAACATCGGACCTGTCACAATATATATAGATGAACAAAAATTCTCATAGAAATATTTTTACATTTTAACAGTACGAAGAAAAAAAATTAAATACAGACATCCTAACACTTCATTTATAAATACAAAATACGAGTTTATTTTTATGATAAAACAACGGAGTTTTGATAATTTTCTGATATTGCATATCTGTTGATTAAAAAGAATAACATGCTCATGATATACTAATAAAATGCTATCATTTCATTTTTTCCGTTTTCAGGAAAATTTATTCAAAAGATTTTCAGAAATTTAGTTCATATTACTCACACTAAATAAATACTGAGTTTGCACATTTTTTAGACGATTTTCATGGTACTTACAGAATTATTTAATATAATTTTTTTCTGTTTTAAATGTTCAATTTGGTAACCCTTATTCTGAACTACCTGTCTACACCGTAATTCCCATGACAATAATGCCTTTTGTAGTTTTGAAAGAGGTATTTTGGCCCATTCCTCTTGAACAGCTTTCCAAAGTCCATGATGTGTTGTAGTCCAACGTTTGGTTAACGCGCTTTTTAAAAGCCAAAACAGCAAAAATCCATGGGTACATCAAGATATTTAGCAGGTATATCAGTGAAAGGTTATAGCTCTGATACAAGTTTCTCGTTCCAGTTTTTCCCGGAAATTAACAATGGATTGTGATGCGTGACCGTGTGCTTTGTCTTGATGCAGTTCAACGGATTGATGACATTGGGGGAGGCGGGCGGGGGTTCATGTTCTAAGATTGGGAGTAAAATATGTTTCTGATAGTATGCAGAATTGATTTTAGCGTTTTAAACCATTCCTTTATTTTTAACTAGCAAAACCCGCAGCTTTGCTCGCGTAATTGTTGAAAAGTGCCAAGTGGTATTCGTGGATCTATTTTCATTAGAGGAAATTCTACTGGTAAATCAAAATTTACTAATTGAGCCACATTTGGTGTAAACTGCATTCTTATACTGCATTGGGCGAACATGAGACTTAAATGAATGAGAAGAGCTAAAATTAATTCCAAATTAATGGTAATTTAGAATATATTTTGATAGTTTTTCGCGCATTTCCTTTTTCATTTGAAATTTAGAAATTTTTAGAAACAGTTCTAAGCAAGTATTTGCATCTTAAATGTAAGCATCATACCAAATTCTAATCTTCTAGTTAAGCAAATTTCTGTAAAAACTAAATCACAGAAATTGCAATTTTAGAACTTTTTAGTTCCTGCACACATTAAAATTTCTAAATTTTTAAAAACTTCTGTGGATGAATTTGTGTCTCTAACGTAACAGCCATGTAAAATTTCAAGTTTCTATCCCTAACAATTTCAGATAAATCATAGTTTAGAATGTTTTAACTTTTCGAGCTCTTTTCACTCTTTTAAATTTCGATATTTTTTTAGAAACCATTCTTAGCGAGAATAAACCATAATTTATAACGTTTTCCACTCATTTTACACCTTTAATTTTTCAATTTTTAATAAACTGTTTATACCGAGCGTTTGCATCTTAAAAGTTACCACTATACTAAATTTCAAATTTCTAACCCGAATAAATCCAATTAAATCATAATGTAGAATGTTTTTAGAAGGTTTTCCGCTCATAGAAGACATTTAAATTTCGAATTTTTTAGAAACCGTTCTTAGCGAGTACTGAAATCATAAAATAGCGACCATACCAAACTTCAACTTTCTAGACCAGCAGCATCAATAAAATCGCAATTTTAGGAAGTATTTTGCTTCTGTACCTTTTTAAATTTCGCATTTTGTAAAAATTGTTCTGCGGGAGCATTTACGTCTAAAAAATAACTGAAGTTTCTATCCCTAACAATTTATATAAAAACATAATTTATAACGTTTTCCGCTCATTTTACACTTTTAAATTTCGAATTTTTAATAAACTGTTTATCCCGAGCGTCTGCATCTTAAAAGTTACCACTATATAAAATTTCAATTTTCTAACCCGAATTAATCCAATTAAATCATAAGATAGAACGTTTTCCGCTCATTTCAGCCTGTTAGATTACGAAATTTTTAGAAACCGGTCTTAGCAAGCATTTGCATTTAAAGAGTAACCACCATGTCAAATACATAGCTTTTATACCACCTGTACCACATAAATTGCAATTTTAGAATTTTTTTTGCTCCTGCCCTTCTAAATTTCGCATTTTTAGCAAACTGTTCTGGGCGAAATTTCAAGTTTCTATAGCCTTAACCGTTCCAAATAAATCGTAATTTAGAACGTTTTTAGAATTATTTTCACAGTTTTAAATCTCAATTAAAAAAAAAAGGAAACTCATCTGTGCGACCAGTTACGTCTTAAAATTAACAGCCATATCATACTTCAAGTTTCTATCTTTAACAATTCCATAGAAATCTCAATTTTGAACGTTTTTAGAACGCTTTTCCCGCATTTCACTTTTTTAAATTAAAATTTTTATCAAATTATTCTGTGCGAATTTATGTCTTAAAAGTAATAGTCATGTCAAATTTCAAGTTTCTATCCCTAACAATTCCATAGAAATTGTAATTTAGAACTCTTTAAAACGCTTTCCGCTCATTTCACCTTTGAAATTTTGAATTTTTTTACAAGCCACTGTTAGCGAGCATTTGTATCTTAAAAGTAACCGCCATGTCAAATTTGAAGTTTCTAAACCTGTCATAAAAAAATCGTAATTTAGAATGTTTTTCCTTCTTTACGCTTTGAAATTCCGATTTAAAAAAAACTGTTCTGTGTGTGCACTTGCGTCTTAAAAAGTATCTGCCATGTCAAATTTCAAGTTTCTGTTTTTAACAATCCCATAGAAATCGTAATTTAGAACGTTTTTAGAACACTTTTCCCTCATAAATTCCTATTATTTTCCCTTTCAATTTTCGAATTTTTTAGAAACTGTTCTTAGAGAGTATATATATATCTTATAAGTAACTACCTTGCACTATTTCATGTCCCAAATCCATTCAGTATCACAAAAATTGCAATTTTAGTACGTTTTTCGCTCCTGCAACGCCCTAAGGGCAGTGGAACTCGCACAAAAAATAGCTTATGTTAGGACACCGAGTGTCACCATAAATTTGCGACCATTACGTTTAAAATCGATTCGGTAGTTTCAGAGATTCCATAGAAATTGTAATTTAGAATGATTTTAGAACGCGTTTAACTCATTTCAACCTTTTAAATTTCGAATTTTTTAGAAACTGTTCTTAGAGAGAATTTACATCTTATAAGTAACTACCTTGCCAAATTTCAAATTTCTTGCCCCTTCAGTAAACGCAAAAATTGCAATTTTAGAACGTTTTTTGCTCCTGTACATCTTGAAGGTAGTGGTACCAACATAAAATATAGCCTGTGTAGGAGCAGGGATTGTCATCATCACTTTTAAAATCAGTTTTGTAGTTCCTGAGATTCCATAAGAAATTGTAATTTAGAATGTTTTTAGAACACATTTTACTCATTTCACCCTTTTAAATGTCGAATTTTTTTAGAATTCATTCTTAGAGAGCATTTACACCTTATAAGTAACTACAATGCCAAATTTCAAATTTTTAGCTTCTTCAGTATCGCAAAAATCACAATTTTAGAAAGTTTTTCGCTCCTGCACCCTCCTGTGGGTAGTGGCACAGACATAAAATATAGCCTATGTTGGAGCAGGGGTTGTCACCATCAACTTGCTACTGTCACTTTTGAAATCGGTTCGGTAGTTCCAGAGACTACCTCCTACAAACAAACAAAAAAACAAACGTTACTTCTCTATAATATTAGTATATATGTGCCGCTGCATACAATGCCAGCAACAATCACAAATCCTTTACTAAACCTTTCTTTAGATACATTGAACCATGTTTTAAGATTTTTTTCTCCCCTTTGATGGTAATAAATGAACCTCGTTTTATTATAATTATTTAAATAGATCCAAGCGTCATCTATTGTAACAACATTTTTCTATTTTTCTGGGGATAAATGCTTCTTATATAGAATTCTGCATCGTGTTCTACGTTCGGCGATGTCAGGTAGAAAGACGATGAACACTGTGTTCTTTAGCCTTTTAAAATATTCAAATCATTTTTAATGATTTTGTTAACAGTTAACACTGAGCATTTTAACAATTTAGAAACAGTCCTTTAACTTAGTGTATTTTATTTACCATAAAACATCTTACCTTTGCAATATTCGAAGAATTCCTTTTTGTTCTTGGGTACGTATTTGGAACAATTTTTCCACTTGACCTTAACATTTTTTCCCTCTCTTATTGACAATTGTCAGAACTCAAAAGAAAAAAAAAACGAAAACAAAACCGACATAGAAATGTGCCGCGAAACTGCGATGACGTGCTCGCAGGGCGGCTAATTCTTATTCTTAAATAAAACAAAACTAGACTTCAAATTTAAAACAAACAAATTAATAAATCTTAATTTTAATGGAATATTTAAATACAATGACTTAAAAACATTTTACACTGCTTAAATTTGGAATACACACACAATAAGCTTAAGTTTAGACTATATACAAGATTAAATTTAGAACACATACACAACTATATTACAATATTTACAGAGAAATAATCATACTATAAGTGCAAAAAACTAACTCACTTTCAAAATATGTGGCACGGTTGAACTGTACCTCCCGCATTTTAAATTATACCTTTTCTGTTGGCAGAAGCGATCTCAACCAAACCGGCTTAAATTAGAATATTTCCACAGTTGAAAGTATAACTGTATAGAACTGTATAGAAGCTTTTTTCTAGTAATAAATTTATCATATAAAACTTGTGTATTTGAATATATTTCATCGCAGCAAAAATTTGTGGGTCAACGCCCAAGACTTTAAAATTAAGTCTTCTTTAAATATTCTAACGCATGTTCAAAACTAAACTCAAAAACTCACAATACTACCTCAGCAGCATATCTATCTCTGATTACGTCAGCCAAAAGGGGCGGGCGAAAAATTATTACGTTAGCCTTTTTTTTTCCTACTCGATGCGCCATCTGCTTTTATTAATTACGTGGTTGAGATCAATCGCCAACATCCTCCCACCTTGATTTTCTTAAAATCAACTATTTCACAATTGACAAAAAATTCTTAATATTAGAAATGAAAGTTAAATTGAGCTATACTAGATTAAATAAAAAGACATGAAAAACGAAATAGTAAGAACTAAATTAAAATACAATATATAAATGATATAACATGATGAATTAGAGTTTCTAATAACTAAATGTCAAATAAAAGTCATTCTATTACAGTCTTAAACATTATTTCTTACGGGGTTTAAGCAACCTTCCATATCTCGATCTATTTTCCGTTGTAAGGGTGAGCACAGGATCTCCAGCAGTTGAAACCTCTAGTGGATAAAGTTTTTGAATTGGTCGTGTCAAACAACCGTTGTTCGTCTTTAACTGCACTACTCTGGAAGCACCATCCCTACTATTGTAGATTTTCACAATTTTTCCCATGGGCCACAACACACGTTTTTTATTTTCAATTTCGATGAGGACAACGTCCCCCACTTTCAGTTCTTGGCATTTAACACTGGCCTTTTGAACGAGTTGGCCCAAATATTCTTTGCGGAAACGATTTCTCAATTCCTGTCGCAAAGTGTTGCAATAACTCACACGCACATTCAGTTTATTGGAGTCGATGGAATCTAGATCAGGCACTCCCACTTGTTTTATATCTTGCAAAAACATGGAGGGTGTCAAAGGTATGAGCTCATCAGAATCATCTGAAACGTAAGTCAATGGACGACTGTTTATTGTGGCTTCAACATCACAAAGGATTGTTAAAAGCTCTTCAAAATTCACCGAGGATCTTCCTAAAATGCGCACGAGCAAAGTCTTAATTGAACGAATAAGACGCTCCCACCATCCCCCCCACCAGGCTGCAGTAGGGGGATTGAACTTCCACTTGATTGGATAACATTCATTTTCAGTGACTTTCTGCCAATCAAGCCGCTTCAATGCATTGTCCGTTCCTCTGAAATTGGTTCCGTTGTCGGAATACACCGTTGATGGACGTCCTCGTCTAGCGATGAATCTTCGGAAAGCTTGCAGGAAGGACTCCGTGCTGAGTGCCGTGAGGGGCTCAAGGTGAATTGCTCTGTACACTGCACAAGTGTATAACACGATCCAGGCTTTACCCTTTGGTTTTAAAAGCAGAGGGCCACAGAGATCAATTCCCGTTATTTCAAAAACCGCAGAATCCCTTACTCTGTCAAGGGGTAAATGTATTGGTGGAGTAGTTAAAGCTTTTGCCGTGAATCTTTTGCATACGACACAACGGCTTACGCAAGATCTTATATTTCTTTTTGAAGAAATTATCCAGTATTGCTGCCTTAATTTGGCAGCCAATATCTGCACACCAGCATGGCAGTACTGTATATGATATTCTGTTATCAGGCATTCAGTTAGGTAATGCTTGGACGGAAGAAGAACTGGATATAGAAAGGAGAGTTCATCATCACGTTCGATGATTTTAGTTTTCACACGAAGAACATCGTCATCACCTCGCACCACCAGCAGACCATGGACGGAATTTTCTTTCTCGTTAAAATACTTTTTCTGTTCTATACCCCACAGAATCATCTCAGCTTTAGTTTTTTCTTCCACTGTTAGAGTATTAGTATTATAAGAAGACTTCTTTCTCAGTTTATTCACAAACCGCAACATCCAGGAGAAAACTCTCACAATTTTGGAAAAACTAGAAAAACGTTCGTACCACTCAGGTCTCTCTATTTTCACGCTTAGGTCAATAATTTTTGTTCTTTTTAACTCTGATGCGATTAATTCTTCATCTGGTGAAAATTTAAATTCAGGCCACTCCTCGGGAGTAGCTCTCAGAAATTCAGGACCCTCCCACCAACCGCATCGTAACAGATGTTGGGAGGTACAGCCACGAGAGGCTATATCAGCAGGATTGATTTTTCCTGGAATGTGTCTCCAGCATTCTTTCTTCGACAGACTTCGAATCTCCTTGACTCTATTATTCACGAACACACCCCAGTTTTCGTCTCGTTGTATCCAGCAAAGAGCTACAGTTGCATCCGTCCAGTATTGGATGGGAACTTCTTCTAAGAACAAAGCGTCAGCAACGTATTTGGCTAAACGTGCACCTAAAACACATGCTAACAATTCCAATCGCGGAATTGTCACCTTCTTCAATGGAGATACACGAGATTTTGCTGCAACGAACTTCACATAAACCTTTCCATCTTCTTCACTTCTTAAAAATATAACGGTGGCATAAGCGCTTCTACTGGCGTCACAAAATACATGAAGTGACCAAGAATCTCTTTTTCCATAACCTATACGACGAGGAAACTTAAGCTGTGAAATACAAGACAGTCCCTGGTACCATCGTAAGAACCGAGTTTTTAATTCATCTGGCAAAGGTAAGTCCCAATTTGCCTTAATTGCCCAGGCTTCTTGAAGTATTAACTTTGCAGGTACCATTATTGGCACAACGAAACCTAGTGGATCAAATACCGAATGAACTATGGCTAGCAGTTTTCTTTTTGATAAGTCTGATGATATTTGATCCGTTTTGAATGGAATGAATAAATCATCATTTATACGGTCCCACTGAAGACCTAAAACGGGAGAGACATGATCAGTGTTCTGTGAAGATAAACTTTCATTTTCGGGACCAAATGTCCACATACGTAAGTCCATTTTGGCTTCGGCCATAATATTAGTTGCTTGGTTCATAAACTTTTCAAGTTCTGCGCTCGTATCAACTGAAGTTACGCAGTTATCTACATAAAATGAACTTAAAAGCTTTTGGGCAACAACTTCAAACTCTGTTGGCATATTTTTAAGGTGGAATGAGATCACCGCTGCCAACAGGTATGGGCTACTGGTAACCCCAAAAACAACCCTTTTATGACGGAATTCGCAAATATTTTTATTTTCCCACCAAAGAAATGTTAGATAATTTTGGTCTTCCCGCTTTATGCCAATCTGTAAAAATGCTCGCCTAATATCCGAAGTTACGCCAATCGCCTTTTCTCTAAACCTCATTAAAATCGCTGGGATTTCTTCTACGAGATTCGGACCTTTTATTAAACAATCATTTAGCGACAACGAATTATCGGATTTGCACGAGGCATCGAAAACGGGCCTAATTTTGCTAGTTAAACTATCTAACTTGATAACTGGATGATGTGGCAAGTAATGTCCCTTTATATTATTTTCAGATTCAGGGATTTTTTCTACTACGTCTTCAGACAGCCATTCATTAAATATCTTATCGTATTCGTCAAAGTTATTTAATTTCTTCAATTTACGAGTAGTGGCAAAAAGCCTTTTTTCTGCAATATGCCGATTAGAGGCAATGTTAGGTGGAAATTTTTGAACCCAAGGCAAGCTTACGCAATATCTCCCATCTTCGTTTCTATGAAGCCCCTTCAAAAATTGTTCCTGAGCTAATTGATCCTCCACCATTTTGGAAAACGTTTGCGCTTCATCTGCAATACCAATTGTTTCCAAACTCCACATATCAGAAACTTTCATGTTTTGAACATGAAGATTAGTTACTAACATGGATTGTGCACCTTCAAAACTCTGAACATTTAATCCTATTGGTTCTCCACACAAAGTCCAACCCAATTTAGTATTAATGGCTGTCAAACCCCCATTAAGTTGAATTACATCACCCGTTAGAATCTGTCCATAAATATCGCTACCTATTAAAATTTCTATTTCCGGGTAACCCTCACCCACATCTGAAATCCAAATTCTGTGCTTTTTTAATTCCTTCAATAAAGGACCTTTATAGACGCGTGGTATCCCTCCACAAATTTTTTCTTGATCTAGAAAGCAGAACTGATATTCCGTACGTCTTCCTACAGGACTTACTCTCATAGAATATTGTTTATGATTTTTAGACTCAGTTCTTGTTCCCCCAAACAGCGTGTGAGTTAAATTTTCAGAGGAAAGGCTTTCTAATTTTAAAGCTTCGACTGTAGATTTCAGAACATACGACCTTTGAGAACCGCAATCTAAAAGACACCTGACTTTTTTCCTCATGCCCCCTGACACTACTTCAACCATTAATGTCATAAGGAGGACTTCTTTTATACATGAAGGTGTAGACATAGTAGTTTGTACCGTAGTCGAGCTTTTTACACTCGCTGCACTCTCACTCTTTTTTTCTTGAATCTCGGGACATAAAATTATAGGGTGAGATCGCTTGCACAAATGGCATTGTATAAATTGTTTACAATCCCTAGCAAAATGTCCAGGCTTAAGACAGCGTAGGCAGCACTTTAACTCTTTTAATTTATCTAACCTTTCCTTTAGGGGCAAAGACCGAGCCAAGAAACACTCTTTACTCTCATGATTTTTTCCGCAAAAAACACACTTTTGCTCCCTGGTTGCTACCAAACTTGCAGCACTCACGGGAAGTTTTTTATTTTTGAATTTGACCTCTTTAGGGCGTTCTTCACGGGAGGAAGGACAAATTTCAAACCCTGACCGTGCAAGTTTGACTCTCTGTTCCCCTTCAACTTCTTTTCTCAAAAATTCTAAGAGATTCGAGAGACGTGGTCCATCGTTACTAAACAAAACGCTTCTCTGCCATACCCTAATCATTTCAGCCGATAAACATGATTCAACCATGGGATATAGCCAAGCAGCATTGGAGTCTTGGTGTACACCTAAAGACTCAAGAGCTCTGATATGGGACTCAATTTTGTCAAACAATGACATCAGGGGTAATTTATCTTTACCTTGTGAACGCACGTTTTGGATAATTAATTTTAACAATTCTCTCACATATATCTCAGTTAAAATTTCTTTGTTCCCAAAACGCTCCTCAAACGCAGAAATGACTTTCGGATAATTTTCCGAAGTTAAGGGATAACTCTCAATTAACTCATAAGCTCGAGTCCCCGGTAACATTGATTGTGCCAAATAATGAAATTTGTCAACATCATCCAGACTCTTATCCTCGTGGATTTTTTTAAACTGACCCCAGAACGAAAGAAAACTTAACAGTTGACCATCAAACTTTTTAATTTGAATTTTCGGTAATTTGTAACGTTTTTCATTACATGTATTTACACTACTATCAACATTAGAGCTCGTACTAATTTTAAAGTCCGAATTATCCATTTTTTCTTTTATTAGGCGACTGGGCGTTATAAATTCATCTGAATATTCCTCGCAACTTATAGCTTCAGTTTCTAAATCATCGTCAGTAGCCTTAGCTGTTATCATTAAATCTAACATTTCCGAATCATAAGATTTTAATTCAGTAATTATTGTTTGTAATTTAACAAATTTATCATCTAAAACGGATTTATCCGGTTCGACCTTTTTTAATTCGTCCTTTAAAACCTTAGTTGTTCTAGTAAAGCTGCTACGTGCCGTCGCACGTTTTTTCTTTAACGTCTCAACATTCATTTTTTATATAAATGGAAATATACTCAAAATCTCAATTTACAATCTTATCAATATTTCTAACAATGACTCGTATTCTCATAAATTCTAAGCTCAGGAAGCACAATATTATAATTCTAATTTAATACAATAAATTAAAATTCCCCTTACTGCTAACGTATGAAAACGAAAGTATATTTAAAATATAAATACTAAATATGCAGCATCAGTTATTCCTAACCTGAATACAACTATCAAATGGTATGATTATTTCTCAAAACCGAAATCAAAAATCATAATCAAAAACACAATCCTGGCTGGCTCGCCATTTTCTATGTCAGAACTCAAAAGAAAAAAAAAACGAAAACAAAACCGACATAGAAATGTGCCGCGAAACTGCGATGACGTGCTCGCAGTGCGGCTAATTCTTATTCTTAAATAAAACAAAACTAGACTTCAAATTTAAAACAAACAAATTAATAAATCTTAATTTTAATGGAATATTTAAATACAATGACTTAAAAACATTTTACACTGCTTAAATTTGGAATACACACACAATAAGCTTAAGTTTAGACTATATACAAGATTAAATTTAGAACACATACACAACTATATTACAATATTTACAGAGAAATAATCATACTATAAGTGCAAAAAACTAACTCACTTTCAAAATATGTGGCACGGTTGAACTGTACCTCCCGCATTTTAAATTATACCTTTTCTGTTGGCAGAAGCGATCTCAACCAAACCGGCTTAAATTAGAATATTTCCACAGTTGAAAGTATAACTGTATAGAACTGTATAGAAGCTTTTTTCTAGTAATAAATTTATCATATAAAACTTGTGTATTTGAATATATTTCATCGCAGCAAAAATTTGTGGGTCAACGCCCAAGACTTTAAAATTAAGTCTTCTTTAAATATTCTAACGCATGTTCAAAACTAAACTCAAAAACTCACAATACTACCTCAGCAGCATATCTATCTCTGATTACGTCAGCCAAAAGGGGCGGGCGAAAAATTATTACGTTAGCCTTTTTTTTTTCCTACTCGATGCGCCATCTGCTTTTATTAATTACGTGGTTGAGATCAATCGCCAACAACAATATTACCAACTGTGGCTATTGAAGGAGGAGTTCGTGCAACGCGATGTCTCGGAAGTTAATTAAAATACCTGTTGTATTCATCACAAATTTCAGTTACTTGAAAAAGGTTAAGATAAAATTCTCTTATTCTTCTGAAGGTGCTTTCATCTGCTATTTATATCCAAAGTAATTTTTAATCCAATGGTAATCCATAAAGGTATTCATATCACAGTTGTTGATATTATCACCATAACTGAAAAACTAAATAATTGGACACTAAATAAATTGGAGATCTTTCTTATATAGACGATTATATTTCTTGATTATCTAAAGACTTGTACACACAGCAAACAATTACATATAAACATTTATATTTAAACTTATCTTATTAAGCGTTATATATTTTACTTTATCTGAGCACACAGGCTCACGTGTGTTCGTGATTACATTTTGTTTCAGGACTGACGAATTAAAGTTATAAGTTCATAGTTCAGAGTTTTCCATTTACGTCATTCTTACGTCAGTGGAAAATACATACGTTGTACAAGGTTTCTCCGTAAGAATGTAATCTGACTATTAATGTTCTTTATTTCCTGATATAATTATTGTTCTAAATCTTCAACATATTTCACATAATAACAGTTTATTAATGTAGAATAGTTTTTGATCATTTATTTGACGTGGAGTAGCTATTAATCTTAATAAGTTGTTATTTACTACGCGATGAAGGATAAGTTGATGACTCGGCGCTTTTTCCTCTCTTCGGATCATCAAGTTCATTTTTGTTTTCCCCATTGCACGAGGAAATGAAACTACATTTTTTGTATTTAATTTTACGGATGAGGTTAACATTTCTAATATTCCCCCTTAAGCTCTTCCGAGGAATTGATCAAAATTTTCATTGAATTTCTATGTCTTTCCAGTATAGGTTTGGGTAAGGGTTTAGTTAATACGTCGGCTATCATCTGTTCTGTTGGACAATATTTTAATTCTATAATACCTTCTTCTTTAAGCTGTTTTAGGGCGTGCTATTTCACATCTATATGTTTAGTACGTTTACCAAACTTTTCGTTATGTATCATCTTTATGCACCTTTGGTTATCTTCATGCATTATGATCGGTTTTTCTTGAGTTAACCCTAAATCTTCAGCCAAATACTTGGAGGAGGTAATGTAAGTTTGGTTTTCTCTTGAACCAAATTTCGTACGGAGTTTTATTTGTAGCCTTTGTGGGTAGTCTGTTTTGGAGATGTGTTGCGGTATTTATTGCTTCACTCCAGAATCTGTGAGGTAACCCTGCTTCTGAGAGCATAGCTCAGGTCATTTCTATCAAGCTCCTATGCTTTCTCTCGGCAGTCCCGTTCTGACTCGGGCAGTGTGGAACTGTAAATTGATGTCCAATACCTCTTTTTCTAAGAAAGTCCTCCGTATTTTTACCTATATATTCGACCCCGTTATCCGATCTGAATGCTTTGGGATATCTCCCGAATTGTGTGTGAACCATTTGTGTATATTCCTTTCTCATACCTCATCTTTGTTCGATAGTAGGTATATTACTGTAAATCTTGAGTAGTCGTCAATAAAGGTGATAAAGTACTTTTTTCCCCCTAAAGAGGTTGTTCTAATCTGTCCACAGACGTCAGTATGTATCAGGTAAAGTACCTGTGTCGTTTTATGTTCAGATAATTTCGGATATGGTGCGTCACTAGATTTTCTTTTTATGCACGTTTTGTAGTGTGCTGCGTGACTGTAGTTGTTTATATTTATGCCATTGGCCAAGTTGTTTTTCATCATTTGTTTTATAATTTCGTAATTCCTATGACCTAGGCGTTTGTGCCAAAGTTCTAGGCATTCTTTATTTTTGCAGTCGTTTGCGATATTCTCTATGTTTGGGATATCTTTTTCTGAGAGAATTACCTCATATTAATTATTTTTCTTTTTTGCTTCCAGATACGTTTTCCGTTACAGGATAGCATGCATTTTTTCGTCTTCAAAGATTAATTTGTAACCGTGTTGAGTTGTTTTGCTCACAGAAATTCAGTTTGTTTCAAAATCTGGAACATATAAGGCATTTTTTAATTTTATTTTATTTGAGTCCCCGTTTGATGTTTTTGTTGTTATCATAACATCACCGGATCCGTAGGAATTGAGTGTGTTTCCATTCGCGATTATTACGGATGTATTTTCGGTGTTGTTTATTTCAATGAATATTTCTTTGCTGTTCGTAATATAGGAAGATGCTCCAGAATCAATAATCAAGGTTTGTTTTCTGGGCTTTTCGATTATAAATGCTGCATCTGGATTTTCGTTGTGATTTATTTGTACGTTTTTATTCATTTTTCCTTTCGTTTCGTAACCTATCTTTTTCACTATCACCGTTTATGTTTTCGAAGCAGAGCGACGCTGTAAACTTCTTTGGTTTATATGTTTGTTGTTTCGGTGTAGCTGTTTGTGAATTTCTATTTTTTAAGTGCCAGCATTCTTTATAGTTATGATTATATTGTCTACAGTACGTACAATATTTATTATGTTTTTTGTAATCATTATTTACGAACTTTTTCTGCGTTTGAAACGCTTTTGCCGAATTTTCGGTTTGTTCCGAGTTTTCTTTGTTATATTCATCAACAATTTTATTTTTTATATAATCTGGTGTTAGTTCGATTTCGGGCCTGACTTCGAGAGCTGTTATTAAAGTATTATAACTCGCTGGAAGTGAGCACAGTAGTAGTGCTGAAATATGCGAGTCACTGATATTTTCTCCAATTGCGGAGAGTTTGTCGATGGTTTTAAGAATTTGTGTTATGTGTCTTCTTGTTGCCGTGTTCTTGTAATTTAGCTCCTTATAGTTTTCTTAATAAGTACAATTTACTTGAAAGATTCGCTCTTTCATGAATATTCTTTCATGTGTCCAAAATTTTTACGTGCACGATTTGAGAGTCCTCGATACTTAAATTTATCATCGCCCTGGCCTTCTTATCTTTTTTTTTACCATTCTGGTGTTATGGGGGTTGGCGGTTCTTCTGTTATTAACTCGGATAAATTTTCTTTAATTAATAACATTTGCACTTTGAACTTCCATATCGATTAGTTATTTTTATTTAATTTTTCAATAAGTTGTGTTTCTTTAATTGAAGTCATTTCTTCGATTGATTTTTCTTTATTGTTTTGTTTATTAAGTTTATAAGTTTTTATTTAATTAGTAAACTATAAAGTCTTGTTGAGATGTATATATATATTTTTTCTTTCTTTCTTTTAAATCAGTTCTAAGTGATTTCTAAAATTAGTTTAAAAAGTTTTAAGCTTTAAAGCACACCTTCATTCCGAGACAATTTTCAGTCTCTATAATCATTGAAAGAGAAGTTCGTGAAACGCGATGTCTCGAAAGTTAATTAAAATACCTGTTGTATTCATCCCTAATTTCAGTTACTTGGAAAAGGATAAGATAAAATTCACTTACCTTTTCTGAAGGTGCTTTCATCTGCTATTTATATCCAAAGTGATTTTTAAACCAATGGTAATCTATAAAGGTATTCATATCACAGTTGTTGATATTATCACCATAACTGAAAAACTAAATAATTATATTAGTAATTGGACACTAAATAAATTGGAGATCTTTCTTATATAGACGATTATATTTCTTGATTATCTGAAGACTTGTACACACAGAAAACAATTACATATAAACATTTATATTTAAACTTATCTTATTAAGCGTTATATATTTTATTTTATCTGAGCACACAGGCTCACGTATGTTCGTGATTACATTTTGTTTCAGGACTGAAGAATTAAAGTTATAAGTTCATAGTTCAAAGTGTTTCATTTACGTCATTCTTACGTCAGTGGAAAATACATACGTTGCACAAGGTTTCTCCGTAAGAACGTAACCTGACTATTAATGTTCTTTATTTCCTGATATAATTATTGTTTCTATATCTTCAACATATTTCACATAATAACAGTTTATTAATGCAGAATAGTTTTTGATCATTTATTTGACATGGAGTGGCTATTAATCTTAATAAGTTGTTATTCACTACGCGATGAAATATAAGTTGATGACTCGGCACTTTTTCCTCTTTTCGGATCATCAAGTTCTTTTTTGTTTTCCCCATTGCAGGAGGAAATGAAACTACATGTTTTGTATTTAATTTTAGGGATGAGGTAAATATTTCTAGTAGCTTTAGATATAGAAAACCATATCTTTCGCAGCGTTTTTCTATAACTGAATACGAATAATTCTCTTCGGAATGTGCAAAAATATAGCCTTCCATCCATCGGATCTTTAAAAGTGTCATTTTGCATGTAAACAAAATTTCCAGTTGCTATAACGAGAATTTATAGTTTCAAAAACATATTAGCTGTGAAAAATAATTTCTCTATTGAGATGAGTTTTTTTTTTTTTTTACACCTTAACAAACTCGTCTAAAAAATGTGCGAAAAGCCTCTGTAATTTATTCGAAAGGTGATCCCATTTAAAGACTACGCTAGTAACGCAAAGACAGTCGCAAGCTAATGTTAAACCAATGACAGCGGTCTTTTCAAATTTATCGTTTGTATTTTAATATTTGTAAATGATTTCTTTACAGATGTACCCGATTACGAAAGATTAATTAGCCTTTTTAAAAGATTCTGCTTAGTGGATTTGGATGAAATTTGTACTGGTAGTTAGATAACTTTTCAGGGAACGTTTTAGTATATAAGATATCGGTCTACGCTGATTAGTTATAGAATTATAGTGAAAGTTCTATAATTAGGTCAATCCGATTATGGGATTATTAGATTTATTAGATTTCAGGAGAAATTGTTTAATATATGTGCATCTACAATTCAGAAATATTTTGTCCCAATATTCCATAGAATGAAAGTTGGTCACTACAACTATATAGGTTTATGATTATGAGTTTCTCGTTTTGTTTACATTTCTTGTGATAATACTTCAGTGAATTTTCGTAAGATCATTCGTAAGAGCAAAGTATGTACTAAACAAGAACGAAAAGTCATGTATCAAGCATAGATTATGAGATTTAATATCACAACATTATTGAATTTATATCACAACATTATCAGAATATTATTACGAAATTTCATATTTTATAAAATGAAATGAGATACCTCAATAAACGATTTAGAAAACACATAATCCATTTAAAACACCACTTTCAGCAATTATTATCTACAGATAATTATGTATGTGAATCCGTTTTTGCAACTTTCTATATTGTATATATATATATATATATATATATATATATATATATATGTGTGTAACCATAAATGAATTATTACCATAACACCAACTTAAACTATGAAATACTTAAACTATGCTTGATTAAGTATGTAATAATTAGTTGAGAATGAAAGTATTCCCCAACACACTGAATATAGATACCAAAAACTTATTTAAAAGAAGAAGAAATTAAATTAAAAATTGAATGAATGAAATTGAATGAATGAAATGAAATTCGTGGAATTTAGACAGAATTATCAAGTCCCAAATGCCTAAATACCACAAATAAAATGAGTGGTTTCATCATCATATTAGCCATAACATTGCTAAAGAATATGATTTTGGGACTACCACTCATAAACAATGAATCAAACCTGTGAAAAAATAAAAAATAAATACAATATTAAAAAGGAAAGAAACCATACCTATAATATACAGATAAAACTTGAAATAGAATCATAAAGTACATAATCCATTTGGATTAAAAAAGATACCTGTGCACCACATGAACCACACATGAACACAACCAAACAGAGGGAATGAATTGAAAATCATTACATGTTGCCAAATTTAGTTTTAGAAAATGTTTTACCATGTTGCCTGAATAGATGTTAGAATAATATGAATATTATTGTAAAGCAACCGAAACCACGGTGCTGCCATCTATTAGGGTAAAAAGTGAATATACGTTGAATAAAAATAGTATTGGATGAAAATTAATATTTAAAAATTAAACCATATACTATCTAAAAATGATAGCAATTAGTTAAATAATAAATAAATGAAATTAATTAATAAATAATAAATAGAATATCCAATTACATTAAAGTAATGGATGTATTAATGAATAATTCTATGTTAAAATAAGATGTAAGATGGAAAAATTAATAATTAAAGCAACATAAAAATATATGTTACCATGAAATGACATAGCAACTATTAAATAGCGGTGCCAAAAATGCAACATCACAAAAATTAAATTAAATTAAAATACTAAATATTTGAATTAAGATACAAATGATTTAAAATTAATAATAATTAAATATTGAAATTAATAATTAACATATAATGTTTCTTCATACAAAGTTAAAAATTAAATAATCTTGATATAAGTGGTAAGGGTAGAACGTTTAATAAAAATTAAAACATGTATTATATTAACACTTTAGAAAAGTATACATTATATTAGAAGTTAATATGATATTGTCCACCGTAGGCATTAATCTAAATGCATTAGATCAAAAACATTCTTAATATTAATGAATATAAATTCATTTAAATTAATTAAATAATGAATATGTAAATATAACTAAATTAATATACATATAAAAATATCACATCACAGTCCAAATAAAATGTGTAAATCAAAATGCCCCCTTTTTATTTTTTATTTTTTTAATATAAATTAACCATGCGTTTTTTCCATACAACTCCGCCACACACCTCCTCAATCCAACATCTACCCACCCAACCGTCCTATTATTATTATTATTATTATTATTATTATTATTTTCTAAGATTATATAGTTTTTTTTATACATTTTTTAACGCATGTGTTAATTTGGTTGCAAAGATCATTTAAGTACTAATTATATGTTAAAGAATATATGAATTTTTTTGGAAAACCATGTTGTAATGCATCATAGGTAAGTTTTTTAATATTGTTGTTAATTAGTTGAGAAGAACATAAACTTTTTATTCTATAAATATATGATTAAGGAGTATATTACGATATACAGAATTATGAAGACATGATTTAAAATTAGTAAATGAATTAACTTTAAATTTAAATTCTTTACGTTTATCAAATAGATCAATTATTGTTGTGTTTTCTTTAAGTGTAATTTTAAGATCTAAAAAGTTAATAGTATTGTTAGAAAGCAGGTTTTCCGTTAATTCTAAATTAGTAGGATAATCAACTGGAAATATAGAAATATTAGTGTGATCAGTGGCAATTAAAATTATGTCATCAATATAACGATATAAATGTATATTACTGTTAATAAAAGTACATTCATAGTGATACAAGTATAAGTCTGATAGTATACTAGATGTACATCCCCCTTGTGGTATACCTACTTTCTGTAAATATAACGTGTTATCATGGATTATATGATAATTATATATAATGAAATTTGTTAAAGTTTTAAAATAAGCTGTATCTATATGAATTGGTAAATTTAGTGAATGATGATACTTATTAAATAATGCATTTATAATATTATGTAGATCTAATAAATCTATATTATTAAATAGATCTTTGAAATCATATATCATTATATTGTTAACACATTTAACATTTTTCAGAATATTGACGAGTTGATAGCCATTTTTTATACAATGTGTATTATCAGTGGATGTTGTCAGTGTATAAATTTGATTGAGAATTTTTAATAGATGTTTATTGGCTATATTATTATATGTATTGCATCCTATAGTTACAGTCCTAAATTTAATTGGATTTTTATGAAATTTGGGTATAAGAACTAAATAAGGATAATTAAAGTTAGTAGAAGAAATATTTAATAATTTATAATAACTGTGAATTTTACGATTGTTTACAATTACATTTTCATTAGTTTTTTTAAAAGAATTGTTAGTAGAAATACAGGATGTAAGAAGTCGGTGATAATAAGCTTTACATATGATTGCATAATTATTAAGAGATTTGTCAATGTATGTGATTACATAGTTTTTTTGTAATTTAGTAATTTGCTGGAACAAATGTTTTGTGTTAATTTTAACCATATGCGATAAATTATGTTTTAAAGGCGTAGTTAATTTTTCAATAAATAGTATTTTCCATTGATTAAAATATTCAATAGGTTTACTATATGAGATTGAAATTTTATAAATAAAAATATCTAAATCGTATGTAAACTGTTTTATAATAGAATTTACATTAAATTTAGAAGGAAGTCTATATTTAGTACCATAACCCATTAGTTTTTGTAGCTTAAGATCATTATATATATATATACTTATACACTGCAAAAAAAAGTGTTGATTTTACAGTATAATACTGCCACCCAGCTGCCAGGATTATACGGTAAAATTAACAGTGATAAGTAGTAATACGCTACCGCGCATGCGTATTACTGCTTATTTTACTGTTTATTACTGTTAATTTTATGGTATAATACTATCAACTGGGGTGTCAGTATTATACTGTAAAATCAACACTTTTTTTTTTTTTTTTTTTTTTTTGCAGTGTACATACCTCATAGTGAAACTAAAATATAATTCAACTACAAAATGTTTTTCTTGGAATTATCATTATACAGATGACAATGCATCCAAATCCTTTTGCGCAGCCATATATATTAATTTATTTGTATTATACTGCACTAACACCAGATAATATAGTAAAATTTTGTTTAGCTGAACGTATGACATAGTTTAAAATACATTTTCAGAAAATAAAAGTTATTTCTAATTTCATTGGGTATATTAAAATTTAATTCACCTGAAAAACGCAATGAAACAACAAAAAACATTTCAAGCAATTACCATCCATAAACGACAATGTATCAAAGTCTTTTTGCTCAATAGTGTGTTTGAATTTGTTTATATTCTTACAAACATCTCTTATTAGACTAAAATATATAGTTCAGCCTAGAAAATACATAATACAGTTAAAACACACTCTTTAAGCAATTCACGTTTGTAGACGGTAATGTTTATAAATTATTTTGTGAAGCCCTGTGTATAATATATAGAATTTATTCACACACTACCTAATATACAAAAATTTAATTAAGTTTAAAAACACATACCGAAGCTGAAAACGTACTTCTAGCGCAATTATTGATCACAGTCAGTCTTGTAACCTATTTTTTTGCGTGTATCTCTTTAAATGAACATTAAATGTTACACACTCCAAAAACTATAGAAGCATACTGTAATGCACATCAGTTATCTATATCAATTGAAGTACTGTAACATCATATAAGAGATTTTGAAGTAGTATTATAATATGATTGAATTACAACGCAAACAATTTTTTCCCCATAGACAATAATGGAACAAAATTCCTTTGTCTGTTCCTGTAAAAGAACTATAAATGCTACTGACTCAATATTCTAAAAAAAGTACGTTGTTGTCCACTTCGGTAATCATTATATTTGCAAGAGCATAGTATTATTAAAATGCACAGCAAATAATTTCCCCCCATAGAGCATAATGTCACGGAATTCTTTTGTGTAATCCTGTAAACGAGCTAAAACAGCTATATACTTCATTTATAATAGGGGGAAATGCTATAATAAACCTCAATAACATATGTCAATATTATGAAAATCGAGGTAAGTTTATGCGAGTTACAGCGCGGACGGACCGGACAAACAAACTGAAGTCATGAGCAATTTTCAACTATGTTGGAAAGTATTTTAAAAGTGTGCACGTGTTTCTCAGAATTGAAATATTGATGAGATACAAGGCTCAGAATTGAGATATTGATGAGATACAAGGCTCAGAATTGAGCCTTGGAATTAAAAGAACACACAAAGCAAGGTCAGAGAGGTGGGAGGGAGAGACAGATTTAAGTTAACATAAAACTAAGTCAAATCTAACAAACATGTGCTCAATTTTTAACCCTTTCCAACATAGTTTTTAACACTTTCCACCATAGTTGAAAAGTGTTTATCCATTCTGTGTGTCTGTCTCAGCTCCATCTCGAATTACGGGGGAAACCCTTTGCAGTATATTTTTTTAATGATTGTTGGCGCTAAAAGCGCCGTCTATGTAAAATGTTAAAAAAAAAAAAAATAAATAAATAAAAATAAAATAAAATTGTGTTTGTGAGTTACGTTCGAGATGCCGATCTGAGGAGTTGTGTAAATCTCGGCTCTCGACCATTTTTATTTAGTGTTGTGATAAATTAAACGAGTTACAGTCCGCAAGTGAGTTTATTTTATTTTGAGATTGTGTGTTTTTTCTTCGTAGTGATAATTATTATTAACTGAGCTATCGGCGTATCAATAGTAATGGTCTCCTCTAGCCGGAGAAAGAACAAAAAGAATTTTCGATGTTTATGTTTTCGGTAATCGTCTGCAGAAGATAAAATGGTGTTTGGAATTCTATCAAGTAATTAGAATGAGTAAGACTAAAATTAAATCATCGTATTGTTTATACTGAAGTACAAAATATTGTTATTGAGAATTCTGATGAAGTTTTTCTTGATTCCAGAAGAAAAATAATTTCGATTAACCTGGAAAATTTCGTATAATACGAAAAAATAAACAGCGAATGTTTTTACGCAGAAAAGAACTGATATTCTTTATTATTGAACTAATTTGAGAATAGAGAAAATGGATTACATCTTTCCAATGTGGAATTATTCGATTTGTAGATTTATTAATAGATAAAGGTACGTCAGTTTTATTTATTTTATTGTGAATTGTATTTATAATACAATGTTTAAAGGTGCAAAAAAAGAAGATTATCAGCGAATTGCTGCTGAATTAGACATAGATATATCAGATTCGAAATTAACTATTTATGATTTAATAAATTTAATAAAGGAAAGTTCGAAGTATAAAGCAGATAATAAACTGGTTGAAGACATAGCAAACAGTTTTATTGAGGAAAGAAAAAATGAGGAATCAAAATTACTAGGTCTTGAGAAATTAAAAATTGAACATGCAAAGTTAGAAATTGAGTTGGCTAAGGCCCGTGCAGAAACTAAAAATGATAATTTAAGTGATCTCGAGAAAAAAGATAATATAGAATTTTTAGACTCTCTGATTAAAAGTGTAAGAACGTTAACGATTAAAATTCCATCTAAACCAGAAGGTTGGAGTTATTTTTTTTCATCGTTAGAAAGAGCATTTATTTCTAAAAATGTCCCAGAAAAATATAAACCGGAAATTCTACTAAATCTGTTAGGAGAAAGGGCAACAAACGTAATTACATACATTAAAGATGGGGAATTAGAAGATTATTCAAAAGTAAAGGCTATAGTACTTAGAGAATTTGAGCCATCCCCCCAGACTTGTTTAGAACATTTTAGGAAAGCACAACGTCATCCTAATGAAACATATGTACAATTTGCATCCCGATTAACAACGAGTCGGGATTATTATTTAAAATTGAGGAATGTGACAGATTTCGAAACTTTAAAACAGTTAATAGTTTCTGATAAGATTTGTCAAACGCTTGATAAAGATGTCATGTATTTTATAAATGTTAGACAAGCAGAATCGTGGTTTTCTCCCATTGAATTATCTCGGGAAATTGATTTATATTATACGTCTAAGGGAAAACCCGTTGTTGACAATTCTAGAGCGAGTAATAAAAATACGTATTATCGAAATGTTTCTAAAGTTTTTCTAACTGACGTAAAAAATTCTAAATGTATTTTGTCATGTAGTGAAAATCATCCTTTGCATAAATGTCTTGTTTATAAAAACATGTCAGTGGGTAATAGAGTTGAGCTTGTAAAATCCAAAAATCTTTGTTTTAATTGCCTTATGAATCATAAAGTGATTGATTGTAAATCTAAATTCTCTTGTATTATTTGCAAGAGAAGGCATCATGTGACGTTGCATTTCCCACGTGAACAAAAAATAAATAAAGGTGAAAATCCAGAGATAATTTCACAGGAAATGAGCTCTAAAAACGAAGTCGGTAATAAATCTAATTTGGATGCTTCGGCTCCAGTATTCCAGCCTTTCCAAGCTAATAACCAAAGCAATTTATTTTCAACGATATGTAATTTGTCTAACGAGTTAAAAGCTGTGTTACTCAGCACATTTGTTTGTTTAATAAAAGATGAATATGGTAATTTTTATGAAGCACGTGGTTTATTAGATGTCGGTGCAAACTCTAATTTTATGAGTAAAAGGTTAGTAGATAAACTAAATTTGAAAAGAGAAAAGACTAATATTTCTATTTCAGGAATAAATAATTTGTCCCTTAATGTTAGATCTAGAGTTAACACAACTATTTCGAATAGAGATAAAGATTTTTATTTGAAATTATATTTTTTAGTCGTTCCGAAAATTACGGAATTTGTGCCTTCTAGACCGCTTGAGATTTGAATTTCATCGTTAAATAACATCAAATTAGCTGATGAAAAGTTTAATGTACCAGGCTCTATTGATTTGCTTTTGGGTGCAGAAAATTTCTATGAATTTTTAAGGCCAGGTCAAATTTACCCCCAACCATTAAATACTAGGATAGTGTTACAAAACAGTGTTTTTGGTTATATTGTTAGCGGAAGCCTTCCGGCTAAGGGTGAAAGTAATATACATTGTGGGTTGATAACAGATAATTTGGAGTTAGAAAGAGTAATTCGAGATTTTTGGGAAATAGAAAACATTGAGAGAGAGTCTGAAGTTTCTAGAAATAAGGAATCAGAAATTTGTGAAGAACATTTTCTGAAAAATTATTCAAGAACTGCAACAGGGCAATACATAGTAAAAATGCCATTTAAGGAAGACCCATCTTGTCTTGGAGAATCAAAGAAAAAGGCTATGAAAGTTTTAAATTCATTATGGAATCGCTTAGTTAGAGAACCTAAATTTAATGATCTTTATAAAGTCTTTATGCAAGAATATTTAAGTATGGGTCATATGGAAGAGGTGATAGAATCTGAAGAACCAGATATCACTTATTACATACCCCATCATTGCGTGTTCCGTGCTGAATCAAGTAGCACACCATTAAGAGTTGTCTTTAACGCTAGCTCCTTAACTTCTACCGGAAAATCTTTAAATAGTTTGCAATATAACGGAGGAACAATCCAAGATGAATTATTTACTATAATGTTGCGATTTCGAAAGCACAAATTTGTTTTTGTAGCTGATATTAAAAAATGTACCGTATGATATTGATACATCCGAGTCAAAGAGATTTATTGAGAATCTTGTTTAAATCTGAGGTGCATGAACCAGTTAAGGTGTATAGATTATGTACGGTGACTTATGGCACAACGAGTGCCCCTTTTTTAGCAACAAGAACCCTTACCCAGCTAGCTAGAGATGAAGGAAAGGAATTTCCTTTAACTGCAAATGTATTATTTCAAGACGTATATATGGATGATATTTTGACAGGTGCTGATGATCTAGACACAGCTAAAGAGATCCAACAACAACTGATATCTTTGTTAACGAAGGGAAGCATGGATCTTCACAAATGATCAGTAAATAATTCTTCTCTTTTGTGTAATAATGCAATATCTGAATATTCATTTTCCAATGAGACAAAAATTTTAGGAATATTGTGGAAGCCGCAACCAGACTGTTTCGGATTTAATTTAATTATAGAGCAAAGTGAAAGGTATACCAAACGCTCAGTATTATCGCAAATTGCTAGAATATTTGACCCGTTGGGTTTGATAGGTCCAATAATTACGAAGGCCAAGGTTTTACTCCAAAAATTATGGTTGCTGAAAATAGATTGGTGTGATTATCTTCCAGTGAAAGAAAATATCGAATGGACTAATTTTCTTACTTCCTTAAAAACTGTAAATATGATCAATATCCCAAGATTTGTATTTGTAGAACAATCTAATTATGTGGAATTGCATGGTTTTTCAGATGCTTCTGAACTTGCTTATGGTGCGGTCGTTTATGTAAAATCTATTAATTCTTATGGTGATTCTGCTATCAAACTGCTCACTAGTAAATCTAGAGTGGCTCCTCTAAAGCATATTACTATCCCTCGCCTAGAACTTTCTGCCGCAGTCCTATTATCTAAGTTGATGCAAAAAGTGTTAAGTGCTCTAAAGCAAGAAGTTTCTAAAACTTGTTTTTGGACAGATAGTACTATTGTACTTGCATGGTTAAAAAAGGAGTCGAATGATCTAAAGACACTTGTCGCAAATAGAGTATCGATTATACAAGGTTTAACTTCGATTGATCAGTGGAATTATGTACCTTCCAAGCAAAATCCTGCAGATCTCATTTCTAGAGGCCTAGATCCCATCAAGATCCAGCAATGTGATTTATGGTGGTTCGGTCCATCATTCCTACAACAGCCTGAGATGGTGGAGTCTCCTGATATTATTTCTGTTGAAACCAGTGAGTTGTTTATCCGTGAATTGAAAGCACCATCAGTAACTCAATTATGTACCTTAGTTAACACTGTTGAGCCTTTAGACATCATTAATAACAGTTCTTCATTTATAAAACTGCAAAGAGTAGTAGCATGGTGTAATAGATTCATCCATAACTGTAGAAATCCCTTGTATCCCAAAGGTGCAACTTTAACCAGCAGTGAACTCTCTCAGTCCTTATTCTGTATAGTAAAAAACATCCAGAAGACTTCATTCGTGAAGGAAATGCAGTATTTGGAAATGGGTAATGCAATCCCTAACAGTAGTAAACTGAAAAACTTGTGCCCGTTTTTAGATGATAACGGTGTAATCCGAGTTGGTGGTAGACTGAGAAACAGCAACTTAACTGATCATCAAAAACATCCAATGATTATTCCTTCAAAACATAATTTTACTTTTTGTGTTATTAAATATTTTCATAATTTGTATTTCCATGCAGGTGCTGCGACAACTCTTTCTCTCATCCGAAACAAATTTTGGATCTTATCTGCTAGAGATGTAGTTCGTAAAATCCTTTTCAATTGTATGACTTGCAAAAAGGTAAATTCTAAGAATTCAGAGCAACAAATGGCTGATTTGCCAGCTTCTAGAGTAACAATGGCCCGATCATTTATGCGTACTGGATTGGACTATTGTGGTCCCTTTGAAGTGAAAAACTTCGTAGGTAGAAGTAAACAGGTAAAAAAAGTATTTATATGTGTATTTGTTTGTTTTACTACAAAAGCCTTGCATTTTGAAATAGTAAATGATCTAACAAGTGAAGCATTCTTAGCAGCACTTAAACGCTTTATAGCAAGGCGGGGCAAACCTTCTGATATATATAGTGATAATGGTCGAAATTTCGTTGGTGCCAATAAAGAATTAAGAGCAATTCTCAGATCTTTATTTAAAGATAAAAGTGAGGAGGAAATATAAAATTATTTAGCTAATGAAGGTATTAACTGGCATTTTAATCCCCCTTCAGCTCCTCACTTTGGAGGTTTGTGGGAGGCTAATATCAAATCCCTTAAATACCATTTAAAACGTGTTGTAGGTAAAACTATTTTAAGTTATGAGGAACTCTTGACTCTTATTACTCAAATTGAGGCAGTTCTTAATTCTCGGCCACTCTGCCCCCTTTCAAATGATCCAAATGATGTTGAAACTTTGACACCTGCTCACTTCTTTATTGGTTCCTCTTTAATGGCCTTACCACAACCAAATTATACAGAAATTTCTATGAATAGGCTGAGCAGATGGCAATTAGTTCAAAAATTAACACAACATATTTGGAAAAAATGGTCATCAGAATATTTGAACAAGCTCTTAAATAGACCTAAATGGTACAAGGGAAGGGTAAAGATAAAAGAGGGAGATTTAGTATTAGTAAAAAATTCTGATAATTATTGCCCTTTAAAATGGCATTTGGCCCGAATTATTAAAATTCATCCAGGCCAAGACAATATCATAAGAGTTGTCACCTTGAAAGATAAAAATGGAACATATAAAAGGCCAGTCACAAAAATTGTTGTTTTGCCATATGTGAATGATGGTTTATTAACTACTTAAATTCATACATTTGTTTTATTAAACTATATATTTTCCTGCAGTGTATTGCATTCTTGTGTTTATATTTGTAAATTTAGTATTTTATTTAGTGTAGTATTTTTGAGAAAAAGTTATGTTTTTTTAAATTGTATTTTTCACTTAGAGATTGTGTTTGAATTATATTGCATTTATATTATTGAATGTTAGCAACATTCAAGGCACGGCGGTATGTTGCCGCTAAAAGCGCCGTCTATGTAAAATGTTTAAAAAAAAAAAAAAAAAAACTTGTGTTTGTGAGTTGCGTTCGAGATGCCGATCTGAGGAGTTGTGTAAAGCTCGGCTCTCGACCATTTTATATTTAGTGTTGTGATAAATGAGTTACAGTCCACAAGTGAGTTTATTTTATTTTGAGATTGTGTGTTTTTTCTTCGTAGTGATAATTATTATTAACTGAGCTATCGGCGTATCCAATGATGTTACACTATTTCAAACATATTGAAATTGATATACATCACGGAGGTGCACGACAAGTTTAGTATAGAATATGGTAATATGCGTTAGCACTTATTTCGTTTATAGGGGCGTTCAAAAGAATCCCATTATATTATGGTCTTACAGGGAAAAATCATTTGCGGTATTTTTTAATCATATTACATTATTTCAAACATAATGAAATCGATATGCATTGCTGAGGTGCACTAAAACATGGTTTATATAGAATATGGAGTATAAAGCATTTATCATTCATTTACGAATTATCATTCATTTATCAGTCACACGAATAAATCGGTTACATAATGGTCAACACCCAGAAAAAGGAATTGATTAAAACTACAAAACATGTTTTGTTGAGTACATTTTGGTTGTTTCAAGCAAAATTTTTAGTTGAAGTAAAAAACTGGTTTTGTTACTTGGACAAAAAATATTGTTAACACTCTTACAAAATTTTAACAAAATTTCACCAATTTTACTTGAATTAACAAAATCCGTTTTTTCAATTTTACAATAATTTTGTAATTTAAATTTGTAATTCCAGCAAATTTTCGTTGTTTTTGCAAAATTTAAATTGTTGTGTAGTAGCCATAGCTCTCTCCACGTAACTTGGTTTAATTGACTTATATTGCTGTATAATTACAGGATTAACATAATTTTTGGATAATTAAAACTTTTTTAATTGGGACGGACCAAGGTAGTTTTAAAAATCTCCCTCTCCCATTTATTACTTTCTTCTATCTTTACGAGAAAAAAGTATTGGATTAATGAAAATTTCCGGTTTCCGACGGATTTTAGAAGGACCTAAACACGATTTGACGGTTTTTAGAAAATGACTGTCTATGACTCTGTCTGTATGTGACAAAACTTTTGTGGGCACTCTATCTCAAGAACTAATGCACGGAATTTAATAAAACTTTGTATTCAGTTATTTCCTAATATAAATTGTTGCTGATTAGTTTAGGTGTAAATCGTGCAGCAGGTGGAGATGCTATGTTGCAGTTTTCGCGATTTCTACAATAGTTTTATCTCCTTTTCAGCAGTGAATTACGCCTGTAATCTTTGAATAATAACCAGTGAATTTTTATCCTGTTTTTTACAGGCGTAATTCACTGCTGAAAATGAATTAAAAATTAACTATGTGTTGCCGTATGCTGGGCTTTGTATTGTCGTCTCATGTTTGCCGCAGAAATTTGCGTGCTCCTGATGACATTTCCATCTTGTGCTACGGTTGCAGCTGGTTCGACATACAGGGTGGTTATAATATAAGTATCTCTATTTGGAGCTGTCTGTAATTCGAATTAATGATCCGAATGAAACCAAAATCGGTACACTTACTATTCGAGAAGGGGGGAAAAGAATGGAATAATGAAAAAAAAAATAATTGCAATTATCACAGACAGATGGCGCTACTGAGTGTAAAATGTAATGTGTAAAACAAGAACAAAAAATTAAGGCGTAAAACCGGAAGGCATACCTAATTTATTGGAAAATGTCACAGTGAATGTGATTACGCTAATCGCATGGCGGTGCCGGTCATATTCAGGTGCCACATGGCCATTGTGCTGCAGGACACAATCCAGGCGGTGGACGATGTGCTCAGTTGCGGAATGCAACGCATCAGGAGTGATGTTTCGCACATGTTGTGATATGCATTAAAGACATTGAGGTTTGCGACACCTCCACTGTACACAATATTACACTTTACATTTCACACTCAAAAGCGCCATCTGTCGGCGATTATTGCAATTAATTATTTTTAGTGTTCCATACTTCTTCCCCCTTCTCGAATAGTAAGTGTACCGATTTTGGTGTCATTCCTGTTATTCCTTTAAGCTACAGACAGCTGCAAATAGAGATACTTATTTTATAACCACCCGGTACATAAGAGTGAGAAATGCCGAGTTGGGATTTCGTTCCTTGTAGCACAGTGGTAGAGCCTCCGAGCACTGTTCTGAGTACCCGGGTTCGATTCCCGGCTTGGGGCATTTTTCACTCTGTCGGTTTACGCTTGAAAAAAAGCAGGATAAAAATTCACTTGTTATTATTCAAGGATTACAAGCGTAATTCACTGCTGAAAATGAATTAAAAAATAGTTAAAATTACATATTAGATTGGTTCATTTAACAGAAGTTCTTGCAGTATAAACAAAACAAGTTCGTAATATAACATTATTTTGTTGTAAATATTATAATTGTTTCTTTAACAAAAACCTTTTTTTGTTAAAACAAAGAAATTTCTTAAAATTACACAAAACAATTGTTCTTTAAACAAAAGTTTTTGTTGCCGAAACTGAAAATAACTCTTAAAGTAACAGATAATTATATTTATTTTGAGAAAACATTCAACAAAAGAATTTTGTTAATTCAAGTAAAATTGAACCATTTTTACTTGAATTAACAAAACATTTTTTTTGCTGACGATACAACATTTTTTGTTGGAATTGCAAAAAAAAAAAATCAATAATATTTTTTTTTTTGTTGATTCAAACAAAATCTCCACTGACCCATATTTAAACGAAAAGTTAACCAAATTTTTGTTGAGTCAACAAAACTTTTTTTCTGGGTGTACGGAGAAAAATTGTTTGCAGCGTATTTTAATTATGTTACATCTATTTCAAATATAATGAAATTGATGTACAATTGAGGTTTAGTACAAAAAACTATGTGGATAGCATTTATTGCTCATTTACGAGGACATCGAACAAAAGATTTCGGATACAGTACTGCATCCAAAATACTATCTAATAGCAATAATTGCTGGAAGTGCGTTTTTAGTTTTGCTATGCGTTTTTAAGTTTAGCTAAATTTTTCCATATTACGTTGTGTGTATAAACTCTATGCATCATGTACAAGGTTACACAAAAGAGTTCGTAAGCATTACTCAGTATAAGGGTTTATTGCTTAAATGTGGTTTTTAATTGAGTTATTCATTAATTCATGAATTTTCAAGCTGAACTATATTTAGTATGCTAAAAGGCGTTTGCAAAATGTAAATAAAATCACATACATGGCTGCACAACGAAGTGGACACATGACCGCTGATGTATGATAATTTCTGGAAGTGTGATTTCAGCCTGAATTAAACTTTAGCTTAATATGTTGCGTGTATAAAAATCTTAAGGTAATATGCAGGGTTGTAAAAAATATTTCAAATATGTTTTTCTATTAGTAGAAACTGCTGAAGATGAATTTTTAACTGCGTTGCCTGTCGATGGCAGTTTCTGAAAATGCGATTTCAGTAGTTTTGAGCGTGTTTCTGCCTGAAATAAGTTTAGCTTAATATGTGGCGTGCATAAAAGTCTGTAGGTAATATACAGAGCTGTATAAAATAATTCAAGCACGTTTTCTATTGGTAGAAACTGGTGAAGGCGAATTTTCAAGTTTTCTTACTAAACAAAATTTTAGTATTACTATGTAGAACATATACACATGTATAGATCATATATACAGGGCTTCAGAAGTGAATTGGAGTTCTTTTCCGGCTATAAGCTGTAAATTGCCGAAATCTGATTTTCTAATGTGTTATGCGTTTGCAAAATGTTTATTTAGGTACCTTCTTTACCTTATTAAACAGCGAAGATTTGTTAAAGAATTCCGTAAGTGTTAGAAAGTATTTCATAATCTCTGCTTAACGCACGATTTTTCTTTCTTGTTAAATGATTAACTTGGTTCAACAAAATGTTAACTTTCTTTCTAAAATCTCATTAAATTTTGCATTTGATTTTATAATGATAATATTGTTATGCTAAAATAGAAGATAATGATATCATAAATATAAACAGCAAATTAAATTATTCATGAAAAGTTAATGTTTCCATTAGACAAGAGCATAGAATAAAATTAGAAATTGAATAAATCCCATTGTAAATACAATTAGAAAGACAAGATCTTAATTTTTAAAGACACGCTTAGATTATTTCTTTTGAAGCCGTTTTTAAAATTAATTCATAAGAAACAAAATCAATTCTCCAACAAAGAAAATAAAAAAATACAAGCAAATTTGCTGTCAGTAAAATCATTTTAACAATACAGAATGAAAACTTTAAATAAAGATATCCCGAAAGTTCATATTTAAATGCGAAATACGAGTTTATTGTTATGACAATGCCGGCGAGGATAATAGAATTCTGAAATTGCCCATTCATTTATTAACAATAATAACACGCTGATGATGATAATAAGATGTTATTACTGTTTCATTTTCGTTCGCATGGAAATCCATTTCAATCCATTTTCGTGATCTAACACTACGTGCCATTTCCCATCAAAAGAAATTACTACTGGTGTTGAAAATTACACTTTTTTAATCAACTGTCGGAAACATAAGTGCCATATGTTGCAAAAGAGGGTGCCAAAGAGAAATGGAAAATCACGCGGCAAAGACACATTAAAAGGGAATTGAGTAGGAAAAAAAAACTGTAAAACAGCGGAAGAAGTTACAAGAAGGTTTATCTCGTATGCCATCTGTCCGTTTTGACATGCGTAGTTATCATCTTCCTTTCTTTATCTTAATAAAAATCTTTAAGGTCAACAGATGGCGCTGATACTTCTTGCTCTGGTGATAAATCGGAAACTGTAAAAATGTCAGTTTCGTACTTCTTCGGATTGCTTGTGGGAGGTGCTAGAATAGCCAAAAACTATTAAAAATCTCCGCAATGTTTATTATAAATGTGACTGTTTTTTTACGTCGGGAGTTAATTAAGGTTAGTCAGAAGTGTTATCTTTAATATATATTTTTCTTTTTTATCTTGATGGGATATTACGCTGAAAACGACAACAATTTAATAGGGTGCGAAAGTTTTGAAGATATATAAAATGTGAAGGAACAAATGCACTAAGCAAATTAAAAGCAAAATAAATTACGATTAAAAATGATATGAAGAAATTTTTTGCAAAGGAGAAAAAAATAAAAGAAAAGAACAGATTAAAATTTGATTAATAAAAATGATAAGAAACTGATAAATAGTAATATAAATAGTAACTAATAAACTAACTAACCTTTCACGAAAACCTAAAAACTATTAAATATCTTCGTATCGCATGTTCATTATAAATGTAACTGTTTAAACGTCGGGAGTTAATTAAGGTTAGTCAGAAGTGTTGTTTTTAATATATCCCCCTCTTTTTTTGAAAGGATATTAAGCTAAAAATGAAAGTTGAGTAAAAGTGAAAGTTTTGATGATACATTAACCGATTCCCTGCCAACCACGAGTATACTCGTGGTTGTCAACATTGAAAATAAAAGTGTAAGATTAAAAAAAAAAAAAAAAAAAAAACTTGCCTAGCCACCACTATTTTAATATGTTAAAAAGTACTTTATTTAATGACGAAAACTTTGCTGTTAAAGTTACCAAATATTATCTTTAAGAATTTTTGGTGGGAAACGAATTTCAGTAAAAGTATCGAAGACTCCGCCGACATAGTTTTGGCAGCGAACAGGTTAAACATGCGATATATTTAAAAACACATTTAAAGTAAAATAAATTTTGACTAAAAAAAGTTACGACATTTTTATTCTGCAGAAAATATAAGAACGAAAAATAGATTATGAAACATTTTCCATTACTAACAGAAGATTATTATTAAGAAATTTTATTTTTTCATACAATAAAATGAGATATCTAAACAAGCAATTTAACCCATTTATGCCTAGCGTCAATGTTTTAGAACGATGGGAAAAAGTGCATTCCACACCACTTTTTTTTTTTTTTTTTTTTTTTTTTTTTTTTAAATAGAAATTTGGTGTCTTAGTTTATCGAGGACTCCTCGATAAACTAAGACACCAAATTTCTATTTAAAAAAAAGTGGTGTGAAATTCACTTTTTCCCATTATGGGTTAAACAAAATGCACCGCAAACGATTTTACCACATAGACTATAATGTGAAGGAATTCTTTTGTGTGTCCCTGTAAATGAACTATAAATACTTTAGTTTCAATAGCAAACATTTTATAGTGAATCTGATAATCGTATAAAAATTACCTGTTATTCCGAGTATATTTACGCGAGTTAGAGAACGACAAACACACAGACTAACAATTTCATGAGTTCTTTTCGACTATCTTGGAAAGTGTTGACAACTATGTTGGAAAATGTTAAAAATTCAGATTGAAAATTTGTAAATAATAAGAAAGATAAGAAAGTAACTAATAAACACGCGGATTATTTTTTTAAAATAATTTTTTAAAATAAAATCTTCTACATCTTCTCATTAACTTTGCTCTGGGGATAAAACGGAAGCTACAAAAATATTAGTTTTGTATTTCTTCGGGACACTGTGATATGTATTCGAACAGTTATAAATTATTAAAATTTTTCACATGTTTATTACAAAAACAACTTTTTTTTTTTTTTTAAATGTTAGAAGTTAATAAAAACTAGTTAGAAGTGTTATTTTAAAGATTTTTTTTCCATTTCTTGGTGGGGTAAAAAAAGGACAACAGTCATTAACCCTTTCACAAATCAACCCTTTTAGTGGCAAAGCAATTCTGTTGCTAAAATCTTGAAATGATTGACTACCACCAGAATTTACGATCAAGTTCATTTGAAAATAAGTAAATGCTTTTCTTCATGCACAATATAAAAGCAAAATTGTATTAAAAAATTCTGCGTGCCATTTTGTAGTTTTGGATTAAAATTAAGTGGTATAAATTACATACCACCGTCCTTTAAAAGATTAATGGGACGGGAAAGTTCAGAAGATAATTATAAAACACGCATTAAACAAATTAAAATAATTATAAAATTATAAAGATACTTTTTTTCTGCAGTGTAAAAATAATTCAGAGTAAAAGTTTGCAAATAATAAGAAGCGTAAGAAAGTAACTAATAAATACGAGGATTAGTTACTTTTCCTAATCCTATTATTACCTTTATTTTTTATTCTTATTCTTATTATACTCTTTACAAAAAAATATTTCCCTCCGCTTAACAATGCGAATTTTTCTGACACATAAACACAGTCATTTTTATAAGTAAAATCATGAAATGTGCCGGTATAATTACTAGAGATCGATCGAAACAGATTTTTAAGAACGAAACCGAAACCGAATTTCGGTGATCTTCCCATTTTCGGTCAAAACCGAAAGTATAAAAAAAAATTAAAAACTGATTAATACATACATAACTGCATATAATAATTAATTAATTAATTAATTAATTAATTAATAACAAATAATTAATAATTACTTAATAACAACTAATTACGTTACTAAGTAATTTATTAATTATACGTGTACTGAACCACATTTCTAACAAACAAACGTACATATATATGTGTGTGTATAAGTTTCAAATAAAAATGAAACATAAAGAATACAGCTTTTATATTTTATTATTTTATAACAACCAATAATTATAGGCATTTATCAATAATTAATTAACAATGTAGTTAAATAATATAAAACAAATATATGCGTTGCTTGCTTTATAATTTACTAGCAAGCTACGCCCGCTACGCTGGTCAATTTCTTATAACGAACTTTTAATCAAAACATATTGACATTTCATAATTCACTTTTATATTTTAACAGAATAATAAGGTTACTATAATTTGTGACTCGTGCTATAGCCAATATACACGCCAGGACACGTCGCCCTTATCATTATCTTTTTACGCATGAAGGTTTCGCTATGGTACTCCATTGTGAAATTTGGTAATTTTTCAAATTCAATATTGGAAAAATGGCATAATCATTAGATTTGAAATTTATATCAAGAAAAATACAATTTTTTAACTTTCAAACGCAGTTTGCCCAACAATTTTCTGACAAATACTTTTCGAGCTATTAATTTTTTTCAGTAACAAATGTTTCATTTTCCGAGATTAATCTGTGGCAACAATTAGCGAAAAACCCAGTCGTCAGCAACGTATAGTTTTTTATTAAAGAGGCTGTTGGAGCAGGGATTGTCACCATCACTTTTGAAATCGGTTCTGTAGTTCCAGAGATTCCATAGAAATTGTAATTTAGAATGATTTTAGAACGCTTTTCGCTTATTTCACCCTTTTAAATTTCGAATTTTTTTAAAAATTTGTTCTTAAAGAGCATTTACATCTTATAAGTAACTACAATGCCAAATTTCAAATTTCTAGCTCCTTCAGTATAAACAAAATCGCAATTTTAGAGCGTTTTTTGCTCCTGCACTCCCCTGGGGTTAGTGGCACCGACAAAAAATATAGCCTATGTTGAAGCAGAGGTTGTCACCATCAATTTGCCACCATCACTTTTAAAATCGGTACGGTAGTTCCAGAGATTCCATAGAAATTGTAATTTAGAATGTGTTTAGACCGCTTTTCGCTCATTTCACCCTTTTAAATTTCGATTTTTTTTATTTTGTTCTTTGAGAGCATTTACATCTTATAAGTAACTACAATGCCACATTTCAAATTTCTAGCTCCTTCAGTATAAAAAAGGTCGCAATTTTAGAACGTTTTTCGCTCCTGCAAAATATAGCCTATGTTGGAGCAGAGGTTGTCACCATCAATTTGCCACCATCACGTTTGAAATCGGTTTGGTAGTTCCAAATTCCATACAAATTGTAATTTAGAATGTTTTTAGAACGCTTTTCGCTCATTTCACCCTTTTAAAAATTTCGATTTTTTTAAAATTTTGTTCTTAGAGAGCATTTACATCTTATAAGTAACTACAACGCCAAATTTCAAATTTCTAGCTCCTTCAGTATAGAAAAGATCGCAGTTTTAGAACTTTTTCGCTCCTGCACCCCCCTGGAATTAGTGACACCGACATAAAATATAGCCTATATTGGAGCAGGGGTTGTCACCATCAATTTGCCATTACTTTTGAAATCGGTTTGGTAGTTCCAGAGATTCCATAGAAATTGTAATTTAGAAAGTTTTTAGAACGCTTTTCGCTCATTTCACCCTTTTAAATTTCGATTTTAAATTTTGTTCTTAGAGAGCATTTACATCTTATATAACTACAGCGCCAAATTTCAAATTTCTAGCCCCTTCAGTATAGAAAAGATCGCAATTGTAGAACGTTTTTTGCTCCTGAACCCCCCTGGGGTTAGTGTCACCGACAAAAAATATAGCCTATGTTGGAGCAGAGGTTGTCACCATCAATTTACCACCATTACGTTTGAAATCGGTTCGGTAGTTCCAGAGATTCCATAGAAATTGTAATTTGAATGTTTTTAGAACGCTTTTCGCTCATTTCCCCATTTTAAATTTCGAATTTTTGTTTTTATTTTGTTCTTAGAGATCATTTACTTCATATCGCCAAATTTCAAATTTCTAGCTCCTTCAATATAAAAAAAATCGCAATTTTAGAACGTTTTTCGCTCCTGCATCCCCCTGGGGTTAGTGGCACCGACATAACATATTAGCCTATGTTGGAGCAGGGGTTGTCACCATCAATTTGCCACCATCACTTTTGAAATCGGTTCGGTAGTTCCAGAGATTAACCCCTACAAACAAACAAACAAACAAACAAACAAACAAACAATCTTTACTCCTTTATAATAGTAGTATAGATATTCGCATCATGAATCAGTCATGACGGATAATGATAAACAATGGAGTTCAAAGCAATAAACAGCGTCTCATTTGAGCCGATACGACTCGTATCAATGAGTAAAGTTGAACATTTCCGAAAGAAGGAACGAGATTTTGAAATACAGATAGTTTCGGTCGAGTTTCGGTCAGGCCGAAATTTTGGCAGCAATTTTCGCCGAAAACGAATATTTGGCGAAACTCCGATTCTGCGCCGAAACCGCAACCGCAACCGAAATTTCGGTGGATTTCTAATAATTACTAAAGTGGTATCAAATGGCGTTTTTCGTTTTTTGATAAACGTATTAATCGCACCCGAATGACAATGTTTTTCCGGGGAGTGTTGTGACCCACAATTCGATACCGTTTTCTAAAAAATCCGTTGCTTATATAGACAAATCAGAAACAGTATTTGATTTCTTATTATCTCAATAAGAACACCTGCAAATTTCATGCATATCAGAATAAAAATGGTTTCGCGAATGTGTCATAGGAAATGGTGAGTTTAGATTGATATTACATTTTGCACTGGTGATAAATGGGAAACTGTAAAAATGTCAGCTTCGTATACATCTTCGGATTGCTGAAATTTGCTAGCCAAAATTTCGGATTGCTTGCCAAAAACTATTAAAAATCCTCGCATATGTTTATTATAAATGTGACTGATTTAACGTCGAGAGTTAAATAAAGTTAATCAGAAGTGTTACTTTTAATATTTCCCCCCCTTTTCTTGATGTGATATTAAGCTAAAAATGACAAGAGTTTAAAGGCCCGAAAGTTTTAAAGATACAAAAAAGTGAAGGCTGCATTAAACATGTCAAAAGTGAAATAAATTGGGATAAAAGAAAATAAAAAAAACATGAAGATACTTTTCTGTTACAGAGTCAAAATAATTCAGATGAAAATTTGCGAATAATGCGAAGGATAAAAAGTAAAACTTAAGGATAAATACACGGGTTAGTTCATTTCACATACTTCTTTTTTATACACTGCTCTTATACATTACACCTTTGAAAAATGTATCTTTTGATACTATTTTGCACTGGTGAGAAATCAGAATCTATAAAACTGGTAGTTTCATACTTTTACTTACCCATCATCGTAGTATAGAGTAAGTCTTGTAATCGTTTTGAAAATCGAATTTTTTTTTTGACGGATTTACACGTTTCAGACACTGGAGATTCCGAAAAGCATATTTTTAGAAAAAAAAAACTGCCTTCAGTCTGTCTGTCTCTGTGTGTGTGTCTGTGTGTGTGTCTGTAAACGCTCTATCTCCCGAACAAATTGAGATAGAGACTTGAAATTTGTTATGTACTTAGTATGTAATAATGGGAAGAAACTTATTGAATTTCAGTAACCTCGATTATCCGGAACTATTTTTTTCGGACTCTCGAAATATTCGTTCTGATAAAAGGTATATAAAAATTTTCGAAATTGTTTATTTTAAGGAGGGAATACATAGACAATAAAAAGACATAAATTTTGCATAAAGAATCAAGTCGATCGGATTATTAGTTGGGGATATATTTGTAATCCTTTTTTCCACACTCTTTGATTTTTCATGACCCTGTAGTTCATTCAAATTTCAATTCAAAGATATATTTTAATTGGAAATGAGACGCTTAATCCGACACAGTAAACCGTTAGTTATCAATTTTCGCGTTATAGAGCATTTAAAGTTTATGACGTCATCAAGCTACAATTTTATTCGAATTGCATTGCATTTTATAAGTAGTTTACACATGTTTTAGTGTCATATTTTATATTATGCATACCCATGATGGGTAAGTATTACGGTGGCCCCCAACGACTAGTTTCGGACACAGCGGAAAGTGCTGGAAAAGCTGAAGACTATTAAAGATCATCGCATGTTTATTATAAATGTGACATTTTTTAATGTCTGAAATTAATATAAGTTAGTTAGAAGTGTCATTTTCTCACTTTTAATATTTTTTATTTTGTTTGTTGTGATATTAAGTTAAAAAGAAGTTGGAAATTGTACGTCAAACGTGACAAATGAGGTGCGTTCATACTATGACTAGTTTTATAAATATTGAGATTTTTGTGCAATAGCTGTTGCACTCTTATGAAAAAATGCATGAAGAAAAAAATTATTTTATGTGCAGATTTTCGTATTATAGATATTAATGTTATTTTATGAAATTAAGTTTCAATACACTTTTACGAACAATTAATTACAATTCTGTTACATTAAAATTATATTATGCGTAAATATCCAATACAAAACAATGTAAAAAATATCATTGTTATTATTTCACTGAAAAATTAATTATATCGTCTGTTATTATGATATGATTAATTTCCTATTTCAGAGCTTGAAATCCATATTTAGACTCTTTTTAAATTTAATATCTATTTCTCCGGAAATATCTATAGAAATAAAAGAAAACTGCCCAGTTAAACTGACGGCATTGAGCTCACAGGCTATTCACACTAACTGTAAATTATATTCTTATTTCAAAGAATTTGAAATAACCCTCGAAAAATGAAGACATCGACAATATATTAAGAGGGGGGAACCATCCCCCATTTCTCCTTCTTATAATTAACCAATGAACCCATAAAACTAATCAGAGAAGCGCCTTACCACAATGAACCTATATACAAAATTTGAAAAAATCGCATAATTCTGCATGAAAAATCCATTTATCTAAATTAAGGGGGGGGGGTTAGCCCCCCGTCCCCCTTTATACTTAACCAAAGAACCCCCAAAACTAATCAGAGAAGCGCCTTATCACAATGAACATATATATAAAATTTGAAGAAAATCGGATAATTCTGCTTAAAAAACCCATTTATCTATATTAAGGGGGGTTAGCCCCCCCCCGTTCCCCCCTTTATACTTTACCAGTGAACCCCCAAAACTAATCAGGGAAGTGCCTTACTACAATGAGCCTATATACAAAATTTGGAGTAAATTGGATAATTCTGCATGAAAAACCCATTTATCAAAATTAAGGGGGGGGGGATGTAGCCCCCGTTTCCCTCCTTTACACTTCACCAATGAACCTCCAAAACTAATCAGGAAAGAACCAAAATTTGAAGAAAATCGGATAACTCTGCATGAAAAAAATAATTTATCTAAAATAAAGGGGGAGGATTAACCCCCCCCCCGTTACCCCCTTTATGCTTAACCTATGAACCCCCAAAACTAATCAGGAAAGAACCTTATCACAATGAACCTATATACAAAATTTGAAGAAAATTGGATAATTCTGCATGAAAAAACCATTTATCCAAATTAAGGGGGGTTAGCCCCCCGTTCCCCCCCTTTTATAGTTAACCAATCAATCCCCAAAACTAATCAGGGAAGCGCCTTATCACAAGGAACCTATAAACAAAATTGGAAGAAAATCGGATAACTCTGCATGAAAAATTCATTTATCTAAATTAAGGGGGAGGATCCCCCCCCCCCGTTATCCCCTTTATACTAACCTATGAACCCCCAAAAATTATCCGGAAAGAACCTTATCACAATGAACCTATATACAAAATTTGAAGAAAATTGGACAATTCTGCATGAAAAAACCATTTATCTTAATTAAGGGGGGTTAGCCCCCCGTTCTCCCCTTTATAGTTAAACAATCAATCCCCAAAACTAATCAGGGAAGCGCCTTATCACAAGGAACCTATAAACAAAATTGGAAGCAAAACAGTTATTTCTGTCAAGAGTTATCGCGTTACGTACGTACATACGTACATACATACATACATACATACATACAGAACGGGCGGGCACATAAGCTCTCAGGCTTTGATAGCCTGTGAGCTAAAAAACTGTCGGTAGATTATAGGATTGCTATAATTTAATAATTTTAGTATACAAATTCGTTTTTTGTTTGGTAATTCAGTAATACGGAAATAATAGGATTCCATCTTAAATAGGACGTAATCACCATGGCAACCTAGAATCATTGCCTATCATGGGATATCATTGAATTAATTACGTATGATAGGATTTAATAGAATGAAGAAAACTTTTATTAATATGTTTTTAAGTTTTGATTCGATTTTCATAAAATTTGAAAGACTCGACAAAATTCTGAAACGATTACATATAGTATATTTCAAACCATTCGGTTGGTTAGTTTTTGTGCTGTTATATGCGGACAGATGGATTGATTTACGGACGGACCAGGCGACGACTATAGGTGCTACGTATTTATATAATTACGAACGCATACCAAATGACGGCAGTTTAATAAACAAAAAAATTTGTGAAGTTACAAAAATGTGAAGAGGTGATTCAACAGTGCAGTCAAGATACTCATGTGGGAGGGGTTTAGAACCAATGTTACTTATAAAATAAACAATTTCATTGCGTTACATATCTAGAAGATAGTGTTTAGTAAATACGTGACACATATAAAACGACGTAATTAAAAGCAAAAATTTAGAATTTACGTGTTTAAAGGTTTCATAATACAGCATCTCCTTCAATCTTCAGAGAAAAAAAAAGCAATAGCAAAAGAGAAATAACTAGTAATATGCATACTACTTTACTACTATTGCCTCCTAACTTTTTGTTTTATTAATTTTGTGTTGAATGCATGAAATAATGAATAAGCATTTCTATTATGAAGCCTTGAAATAGTTAAATGCTAAAAATGCTTTGCTTTACCTTGTTTTTTGCACATCATATTTTTATCTTAACACGAGGAGTTTTGTAGGCATCTTATACCAGTTTCTAAATGCTCTGGGAGGGGTTTTAACGTCGACACCCCCCTTCTTCACCAGTGTGAATGTACAAATAAAACAGCAAAATAAATTGCGATTAAAAAAGCGTGAAAATACTAATAATCCACATTATAAGTTTGCTAATAGCAGAAAGGGTAAGAAAGTATAACTAATGACAAATATCTGATGGATTAGTTACTTTCTTTACGCTTCTTCTTATTAAGTGTATCTTTTGATACATTTTGCATTAGTGATAAATTGGAACTTCTAAAAACGTCTGTTTTGTACTTCTTCAGCTTGCTGTGGGAGGTGCTTCAAAAGCCAAATACTATAAAAATCTTCACATGTTTATTATAAACATGATTTTTTTTTCTTTACATTAGGAGTTAATTAACTTTATTTAAAAATGTTATTTTTAATAACCCCTTTTCTTTATGGGACTTTAAGCTAAAAATGATAATAGTTTAACAGGGCATGAATGTTTTGAAGATACAGTCAAAGTTATGGAATAAGGGTGTTGTCTCAAATTTCCCTCGGTAATGTTAAACCTACTGGCGTGCACCACATTCGTATTTTTAAAAATATATCCCCAGGAAGTTAATATTTGTAACTTCTTTTTTCTGTGTACTCTTCTTAAGAGGCTACGTCACTCACACGAAAACACCCACTCGCTAATGTTAATCCTATGGGAGAAATATTTTAAGCTATCTTGTTTGCATTTTAATATTTTTTAAATGATTTTTTTTTTCATTGGATAGTTGAGGCTGATCTCTAAGCAGGCCTTTTTTTTACCCTTTTGATTTTGTTTACAAGTTTTTTTTTTTTTTTTTTTTTTTTTTTTTTTTTTTTTTTATGAGCATACTTTCACTTTCGGAACTGATTTCGAAAGTGATAGCATGCTCACAAAAACCAAAAAACCTGCAACCAAAATCAAAAAAGTAAAAAACGGCTTGCGTAGAGATCGACCTCAACTATCAAATGAATAAATAAATAAATAAATAAAATAAAAATAAAAATATTGAAATGCAAACGAGATATCTTAAAATATAAAAATCCCACAGGAATTAGCGAGCAGGTGTTTTCCAGCGAGTGAAGTGACCTCTGAAAGCGTGTTATAACTTTTTTTCTTTTTTAACAGACTCAAAAATTTTGTGGTAAAGCAGTTTTTTCGAAATTTGAATTGGTTCAAAAGTTCCGCCTTTTGATGTTGCAGTGAATATAGGCTCATTTTTAGCGTATTGTGCGCGGCGCACATGTAGAAACAAAAGAATTGAGAAAGAATAAGTCCAGGAGGGTTCATTATATATGGGCCTGGTATAAATGATTTTATGCAAGTTGAAAATTGTTACTATTATCTATGTTTGTTTAAAAACGTTGTAAAACTTTAAACCTGTTTTTCTCGAAACTCTGTTTTACAAATAGGTAACCAGGTAGAACTCGAGATTGGGTCGACCGATTTGGTTGAAATTTTTATACTTTTCTACAGTAATATACTATTTTGTAGTCCGTCACGGACGCGTTTTCCAGTATTCGAATGGTAAATATTTTTTTTGCGCGATTCAAATCCGAAAATGTTTGTCTATAATCGACAACTTGAAATTTGAACGGCCGTCATTTTCTCCAGGACCGAAAAATTGATAAACCCATTCGAGAAAAACTACAAAATATCGTAAATTTTAAGTTTTTTTTTTTTTTTTTTTTTTTTTTTTTTTTTTTTTTTCAGATAAGCAAATTCTACGATTTATTTGGTACCCGCGGAACGCTTCAATTTTTGCACACCCCTGTATCAAAGGCCGCCAAAGGACCATTTTTCAACCATTTAAAATATATATATATATATATATATATATATATTGTTTTTAAAACTTCAAAACATGCTTTTTCATTTGGAAAAAAAAAAAAAAAAACATTATTATTGCTGTATAATTGCGCTAAAAAAATCGCAAAAAAAAAAAAAAAAAAAAAAAAAAAAAGGAGAAATTTTAAGTAATTAAAAAAATAAATATCACATGCCTTAAAGAATTGACCCTTTTTTTTGTAGTTGTAAAAATATTTCTAAAACATATACTTAATTTTATTTGAAGTATTAAAATCTTAATCACAGTTCGTCCGCTCACTAATAAGATTTTAGCACATAAATTAATTAAATTAAGCGTATATTTTGAAATATTTTGTCAACTACAAAAGAAAGAGACACCCTTTAAGAACAGTACACAGAAAAAATATATTAAAAATATTAATTCCCTGATGATATATTTTAAAAATATGAATGCATTCCACGCCCGTAAGGTTAACGTTAGCGAGGGGAATTTTAGATCTCACTGAGAAACACGCTTATGCAGGCTTGTTCTCAAATCCAAACTGACTTCTTTTTGACACATTTCTGAATTTATTCTTACTCGTAAACGCATGAAATATGCAAGGTGTTCTTATTCAAATATATGGAATCGAGTAAGTGTTTTACAATATATATATATATATATATATATATATATATATATAATAGCGCTAAGTAACACTTCCGGAGTGAACTCATCCGGATCCCGATAATTTTTCGTTAAAATCAGCCATTTTATTTTAATTTTCAGAGATTTAGTTTTTTCAATATAGGTGCATAAGATTAACCTTTTTAGAAAGATTGTGAAAAATAAAATACAACTTGAGTGATGAACTACATCGAAATATGCATGTTTTTTCGATACATCTTGTGTTGAAAATCGTATCACGCAGCAATCAGAGATTGTAAACAATATGCGATTCATTCCTTTGAGATTCATTAAAATATAGACCATGGAGCTCATTGGAAATATAGCGATCTGAACGAACTCCATGCATAAAGTTTTCTTTAAAAATGACAATTTAAGGCAAGCAAAGGTGTGTATTAAATGCAATATTGTTAGAATTTTTATATTCGGGCTGTTTTAATTTTTTGTTCACAGTCGGACCCTATTAGTCAGATAAGATCAAATTTATTACTTCATAATTCTTTTTATAATGCAATGCTATATTATTCTTTTAAAAATGCAAAAACGTCATTCTGACGGGCTATCATCCAATTTTTTGATAAAGGCAAAGGATCTTTTAGAAAATGCTATCAAATTTGGCATTTTGAACAGAATTTCCGGGCTCTAAATCCCTTTCGAAAGATTGTGCTAAGACAGAAGTAACTTATAACTCAAAATGTAATACATTTATAAGAAAATGAAAAACGCTATTAGATTCTAAATCACTTCAGTAATTATGCCTGCAGCTCTGAATGTGTCAGAAAGTTTCGTGCTGTTCAGCGTGGAAAGCATGTGTGTGTGTGTGTGTGTGTGTGTGTGTGTGTGTGTGTGTGTGTGGACCGGTTGTTGGTCAGCCAGGTCTCCAATTTTCCCCTCCTATTTTAAACCTATGAGCATAGAATGCATTCGTATTTTTAAAATATTTCCTCAGAAAATTAATATTTTTTCACATCTTTTCTGTGTACTCTTCTTCAAAGACTTCTTTTTAGGTAGATTTCGTAAGAAATACTACCTATTACATTCTCCTATTACATTCTACCTATTACATTCATGTTGCAATTTCTGGGAAAATTTTTGCAGATCTACGCCAATCATGACTCCCAGAATCCGAAACCACCCCGCAGTTCGAAACTTTATCTATCTACCTGTATCACTTTTTTATGGACATGATAACTTCCATAATTCTACACAAATCTCTTCCAAAATGATACATAAAATCAAGGGGCATAAAATCTCGGCCAAGTTCGTTAAGGGGCAAAATCGAACCAAGAACGGGGGGGAAATGGGGAGGCTTTTTATGAAAACAGAAAAAGAACCATAGCTTCTTAATTATGATACGTATCGAATCCGTTAAAGTTATTACTAGTAAATCTTCAGATCAGGAGCCTCAACGTCAGCTCTAAAAGTCAATGTTTTTTAATCTCACTTTTCATAATATTTAACATCTTACAATCCGCAAATTAATTTTTTTAAATTACTACATATCTATTTATATGCATATAAATTAATTCGAAGGTTTCAGAAATTAGAAACGTTAAATTAAACACGGTTTATGAAATAATAGTCTGACATTCTTATGAACTTCTTATTCTACTTTTTAGATAAAAAAAATACATTTCTTCAGGGGGGCTCTGTCCCCCTGAACCCCCGGAATCTTATAAAATTTATATTCCTGATTTCCTATTGTTTGTGTGAATGATTCTAGTATATTTTGGATTTCGTTCTACACAGTGGTTTTATTAGAATAAGCAAAAATTTCGAAAATAATTTCCTGTTATCCTAATACCAAAATAGCATAATATTTACTTACCTGCCAACCACGAAACACTCGCATCTGATAGATAAGTTGAATAATATCTCGTGTACAAAAGCAACTTATGGAAATGCAAACTGAATCTACTATATTTCACTTATATCTATTGCAGAAATCTAGTGCTATTACAATTTTTGTTTCGAAAAAACAGTTTTGATGGTCATTCTATAATATTTATTTTACCTAAGTACATCCGGATCTAACTCGAGGGCAATAGCATACTAAATTCCCCTCAAAATAGGCTTATTTGGGAACTTTTAAACGTATTGGGTAATCATTCATAGTCGTGCCTATACTGCCAATTCACTAAATAACAACCGTGATTTGGCGCTATAAAGTTTTTTTTTTTAGTTTTTTTTTATATAACTTTTTATGATCTCAGTTTCCAGTAATTGTGCTATTTCAGGCTGTATGGATGCGTATTACTACACTAATTTCTTTAGATTAACCATCTTGTTGTACGAGATATTATATTCTATTTTAAAAGTAATACTAATTTTATACCACGAAAAATCCACATCTCTTCCAGAAAATGAATAATATCTCATGTAAAAATGTTTCGGTTAACATTCTATAATAGCTAAAAGGTAACTTGTATCAGAAATTCTCATGTATTTCAATGAAATATTAAAATCGCCCAAAAATATTTTATTTTGCGAATAAAATACTGTATAGTAAAATAGTCCGAGTTATACTTGAATTTTATTATTTTGATATTCTTTGAAATATACTTGCTAGGTTACGGTTAAATTAAAGAGGAAAATAAAAATAAATGCATTTGAAAATTTGCAAAAAATGATAAAATAAAATGTTTTATATTATTAGAACAGATGTAAAAAATTGCCCCAAAAATTATACACCTAATTTAAAAAAATCTGACGAATGTATTAACAAAATTTCAAATTAATTTGAATAATTTAAGACCTGACTTGATAAATTTTAGCCTTCGTAACTTACTGTTTAAATAGATTAATCAAATGTGTCATTTTATTTTCAACGAATGAAAAATTTCAAAATCGTCTGAATTCCCGTAGAAAAGCATTATGACCTAAAAAGAAAGGTTCTATATTTTCCGAACGAATGAACCAAATGTAACTAAAAACTATACAGCTAATTCTGGATATCTCACTAACATACATACCAAAAATCAAACTAATCGGATCATTTTTGCGGCAGTTATCGCGGAACAGACAGACAGACAGACAGACGGACAGAAACTAAAAACTTTTCGGGTCTCCACAGTGAGCCTCAACTGACGTTTCGGCAATAACTTCTAGGAAAAGAGCCAGAAAAAAATCATAACTTTGTCAATTCACAAGATATCAAATCCGCTTAAATTTATTATAAATCCTCTTAATATTATATACAACTTTTATATTGACAAGTTTTTCATAAAACCAACCCTTACAGCAAAAAAAAAAAAAAAAAAAAAAAAAAAAAATCCTTGCCGGTTTCGCCTACAGACACAGATAGCTTTTGAAGTCGGCGTTCCCAACTGTCGCATCATGGCAAAAAGGTAATTTCTTCTGCAATTCTCAATAAACAGGCGCCCCACGGCCAGCGTCTTCGAAATCTACCTGTGCCTGTAGGCCGAGCCGTCAGGCATTTTTTTTAGTTGACAAAACATTGCTAAAATATAAGTTTACTTTAATATTTCAGGTGTTAAAATCTTTGCAAAGCTGACGATCTGTGATTAAGATTTTAACACTTGAAATTAAATTAAGAATATACAGGGTGTCCGAAAAGTCTGGAAACGGTCAAATAACTCGAGAAATATACATCGGATTGAAAAACGGCAAAATGCATGTTCAATATTTAAAAAAAATCTATTTAGGGATATGAAAGTTGCCCCCCCCCAACTTTGCCCCCCGGGGGGAAAGGGGGGCAACTTTTAAATCTTAAATGATGACCCCCATTTTTTATAATGGTAACAGTTCTCACAGCACTGCACTCGATTACAGCGCCATCTGCAATGTTTCGAAGAAAATGTTCAATACAAAAGTTACGCATTTTTTCCCGTAAAATCCCAATCTGCAATAAAAAATGGGGGTTATTATTTAAGATTTCAAAGTTGTTCCCTTTCCCGCTGGGGGGCAAAGTTGGGGGGGGGGCAACTTTCATATCTCTAAATAGATTTTTCAAAAATATTGAACATGCATTTTGCCGTTTTTCAATCCGATGTATATTTCTCGAGTTATTTGACCGTTCCCAGACTTTTCGGACACCCTGTATATTAGAAATATTTTGTCAACTAAAAAAGAAAGAATCCTTTAAGGGGGCACTTCACTGGAACTCCTGGATTGCGAAATCCCATGTTAACCTATGGGAAGATTTAAAAGCGCGATTACTCATTAATTAACATATAATTATCAAAATACGATTTTCACCATTAGAAAGTAGACGTCAGATGCCGACTAAGTGCGTTTTTAAAAACTGTCTCCTTAAATTTTAAGTATTTAAAAATTCCCAATAAACTTTGATAATTTGATCCCAAGAAACACCACTTGATTAAATTTTATCATCTTCTTAAAAATAATTTAAATTTAAGAAGACAATTTTTAGCTCACAGGCTATCAAAGCCTGAGAGCTAATGTACCCGCAGGTTCTGTATGTACGTATGTATGTACGTATGTAATGTACGTAACGCGATAACTCTTGATAGAAATATCCGATTTGCTTCACATTTTGTATATGGATTCATTCTGATAAGGCACTTCCCTGATTAGTTTTGGGGGTTCATTGGTTAAGTATAAAGGTGGAACAAAGGGCTAATCCCCTCCTTATTCAGATAAATAGGTTTTTCATGCAGAATTATCCGATTTGCTTCAAATTTTGTATATAAGTTCATTGTGATAAGGCACTTCCCTGATTAATTTTGGGGATTCATTGTTTAAGTATAAAGGAGAGAAACGGGGGGATAATCCCCCCTTCTTAATTTAGTCGATATCTTTATTTTTCGAGGTGTATTATTCTTTGAAATAAAGAGTATAATATACTATTAGTGTGAATAGCCTGTGAGCTCAATACCATCAGTTTAACTTGGCACTTTTCTTTTTATTAAAAACGTTCTTCGTCGGCATCTGACATCTACTTTCTGATGGTGAAAAATCGTATTTTGATAATTATATTAGGTAATTAGTAATCGCGCTTCCCATAGGTTAATGTGCGATTTCGCGATAGGGGAGTTTCAGTGAAGCGACCCTTAAGAAAAGTGCACAGAAAAAAGAAGTTAAGAATATTAATTTCTTGGTGAGATTTTTAAAAATACGAATGCATTCCATGCCCATAAGTTTACCATTAGAGAGGGTAGTTTGTGATCTCACCGACCAACATCCTTAAATAAATAAAAGTAAAATAAATTACGACTAAAAATCCATGAAAGTCCTTTTTTCTTCTTCAAATTTAAAGTAATTCAGAGTGAAAGCTTGCTACTAATAAGGATAATAAATTAACTAATGATAAATACGTAAATTGGTGAGCTTCCTTACCTTCTTCTTATTAAAGATATTTTCTGACGCATTTTGCATTGTTGATAAATCTGAATTTGTAAAATTGTCAGTTTCGTAGTTCTGCGGCTTGCTGCATCAGACACGTCTAAGGGTCAAAAACTATTAAAAATTCTTCCAATGATCTGTATAAATGTTACTGTTGTTACGCCGGCCGTGAGATAATTAAGGTTTGACAGAAGTGTTATAATATTTGCTTTCTTTACTCGATGATATATTAAGCTAAAAGTAACAGTACTTTAATAGGACACGAAAGTTTTGAAGATATATTGAAAGTGAAGGAATAAATTACATTAAACAAATTTAATAAATGAATAAATAAATGAAGGTAAATTATATGTTTTTTACAAAAAAAGAAAAAAATGTAACTCAAGATTTTAAGATATTGTCGCCAGAAAATGTTTATGAAATGAAAAACTGTTAATTTAATTGTGGAACTTCTTTCCGCAACTATCTTGCAAAAAGCAATTCTTTTTTTTTTTCTCAGGTGACTTGCAGTATAAGAGTAATTTTTCATCATCTGTAATGTATTTTTTTCGTTTTAATATACCTTATCACAAATACAACAAACTACAGTTGGAAATTCGCTGACATTTCTTTTACGTGTCAACAAATCTAAACCTCATTTATACATTTATTGTATTTTGTATTGATTTCAACAACTGTTATCAGAGGTTCATTTGAGATTTAAAAAGAAGTTTCTGTTATATCAGCAATCTTCGGGGATCTTCGTTGACAACAGCTGACCAAAGCTCCGTTTATCTTTTACGCTGAAATGACATTTACGAAATCTTACAAACCATCTTGACAGATCCTAACTTTTACAATTTCTTGATGCACACTGTTGATATTTCTTCTTGCATAAATTTCATTTGATCTATGCGGTAAAACTGTAGTAAACATATGTGAGTTTTTCATTTGGTTAAAAATACTAGTTTTTTTTTTAAGGTTCACTTTGATTTTGATAAGACTTGATACATGTAGTAAAGAAATATGTATTCTTATTTATTTATAATCACAACTAATTTTACAATTGCTACGTTTAGTTCAAATCATGCTTATACTTGCATTATTTTAAACGTGAAAATTACAATTTCTTGAATATTATTTATTTTGTAAGTTATGCACAGAGGAATATCCTACTATAGTTCTGGTGACTGAATTTTGCGAATAACATTATAAATATAATATAGTAAATATTTTATACTGTATATATTTCTCATCGTGACAGAATAGACATAGAGAAATAGACATAAAAAAGGATATAATACGATATTGTAACTCATCCCAATTAACATTATTTATAACACCATTAATCTTTGTGAGCATTTCTTTAAATTTCTAGCTGGTGCAGCTGATCAGTAACCATGCACCGGTTCAATTAACACTACGCAGGGGGCTATGGTGCTTAATTACTGCATAAAGTATGAGCTATGGTAATCAATCATACACGGGGCAAATGAAAACTATCTTCGGCTGCCATCTTTAGGCTGAATGCTTATTACAATCGTGACAGATATCATCCCCCACTGAAGAACCAAGCAAACGGAGAAACGAGGGACTATGTACAAAATATGGAACAAAACTTTAAGGTTCCTCATCAGTAAAATCCCAAATTCTCCTCGCTAATGTTAAACCAATGGGCATGTGATGCATTCGTATTTTTAAAATATCTCATCAGTGAATTAGTATTTTCACTTTTCTGTGTACTGTTCTTTAAGGATGTCTCTTCCTTTCGTAGTTATCAAAATATTTAAAAAATATGTGCTTAATTTTATTTGAAGTGTTAAAATCTTACTCAGTTTCACTAAAATTTTAACACATAAAATTATAAATTAAGTATATATTTTAGAAATGATTTGACAAGAAAGAAAGACACATCCTTTAAGAACAGTACACAGAAAACAGAAGTTAAAAATATTAATTTACTGATGATATATTTTAAAAATACGAATGCATCACATGCCCATTGGTTTAACATTAGCGAGGCATCAGAAGTTAAAAATATTAATTTACTGATGAGATATTTTAAAAATACGACTGCATCACATGCCCATTGGTTTAACATTAGCGAGGGGTATCGGGAAATTCACTGACGAACAGCATCAGTAAAATCTGAAATTCTCCTCGCTAATGTTAAACCAATGGGAATGTGATGCATTCGTATTTATAAAATATCTCCTTAGGAAATTAATATTTTTAATTTCACTTTTCTATTTAATGTTTTTAAAGGATGTCTTTTCCTTTCGTAGTTGCCGAAATATTTAAAAAATATGTGCTTAATTGTATTTGAAGTGTTAAAATCTTACTCAATTTCGCTAAGATTTTAACACATAAAACTATAAATTAAGTATATATTTTAGAAATAATTTGACATCTAAGAAAAAAGAGACATTCTTAAAGAAGAGTACATAGTAAACAGAAGTTAAAATATTAATTTCCTAAGGAGATATTTTAAAAATACGAATGCATCACATGCCCATTGGTTTAACATTAGCGCACAGAATTTGAGATTTTACTAATAAGGAGAGATTTTACAAAAAAGCGGGAATTTTTAGCAGTACCAAAAAATAAGGGAAGGAACACCACTTACACTCATTCATGTAAAAAAATTGCTGATATATCCACAAATATCTAATTAGCTGATGCTAAATTTAATGTACAAAAAAAAATAGATTTGTTGTTGGCTGACGAATGTTTTATAGTGCTTTATTAAAATCGGGTCAAATCGCTGCTCTTCACAATACTTATTATTCCAAGAAACCATATTCGATTATGTAGCTAGCGGTGTTGTGAGTAATTCCCCATCCGATTCCCAATATTGTGGTCTACTCACTCAATACTAGAGAAAAGAACAATCCTTGCAAAAATTTTGGGAAATCAAAAATATTAGTAATTTTAATTCACTGCTCAACAATGAAGAAAAATTTTGGAAAATCTCTTTGAAGATACTCTAATGGTCAATATTTCGGAGCATGCCTATGTTAAATACTACATTCTTAGGAGAACTAAAAAAAATAGCTGAGAAAAGATTCGATCAAGTTTGGAAACGATTAGATAAGGACTCGGACTTGCAACTACTCTATTCGGCATTTATGGAGGAATATAAAATTTTAGATCATATGGAGTTAGTGAAGAAATCTGAATCTGAAAAGGACTGTTATTATATACCTCATCAAAGGGTCTATAGATCAGAAAAAGTGCTATGCGCTTACGTTGTTTCTAATGAGTCAAACGCCTACGATGTCTGGTTTATCAAAAGATGACATTCTTTTAAAAGGTAAAATTACACAACAAGAATTATTCTTGATCTCGATTCGCTTTCAAAAACATCGTTAGGTATATACAGCTGATAGAGAAAATGCGTCGAATGGTATTAGTTTATCCGTTGCAAAGAAATTTCTTAAAATTTGTGGAAGGACAGTATTGACTCACCAGTAATGAATAATAAGTTCACCACTACGACTTACGTGACTTACATCTATCTCTTCCTATTTAGCTATCCATTCTCTTGAAAAATAGCTATAGATGAGCAAAAAAACTTACCTAGCATCGCAGTCTCTTAAAAGTTTTTTTTTTTTTTTCTTTTTTTTCATTTTGATGGCGTTCTTTCTCGAGATTCGACTCTCGAAAAGGCTAAAATATTCCAGTCTCAATAGATAGAATTCTTCAATCACGGAAACATGAAACTTCGAAAATGGTGTGCAAACCACAAAGAACTGCTTGAATCTGAAAAAAAGGGTTGCAGCCGAATGTAATTCCGATGATCAGCCAGACTGTGTTTCGGTAAAGAATCACACTGTTCTTCAGTGTGTGTTATAGGATCCCCAGAGTTATTGTTTTCTGTATAAATTAAAATTTCTCGGGAAGGATCTTTATTGTAAACGAGATGTTCTTCCTATTTCGCAAATCTTTGACCCGCTAGGGTTAATTGGTCCCGTGCTAACAAGGGCCAAGATTTTTATGCAAAAGCTCTGGTTATCCAAATCCGATTGGATTGAACCATTCCCGGATTTTATGGCTAGAGAATGGACTGATTTTGTATTCACACTTTCAGAATTAAAGAATCTTAAAGTTCTTACACATGTTTTTCGAGAAGATTGCATAGTAATGCATGGGTTTGCGGATGCTTCCTCGTCAGCATATAGAGCTGCAATATTTGTTCAATATTTGCCAGTTGAAAGATTATCTACTGCACAACTTCTGTGTAGTAAATTGAGGATTTCATTCATAAAAACACTGTCAGTTCTTCGGTTGGAATTGTATTCTTGTCTTCTATTAGCCAAACTGATGCATAAAATTCGACCGTTACTTAGAATGTTGCGTGGAATATGGTCTACATTTAACTAGTTTTTTGTTAGCTAATAAGTGACCGTTGGGTCATTATCTATTATTAATAATGATTTATGACATTTTTACTGATGTCAGCATAATATAGATTAAGTGGTGTGGTCTACTACACGATTATTCATCTATATTAGCAAATGGTTATGCTTTTAGTACTTTTGATTTCAATCTTCTGTAAGTGAATAAATACTTACAGTTGTTCTCAATTGTTTGTTTAACTGCGATCTCTGCGGACCTATAATGTGTTCGCTGGATCTATCTCATTCCAACAATCTATAATATGAATCTGTATATAATATTTTCGCGTATATAATTTTTTTCAAGTAAGATTTCGTCATTCCTCAATATTGAATCAGCGACCATCATTATTATACATTCGCATCATTTTACAGTATTTTTTATATTTGTATGAGAAAGATTTTGTTAAGCATAATATTAATTAAGTTTTTTTAGATATATTAATAATTTAATTGTTTTTAATTGCGATTACTTGAAGGATTTATCTCGTTAGTCCGTAGAATTTCGTTTTAAAATGTACTGAATGTTTAGATATTATACCGTTTCTAATTTTTTAGTTAAAATAGAAAAAGTATATACATATATTTAATTTCAATTAAAAATTTAGAAAGGACATAATGATTTAAAAATTAAATTAGATAATATATTGTGGTTAATATGTCTCTAATGATAAAATGTTAGATTTCTATTTTAAAGTTAACTGCTTAAATAATTAGTTTTCTTTTATTAGTGTTACGGTTTTCAAAAATATTCTATTTTTGCAGATTGTCAGAATGTATTATAAAAAATCTGGTTAACTGGATCTGGGTATGTGGAATCTTTTTAAAATCACGAAAGTTAATGATTTTGGAAAAGGCTTTTGACGTAGATGTGGTTCAGATTGTGATGATGATTATTTGGAGGAAAACTGATATATTTGCTAATGTTTCTCTTCTTGATTTTTTACTTTATTTAGCGAGTTGTTTATAGTTTCATGTTTTTGCATTAAATTTTGTATTTGGTTTCCGTTTGTTTCATATTTTGCATATTTTTACTGTAATTTTGTATTTTATCTATTATTTGTACACATTTATGATTGATTCTTTTCCTATAGTCTTTTGTAAGAAATCGGGAGATTTTTTTGTCTTTTTACATGTAGCATCTACAAGAATCTTCTTACTCTTCTTTGCATTGACGTGAAGGGAGCTCCTTATCTGATCCTCAATGTCTTTTCGAATTTTTATTCTTTTGAAATTGGTTTAGTTTAATATGCTAATTTTTGAATTGCTTTATTGGTACATTTTTGCGCATTTAACACACACACACACACACATATATATATATATTCAATAATTCTGTATTAATTCGATGAAAACTAGAACTTAATAGTTAAAACACAATGAATTAAAAAACTTATGAATTAAAAACTAAAACACAAACAACCACATATAGAGAAACAGTAACTTATACACGAACTATATAATCTGAACAATATGAACTAGAAACTTTCAAATAAATAAATGGGAAATTTAATTTGAAGACAGGTTCATGGTTGTGACATGCAAGTTGGGTTAAATATGCTTTTTTCTAGCACAACACGCCCCAGATCGGCCACAACCATTTAAAACAACAAACTAACTCCAGGCGTTATTGTACCAGTGAATAGTTAAAAATCAATATAATTTTCTTCTCAATCCATCACGGACAAACAACCACTGGATTCAAAAGATGACTTCACTTCGCTTCGATAACTTTTGTTTTCTATAAATATATATTGAAAGACCTAATTACATAAGAATACTTTCAGAAATGTACATACATCGTATGTAAAGATCTTTACACGCGTTTATATCTAGAATGTACGAATTTAGAAAATTTACATGTAAAATGTGTGGCTGATGTTGAAAAAAAAATAATTTTCTGCAGAAATAACACCGATGGTTTAAAAATTAATAAATGTCTCATAGTTTTTAGTTTCCAAAAGTGATTTTTTCGACAAAAATACGAAAAATTTTAAACTGTGATTTAAGTATTTTCTTTTGTTCTTTTTCTCTAGCATTCAATTCCTAAATATTGATGGTGCAACGAGATTAAGTAAAACCTGAACATAAATTAAAGATAAATACGTTTTTTAAAAAATAATTATCATTAAAACTCGAGAAATTCGAGCAAAAATTTAAAAAACATTTTAAATGATGCATTTTCTCTCCTCTTCCTCCTTTTTTTTTTTTAAACTATTTTTCTTTTTTTGATGTTTGAAAATCTTATAACTTTCTCTTATAAACGTCAGTGTAGAATTGATATTTTAATAAATAAATATTTTTCTAAGCTAATTATTAAATATATATCCATTTTAAAAACGTTATTCTCAGAAAAATATTATTTTGCAATAATTTTGAAGACACTTTAAAATATATGAAATCTATTTTTAAAATTTTTAATATCTTGCTATTAAGGTAAAACAAATTAAAAGTTATTGTGAGTAGTGTTTATTAAAATATACTGCCAAAAAGGTCTGCCACACAAAAAAGTTGTCAGAAGTTTTTCTTTCAGAAGTATTACTGTATAATAAAAAGTTACCTTTTTTAAAAAGATTGATGAAAAACTTTCTGTTATAATTATAAAAATGTGTAACAGCAACCAAATTATTTTTTTTCCAAAAATTTTCTTGGCTTTCTTAAATTGTCAATAAGTGAAACCCTAAATTTTTTTCGAATGTTTTATCATAAAATAAAATATACAGATATTTTTCTTAAACATTTTCACGTTTAATGAATAGCTCTTTGTATAAGAACTATATTACGATTAAGCTAAAAGTGTATCTCATCTTTACACCAGCCAACGGATACAAGACTGCTTATGATCACAAAATCACTGTAAAATTATGATAATCTTGTTAATCTAACATAAACAATGAGAATATTTTGAAAAAGTAAAATTAAGCAAATAACATCAATTAAATGAAAGCAATTCAATATATATATTTTTTTATAATTGATAATGTATGAAATTATAAAATATTCGCCTCGGATTATTACGTGTATCCTTTGAATCTGAATTTGTTCCTCAACAAACATTGCTTCTCCAAGAAATACATTATTTTCTTCGCATACCTTATCCATTTATTTTATATGTCTATTTTCTATTACATCACGTTTTCTGCTGCATATTGGGCATCTTTTTTTAAAGCTATTGTTCACTTTCAACTAATTACGAATACCTGACACGCAAAGTAACACTAATATCTACTCGTGTGAGTTTGCTCTTCTATAACTTCCACCATATAATCTATGCTATTTCTTTCCTATTCTAATATTCGTTTTGCTATTTACCTAAAACTGAAGTTGAAATATGGAATGTGAAGGACCACATTACATTATATAATCCCGCGTGTTTCATGTAAGAGAAGGGATGCAGTTTTTTATGTTTTATGCGTGCAATTCTACATAGATTGTTGCATTGCAAAACGGATGAGATTGTAGTTGTGAATACAGATCTTATAAAATCACTTGGGAGAACATAGTTTGTGGAACATAAAATCTAGAATACAAGTAATAAATCTTTTGTGCATAATATATTTATAGAGTTCGTTAGAACAATGGCGTGATTTCGCGTTTCTTGATATTTTTATGTTTGTTAATGGTTCGATGGTAATTAAAGAATATTTGATAATACGCAATTTGTTGGTGAATTAAAACACGAGTTTTATGTGTTTTGTGTTACAGTAAGTATGAAACATATTTTCAATGAGTTTGTTCTTTCTCTAGCATAGGTATACGTAAGTTTCAAAAGAAATTTCTTGCACTTAGCAACTAATTTGATTTCGGTGTTATTTCTGATTTTAATAGTAAGTTATAGCATCATGTAAAGTAGCATTATGTGCTTAAATCTCGTGATTTACATAGATGAGAAGAAAATGTTTTTGATGGAACTAGCTTAAAAATTGATAAAATACCTTTTTTCGTTCAGGTGACGGAGTTCGGAAAGTATTGTAAAACAGTTTTGTATTTATTCTGTAAAGAAGTTTAACAATCTTAATCTGTTAACTTTTATAAAATGTAACAATATATTGTGATCACAAAACTTTCCGGATTAAACATTTTTTACATACGCAAGAAAAAGGAATTCCCGAAACAGAAGGGTCTGAAACCGCCACTTATGACTAAATTCTGGAATTTATATTTGGGAAAAATAATCTCGTGATGGAAAAGCTTAAGGTTTATTCCAATTGTGATTAGAAAATATTGTTTTCATCGTCATATATTACACAAATTAAATTTTTGCAGTAAGAATTATTTTAAACGGCAAGAACTAAAGTAGAATGACTGGAGTAACATTGCTTTCAGATTCAACAATTTTTCTAACAACAAACTATTGAGTCGGTTTTAACTTCAATTTCTGCATCTACAAAAAAGAAAAAAGTGTTTCGATTGACGTTGAAAAAGTTGAATGAAAAAGTTACTTATTAGTTACTAGTTATTGCTCTTTTGTTAGCGCAGTTAAATTGCTAGATTACTGCTGTGTTCGCTGTTTTGTGCTATTATTTAATAATAACTACTTTTAAAAGTTCTATTGGGATGGAAATTATGTTTTATATCCTATAGACGTCTCCTATTACTTACTGAGTCGACTATATGTTTTCGCTCATGCTTTTGCTTTATCATTTTCCTTCTGCATTTCGTTGTGTTAGCCATCTGGAAAAAAGGCCTTGCTAAACGTCTATTTCTGATACGGTTATAGGGGGAAATTGACCGTACGAACACCTTTTTATGAACTTCGGGTAAAAAGTTGCGTGTGTTCTTGTTCACTTCATACTTCGTGTTGAGGCAACTTTTCTCGGAAAATCGTCTCAAATAAAGCGTTGGCGTAAAAATTTTCCAAAATGTTGTTGAATGTGATAGCAGCTTTATAATAAAAAATTCTGCAACCAGATAGAATGCTGATAATTTCTTTTGTTTATTTGTGATAAAATCATGTAATACTTTAATATCTGATGGAACTCCACATTTCTATCACATTTATCCTATAAAGAAGATAAACATCTATTGAATTTTATGAAGATGTGATGATTATATTTATAAATGAATATTTTCCTAATTTATTTACAAGAAAAATATGTCTAAAAACTGAATGCTGTGAAAGCCACTAATGAGAGAATTTTACTAAATATAAATCTTAACTTGTCTGAATCATAATGCATTCACTGCTATTTTTGTTTAGGAAAAAAATTATTCTCCCGCAGAAAGTTAAAATTCATTACATTTATAATTCGAAAACGCTGTTTTCTACTTCATATAGTAAACATGAAAATAAAACTTTGCAATATTAATTATTTTAAACACTAAGAATCAAAAGTAGCTACTTCTCTGCATGTATGGCTGGCATGAAAGAACTTAAACTAAAGTCAGAATTTTTCAAACAGAAAACTACGTCGCTGACTTGATGCCAAAGGAATACAAACCGGTAGTAAGTACATCCTGCAAACAAAGAACTTAATTTTTCACCTCCAATTGCTGCGGTGAACATTTATAACCACTATCACGTTTCTTGACACGTTTTAAAGAGATAAGAGGAAACGGGCTCGCTTCTTTTCAAAAAACTTTCTCGCTCCAAACTTATCTTTATATTATTTCTTTTCCCTCAAAAGTAACGCATAAAGAATAGTGGAAAATTCTTAACCCCTGGGTCTAAGAGAGAAATGAAGTACGGCTCAGTATCGTATTAGGGCATCTTTTTGAAGCCAGTGTACATTTTCTGTTAATTAGAAATTCTTTACACGCAAGTAATATGAACATCGTCTCGTGTTTGCACGCTTTTACTCTCAGTAACTCCCACCGTCACCTGGAGAAGATGATTCCTCTCTTTTCATAATTTTGCTGTTTGCAGTTGGAGAATGCAAAGGGACCATAACTTTGTTGAAAAAGAAATAGATCTCGAGTTTGTGTGGTAAGTTATCGAAATAATTATGCTGGGAAAACGGCAGAAATTTTGTACAGAAGTGGAAATAGAAAGAGCAGTTTCTGAAATATTTTAAAGTAAAAATGCAAATTTATGTTATTTCAGGAAAAATTTTCTCGTAAAAGTACAGTAAATTACACTGAGAAAAATGACACTTTCAAATCTGAGTAAATCGATGTTTTCATTTTGTTATGTTTACTTTTTGTTACAAATAGTACGACCCAAAATGCTTTCAATTCTGAAATACCAGAAATATTCAGAATATTGAAACATGGACATACTCAAAACTGAGCTCATAGAGGTCAGTTCATACTCATTTTTGAGACATGGACATACTCAAAAGTGATTAGAATCAGTTCAAACTCATTTTTGAAACATGGAAATACTCAAAAATTATTAGAATCAGTTCAAACTCATTTTTGAAACATGGAAATACTCAAATGATGTTTTATTCTTGAGTGTGTGCATGTTTTCAGAAGTGAGTATATACATGTTTCAGACTTGAGTAATTTTGTTTCGGAGCCATTTTGACTATGCGACATACTCAGATTTGAGTATTTTTTGCTCAGTTTTGCAAATGTCGTTTTTAAAGTGTAATTAATGTCAATTAATAGAAATAAATTGTCAATTAATCCGTCATTAAGAATGAAAGTTATGTACTTCCACAGATGAATACTTTAAATTTTTCGGAACTAACACGGCTTAAAAGTACCGGTCAATTTAAATTAATTTCTTTTGTCTTAATCATTATTTTCTTTGTTATATATATATATATAGTAATGATAGTATATGTCTGTACATACTTTATTATCACTTCACTTATGTTTTAGCATTTAGTAATGAAACAAAAATAAAACGTTTGCTTAAAACTCTCTGCAGCGTTGGTGATTCTTTTACACTGCTCAAAACAATTAAAGGATATTTGAAGTTTTATATAAAATAAAGATATAAACGAAATTTTTTTTGGCGAAAATAGAAGAAGAGAATCACAAATGCAAATTTTTCTGGTTTTCAAACTGTGGAGTATGCAAATTTTGAGTTCGACGTCAAAAACGTCGCTTCAGCGGCAGCGAATGAAATTTGACTTTCAACTGGATAAAAGAGAATGAAGACAAGGATGATCGGCATTCAGTGATTGCTTTGTTTCGATGAGTACGATGTCTCAGCGAAGTCATTTGACAGATTCAGAAGCTTGGAGAATTGGTGGTAGGTTAGAAGGGGGCCAAACTCAAGCCGAAGTAGCGCAAGCCATTGGAGTGTCACAAAGTGTCATTTCCAGGATCTGGAACCGTTTTTTGGAGAGTGGATGTGCAGGCCGCAGACCAGGGCAAGGTCGTAGACGGGCAACAACGCCCAATGAAGATCGGTATTTAGCGTTAACAGCTCGGAGACACCGAAACATGAACGCTACTCTTCTCCAACAACACCTTCGCTCGGCTACAGGTACCACGATTTCAACTCAGACTGTCCGAAACTGGCTCCATGCTGTAGGTCTGTATGCTCGCCGACCGATGGTATGTGTTAGATTAACATCAAGGCATCGTCGCGACCGCAGGGAGTGGGCAACCGAGCATGTCAACTGGAGGAGAAATGAATGGAGCAATATTCTGTTTTATGACGAGTCCCGTTTTTCTGTATATAGGCGTATTTTCATCTGGAGGGACCGTGGCAGTAGGAATAATCCTGCGTTCGTGCACGAAAGTGTCAGATTTGGCGGTGGAGGAGTGTTGGTGTATGGTGGCATCTCCATTGACGGGCGCACTGACCTCTACATCATTCGAGATGGAGCTCTGACTGGTCGCTGATATAGGGATGAGATCCTCAGACCTATTGTAGTCCCTTACGCTGCAGCAATCGGAGATAACTTCATTTTAATGGACGATAACTGCAGGCCACATCGTGCAAACCTGGTGGAGGATTTCCTTTTCGAGGAAGGAATCGTTCGAATGGAATGGCCAGCGTGTTCTCCAGACATGAATCCAATCGAGCACGTTTGGGACGCTCTAGGAAGACGAGTTTCTGGCCGCCAACAACCCCCACAAACTCTCCAAGAACTGGAAAGAGCTCTTCTGGAAGAGTGGGGCAGAATACCCCAACTCGTCATTAATAGCCTCATTGAGTCCATGCCTCAAAGGTGTTCAACGTTGCTGGCCGCCCGTGGAAACCATACCCCCTACTGAAAATGATTTTCTTTGAAGAAAACACCTTTTCTTATTCTTTTTTTCTCATATGCACAAATTGTGTTTTTTTCCTTTTGTACACAAATGCGCAATAAAATGCATTTTTTTCTGCCAAACATGTGTAATTTATTCTCATATAACCTACTATGTCTGTCGACCATGTATCAATCAGCTAAAAAGTTTCCCAGATACAAAATCCACCTAAAACTGCAATATCCTTTAATTGTTTTGAGCAGTGTATTTTAAATATGCGTTTCATTCTTCAAAATTAAAATAGATGTCACTTTACCGAACCAGTAAGTTTTGATAAGAAAAATATCAAACACTGGAAAGTTGTTAAGTCTATTTAATATTATTTGTTGTAATTCAACATTTTCCAAACGTATTAAAAAATTCTTCCTTAGCCTGTTGTCATATTAATAGAACGCAAAATAACTATATTCGTTAAATTTCATTAGATGAAATATTCGTTAAATTTCGGCAAACTTTAACGTTTGTGATTTGGATAGCTACTTTCAATTTTTTTAACCTAAAAGTATTTTCCCCAAAAACTTTTAGCTGCGGTCTTCAGAAAACCCCAGCTTGGTAAAATACATTGACAAGGTAGGCTTGGTATATTAAAGGTTAATCCTTTATGCCGCGATGGTACTTTAGAGTACCATAAAAATACGTCATAAAATTCCTTTAATAGATCGATTGGTGGTAATTCAATTTAGGGTGAGTTGTAGGCATACTTTACTTTACAATGTTCCAAAAGCATTTTTTGTTCTTCAAAGCAAAATTATTTTTTAAAATGGTTTATTTTTTTTTCTAATTATAATGGTTCAGCTTTTTGAATGTTGAAAGGCATGGAATGGAAAGTTCGATTTCTGAGAAATTTCTGTTCGGGTTAACCGATTTTACCCGAGCCTGACCCGACGCGCTGTTCGGATCAGGATTGGCTGGAGCTAATTCTTTTTTCGTTGCGGGTTTGATTCACTGTTGAAAATTTTGTTTTGAATCGAACCAACTTTTGGAGCTGCAGTAGCTACAACCATAAAATGCTGAAATCTTGTTCCAGCATTTGGAGCTATGGTTCAATGAGTTTTGATACTTGCGGGTTGGGTTTAGGTTAACTAATTTTTTCAAAAGAGAGTATAAAATATTGTTTCAGATGAAAAACTATGTATTTGAATATGAATGAGTCTTTACACGTTTAATTTTGTACAAAAACATAAAAATGATCTTAAAGATATGATTGTAGACTATTTTTTAATAACTGTATTAAATTGCAGATCAATTTTCTTGTATTTCGGGTCGACGAAGATTTTTTTTTTTTTTTTGTCGGGTTTCGGTCGGATTTCAGGTAAACGAAAGTTTCTTGTCCGGTTTCGGTTTGTCTCTAAACAGGTTTTTGGGTTTGAGCAGGGTACAACTTGATCCGCGCAAGACTCTAATTTAAGTCCATTACATTGTCCTTTTTTTCATTTTTTTTTCATTTTTTTAATTCTGTAACATATTAAACAATATTTTAAAGAAATGTTTTGTGTAAATTCGCAAATATTCTACGAATACCGATTTAGTTTATTAATTTAAATAGATAAAAATAAATTAATTTTTTTTAAATGCAAATACGACTTATTTTTTAAAAACATGATGTTTTGAACGAGTAAGTTCAATGGTTTAAACGGCTACAAAGTCTCTATATAAATGCTGAGTTAGTTTATTAATTTTAATAGGTGAAATCTTTATAAAATTTATTTAATAATTGCAGAAATCTTCAAATATATTTTCAAAAAAATTAGGAAAATATTTTAGAAAGTAAAATTTTTATTATTTAATTTCGGACTTAAAGGGTTAAGCAGCATTTTATAGCTTAGTAAATATCCAAATATATATAACAGTGAACTCCCGTTAGTGCGGTCATCCAAAAGGGAAGCCATTTTTTTGTCCGCTCTAAGCGAAGTCTGTATTAAACGATGTAAACATTTGAATGGTGTAAAATAATCCCTTGCGTTGAACAAATTGAATTCAGTTTATTTCAGAAATTAAATAAGTCACCAATTTAATGCTAAAAAAAAAAAAAAAAAATCTTTAATTTAGTAATTTTATTTAAGCAGTAAGTTTGTGAAAATTTGTTAATATAAATAAATAAATTACGGAGGGCAAACAAAATATACAAAGAAATTTCCGTAGATACCTTATTTAACTTTAATTAAAGTATTCTCTCATTACTTACCCATCATACGTAGTATCTGTGTGTCTGTATGTTTGTGTGCCTGTGTGTCTGTGTGTCTGTAAACGCTCTATCTCCTGAAAAAATTGAGATATAGACTTGAAATTTGGTATGTTTTTAGTATGTAATAATGGGAAGAAGCTTACTGAATTTCAGTAACCTCGATTATCCGGAAATATTTTTTCCGGACTCTCGAAATATTCGTTGTGATAAAAGGTATATAAAAATTTTCGAAATTGTTTATTTTAAGGAGTGAATATAACAGACAATAAAAAAACATAAATTTTGTATAAAGCATGATGTCGATCGGATAATGAGTTGCCGAGATATTTGTAATCCTATTTTCCACACTCTTCGATTTTTCATGACCCTGTATTTCAATTCAAAGATATATTTTAATTGGAAATGAGACACTTAATCAGATGCAATAAACCGCTAGTTAATAGGATTATTGTTTTTGGAGTTATAAATATGTTTCTTTTAAGCAATTCAGTAATCGAGCCTTTAAAGTTTATGACGTCATCAAGCCACGAATTGCAATTTTTATTCGAACTGCAATGAATTTTATAAGTAGTTTACACATTTTTTATTTTAATATTTTATATTGTGCATATCCATGATGGGTAAGTATTACGGTGGCCCCCAACGACTAATTTGTATTTGCGTTACTTTAATAGATAGATGATCTGTTTACCACATCATTTTCCAGTTCTGAGGCACACTCGAAAATTTGGTCTGTTATATCACATTTCGATTGGTTATTATCGATCAAAATTCGGCAAATATTCATTACCAATTTCTTAATCTCTCACTTTTTATTGGTAGAAATTTTTCTTTCTCTTCATTATTGTCACTTCTTGATATATCAATAACGAAAGTTACATTAAAGTTGCTTTTGAAAAATATAATGAATCAAAAGAGCTTCCACTCTGCTCGGTCGGCTTGTGAAAAAAATGCCCGCGTTATCCGATGAGTAGCTTGCTTTAAACAATGTATTTAATATTAATTGAAAATAGGAAATAATAGGCAAAAATAAATTGTTCTCATTAACTGGAGATATGTTCTTAAGCAGAGACGCATTAACGAGAGTCCACATGATTTATAAAATTTAGAATGTTAAAAAAAAAAAAAAAAAAAAAAAAAAAAAAAAAAAAAAAACGAGTAGTCAAATAAATTAAAATCAAACATTTTTAAACACATTTTAATGTGTTAAAACGGTCTAATCTATATCTATACTATTATATAAAGAGGAAACGGTGACTGACTGACTGACTGACTGACTCATCAACGCCCAGCCGAAACTACTGTTGGCGCCACTCTTGGCTTCTAACATCGCTTGGCGATAAATGTAACTCAGAAGTCGTTTTGTTCTTGTTTCGTTCGGTTGTTCCATGGGGAGCTCTGAAAACCAATTCGTCGTAAGTAAATAAAAAAAGTGGTTCGTTTGTAAACAGGTGAAATTTTATCGATAGTAGTTTAATTTACAGTCCACTCTAATTTCGTAGTCGTATTCATGGTACCGTTCGCGGAGAATAATCAGCCATCATAGGATTATATTTCGTTTTTGTTTAAAGAAAAAAAAATCGGAACAATGGACGTAAAAGTGTTGAATCGAAGGAGGGGCAATATAAAGGCCCAAATCACGAAGTTAACAAATTTTATAGCCGATGAAGCACAAGAAATAGACTCAGTGGATATCTTAAATAAAATCGAAAATTTGAAGAAATTAGAAGATAAATTAAATGACTTGAAAATGGAGGTCTATAAAATTTTGAAAGATGAAGAAATCGATAAGTGTGATGCTGAATTTGAAGAAATTGAACAAGATCTCCAAAATCTCAAGGTAAGATTTAAAAGGCTTATTGAAAATTCTAAAACTAAAAATACTGATAATAATGTTGAAAATAATGGTGTTAATAAAACAAAAAAATTAAATATTAAATTGCCCGAAATTCCATTGCCGAAATTCGATGGTTCGTATGAAAATTGGAATAACTTTAAGACTCAATTTAATAGTGTAATTGATTCGAACGAATTGTTAACTAATGATCAGAAACTTTTTTATTTGCAATCCTCTCTTGTGGGGACAGCAAAGCAATCCAAAGTACTGATGACACATATGAGTCATTATTTGAAGCACTTAAAAAAAGATTTGACAATAAAAGATTAATAGTTAACAGTCATATTAAATCTTTATTAATGTTAGATAATATTTGTACTGATTCAGCTGAAAAATTAAGAATGCTGCTGGATTGTATTTTAAAGCATGTAAGAGCTTTAAAGGTTTTAAATGTCGAAATGAACAATTTTAGTGAAAATTTATTGATTAATATTATTTTGACAAAATTGGATAGAACAACATGTAAGGAATTCGAAATGACATTAACAATGACAGATTTACCCAGTTGGGATAACTTTATCGAATTCTTGCAAAATCGTGTTCAAATATTGGAAAACCTTCAAGGAACACAAATAAATTCGCAAAAATTTAAAACCCAGAACAAACAAAAAACTTTTATTCTGAAATCTAATTCATGCCCTGTTTGTAAAAAATTACATGCAATTCACCAGTGCTCTGTTTTTCTAAAAATGACTCCAATTCAAAGATTTGATGAAGTAAAAAAGAATAAACTTTGTATAAATTGTTTAAATGATTCGCATATGCTTTCGAAATGCGGTTCAAAATATAATTGCCAGCGGTGTTTTCTCAGACATAACCTATTACTACATCGAAATAAAAATAAATCATTTCAAAATAAAACGTCATTAAAAAGCCCCGATTCTGAAGTTGACATAGCATTGGCGCCAGACGGACGTTCTGGTAAAGAAAATGATGAAACAAATAAACAAAATGTATCGGAAATATCTCAGAGTTTTTCATCATATAACAATGAAAGTAAAAAAGCAGTTCTTTTGTCTACGGCATATATTTATATTTATAGTCCGATACATAAATGTTTCGTGCAGGTCAGAGGGATCCTGGATAGTGCGAGCCAAGCTAACTATATTACGGAAGAAATGGCCTCCTATTTGGGCTTGAAAAAAGAAAGAATAAATGTTTCCGTTAGTGGATTAGGTGGAAATGCCTTTAATGTTAAAGGGAAGGTTAATACGATAATTCGTAATAAGAATGCTTCATTCTGTTCACCTAGCGAATTTTTTGTTGTTTCGAAAATTACTGATTGTGTACCTTCTTCAAATATTAAAATTGATAAAGCATTGTTACCAAATAGGGTTTTGCTAGCTGATCCTACTTTTGACATACCGGGAAAAATTCATTTAATAATTGGGGCAGAACTCTTTTATGAGATAATAAAAGAAGGAAAAAATCGCATTTCACCAAATTTAATGTTTCAAAATTCGGTGTTTGGCCTTATTGCTACTGGAACTGTTAAAATCAAGAGTTCTAATTCATATTGTGGATTGACATTTATTTATGAAATCGAGAACATTGAATCTAATCTTAAAAAAATTTGGGAAATAGAAAATATTTCGCATGACCGTTTTCTAAGTAAAGAAGAAGAATTTTGTGAATCTCATTTTCAAAAAACGCACAAACGGAATAATACCGGAAGGTTTATTGTTGAAATGCCGATTCAAACTGATCAATTAAATTCATTGGGAAATTCGAGAAAATTAGCAGAAAGGCGTTTACAACAAACAGTATAGAGATTGGAAAATAATAGTGCCATGAAAAAACTTTATTGCGAATTTTTAAACGAATATGAAACATTGGAGCATATGGAAAGAATTTCAGTCGAAGACTCTCGCTCAGTAGTTTATTACATGCCTCATCATGGCATTTTTTAACCGGATAAATCCTCTACTAAACTAAGGGTTGTCTTTAATGCCTCTCTGCACCTACCACAACCGGAAAAAGCTTGAATGATATTTTGCTTTCCGGTGAAGTTAAAGAAGATCTTTTTGATATTTTGTTAAGATTTCGGAAATATAAGATTGCTTTAACTGCGGACATTAAAAAAATGTTTCGGCAGATTTTGATAGATCCTTCGCAAAGGGACCTTCTACGCATTCTTTGGGAGGATTACGAAAATAATTCCACAATTGCCTTTAAATTGAACACGGTCACTTATGGAACTAAATGCGCCCCTTTTTTGGCCATAAGGTGCATCAAACAATTGGCTTTAGATGAGAAGGATAAATTTCCTCTTGCGGCAAAAGCTATCCTATCTGATAGCTATATGGACGATATCGTGACTGGATCCCCAGATTCAAACTCGGCAATAGCCCTGAAAAATCAATTAATTGACATATTTCGTTCTTGTGGAATGGCTTTGCACAAATGGAATTCAAATTTGAATGAGCTTTTAAATCATGACGAAATCGAAGATGTCTCCTTTTGCACTAAGTCTGACACTTCAGCTAAGACTCTAGGTATGGTTTGACAATCCAATCAAGACCAGTTTGTGTTTAGAGTTTCGGTGAAAGAACAAAAATCATACACCAAAAGACAGATTCTTTCTGTCATAGCAAAATTGTATGATCCTCTTGGACTCATTGGCCCAATTATTTCCAAGGCCAAGTGTTATTTTAAAAAATTGTGGTTATGTAAAATAGGATGGGACGAGAACATTCCGGAACCTCTTGCTAGTGATTGGTGTAACTTCGTAAGTCAACTAAAGAATATAGAAAATATAACAGTTAGTCGATACATTTTAACTCCTTCCACAGAAGCAATATTTGTTCTTGGTTTCGCTGACGCTTCCATAACTTCTTTTGGTGCTGCTGTTTATATATATTGTTTAAATTCATCCAACTCGATCACATCAAACCTTATTGCAAGCAAATCAAGAGTGTCACCTCTAAAGACCATTTCTTTGCGAAGACTGGAACTATGTTCCTGTTTGCTTCTTTCTCAACTTGTCGCCAAAATTCTCCCTTCCTTACAACTAGACATTCAAGGAGTAATTTTATTCTCAGACTCAACTATAGCATTGGCATGGATAAAAACTCTGCTCATCTATTAAAAACTTTCATAGCAAATAGAGTCTCAAAGATTCAGTCTCTCACTGAACAATTTTTATGGAAACACATTCCTTCTAGTGATAATCCAGCTGATATAATATCTCGTGGAACATTTCCTCAGGAACTCTCAGATATGGAACTGTGGTGGAAAGGTCCATTATTGACTAATAATATCTTGGACGTGACAGAAAAAAGGAAAAAACTGACTTTCCAAATGATGATGCTTATTTAAACGAACTTAAAAACTGTAATATTAATTTGCATCTAATTAATCAGGACTTTAATAACTTTTTGAACAATTTTTGTGCCTTAAGTAACAGTTACTTTAAGTTAATTTGTATTTTAGTTTATAATTATAGATTTATTTATAATTGCAAGCACAAAGAAAGGATAGTAGGGCCTATTAAAAAGGAGGAATTTTACCAAGAAAAGATTAAATTAGTCAAATTGGTTCAGGTAATATATTTCAACAGGGAAATGAAGGCACTCAAGAAAGGTGAGAAACTAAAGGATAGTCGAGTAAGTAATTTAAATCCTTTTCTTGATAGGGATGAAATTATTAGGGTTGGTGGTAGTTTAGATCAATCGAATTTATCTTATGATAAAAAACATCCGATTCTTTTACCGAAAGATCATAGGCTTACCCTTTTAATTTTCCAGTATTTTCACTTAAAAAATTTGCATGTTGGTGCTCAAACATTGCTTTATTTTGTGCGACAAGAATTCTGGCCCTTAAATGGCAGAAACATAGCTAGAAAAATCGTGCATAATTGCATTGTTTGTTTTAAAAACAAACCTAAAATTGCAGAACAAATCATGGCCTCGTTACCTAAAGAAAGGGTAAATATCAACCCCCCCTTTTACAAATTCAGGCATTGATTTATGTGGCCCATTTTTTTATAAAATACAAAAACCAACGTAAAGGAGTTTTTAGTAAAATTTATGTCGCAATTTTCGTCTGTTTTGCTACTCGTGCAATTCATTTAGAAATAATAACAGATTTAACTTCTGAAGCCTTAATAGCTACCTTAAAAAGATTTGTAGCTAGGTGCGGAATTTGTGCCACCATCTTTTCCGATAATGCCTCTAATTTTGTTAGTGCGAATTCAGAATTGAAAAAATTGCATAAAATTGTAAAAAATCAATCCGAGGAATTGGCTGCTTACTTATTGGCTAATTCAATTTCTTGGAAATTCCTTCCTCCTAGATCCTCTAATTTTGGTGGCTTGTGGGAGGCAGGAGTAAAATCCTTTAAGCACCATTTAAAAAGAACTATTGGAGATTTAAAACTAACTTTAGAGGAATTTTTAACTGATGTCGTTAATCAAATCGAAGGTATTTTAAACAGTAGGCCTCTAATACCTTTATCTTCGGATCCAAACGATTTCGAAACGTTAACCCCAGGACATTTTTTAATAGGCCGCCCTATAAATAGCCCCTCTGTGAACCAAATTTGACTGACCTTGCCAATAATAAACTTAGTCATTGGCAGCAAATTATAAAAATTAATCAATTAATTTGGAAAAAATGGAGTAGAGACAAGGCTACACTAGATACCAGGCTTGCTCATTCATTATCATGACGTCACAAAAGGTGGCTGGCCGCGACCAGCGATTGGTGCAAAGTGACGGGCCCGTCGTTTTGTGCCAATCACTGTATGTCTTTCATTTTGTCGTTTCTCTTTGTACCAATCGCTGGTAGCGGCCAGCCACCATTTGTGACGTCATGATAATGAATGAGCAAGCCCGGTATCTAGTGTAGCCCTGGTAGAGATTATTTAAATAATCTACAACAGCGAACAAAATGGTTATTTGAAAAATAAAATATTAAAATTGGATGTATGGTTTTATTAAAGGATAGTAATTTGTCCATGTGTACCTGGTCAGTCGGTCGCATTCAAGACGTTATTTATGGGAGCGATGGTAAAATTAGGGTTGTGCTTGTAAAAACTCCAAATGGTACATTCAAACGAGCAATTTCTAATATTAGTATTTTGCCCATTAATGATCCTTTATTATATTGTAAATATTTATTTTTCCTTACATTTCTGTACATTTATATTTGAAAAATTTTGCAGTAACTTGTATTTTTATATTATAATTGAATTGAATTGTATATTTGTATTATTGATTGAGCTGAAACTTGTATTATAATTGAAGATTTATTGTTTAAAAAAAATAATTGTTCACAACGAAGGACAATTGTTTAAGATATGTTGCTGAAATAAATATTTCAGTGATGGCTGGTATATTGGCGCCACTCTTGGCTTCTAACATTGCTTGGCGATAAATGTAACTCAGAAGTCGTTTTGTTCATGTTTCGTTCGGTTGTTCCATGGGGAGCTCCGAAAACCAATTCGTCGTAAGTAAATAAAAAAAATGGTTCGTTTGTAAACAGTTGAAATTTTATCGATAGTAGTTTAGTTTACAGTCCACTCTAATTTCGTAGTCGTATTCAACTACTAAAGCTAGGGTCACGAAATTTGGACTGTAGATTGCTGTTATGGCCTAGGCATGCAATAAGAACGGATTTTTGAAAATTCCCCCCCCCGAAGGGGGTTAAAGGGGGGTTCGAATGTTTTAGGTCATTTTGTCATATCTCAGCAGCAGTTATAGGTAGGAGGTTGAAATTCCAGAAAACAAATCTACTAAAAAAATGATTAAACACCTATTTCAGCGATTTTAGAAATTCCCCCAGAAGGAGGTTAAAGGGGGTTCGAATGTTTTAGGTAATTTTGCCATATCTCAGCAGCAGTTATAGGTAGGAGCTTGAAATTCCAGAATACAAAGCTACTAAAAAATTATTAAACACCTATTTCAGCGATTTTAGAAATTCCTCCCAGAAGGGGGTTACAGGGGGGTAGTCGAATGTTTTAGTTCATCTCGCCATATCTGAGCAGCAGTTATAGGTAGGAGCGTGAAAATCAGGAAAACAAAGCTACTAAAAATGATTAAACACGTATTTCAGCGATTTCAGAATTTCTCCCCACATGGGGGTTAAAGGGGGATGGTCGCATGTTTTAGGTCATTTCGCCATATCTCAGCAGCAGTTATAGGTAGGAGCTTGAAATTCCAGAAAACAAAGCTACTAAAGAAATTATTAAACACATGTTTCAGAGATTTTAGAAATTCTCCCCAGAAGGGGGTTGAAGGGAGGTGGTCGAATGTTTTGGGTCATTTCGCAATATCTCAGCTGCAGTTATAGGTAGGAGCGCGTAAATTAGGAAAATAAATCTGCTAAAAAAATGATTACACATATATTTCAACGATTTTAGAAAATCCCCCCTGAAGGTGGTTAAAGGGGGTGGTCGAATGTTTTAGGTCATTTCGCCATATCTCAGCAGCAGTTATAGGTAGGAACGCGAAAATCAGGAAAACAAATCTACTAAAAAAAATGATTAAACATGTATTTCAGCGATTTTAGAAATCCTCCGGAAGGGGTTAAAGGGGGGGGGGGTCGAATGTTTTAAGTCATTTTGCCATATCTCAGCAGCAGTTATAGGTAGGAGCTTGAAATTCCAGAAAACAAAGCTACTAAAAAAATGATTAAACACCTATTTCAGCGATTTTAGAAATTCCCCCAGAAGGAGGTTAAAGGGGGGTTCGAATGTTTTAGGTAATTTTGCCATATCTCAGCAGCAGTTATAGGTAGGAGCTTGAAATTCCAGAATACAAAGCTACTAAAAAATTATTAAACACCTATTTCAGCGATTTTAGAAATTCCTCCCAGAAGGGGGTTAAAGGGGGGTAGTCGAATGTTTTAGTTCATCTCGCCATATCTGAGCAGCAGTTATAGGTAGGAGCGTGAAAATCAGGAAAACAAAGCTACTAAAAATGATTAAACACGTATTTCAGCGATTTCAGAATTTCTCCCCACATGGGGGTTAAAGGGGGATGGTCGCATGTTTTAGGTCATTTCGCCATATCTCAGCAGCAGTTATAGGTAGGAGCTTGAAATTCCAGAAAACAAAGCTACTAAAGAAATTATTAAACACATGTTTCAGAGATTTTAGAAATTCTCCCCAGAAGGGGGTTGAAGGGGGGGTGGTCGAATGTTTTGGGTCATTTCGCAATATCTCAGCTGCAGTTATAGGTAGGAGCGCGTAAATCAGGAAAATAAATCTGCTAAAAAATGATTAAACATATATTTCAACGATTTTAGAAAATCCCCCCTGAAGGTGGTTAAAGGGGGTGGTCGAATGTTTTAGGTCATTTCGCCATATCTCAGCAGCAGTTATAGGTAGGAACGCGAAAATCAGGAAAACAAATCTACTAAAAAAATGATTAAACATGTATTTCAGCGATTTTAGAAATCCCCCCGGAAGGGGTTAAAGGGGGGGGGTCGAATGTTTTAAGTCATTTCGCCATATCTCAGCAGCAGTTATAGGTAGGAGCGCGTAAATCAGGAAAATAAATCTGCTAAAAAATGATTAAACATATATTTCAACGATTTTAGAAAATCCCCCCTGAAGGTGGTTAAAGGGGGTGGTCGAATGTTTTAGGTCATTTCGCCATATCTCAGCAGCAGTTATAGGTAGGAACGCGAAAATCAGGAAAACAAATCTACTAAAAAATGATTAAACATATATTTCAACGATTTTAGAAAATCCCCCCTGAAGGTGGTTAAAGGGGGTGGTCGAATGTTTTAGGTCATTTCGCCATATCTCAGCAGCAGTTATAGGTAGGAGCTTGAAATTCCAGAAAACAAAGCTACTAAAAAAATTTTTAAACATCTATTTCAGAGATTTTAGAAATTCCCCCCAGAAGGGGGTTGAAGGGGGGTGGTCGAATGTTTTGGGTCATTTCGCAATATCTCAGCTGCAGTTATAGGTAGGAGCGCGTAAATCAGGAAAATAAATCTGCTAAAAAATGATTAAACATATATTTCAACGATTTTAGAAAATCCCCCCTGAAGGTGGTTAAAGGGGGTGGTCGAATGTTTTAGGTCATTTCGCCATATCTCAGCAGCAGTTATAGGTAGGAACGCGAAAATCAGGAAAACAAATCTACTAAAAAATGATTCAACATGTATTTCAGCGATTTTAGAAATCCCACCCCCGGAAGGGGTTAAAGGGGGGGGGGGTTGAATGTTTTAGATAATTTCGCCATATCTCAGCAGCAGTTATAGGTAGGAGCGCAAAAATCAGGAAAACAAATCTACTAAAAAATGATTAAACATATATTTCAGCAATTTTAGTAATTCCCCTCCCGGAGGGGGTTAAAGGGGGGTCGAATGTTTTAGGTCATTTTGCAATATCTCAGCAGCAGTTTTAGTTAAGAGCACAAAAATAAGGAAAACAAATCTTCTAAAACGTATTTCAGCGACTTTAGAAATTCCCCTCCCGGAGGGTGGCTAAAGGGTGGTGGTCGAATGTTTTAGGTCATTTCGCCATATCTCAGCAGCAGTTATAGGTAGGAGCGCAAAAATCAGGAAAAAAAATCTACTAAAAAAATGATTAAACACGTATTTCAACGATTTTAGAAATTCCCCCTGAAGGGGGTTAAAGGGGGTGATCGAATGTTTTAGGTAATTTTGCCATATCTCAGCAGCAGTTTTATGTAGGAGCGCGAAATTAAGGAAAACAAATCTACTAAAAAATTGGTTAAACACGTATTTCAGCGATTTTAGAAATTTCAACAAATGTACTAAAAAATTGGTTAAACACGTATTTCGGCGATTTTGGAGATTCCCCCCAGGAGGCGGATTAAGGAGTATTCAAAAGTTTTGGGTCATTTCGCCATATCTCAGCAGCAGATTTAGGTAATAGCGTGAAATTCAGGAAGACCCATCTACTAAAAAATGGATAAACATGCATTTCAGTGATTTTAGAAATTCCCCCCGAAGGGTTCTAAAGGGGATGGTTTCGAAAATTTTAGGACATTTAGGTCATTTATATCTCAGCAGCTGTTTTATGAAGGTGCGCGAAATTCAGGAAAACAAATGATTCAGTGAATATTTCAGTGAATTTAGAAATCCCCCCCCCCCCCCCGAAGGTGGTTAAAGGGATATTCGAAAGTTTTAGGTCATTTCGCCATATCTTAGCAAAAGTTTTTGGTAGGAGCGCAAAATTCAGGAAAACAAATGTACTAAAATTTTACATTGTCTACCCGTGCAAAGCCGGGACGGACCGCTAGTTGATAAATAAAGGAAAGAGATGGAATGCGAAGTTGAAATTTCGATTTCCTTCAGACAAATGTTAATTTAGATGAATGTTTTTATTTAATAAAAGAGGTCATTAATTGATCTTGAATATTGACTATTGAATACTGAATATTGAATATTGAATATTGAATTGAATTTTCTTTATTTGTACTTCTGTTAACAAAATGATTTTATTACTACCAACTGATGAGACAATAACTTAATTTTGTTTTATAGGAATATTCTCAAAAAAAAGTTTATAATAGTATAGGTAGATATATGCCTATATATCGCCTATGCCTATATATCTATATAGGTAAGATATGCCTCGAGTAACAAATCTGAATCTATTGGAAACAATAAAATGCATTCAATTTATTTTAAAGTTTAGAAAAAAAATGTAATTTATTTAAGTCAAAAACATATTAATAGGACCCTTGAAACTGGTATTACGAAACTAAATACTTGATGTCTTGTTCAGATATTACAGAAATAATCGAAGATTTCTTTTGTCAGTGATATTAAAGAAGCCTGTTTCTTTATAATTACATAAGGGTCCGCTTCATTGAAACTCCCCGATCGCGAAATCCCATGTTAACCTATGAGAAAACTTAAAAGCGTAATTACTCATTACGTAATATAATTATTGAAATATGGTTTTCACCATCAGAAAGTATACGTCAGATGCAGAAGTTGTGCGCTTTTAAAGTCTTCTTAAATTTTAAGTCTTTCTTAGAAGATGAAAATATTTCATCAAGTGGAAATTTCAAATTTCATAGGGTTTTTTTAAGCAGTTAAAATTTATGGAGACAATTTTTAAAAACGCACAACATCGGAATCTGACGTCTACTTTTTGATGGTGAAAACCGTATTTTAATATTTATAGTAGGTAATGAGTAATCGCGCTTCTAATTTTTCGCATATTATTAACATGGGATTTCGCGATCAGGGAGTTTCAGTGAAGCGGCTCCAACGCTTTGACCGCCGAGCAAAAGGGCAAAATTGTAATGCTGTTTTCTCTGTATTTTTTTTTAAAATGCTAAAAAAAATATGATATTTCAAACATGATGTAAAAAACTTAATTACTTATATGAATATAATCCTTGAGATTATTAATCATTATTTAATGTTTTAAAACTACATTATATTTGTAGAATTATATTAATTTATATAATACAAATATTGTAGTGAAACCTACAGCATAGTGAATGGATATATCCATAGAAGAAGGAATATAAATAAATGTAGGATGTAGGGTGTTTTCGCCCATTTTCCTCTTTCGCCGTTTGCCACGGATTTTTTTTATTTACGCTATTTTCCGAAACTATTTCAAAGGCGGGGAATAAGCAGCCAATAACGGGAGGGTTGCGAGCCATTCTGTTTGAACACCTTCCCATAACCCCCGTAACAAATGACGGGCGAAAACACCCTACATCCTACTTCTATTTATATTCCTTCTTATATGGATATATCAATTCACGTAGGTGAGAAAGGTAAGAAAGTTGTTCAGTCAGATCTCAAATTGTTCGCGCTAACGAAACCTATGAGCATGGAATGCATTCATGTTTTTAAAATTCTTCATCAGAAAATTAATATTATCAACTTCTTTTATCTGTATACTCATCTTAAGAGACAGCTATATCTTGCTAAAATACGTGTTTAATTACATATTTTATGTGTTAAAATGTCAGCAAAGCTGACGAGCTATGAGTAATACTTTAACGCTTCAAATAAAATTAAGTACGCATATATTTTACAAATGTTTTGCCAACTTAAAAAGAAAGAGACGTCTTTTAAAAAGATCATACATAAAATAGAAGTTAAAATATTAATTTTCTGGTAATCAATTTCTATAATACGAATCAAATAGGCATTCCAAGTCAATAGAATTAACACAGAAGAGGAAAATTTAAGATTTCACTGATCAACACACAATTTATCATGTCTGGCATAATAAAACATATTTACCCTTAACTGCTGTTAGCGATCTCACAGACAGCTGCTTTTTCCATTTTCAAAGTTAACTTCTAATTTTCAGATTAACTATAGATACTAGTGAAATTTTGTTTCCTTCGTAGCCCTATCGCTAGAGACTTCTGAATAGGTGAATTTTAATTATAACTGTCCCGTGCATAAGTTTAGTTACAGGAACAGTATCCTATATGAGTTAATTGAGTCTTTTATTCATCTTTCGATCAAGAGGTCTCAGGGACCGTTCACAGTAACTATGCAACAATTTCTGTCAGAGCAGAGTTAAAGACTAAAAAGTAAAATATCCTTCACTCTAAAGAAAAAAAAAATATATATATATGAAAGGCCATTTTTTTATTTAGCCAGTGTTTCTGAAATCCAGTAATATAAAGACTGTTTGAACTCTTTTCAACTTATTTGAGTTTTATTATTATTATGGTACTTTTCGGTTAGCCGGGCGCCAGTGATATATATGCACACACACAGACACACACACACATATATATACACATATATCTACATATACATATATATTTATATATGTACATATATCACTGGCGCCCAGCTAACCGAAAAGTACCATTATTATTATTTTAAAGTTGCATTAAACTTTATTATTACAGTTGACTTAAAGTTGACTTAAAGTTAACTTAAATTATTTTAAAGTTGCTGTTGAGTTTTAATAAATAGTATTATTTTAAAGTTGCATTAACCTCAATAAAATTTGTAGTAAATTTTTACTTTATAACATATGACAAATACTCACTGAGAGCTTTAAATATCCATTAATGGATCGTAAATTAGGTTGGCGAGTCTTGATTTAACACGAAATTGAAATTCCTATTTTTACGTATTCTTTACACTTAAAAAGAATGTCACACAACATAGTGTCCCATAGTGTTTAAATATAATTTCCATTTCCCACAAATAAACGTATAATTTAAAGACTGCTATCACATAAATTGCGGTAAATTACTAAATACAAATAAGTGATAAGTGATACAAATACATTGCCTAAAATAGTTAAGTAAAAGACTGAACTGAAACAGGTAGCGGTAATGCTGGGCGTTTACACTAAACATCATTCAGTAAAAGACAGAAATTACTATCATTATCTGGGTAGATGATTGGTTGATTGCAGGGTTGGTTTCCCGACACTATCATGTTCGTGTATTAACAGTTCTTATTAAATTTCATTCTATTGGAAGCTTTGTTATGCTTGAAAGTTATCTTTGACGAGATAAAGATTCTTTTTATTAAATTTGCGAGTTTTCTTTCTACGAATGTCTTGTGGTATTCATTATAAAGACTATAATTAAAATGCCTGAGAAATTATGATCAGCAAATTGTACTGTTCAACACTTTGGCTGTTTTTCGGACGAACTGTTAGAAAGAATGCGAAGTATTTTATTATCTCACGGAAGAGATGCGAAAACATTAAATAGTATTGACAAGTAATATACCAACATGATAAATATAAGCGTAATAAGATTTTTTTTTTTTAAATATCGCAATCATTGTATAATATTTAATGTATTTAAAGGTAATTTTGCTACAACTGTTATAAAAATATCCAATTTTATATGTTAAATTCAGAGACCCGTATTCTGTTGCAAATTTTGCTCATCTTGCTGTGTTTAATCAACACTCTTAGTGTTGGAAAAGTTTAAATACACGCTGTATATGTTTGTGGCAAGACAATGACAATAAAAACAAATTTGTATGTATGCTTTTGCATAAGAAATAGATAAATAATGTTTCTTTGAAAACAATATTTATTTTTAAATGTTTACGCCTGCATTTTGTCAGAGTTCATGTTGTTACAAAATCTTCGACTTTCAGTGCGACAAAAATAGATTTGTAATTAAAAAGGGAGGTTCGCAGTCGATGAATGCAATTTATTAGATGAATATTTCAGAAGCACGACCATAGATTTTATTTAACTCACTGAAGAGATGCGAAAACATTAAATAGCATTGACAAGCACCGACATGATAAATATAAGCGTAATACTAACATGAATTGTTTTTTATCGCAACCATTGTATAATATTTAATGTATTTAAAGGTAATTTTGTTTCAAATGTTAAGGATATCCAATTTTATATGTTACATTCAGAGACCTGCATACTGTTTCAAGTTTTGCTCATCTTGCTGTGTGTAATCACCCCTCTTTCGTGTTGGAAGAGTTTAGATACACCCTGTATATGTTTGTTATTCAATAACATGACAATAAAAACAAATTTGTATATGCTTTTGCATAAGAAATAGATAAATAATATTTCTTTGAAAACATAGTATTTTTATTTTTAAATGTTTACGCCTGCATTTTGTCAGAGTTCATATTATTACAAAATCTTCGACTTTCAGTGTGACGAAAGTAGATTTGTAATTAAAAAGACAGACTCGCAGTCGATGAATGTTATTTATTAGACGAATATTTCAGAAACACGACTGTAGATTTTTAACTCACGGAAGAGATGCGAAAACATTAAATAGTATTGACAAGTACCCAAAATAGTATTGACAAGTACCCAACATGATAAATTAGCGTAATAAGATGAATTGTTTTATTTATTTTTTATCGGAATAATTGTATAATATTTAATGTATTTAAAGGTAATTTTGTTTCAACTGTTAAGGATATCCAATTTTATATGTTTGAATTCAGAGATGTGTATTCTATCGGAAATTTTGCTCATTTTGCTGTGTGTAATCACCGCACTTCCGTGTTGGAAGAGTTTAGATACACTCTGTAGTCTGTATACGTTTGTTATTCAATGACATAACAATAAAAATAAATTTATATGTATGCTTTTTCATAAGAAATAAGCAGATAAATAATATTTTTTTTGAAAAAAGTATTTTCTTTTTTAAATGCGTACGCGCCTGCATTTTATCAGAGTTCATATTGTTACAAGATCTCCAACTTTTAGGGCGATGAAAATAGATTTATAATTAAAAAGGGAGGTTCAAAATCGATGAATGCAATTTATTTGACAAATATTTTATATAACTACATTTTTAACACTTTCCAACATAGTGGAAGAGTGTTCATTAATTAGGTTTGTTTGGGCGTCTGTCTGACCACGGCCAAACTCGATTCTTCCTCCCCTCATACGGCCTTTACAATCACCCCTTAGTTTCGGAATCGTTAAAAGGCTGCTTCGCCGGTAGATGGCGCGATATACTTACCATAAATAATGCTTAGTAAATGTTACTTCTATACATAAAAATACAAGAATCTTTGCAATATATTCATTATAAAAGGTATATATAACATATGTATCTTTTGTTTCGGCATTTTCTTTACTACAAACAGGAAAAACTAAAAGATTTAGAGATAAAATAAATAAATACAATGCTTTCAGCAATTAAAAATAGTTTAAATAACACGCTACTATAAAATGCAAAACAAACATTATAAGTAAATTTCTATATTTATATACATTTAAATTCTTGATTACTTGAAACATTGATAATTCTGAGCGTAAAATGCACAATAAAAAATTTAAAAAATAATTACTAGTTTCATAATAGTAGTAAGAAAATTAAGAAAGTTTGCCAATATCCGGCAATGAACTCATATCGATTTTTTTTTCTCAAAACATGGATTATTTTTACACGATTCTTAATTATTTAAAATATGTATATATATATATGTATATTCAAAACAATTTTCTATAAATTTAATCATTATAGGTACTGATCTGAAATATATAAGCATTATATGTAACATATCTATCTTTTACTTCGGCGTTTTCTTTACTACAAACAGGAAAAACTAAAAGGAAAAAACTAAACAAAACAAACAGGACAAACAGGAAAAACTAAAAGATTTAGAGATAAAATAACTAAATACAATGCTTTAGGCAATTAAAAATAGTTTAAATAACATCCTACTACAAAATATAAAACAAACATTATAAGTAAATTTCAATTCATTAAAATTCTGGATTACTTGAAACATTGATAATTCTGAGCGTAAAATACACAGCAAAAAATTAAAAAAATATTTACTAGTTTCACAATAGTAAGAAAATTAAGCAACATCGCCAATATCCGGCAATGAACTCATATCGAATTTTTTTTTCTCAAAACATGGATTATTTTTACACGATTCTGAATTATTTAAAATATATGTATATATGTGTACATTCAAAACAATTTTTAATAAATTTAACCATTATAGGTACTGATCTGAAATATATAAGCATATAGAAATATAATAGAATTACATATAAAATTAAATATTATATTCTAGTTCTGGAAAGTCATGGTATAAAAGTATGTATATAAAAATAAAAATATACTTTCATGTTTCATAATATCAACAGAATAAGAAAACATATTTCGCCAATATCCGGCAATCAACTCACATCGCTTTTTTTTTCTCAAAACATGGATTATTTAACAAATTCATAATAATTTTTACAGGTTTTATTATTTTAGAGAATGAACAAGTTTTTTTTTTTGCTGTAGCATTATGTACTCCATTTATGAGAGAATAGTTTTTGTGGAAATTTTAGAATAGTGTGTGGTTACAGAAATTACAGAATATTTTTTCAGATTTTTAAAATATTAATTCATAAATCCACTTCATGATATTTATATATGTATCTATAGGTATATGCAGATTCTATTTCTTGATTAGACTTTAAACATTGATAATTTTTACAGTGAAATATACATTAAATATTATAAAATTAAAATTAAGTAAACTTAAAAAATTTTCTTGATAAAGAGTTCTTACATGCAGATAAATTGGTTTCATTTGTAAAATACCTTGCCATATTTTTTTAAATGATGGGCAAGAATTTTGCACATATTAATGAGCATATATTTATTTTATGCTCGTTTAAGTCACATTCCACTAAAGGATTTTTTATTAGTCTTGGATATATCAATTCATAAATAGTTTTGACGAACGAAACGCAAAGATAAGGAAATTCTCCATTAGTAATGGTAAGTAATAGCGCCCCCTACGTTCTTCCGGGGAGAAACTCTTATTCCTCTTGAACAAAGGGAAAATGACTTTTTGTTACGGCCGTATAAAGGGAAGGAGAAAATCGAGTTAGGCCGTGGTCTGACTGCCCGTGGTCTAACTCTCGTAGATACACTCGGATGACCCTGTAATTTTCATATGTTATTGACGTTTATTATAGCGCGATCGCTTTTGAAAATGAAGTGGGTAGCATTTATAGTTAGTTTAGAAGAACAGTCAAAATTATTCCGATATATTACGGTCAATGGGAAAAAATTGTTTCAAGTATATTTTGATCATGTTACACCATTTCAAACATAATGAAATTGATATGCATTTATTAAGTGCACTAAAACATGCTTTCTGTGGAATATGGCATGGAAAGCATTTATTATTCATTTACAGGGTTACACAAAATAATTATGTTACTTAATATTTGTACGATTTTAACTGTAAGTCTTTCCGCTAGATGTCAGCACCAAAGAACGGTTGAAAGCGACTATGCTTGAATTCTAGCTACGTCAGACATTAAATAAATAAAAAACATTCTATAAAACTATAAACTATTCCTAAAACTCTAACTCTTATTATGTTTAAAATATTCTGTTATTATTTTACTGTAAAATGTGTTATTAATTTTCTTTCATTCTTTTTTTATTAGATTTTTGTCTGTCTGCGACCCTGCTTTTTTCTGCAGGGCAGTAATGTAAAAAGTTCAATTCTGTAATTCTGTTATGATTCTGTGTTATTCTGAACGTAAAGTTCTATTCTGTTTTTTTTAATTCTGAATTCAAAGTGTTTAATAATTCAAATTCAATTCTACGTCTTATTATACTTTATTAAAATGTGAAAAAAGATTCAAGTCTCAAGTAATGATTGTGAACGGAGTCGCTTATTTTAATTTAAGACACAATTCTTCATAAGAAAGTCTATTAGTTGTTTAAAGGACATCTTCTGTTCTTCAAATAGTGCCGTGGAATGCAAATTTAAGAGTGATCAGTGAAACACTAAAATAATGGAACATTAAATCTGATTCTACATAATTTAAATGATTATTCGTCATACAGCATTCACGAAGTGATTCATCATTATATTATTATATTCAAGCGGTAGAATAAATTTCATCCTAGAAACTAATACCCGTTTCAAATCAGAGGTACGTAGATTCTTTTGATTTATTTTATTCAGTAATAAAAACGCAAAAATATTCTTAAACTTTAATTCCTAAACTATACATAATTGTCTGGTCCGTCGAGCCGGAGCCATGAGCTTCTACGTGGAATCTGTTCTTAAAACCGTAGTTTTCTATCTGTGCTAGATTAAAAAAAAAGAGTGGTAGAGGTAGGTAAAAAAAAAGGTAAAATTGTTATAGGTATTGATTCTTTGGGTTTATGCTTTATATTTTATTTAATGTGGTATTATAATATTTTATATGTAGTATTTTGATGACGAATTTTCATAATCTGATTCAGTTTTATAGTGCTTATTTGTAAATATTAAATATGACTAAGCAATCGAAACAAGAGCTTTATTTTGAAAGGATATGTAAAGAAATAGATTTATTTAAAAATAAAGTTAACGAATCTAATTCTGATGAGCAGGCAAAAATTAAAATATTGAAATCGAAAGTAATACCGTATGAAAATATTCTCGCGCAAGCTTTTGAAAAACTGTCGCCCAAAGAAAATGATGATAATTTAGATGCGTATTTGAAGTATCAAGAAATAATATGTGATTTGTTAGTTGACTTAGAAGAAAAGACTAAGGTTGATTCTCAGGCAGAAATTTATTTGAATTCTCAAGTTAAACAAACTTCTTTGGTAAAATTGCCTAAGTTTGATCTTCCGCATTCTTATGGCGAGAAAGAACATTGGATTTCATTCAGAGAATTATTTAAGTCGACGATATTAGAGAATGAAAATTTGTCAAATATTGAGAAATTGCAATATTTACATTCTTCAGTCCGTGGAAGTGCGGCAAAATTAATTCGCGGATTTTCATTAAAGGAGGAAAATTTGGATCAATGTTGGGAGTTGTTATGTGAGAGATTCGACAACAAAAGACAACTGGCATTAAGCCAAATAAATAAAATATTTTCTGTTAAAATTCTCAAAGCTAATAATTCAAAATCTTTATTAGAATTACTAGATACTTGTAATGAGTCAATTCGTAATTTGAAAACATTCGGGTTAGAGTCTAATGCGTTGAGTGATTTGATGGTTATAAATTTCATGTTAACTATCAGCCGATAGTATAGATCAGCCAATTCAACAGCAATGGGAATTGATGTTAGACAACAATAAATTACCGGACCTAGATTCATTTCGAAAATTTATCGAACGTGAAGCAAGGAGTGTAGAAGAATCAAAATTCATAAAAGTAGAAAATAAATCCAATTTTGTAAAAAGGCCTCCAGATTCTAACAGAGGAGCCACTAAAACTAACCTAGTAAACAGCGCATTTGTTAGGAATAGTAATAATTGTGTAGTATGCAATCAAAATCATGCGGTATTCAAATGTTCCGTTTTTAATTCTAAACCAGTAAAGGAGAGGTGGAAAATTGTTGAACTAAACAAATTATGTCAAAATTGTTTAAGGCAAAATCACAAAGTGGAAAATTGTAGAATAAATGTGAACTGTAAAAATTGTTCACGAAAACATCATACATTATTACATGTGTATACAACTGTTCAAACCAGTCAGGAGGTTGTGAATAATAATGTACCAGGCACTTCTGTGTCTAATAGCGCGCAGTGTCAGTCATCTATGCAAAATTATAACGTCTTATTATCTACCACTCTGATTAATGTGAAATCTAGCACAGGTAATGTCATTCAATGTAGAGCACTTGTTGACAATGCTTCTCAAAGGAGTTTGATTTCAAAATCGTGTTGTAAAAAGCTAGGTCTTCCCTTGAGAACTACAATTCATAAAATATCAGGAATCAACAATTTAGTCGCAGAGACAGCTCTTCAGGAAGTTTCTTTAACATTTTCTCCGCATATTAATAACGAAACTTTGCTGTTAGATGCTTTAGTTGTTAATCAGATCACAACAAATTTACCGAACTTTCTGATTACTAATAAGTATTGGCCTCATATTGAAGGATTAAATCTGGCAGATCCCAATTTCCATGTGTCCGATTCCATTAATATACTCATAGGTGAGGATTTGTTTGCTAACATAATAATCGGAGAGTCCATTCTAGGTCCTGAGGGAACACCGAGTGCTGTTAATACGAAACTAGGTTGGGTATTATCTGGAGTAATTTATTCGAATCATTCAAATCACAATTCTTCTGTTAGTTGTCATGTTACAACGCAAATAAATTCTCAATTGCAAAAATTTTGGGAACTCGAATCAGTTCCTAGTTATGATCCAGTTTCGCTAGTAGAAGATAATTATGTAAAAACAGTATCACGCACGAAATCAGGAAGATATATCGTCAATCTTCCATTTAAATCTAAACCTGTTCTCGGAAATTTTAAATCTCAAGCTTTAAAGCGTTTCAATTCCTTAGAAAATAAACTTCAAGGAAATTCCGTACTTAAGGAACAATATCCCTCATTCATGAAAGAGTATATTGATTTGGGACCCATGGAGCTTGTACCAGCCACAGAAATTTCAAATCCAGATCATTTTTATCCCCCCCACCACGGGGTAATAAGAGAGGATAGTTGTACAACTCGACTTCGGGTAGTATTAGATGCATTCGCAACTGGTTCAGAAGGTCGCTCGTTAAATGATTATTTGGAGATAGGGCCGAAAATACAACCGGATATTTTTCAGTTATTATTAAAATTCAGAATGCATCCAATAGGCTTTAGTGCGGACATCGAAAAAATGTTCAGGCAAATTCTTATCAATCCAAAACATGTAGATTATCAACGTATTTTATGGCGGTTCGATCCTAACGAAAACATTCAAACCTATCGGTTGTTAACAGTAACCTATGGCACTGCTTGTGCACCATTTTTGGCAATTAGAACTTTAAATCCGTTAGCAATAGATAACGAACAAACTTTTGAAAGGGCTTCTAAAATTATTCGCGAATATATCTACGTCGATGATTTGTTGTCGGGTTCAGATTCCAAAGGAAATGCTAAGTCTCTAGTCACAGAACTTATTAATGTGATGAAAGGCGGAGGCTTTAATTTGCGAAAATGGGCCTCAAATGATCCTGAAGTACTCTCTCATTTACCAGATGAGCTTAAAGCTTCTTCACAAACTATAATCAAGGAAGTTGAAGCTGTTAAAATTCTGGGTTTACTCTGGGATTCATCTAATGATACGCTCAAAATACAATTTAGTGAGATCAAAGAAGTAAAAAGTAAAAGAGATCTTCTATCAGTGATATCGACAATCTTCGACCCTCTGGGTTTCCTTTCCCCGATCACGATTAGTTTAAAAATCATGATACAAAACCTCTGGAAGGAAAAAATCTCTTGGAATGAGGAAATCCCAAATTCAATCTTAATTAGCTGGAATCAATTTTTGGCAGAAATTCATTTGTTAGAATGTATTGAAATTCCCTGGTATACTAACTCATACCATAAAAGTAACTGCGAAATTCAGTTGCATGGTTTTTGTGACGGTTCAGGGAAAGATTACGCTGCTGTCGCTTATTTACGAGTTATCACTCCTAACGAAATATTCGTCAATTTAATTGCGGAAAAAACAAAGGTAAATCCTATAAAGCCACAAACTCTGTCACGAATTGAACTTTGCGCCGCGCTGTTATTAGCAAAACTATGCTCAACTATCGTCGATACGTTATCTACGAGCATAAATACTGTATTTTTATGGTCAGATTCCCAAATAGTTCTCTGCTGGCTAAAATCGCCCCCTTTAAAGGGTAATAAGTTTTTATTAAATAGAGTACGTCAAGTGCAAACATTATTGCCTTCAGCCGAATGGAACCATGTTCCAGGAACGCTAAATCCTGCTGATGTAGCCTCCAGGGGTATTCCACCGCGAAAACTCCTCAATAATCAGATGTGGTGGCATGGGCCGCTATGGCTGTCGTCAAAGGAACTAATTCCAATCCCCTTATACAGTCCTATCGCTGAATTAGATCAAGAAGCTAACTCTGTCAGTAACATAACAAAAATAAATGTCTTACCAGACTTTATTAAAAAATTTTCAAGCTTTAATAGATTAGTACGCGTAATGGGATGGTGTTTCCGATTTATTCATAATTCTAGACATAATTCTACAAGAAAGATCGGAAATCTAAGTGCACAAGAAATATCTAGTTCTACCATTTCTATAGTGAGAATAATTCAAAATTATGAATTTCATGCAGATATTAAATTATTAGAAGAAAATAAAGCTTTGCCAAGCAATAGAAAATTGCTATAGTTGAATGTATTCTTAGATTCAGCTGATATATTAAGAGTGGGCGGTCGTCTATCGCAACATGAATCATTCAGTTTCGACAGAAAGTATCCTATTCTTCTTCCTAAAAACAGTGTCATTACTAAATTGTTAATAAAGGATGTACACGAAAGAAATTTACATGCAGGCACACAGTTAGTGCTTTCTACAATTCGCCAGAATTACTGGTTTGTAGATGGTCGTACAACAGTCCGACAAGAGCTCCATAAATGTGTGCTTTGTAAACGCCTTAAGGCAGAAGCCTGCCAACAAATGATGGGAAACCTTCCCGTTGAAAGAATCACTCCAATTCGTTCATTTCTCAAGGTAGGCTTAGACTTTGCTGGTCCTTTTTTGACCAAACCAAATATGCCAAGAACAAAAATCAAGCTTAAATCTTATATAGCAGTGTTTGTCTGTATGTGCACGAAAGCGGTTCATCTTGAACTTGTATCTGACTTATTTGTACAAGCCTTGCTAGCAGCTTTCAAACGCTTCATCGCACGCAGAGGTTTGCCCTCTGATGTCTTTTCGGATAATGCAAAAAATTTTATTGGTCTGTCCAACGAATTAAAACAACTCTTTAAATACTTGAAGGAAAGAGACTTTCAACAATTTCTTCCCACCCAAAAAATTAATTGGAATTTCATCCTTCCATATGCACCACACTTTGATGGTCTATGGGAAGCAACTGTGAAACTCACAAAAACCCATCTTCTAAGAGCTTGTAAATCAAGTGTACTCAATTTTGAAGAGCTCACTACTTTACTTTATCAGATAGAAAGCTGCATAAATTCCAGACCGTTAATTCCGATGTCTTCAGATCCTTCTGATCCTCGTGCCTTAACGCTGGGTCATTTTCTAATAGGAGCACCTCTTCTTGACATTCCAGAATCATCAAATCATCCTAAAATATCGTTAAATGCTCGCTGGCGTTTAATAGAAAAGGAAAAAAATCAATTTTGGGGCAGGTGGTCCAGCGAATATTTACAACATCTTCAACAGCGTCCAAAATGGACTACTCCACGTGCAAATCTTCGAGAAGGCGATTTGGTAATTGTTCACGAACGATTACAGCCCATGAAATGGAAATTGGGTCGAATTCTAAAGACTTATCCTGGAACAGATAATCTGGTGCGTGTCGTCTTGATTAAGACAGTTGACGGTGACATCAAGTGTCCTATATCAAAGGTGTCCCCTCTCCTGCCGGGGGCGGAGGATGTACGATTTTAACTGTAAGACTTTTCGCTAGATGTCAGCACCAAAGAACGGTTGAAAGAGACTATGCTTGAATTCTAGCTACGTCAGACATTAAATAAATAAAAAGCATTCTATAAAACTATAAACTATTCATAAAACTCTAATTCTTATTATGTTTAAAATATTCTGTTATTATTTTACTGTAAAATATGTTATTAATTTTCTTTCATTCCTTTTTTATTAGATTTTTGTCTGTCTGCTACCCTGCTTTTTTCTGCAGGGCAGTAATGTAAAAAGTTCAATTCTGTTATGATTCTGTGTTATTCTGAACGTAAAGTTCTATTCTGTTTTTTTAAAATTCTGAATTCAAAGTGTTTAATAATTCAAATTCAATTCTACGTCTTATTATACGTTATTAAAATGTGAAAAAAGATTCAAGTCTCAAGTAATGATTGTGAACGGAGTCACTTATTTTAATTTAAGACACAATTCTTCATAAGAAAGTCTATTAGTTGTTTAAAGGAAATCTTCTGTTCTTCAAATAGTGCCGTGGAATGCAAATTTAAGAGTGATCAGTGAAACACTAAAATAATGGAACATTAAATCTGATTCTACATAATTTAAATGATTATTCGTCATACAGCATTCACGAAGTGATTCATCATTATATTATTATATTCAAGCGGTAGAACAAATTTCATCCTAGAAACGAACACCCGACTCAAATCAGAGGTACGTAGATTCTTTTGATTTATTTTATTCAGTAATAAAAACGCAAAAATATTCTTAAACTTAAATTCCGAAACTATACAATAGTCTACGGCAGAGGTTCCCAAAGTGTGCTCCGCGGAGCCCTTGAGGCTCCGCCTATACTTTTCAAGAAATCCGCGGCGTTCCAGGAAAATAAACAAAACATGAAATAAATTATCATTTTGCAAAGGAAAATTTTTCGAAATTATGTAGGACTTTTTGTGTGTGTGTGTGTGTCAAAAATAAATACATCTATCACTGGGTTGAAAAATACTATAATATATTTTTTAAAATCATATAAAAATTTGCATTGTACATGTATTCATTTTCTATATAATATTTTTGGTTTGAACTACTTTATTTTATGTTTTTGCATTTAATGTGTTTTAAAATTCGATTCAAAATAAGCTACAAGAAATAGTATTCTGAATCAACAAACAACGTTCAGTGTAAAAAATAAATAAATAAATAAAATAAAACGCACAGCTTAAGCTCTGCGGAATACGATACTCTCATTGATTTAACATCTCAAAGCGATATAGAAATCTCTTTTCAGTACCAACGTATCACAGAATTTTGGTGTCATTTGACAGAGGAATACAAAATCTTGTCAGACAGAGAAAAATTAATTTTACTCCCATTCTCAACGACTTATCTGTGTGCGGCTAGATTCTCTGCTTACTCAAGTATGAAAACAGAAGCTGGTTAAATACAGAGCCAGACATTCGCATATAATTGTCAAAAATTGCACCAGATATCAAAAAACTGTGCAAAACAATTCAACCACATTTTTCACACTAAACTTTTATACGTTACTGCTCATCACACTTTGTGCAGAATAAAAAACATTCTATCGGCATTTAATGTTTGTATATATTGTATATTGTATTATTTTTATTTTTGGATTTTTAATTTCCTTAAACTGTTTATTTTATTTTTATTAAATTTTAGTTATTTAAATCTTCTGTCTTATTTTTCATAATTGTATTTAATTTTTAAAACAATGTTTGTCGCTTAAAACGACTTTTTTATAAGATCTTGTATCATTTAAAGACCTTCACTAGATTCATTTTACATTTGTGTATAGAGGAAAAGGTCTAAATAATACACCCTTTTTTGTTTTTGTCTTAAAGTGACTTTCTTTTTGAAAAATTCCTGTTTTTCTACCTTCATACACAACTGTAACAAGTTTACTAAATTATAGGAGGCAAAACAATGTTTATTAGCAATTATTTCAATTCTAAAACGCAGATTTACAAAATGCTTTTAAAAAAGCACCAGAAAAAAATGGGATGCAAATGTAGGCCCTCTCCAAATATGTCTCAAAAAATAGTTTCAAATGTTTTAAAACAGTCTAAAACAATGCAAAATTGTTGAGAATTTATTTGTTACAAAAAAAAAATATATATATTTACAGAAATCGCAAACATAACTGGCTCTTTCAGCCCCGGCACAGTCTAAGTGCGCCTACATTTGGCACATAACACCTTAAACACACACTTCTTCGCGAGTGTCTTCAGATAATTTTCCATCACAAAAGATGCAAGTTGCATCGCTCGAGTCTAGTTTATCACCATCGTTGATATACAGATTGATATCATCATCGCTGTCCTCAAGGGGAGGGTGACAGTAATCTGATGAGTCCGGAAGGTCTTTGGCCTTCTCACGCCTGCCTCCTGGTATTACACCATTATGTTAGATTACACATATTATCAGATATACTATAAAATAAAACTAACGAATGCTTTGAGGATTTATGGATAATAAAATGTCCTTATAATTACCTATAAATTTATTATTATCTACATCTAAGGTAATTTTAAAGTTCTCTTAACTCAAAGCATTTGTTAGGTTTGTTTTATAATATATTTGGTAATGTGTATAATATAGGTAATTGCTGTTTTCAAATAAAAAATATATTGAATTAATTTATATTGTTTAATAGAAAAGATGGTGTAATTAGGGGCCGCCTTTAAATGAGAGCCCATATTTACACCAACCCCACCTAACAAAGATGGCCACTTTCACATGTAAACTAAAGGCGTGCTTCTAAAAGTAGCTTAGGATCTCCACTTGCCGGATATAACTGTGAAATTATTTTAAACTTACCATAAAAACATGAAAAGAAAGCAATTTCAGATAGCTGTGAAAAGTTTGCAGTCCAGACAAAAGACTATTTCACACAATAACTCACGCTGCACCCACACTACTGAATGTTCTAACTGTTCTCTGTTATCTCATATCAATAAATGCGTCATCTACAATCCTGGTCGCCAGTCCTCAGCACCTCCCATTGCCACTTAGGGTTGGGTGCCCATATTTACACCTGTGCCCGTTTTTACACCTTTTCCTCTATTGTGTATATATATTTCTTTTTCGTTTTATAACTTTGATTTCTTTAATCTGTTTATGTTATTTGTATTAATTTTTAGTTACTTAAATTTTCTATACTGTTTTTCATAGTATGACAATGTTTGTCGCTTAAAACATCTTTTTTTATAACATCTTTTATCATTTAAAGCCCCTCATTAGATTCATTTTACATTTGTGTATATTGTGTATTATGTATATATATTTCTTTTTTCTTTCACACCTTTAATTTCTTTAATCTGTTTATGTTATTTATATATTTATATTTTCTATACTGTTTTTCATAGTAAAACAATGCTGGTCGATTAAAACGCCTCTTTTTTAATATATTGTATCATTTAATAAACCTCTCATTAGATTAATTTAATATTTGTGTACGTTGTGAATATAGTTTTCTTTTTTCTTTTTATAATTTTAATTCCTTTAATCTGTTTATTTTATTTTTATTAATTCTTAGTTATTTAAATTTTCTATGCTGTTTTACATAATTGTACTTAATTTTTAATGCAAAGTATGTTGCTGAGAACGCATTTTTTTAACATCTTGTATCATTTAACAACTCCCTCTTTAAAATTTTGTTTTATTGATCTCGGCATTGGCTAAGATTCTTATGTTATGATGCCACATTTTCCTATCAGAAATAAGGCTGTAGCCATTTAAAAATACATATTGGTTCTTTACATTTGTCATCACACTAACAATCTAAACTTCTACTCAGCTCCACCCCTTGCTTAGACTTTTCGTCAATGAGTACCTCCCCCCTCTGATATAAATTTAACTCCACCCATATATCCCGTTTTGTTAGTAAAGTTTTACTATTAGTTGCAGTTATTTTAACATGTGTAGTTTTTAGTATATCTATTTGGAGGCAAAAACAATGGTGAAAGAAAGTTTCTTTCAAAACTATAATTAATATCTAAATACTTCAAATAAAACATCAAAAAAAGTGAACGATGCTGCACCTAACAATACAGGTTATAGATTTTGCCCCGCCCACTTAAACAGTAAAACGGTTATCTGCTTCTAAATGTATATTTAAAAAATGGTTCAAAAGTAGAAACTCAGAGGCGATTCGTTTTCGTTGCATGTTTAGAAGTACTAGAAAGGTAAAGAAGAATGAAAAAAGTATCCGTAATCGCATGATTCTATTGCGGATAGGCGGAACGAGCGAAAATTATATAATTACTCATGGGCGATTGTGCCTACGTATTTTCTTTCTTTTCGAGAGTAGCCTAGTGGGAATCTACAGAAGTCTCTCTTTGTAAATGAAAACTGTACAACTTACCTTTTTTGTGTGTGTATCTGGTGTTCGCCATAAATATTAATAGTTTCACGTTAGCCCCAATGCAATGCATGACCCAGACAGGGTTACAATTTTGATCTTTAATTCTGAGTTCGTATTGGAAATCCCGAAAGATTTTTTTTTAATTTTAAAAATGTATGTCATTAACCCCTTAACAGTATTGTTCGAGCGTCGCTCGGGTAAGAGGAGTTTATTTTCTTCGTTACTAAAAGCTTTCAGAAACCACAAATTTTCAGCTATAATTTTTGCTGTATTTCACGGACATATCTCGAGTATACAAGGCAGATATTTTAATAAAAAGAAAAAGTGGTTTTTCGTCCTTATTTCTAATTTATTGTGTCCAATAATAGTAAAATTAAATAAAACTGTTAAAGGGTTAAATAATAGAAAATTAGATTTTCAAAATTTTTAGTATGAATTCAGAATTTCTGTATCAAGAAAAGGGCCAAATTGCGAACCTTGGCCTCATGTTGGAAACTACTGGTTCGGACTCTTACCCAGCAGATCTTTCTCTGCTCCATAGGCATAAAAAACATTAACCCATTTTCGGCCAAAGTTGCGTAAACGCACCATTTCAATAAATATTTTTTTATTAACACTGTGACGTATATTTTTCGCTAATTTTATTTTTCTGCTATTTTTAAGGGTTCTGGAGACATCTATAAAATATTAGTAATTCAATTGAAGTAATCACTTTCTGTTGAGAAATTTTCAAAATATGCTGTTTTTTTACTTGAAACGGTTATTGACAAATTCGACTTTTTGAAAATGTTTAATTATTCCACTTGAGATTAATCATATGTTTTTATAATGGAGTAAAGTTGCAAGTTCAGTAAATAAAATAAAAATAAAACAAATGCCATAAGAAAACTTAATTTTTTTTATTTAAATTTAATAATAAGTTAATAATAATAAATTAATAATGGTAACGTCAAATTAAATAAAATATTATTTTTCATGCACGAAACTTTTTAGATGTCTTAATGAATGTAATTTAAGCAATTTTCTATGCAAATAATACCACATTTTATAAAATTTCCATGCTTGGCCGAAAATAGGTTAAGTTGTAAACGTTAGAGTACCGTGGGGTTAAGGGGCTCCGCCTTAGAAATTCTTTCCAAAAAGGGCTCCGCGAGCCCAAAAGTTTGGGAACCACTGGTCTACGGGAAAGAATCGTTTGCAGTGCATTTTGTGATGTTAACCTATTTCAAACATAATGGAATTGATATACATTACTGAAGCACACGAAGAGTACCTTACTGAAAAGTAATGGTGTGCATTGCATTTATCGTTCATTTACAAGGGACACGCAAAAGAATTCGGCTACAATACTGTCTATGAGCGGTAATTGCTGGAAGTCCGTTTTCAACTTTGGGTTGTGTTTTTAAGTTTAACTAACTTTTTGCATAGTACGTGGTGTGTATAAATTATGTTCATCATATACAGGGCTATACAAAGGTATTCGTAGGTATTATTGACTATGGAAGTGAATTTCTTAAAGGTAGTTTTTAATTATGTTATGGAAGTTTGCTACTCAACTATATTTAGTATACTAATAGAAATTTGTGGTATATGAATTAAAAAAAAAATACAGGACTACTCAAAGAACATGATGTTTTCCGTTTATCGTTGGTAATTGCTGGAAGTGAGTTTTAAGTTGTGTTATGCGTTTTTTACATGAATTAAAATTTTGCTTCAGATAATATACAGGGCTGTACAAAAGCATTCGAGTGTATTTTCATCATTTGTCGAAAATTTCTAAAAGTTAATTTTCTAACCCAATTAATATTTAGCATGCTATATAGTAAATTTATAGATCATATACAGGGCTGGACAAAATAATGTCACTTCTTTTTTGCCTGGGGAAAGTAATTGCTAAAATCGGATTTTTCAATGTGTTATGTTTTCTAAACTATGTTTACTTACATATATTCTTTCACCTTATTTAACGGTGAAGTTTCGTTACATTTTCCTGGATGTGTTGAAAAGTTTTTCATAATATATGCTTGGCGCGTATGATTTTTCGTTCTTGTTTGTTATACTGACTGGTGACAAAGTCTTCTAGAAATATTCGACACGTGAGAAAGCTTTCACACCAAAAAGTTTTTTTTTAGCGTATCTTCGTTATTCAATTAAAACTTCTTTCTAATCAATACAAAAGAAAATCAGCGGAAAATCGCAATCTGGATTTTCGAAAAATGAACTTTTATGAACCTTCAAGATCTCTAATAATATTAAAAATAATCGATCCTCCTGTAACTTTTAATTAGAATAAAAATTAAGGAAAAAATTTCAAAATTTTTGAGTAATTCGTTAGTTTTTGAGCAAAAATGATTTCTTATTAATCCATTCACGACGAATATGGTGCACAGAATCCTTGGTTATTCCTACCAGTGATTTTGTATAGAAAATCATCCTATATATTATTTCTGTTGTCAATTTTTTTCTAAGCAAATAAAAAACGCAGTAAATGAGATACCATATGAAAGGAATTTGGAGCAGCACATTTCATTAAAACATGTTTTTTGATTAAAAATTGCAATTAATTAAAAATTAAATCTGTATTGTTTTCATAAATGAAATGAAGGTTTTTCGCCAATCAGTGTTGCTGCAAAAATAAAATACCGCATCAATGATTAAAAAAAAAAGTTCAATAAAAATAAAGTGGGAACTGGGATTATTACTATTATATATATATATATATATATATATATATATATATATATATATATATATATATATATATATATTGCATTTGCTGTCTTTTGCCAGTTTTTACTGTAACTTGGATGAATGAATTAAATGATATTCTGGCTTGACTAATGTTTTTTGTATTTTAGTCCTTAATTTTTTTTAGAAGTTTAATCCTGCCTCTAAAAAATATTAGATATTGCTAAAAAATACTAGACTGCAGTGCGAAATCTTTGCCCGTGTCCACTGGTTTTAACTTATTTTTCATAAAATGTTTGTGATTAAATTAGGAAAAAACTTTTATTCGGAATTAACCGTGATAAAATATTAAAAATTCTGTAAAGGACGCTCGTAGTGTAAGGATTGAAGCAATATATTTAAAAAAAAATCCTATAACGGTATGCATCCATAGTTTCATTATTAGAACTATAAATGTTAACACTTATATAGCTCGTTACTAGGATTAAAAACTATATGTATACAATTATATATCTTGTTTCACACCCAATGTATCAGTATGATTGTTGATATCAGAGTGTTAAAAAAAAATTCCAGAAATATTTAACACACCTGAAAGCTTTCATACCACAGGAACTGTCTGTAAGCGTATAATTATTTTTCAATTAAATTTTCTTTTTAATCCATACAAAAAGGAAATTGGTGAGAAGTAGTTACCTGACTTTTGTAAAAATGGACATTTATGATTACCTCCAAGACCTTTAAAATATTAAGGACAACAAATTTTCCTCTAACTTTTAGTTTTAGTAATAATTTCAAATTCTACGAATAATTCGTTGTTATTTTTTAAAATGTATATTTATTATCTTGTTTTAAACAAGAAAATATATTGAATGACATATTTACTGCTTCTATCTGGTATTTTTTTATTTTTTTATTTATTAAGTACAACTTCCAATTAAAATATGCCGATTTGCCTTTGGAAAAAAAAAAAGAAGAGGTTCTTCAACTATGTCGTTTTACTTTCTAAAAAATGCCTAAATATTTCCTAATATGCGTTTATATTCTCAAACTAGAATTGTTCACTGGAAAAAAAATATATATCCGTGAAAAATTGAAAAATGTTCTGGCAGCAAAGTTGCCATCTTTTTTCCGTTTTTTCACAAAACTTACGTTTTACATTCCCCCGAATTTAAGACGAATTTCTATTTTTAGAAATAAATGTGAGCAATAGCGCAATATTAAAAAAAATCTAAATAATAATTATATATACTGAGGCCTATTTAGACGGAACAGATATTGGTATTGGATCTTACCACACCCGTTTTTTATCGCCTTGCCTCCCTCTGGATTCGAACTTAAGTACTCGCCATTAGAGGATGAATTCTCTGCCCTTTATACCAAGTGGCAAGATTCAACGACTTGGTTATAGGCCAAAACATCAATAACGGAAATTGAACCGGAATTTTTCTATTTTTTCTCAATTGAGAAGGAAAATTGCCATTTACCTGCTTTCGAAGAAACATTTTAATTTTTAACATTCAGCAAGTGAGGCTAAAAAAGAAGTTTACTATTTCCCCTCAAAATAGAAAGTTTCCGTTAAAAGAGTGAAATTTCACACAAAATTTCCCGTATGTATACTGATTTTTTTTTTTTTTTTTTTTTTTTTTTCAGTGTTAATAGTTAAAGACTGATATAAAAGTGTATACAAATTTTTGCTCTAGAAACATTCGGCAGATCTTAAAGCTTTCACACCAGGAGCTGTCTCCAAGTGTATAATTATTATTCAATTAAAACTTCTTTCTAATCAATATAAAAGGGAATCGGTGAGAAATTTTAGCGGTAGGTCTTGGAAGTATTCAATCGAACACCTATTCACATCCAGGAACTTCGCTTAGCATCCACAAAGAAGCGTATCATTTAGTTCTCTAACATATCACCGGCAGTTTATTGAATTCTCCTAAAGCATGTTCCAGAAATGCTTGAGACGTGGAGTAATGATACCTTTGGAGAATCTTCCGCTGAACTTGAAACCTGTACTTTTCACGTTCACTGACACTAATAGTTATTGAATAATAATTAGGAGCAGAATATATGTCGGCGTGACAAGGCGTTGATGGGATATCTGGTTCGGCCATCTCTGCTTTGAATGGCATTAATGAATACCTTATATGTGAAGAGTGAAGAGGTGGTCTTCGTTTTTGATGACAAGATGGACGGAACACGCGTGTTGTACACACCTTGGTACGATCAAAATGCTTGTCAAAAACCTACTATAAATTCTGATTGTGGATCTCCAATTTTTATAGAGAAACAGCATGTGGTAATCTCCAGCAGCACGTGTTTGTGTGGATAACAACCGAATGTTTTATGTAACGTGTTACATATAGATTACGAAAGTCATTTTATAGCAGTGTTTCTCAACTTTTTTCATTTCACGGCGGATTACAAAAGTTATTATTGGACCTATATCTTCTTGCGGGTATACTCAAATTATAATAATACAAATTAAAGAAAATAAGAAAACCCCTTTTTTATTTATTTATTAACACAGAGTTTTTTTAGGGAACAGCATGTGGTAAGCTTCTATTATGCCCACGTGATTACATGGATAACAATAAAATGTTCTCTATAACTTGTTACATATAGATTATAAAAGTCACTTAAAACGAATAAACGAACAGTTCAATTTCGGCATGAAATTGTTAAGATGCATGTTTAATAAAAGTAAAGTATAATTATTATTAAGGTTGGCAGTAAACTTTACACTAGGCAAAGTATATGTTTTAGTGTTTTTCAAATAAAGAAATAAATAAATAAAATACTTTTCTTTTAATTAAAATTTAGACACTGTATACTGTACATATGATGGACAGAGCACGAGTTTTGAACACATTTTGGTGTGGTTGAAATATTTGTCAATAATTTCTAATTTCTTATTAAAATATAAAAAGTTAAAATTTTTTTGTTTAACGAATTGTACATAGTATACTGATCACAAGATAAATAGAAGAGTATTGTGCTCAGTTTTGTACGAACGAAAGGCTTGTGAAAAACCTATTAAAAATTCATATTGTGAATCTCCGATTTTTATAGAGAACAGCATCTGGAAGAGATTGTATTCGCATGTGGAATTTACACGATCAGCACCACGTGTTTGCGTGAATAATGATTTCTGTAACTTTTTAAGAATTGATTATAAAAATCTTTAAAAGAATAAACACCCATCAGTTCACGTAGGTGCTGCTTTTCCAGCAGGATTAATGGGGATTAGGGCCTCTAAATTTTGAATTTCATTTAAAATTTTATCTCATGTATACAGTGATGTTAAAAAATTATTTAATGCTTTAACTACTTACCAGTAAAAACATGAAAACATTTAAAATGATTCCTAATTTATTCATTACTAGGTGTAAAGCAATTTAAAAGGTTTTAAAATATTAAAGCCAATTCATAGATATTAATAATTTCGTCGCAGTTTCCGAGCGCTTTCAAAAAGAACCTGACCATCACCAAGGATATGAATCAGAAAAACTCCCATGAATCATTTTAAATGTTTACATATTTTGATTAGTATACTAGGGTGAATTTGACGTTCCAACTTTACATATAGATTTCTGTAGATCTATTTAATTACTTACCAGTCTCCGTCGTAAAGCATGCTACCGACTTTTTTTTTTTTTTTTTTTTTTTTTTTTTTCTCTTTGCGAATTTGACTTCTTCCGAAATTTTTCTTATACATGCGATTTTTAGCAAAACTATCATATATCCTAATCTATACAAAATATTGTTACACAAAATACACTTCCAAGTTCAGTTAAAAAAATTTTTTTGGTAAAAAATAAAATAAAAACATAAATAAAAATAATTGTCTGTTTTGTCATAAAAAATGCAAATGTTTAGTAAAATAACAAAATGTACTATTATTATTTCCTAATTTCACTAATTGTTTATAATGTAATAGTGACTAAAATGAACAATCATTCATAATCCTAATACATAATGCGACAGTAAAAAACGACAGTAAAAATGTTTCCAACACTATCGGAATTTTTCCGATGATCTGTATAGTATTTTTATGATAAATGAAACAACGTTCCTTCGACAATTGAAAGCAACAAATAAGTTTGTCTTCTAATGAATATAATAAAAATGCAAAGCCTATGATATATTTCTTATGATCATTATGTGGAAATTTAATGTTGCCTTAACCCTTTGAGGAGCGGTGGTATATATTATATACCACCTAATTTTAATCCGATTCAAACCAGAAACTTTTAATAAAATTTTACTTTTTAAACTTTGACGGGAAAAAGTTGAAAAATTGCTTTTTTTTATTTTGAACTAAATTCTTCCGTAAATACCGGTGTGAATTCGACGTTACAGGAACACAATTGCTTGCCCCTGAAAGGGTTAAGACCATACACATTAATGACCTGTAGCAACTTGTTCAGTAACTATTAATAAGTTGTAAAGTTCATATAAATGATTCATACTGTTAATATGAGTGAACCTTAACGGAAAGACATTCAACCTCTGATTACCTCTCCTCTCGCATTTCTGTTGCCGAATACATTTCATAACTAAAGTGCAAAACATATTATTCCCAGTCACTTAGAAGCCGTTTATCTTCGTTATCCAATTACTTTTGCACCTCGCACCAAATACTGAGACGGACAAATTTACGACTTTGCTCGAACGAGGAAAAAAGTTTTTAAATAATAAATTTGCAAAAGAAACCTCAGAACTCCACCTGTATTTAAGTAGTTGCAATGTGGAGGTCATGGGTTGAGAATTTTCGAGTGTTGCCTAGCCAATTCATCACACGTTTGAAGATTCTTCGCAGCAGGATGCCATTGTGACTTTATGTACCGTGCACGAGCTACTATCACGCCGATTTGAAACGCCGCCGCCATTGTTGGTTCAACTTCTAAATGGTTTAAAGTGGAATTTTATTCTGAAACTTCACCTGCTACATTTGATACTGTGATTTCTTTAATCCTTCAGTTCCCACATAGGGTCGACCGGATAAATTTTCATTTCTAACCTTTCCAATATACTTGAAAAGGGCTTATGAATTCGGTTTGTCTGTCTGTCAGTCTATCCATGCTCTAACTCTCGTAAATATACTCAAATTGTCATGTAATTTTTATGTGTTATTGAAGTGTTCGGTAGTGAAACTGAAGCCTATACCCTTTATAGTTCGTTTACAGAGACACACAAAAGTTTTCCATACATTATGGTTTAAGGGGAAAATCGTTTGCGGTACATTTTATTGATGTCACGAGGTGGATAACAACATACGAGTATTTTCTCAGGAGTATAGAAAAAATAGCATTCATAGTTGTTGACAGCAACGCACAAAAGAATTCCATTACAATATGTTCTGTGGGCAAAAATTGTTTGCGAATTTTAATGATGTTATGGTACTTCAAACATAATGAAATTAACAAGAACGACAAAGGCATGCACCACGGCATAGATTATGAAATACTTTCCAACACTATCGGAATAGTGTTAAGAAATGTCATTAACATATGTCATTTTTTCATATGATGAAATGAGATATCTAAATAAACGTTAAAAAACAACCACAACGCAGTAAAAGTTCATTTTCAAGAATTACTGTCCATAGCCGGTAATGTGTGTGAATTCTATATCGTGCAACCCTATATATGAAATACACGCCTCATAATACTCTAAAAATAAACATTTTAAATGCATATCACAGCTTAAAACTTAAATCCAGCAGTTATGGCTCTTAGTCAATTCTGTAACCGAAATCTTTTGAGTGTCCCTGTAAATAAACGAAATATTCTACGCACTCAATAAATCTACAGAAAACATACTCTAATGCACTTCAGTAATGTATATCATTTCATTAAAATACACTGTAAACGATTTTCCCCCATGGATATTAATGCAATGGAATACTTTTTTGCATTCCAGTAAACGAACTATAAATGCTACTAACTCTATGCTATATATAATCATGTTGTCAGCCACCTCAGTGATGCATATCAATTTCCTTATGTTTTAAACAGTGTAACATCATTAAAATGTGCTGCAAACGATTTTTCCCCCATTGACCGTAATGTAACAGAATACATTTGCGTGTCATTGTAAACAAATTATAATTGCTACTTATTCTATACCCTATAGAAAACATGTTATCGTCTACCTCAGTGACGCATATAAATTTTGTTATGATTGAAATAGCGCACTCTCAGAAATAAAACACTCAATTTTGACGATTCCGCAATCCTCAGGCCTCAATTCGTTATTTTTGGCAATCATTTTGTCACAGAGTCACGTGGTTTTTGACGAAACGCGAATCCTCAAATATCTTGACGAAACTGTTTCCTCGCTGTCAAAAATAAAACTCTTACTTTTGACGATTCCGCAATTCTTGAGCTATATTTTGTCATTTTTGACAATTATTTCGTCTCAAAATTAAGTGATTTTTAATGAAATGGAAAATCTCAAATATTTGACAAAAATGTTTCCCCATTCCCGGCCAGATTATTTTTGTTACAAAATCGTTCAAAAAAAAAAAAAAAAAAAAAAATTACACGACAGTATTAAATTTACAATATATTAATGAAAACAGAAACAAAAATATTTCATCCTTGGGGGCCGCTATAACAGGAATGTACCAAATTTCTACTTTATTTTTTATATCTGATAATTTGCGTCTATCCTTTTTGTAACGATTTTATGCATTTCTATTGCCTATTCAAAGATAAATTTTTCTGAAATTACAGAATTTCGTTAAAAACGCTTAAAAAAATCTTCTAAAGTTACAGAATTTCGTTGAAAACGGTTAAAATAATAAAATGCGAACATCATTTGGTCCATTTTCGACCGTAAGCATCAACATTTTCCCAATGGTTAAAAAAAATCACAATTTTAGGAGCTCTTTTTTATTTAAGAAATATATTCATATAACAATCAAATTTAAAATATGTATAACTGACCCCCTCTATAAACAGTAATCTTATCCACTAAAATTGATGAACTCGCCTCCAAAATATCCACTTCAAAATTAATTATTTCTGATCAACAAATTAATTAGACCATATTTTAATCATTCATTGAACAAAGGAAATTTCTCTAATAAATTATATTAATCAAGCCATTTTCTAATTATTCATTAACCATAGAAAAACCATAATAATAATCTAGCCTTATTAATTAAAACATGCATAAAGTATAACAGCACCGATAAAAATACAATCTGCTTTCTAAAAATATAAACACACATCAACATCCCATAAATACATTTAAAATCAAATAATTCCGAAGTCCCGCTGGCTAAGTGGTTAGAGCACTTAGCTGCCAAGCTAAACATCGCGTGTTCGAATCCGATCGAATCCCAAGTGATCTTACTTTTGCCCTAGTCAATTAAAGATGCTTCTAAAAACTCCGATAGATGGCAGCACCAACCTTTTTTTTGGAACTTTCGTCAAAGAAACAATTTGAGGAAACTGATTTCTTCGTAATTTTGAGGATGCAAATTTACTCGATTTGACGAAATATTTGCTCGGAGCATTTTCCAGGAAAGCGTTTCGTCAAAAACGAAGAAAATTTCTTGAAATTTGAGTATTCATTTTTAAGAGTGCGTAACATTATTAAAATGCACTGAAAACGATTTTTCCCCATTGACCGTAGTGTATCGGAATACGTTTGATTGCCCCTGTAATCTAACCATAAATGCTACACACTTCATTTTTAATATCGAACAATCTATGGTTAACCTCAATAACATATATCAATTACATGACAACCCGATTGTATTTACGTGAGTTAGAGTGCGGTCAGACAAACCGAATTCATAAACACTTTTCAACTATGTTGGAAACTGTTAAAAAGGATAACTAAAATGTACTAGACAACATGGTCACTATATAGAGTGCGTTGCATTTATCGTTCATTTACAGAGGCGCACAAAACAATTTGGTTGCAGCACAGAATATGAACGATAATTTCTGGAAGTGGGTTTTCTACTGTGGAATATGCATTTATAAACTGATATAATTTTTAATGTATTACGTTGTGTGTATAAATTCTATAGATGATATACAACGCTGCACGAAAGAATTCGCACACATTAACGTATATCTACAGCAATATCTGAAAATGGATTTTTACTGAGTTATATGTTTTTAAATTGCCTACTTAGGTATCTGATTTCATTGTATGAAAAAGAGAAATTTCTTAATAATATTTCACTAGTATTGAAAAGGGTTTCATAATCTATGCCTGATGCATGATTTTTCACTCTTGTTTCAATTGTTTTTAGTTATTTAGCCTTTGCATAAGACGTATATGTAAAATTTTATTTATTTATTTTTTTAATTTTGTTGTTATACTTCAGCAACAATTTCTTGACAATTTTACGAGATTTATAAAACTATCATGTTAACTCGTGAAAAAATATCAGTACTCACTTTTACAAGTTATGGAAAGCACAAATCTTAGGCAACATTGAAATGTTGCAAATCAAAACTATTCGAGGAAGTTTGTACAGTTATAAAAAGCAACCCATTTTAACAACAAGTATTGTTTAGATATATCTAATCAATATTCTCCACCTTCATTAGTTCTCAATAATCTAATAGTAGATGGGTCTGAACTTGCATGTGGCGATTTTTTCAAGAGCTAGGAGCAAAAAAGAAAAAAAAAACATGAAGCACCCTGGAAGGTAGATTAGAAACTGATAGGGTTAAATGGAATTAATTGCATTTCGTTTAATCCTCCGTTGGGCGTAATGCAAATCCTAACCCGTTCAGACGCAACGTGTCTCAGATATCGGGTAAAATTGTTTTGAGTTTAATGAGGCATAGAATTGACGAAGCGTTTAGTTTAGTAAATAAATGTATTTAGATCTAGTTTTAATCCACAATTAATTTTTTTAATCACACATACATGCTTAGCCAGTTCATCACACGTTTGAATGTCCTTCGCTCCTTGACACCATTGTCACTTTATGTATTGCGCACGAGTTACTATCACATCGATTTGCAACGCCACCATTGTTGGTTCAATTTCGTATCGTAAAAGTAGGAAATTAGTTGGAATTTTGTTAAATTAGAACTTTATTCAAGAAACATTTAGAAAATCGTACTTGTTTCTGCAATGTATGCTATAAATACAAGGTGTCCCAGCGGCTAATGTTTGAAAAAAGTCACAAAAAGATGCTGCTATATATGAGCAAAATAAATCATACATGGCCCACGTAATCTTCATAGTCGGCAATTGTTGATGCGTGCATATTGTTAGTGATAAGAGAATTTAAGTGTATTGCTTGAAGAAATATTTTTTTGCTACTGTGACAGTGAAAGGTCTAAAATCTTTGTAGTTTGAAGCCTAATATCTCTTAGAAAACTACTCAAATAACATGCGATAGAATCGCATGTAAGCATCCTTTTCTCGAAGCAACTCAGGGCACTTATGATCCCACCATATCTTTGCTCTGAAGTTTCCCAAAAACCTGTAACTTCGTTTATCTAGAGTAATCGCATAGCCAAAAAAAAAAAAAAACGATGATATTGCATGAAGATCCTGAGAGGGAATCTTCAAACTACAATGATTTCAGACCTTTCACTGCCACAGTAGCGATAACTATTTTTATTTAGGCAACAAGCTAAAATTTGCCGCTCATTAACACAACGCACGTATCAACATTTGTCCACTATGAAGATCACGTGCATTGCGTATGATTTATCTCACTGATACCTAGCACATTTCTATATGACATTCTAAAACATATGACTACCCTATAAGAATAGGATTAATCGTGTTAGTTATCAAGGATAGAAACGTCACATCGTTATATTCTAATACGAGCAAATCTTGTGTGTGTGTACGTGGTTATGCAAATTTTATTTTAAAAACGGCTGTAAGGATTTTGACGAAATTTGTATCCTGCCGTTTTGGTGCACCAGAAAAACATTGGGCTAGGTTACATGTTCGAGGAAATTCAATTAGTGGGTCATTTTGGTCATGGGTCATTATGGGTCAAGCTATATTTATCTTAAAAACAGCTCAGATGATTTAAATTAAATTTTGTATCCTGCGGTTTTGGGACACGAGGAAATCATTGGGCTAGGTCACATGCTCGAGAAAATCCGATTGGTGGGTCATTTTTGGATCACTGTGTTTCAAGCTAACTTTATCTAGAAAACGGATCAGACTATTTTGACTAAAGTTTATATCCTACGGGTTTCGGGCACGAGAAGACAATTGGGCTTGGTCAAATGTTCGAGAAAATTTGATTAGTGGGTCATTTTGGTCATGGGTTATGATATTTGAACTCGAAGCTAATTTTGACCGTGCATAGCTTGGTCTTCCCTGCTCGTATTATCATAACTCATCACATTTCTTGCATATTTAAAACTGGTTTGCGTTTATCGTTGTGTGTTTATTGCGTGTGTATTAGGGTTATGATTTGGAACTTCCACTTGTTCGTTCAAGCAGACTTAGGCATATCAGTATTACATTGCATATAATGATATAGTAGCTCAAATTTCAATTTCAGAGTTATAACAAGAAAATCTTGTTTAAAACACACTGAAAAAAATTCAAAAACGTTTCGGGGAATTATAATGGACAGCTGGTTGCACAACGTTTCTTGAAAATGTCAAATTTTACAAGAAGCAAATTCTTAGAAATTTTTAGAAGAATTTACGAAGATAATCTTTAAAATAATAATATATACGAAGGATAAGAAATGTAAAGAACTGATATATTTCGGTCGATATCCGTAATAAAATTCATTGTTCGATGATTATGTAAAATACACCCTTTATTATTATTATTAAATAGACAGTATTTAAAAAGAAAGCATTTAAAGGATAAAAAAATGGGGCTAATTGATACTTTATATATTGCGACGCAGTGATTCATTATGGGTGCAATCAGAAACGCAAAATTATATAGTAGCAAAACCATATGAAGGCGAAGTATATACTTAAAAAAAGAAAAAGTGAGCGTGTTTCTCAAAATTGTGACAAATTCACGTAGCTGGTAATGATATGATAAAATACTCAAAATGTACCTTTTCTTTATTTTTAAGTACTCAAAATTATTTTTTGTTGTAGATATATCGTTTTCATTGATCTCGTTGGTCATATTTATTTTCTACAATATTCTGAAATGATTTGATGTACATCAAATTATCGAGTGTGATTTTAGTCTATACTGTATGAATTCATACTTTCAGAAAAATTTCTGGGTATGTGTAGTGTAAAAAAAAGATCTTTCATTATACAGGGCAATTTCCTGCTTTAAAACTGGCATATAGTGTGACAGTATTTGAAATAATAATAATGTAAATGTAAAGAGCTCATAAATGTCTCTCGTTTTCCATAGTAACATTCAAAATCCAATCTTAAAAAAAAAAAACAAAAAAAAACCCAGAATCTTAAAAAATCATTTTGTTTGCTTAAAAAATTAAATTAAATTGTGGAAAACAAAACACTTGATTGGCATTCAACAATATACATGACAGACATTTCGCTCTACATGCTCTGTTTCTAAAAGCATTCTTTCAAAAATATTCCAAAGCACGAGTAATACAAAAAGCACATTTCACTCATTGTCTCTATAATGAAATTCACTATTCAATCATATGAAATAAAGTTCTTGAATGTTAATTTTGTTTCTTCTTAAGAAATCATATTAAGTTGTAAAAGGCAAAATGCATCCAACAATGTAAATAAATAGATATTTTCTTGTACTTGCTCCATTTCAAAGAAGCACGTTTTTGTTTCAAAAAATTACAAAGCACAAGAAATGCAAACGGCTGGTCAATTTCGCACGATTACCATAATGAAATTCGACATTCAATTATTTTGTTAAAAAGGGTCTTGAATGATCCTGTTGTTTTCTTTTTTAAAAGTCAGATTGAGTTGTTAAAAACAAAGCACTGAAAGGGTGTCCAGCAAATTGATCGAATGGAATTTTACTCTATATCATATGAAATCATACTCCCAGAAAAATTCCTAGGCATGAGTAGTGTAAGAAAAGATAATCCAGAGCCAATTCTTTCTACAAGATAGGCGTACAGTGTGACAGCGTTTGAAGGAATAGTTTAAGTTCAAAGTTCACTGCGAATCAAGTGGAAGTTAGGGATTGGTAGCTAAATAATATACGATTGCTAATACCATTGATTGTGTATGTTGAATGCAACATTGATAGGTGCGAATGGTAATAAATCGTGACAAATGCAATTAATATCGAAAGATGACATGCGTTATGCGTTGTCCTTTAATACCTATACCGATGTCTTAATATGGTCTATAAATTATAAGCTCGCTGGATTATTTTGTTAATCTGACGTTCAAGTTTTCTTTTTCTTTTCAGAATAATGTAGAAAATAAATATGACCAACGAGATCAATGAAAAAGATATATCTACAACAAAGACTAATTTTGGGTACTTAAGAATAAAGAAAATGTACATTTTGAGTATTTTATTATATCATTACCAGCTACGAGAATTTGTCACAATTTTGAGAAACACGCTCACTTTTCCTTTTTTTAAGTATATACTTCCTTCACATGGCTTTGCTACTATATAATTTTGTGTTTCTGATTGCATCCATAATGGAGCACTGCGCGTCGCGATTTATAAAGTATCAATTAGTCCTTTTTTTTTTTCAACTTTTGGTACCACATATATATTTAAAACTCACTGTTTAACTTCGATTTCGGATCAAAGTAAACGCACCAGTATCGTCATTGAATTCTCACATTTTTAGGTGAAGTTCAGTAGCTATATTACCATGATCTCAATGGCGCACAGGCAAAACCTTGACTAAAATTACCTTTCATGTGTTTTGAAGTTAAAACCATTGTTGTTGACTTACTATTATTAAATACACCCAATTATACATACATAAATGTATGCATTTATTTAAAAAATAAATATATAATACAACGTTTACTAAATTATTTACTGTTTATAAGAGGGATGTAATTGTTGATAAGTTTGTTTTATTTACAAGTAATGCTTAATTAAACGTGGTTAATTTTAATACACATAAATGTTTAATTATTTATATAAACCAATGTATAATATATATATTACTTGCATTTAATATTTAGCAAAGTTGAGTCTCTATAGTATAGAGATGCTGGTTTTGGAGTGTTTTTAATAAATTTGCAGTCCACCCAAAAACATTGATGTTTAAAAATGGCAACAATATGCGAAAAAAAAAATTGCCTTCAAAACTATAACCAATACAATTGTAATTCAAAAATGGTCCGACAAACCCCGACACTGCTTTAAAAAGCTTTGGAGATACTAGATAATATATTTTAATTAGACAATATATTTTCAATTTTAATTATTTTGTATTATATGAAAAGTAAAATTATATAAATGCACATGTAAAAGTATACATTTAAACACAATAACAAAGCTGAAACATAAGAAAAAAAGCACGTCTTCTCGCAAAGAAACTTCCACTTCAACAGAGGCTAGGAGCCGCCGGATATGACTCATACTCCTGAAATCGACATAGATCGACACACCAGTTAGTCAGCTATTATAAAATATGTTGTTTACAATTGTTGAGCAAATTTTAATTTTTGTCTTTTTGGCCAGGATTTTGCATCAAATACTCTACTGTGCGGCGTATTTAAAAGAGATCGAGAATCTATAAGTTCAAGGCTCTCTTTGAAATAAAAGAAGAAATGCGAATGAAAGTCTTAAAAATCATTGTTATTTGCTTTTCTATGCACAGGGTGCGTAAAATATTTGAAGACATACATTTCTCTTGTTGTTACTACATTTTACTAAGTTTTTTTTTTTGTAGGTACAATAGTAATTGTAGGCACTCAGCTTATTCCATAAATTAAGAGGCATGTTGTAATAGTAGCTTTAAAGGTTGAGTACAGCTATTTCGAAACACCTAGATTTTTAAAAGTCTCCAGATCTTTCGTCTGCAAAGTTCATAAAGAGTTTTATACCGTAAATCAGGCATGTCAATTGTCAAACTCATTTACCACCGAGAGCCAAATTAACCATTATTTACAAAGTCGCGGGCCACATTACAAAAAAAAAATTATATTACCATTGCACAAAATGGAGTTTACACATACAAAATGCAACCTTGTTAAAAAGGAATAAACAAAAGCATGTAAAATTCCAAAGCTACATTTTGTAAAATTGAAAATAAATATATATGTCACCGGAAATTTTTAAATAAAATATTTATTAAGTACAAGATATCAATTTTATTTTTTGAATTTTTAATATTTTGTAAAATTTAAAATAGCAAGGATATCGTACAAAAGTCCAGTGCCGAACAAAGATAGAAAAACGTTTAGATTAAAATAAAAATATGTTTGAACACATATCTGGCATTTAAAAATTCTAATCGCAATCAAACTGAAAAAAAAATGTATTATTATGTATTACTTTGATCGTTGCATTTTTCTTTTAATTTTGTAATTGTTTACTTTTTATACACAACAGTCATTGTAGGAGGAATTTGCAATATAAACGTATTTTTTTAAACGACAAACTTTATTTAGTCTAAATTTTCATAATTGAATCAGAAATATTATAAGCTAATGGTGGTAATACTGATCCATTGGATAATTTCCAGAAAATCCTCACTTTTTTTTAAGTACATATCATGTCTGCGAATAAAAACTGCTTCAACTTGGCAACACTGCTGCCACCGTTATTACTAAGTGTATTTTCGGCATTAAACATATGGAAAATGCCAAAGGCTTTGCGAGCCACAGATAAGTTGTCGGCGGGCCAAGTGTGGCCCACGGGCCACATGCCTGCCGTAGATGGAAACGTTTAACCCGTATCAATGAGCAAAAAGCTTTTAGAACGATCTGATATAATCAGAATATCTGAATTTATTCATCAAGCTCAACAAACCATTGATGACAATCCCAGAAAATCAATGGTCGTTTGTAAAATAATTCCATATGTTTAGAAGGAACATAAAGGATTGTTGTGTTTGAAGATATCAGATTTAAGTCTTATGTGATGTGGAAAAGATGCTTTATGTGTGTCAGAAAGATCACTAGAAAATCGCCTAATCAAATCTAAAAGGTTTTTAAACCAACTGAAAAACTAAACAGCAGAATATGTGATTTTGTTTCTCTCAGACGAGTAAAACTTTGACGAGAATCAAGAAGCTAACAGGATAGACAAGTTTTAAAAAATGAAGCATTTAAAGAGTGTCTTTCCAATTATAGAGGGTGATTTTACTCTATACTGCATGAAGTCATACTTTCAGTAGAAATGATAGATTGTTTTTAAAGATCCTCGTGACATACCAACGGTTATGCAAAAAAATGCCTGCAACTGTCAGATTTTACAAGATTTTCAGCAATGAAGGTCACCTGATGCCTCTTTACGTTTTTTCAAAAAGCTTTAGAACATGAACGCAAAAAGGATTGAGGGTTCGTTCATGCTTTAGGGTTTACTCTGCTGTCTATATTGACATTTTGGAAATAGTTATTCAGCTAGCGTACGAAATGGAAGGCCGTATGTGTTTAAGCAAGACTCTGCACTCGACTTAAATAACACGGGGATGGTTTGCTTAAAATTTATACAGAATCTTCAACATTTGCCCCCTTAAATCTCCAGACTTAATCCAGTGAACTACTAGGTGTGAGAGATCTCAATGAACGCCACATAACAACAAAGGTTTTGTGAAATCCGCCATAGTCAGAACTAACAAAGTGCTCCACAAAAGTATATGTCCACCATATATCTTGCATATTATTTAAGTTGTAATTCCCAAATACAAATATACATTTGCATATTCGATAGAACTGCTTATGAAAATGTACGAAAAGGCAAATTGAGCCGTTTAACGACATACCTTATGCAAAATCGTGAATAACAACACCAACCACTACCACATAAGTATAAGGCCAGTTAGGATTTCGCTTTTAAAACCGTGGTTAGCGAACTTTGAATTAACGTCTGTGATTGTTCTCATTATGCCTCGAGGTTTGCAATTGACGGAACAGGAAAAAGGTATGATAGAGGCTTTTAATCACTGTGGCAAAGCTGTACGTTAAATTGCACGTGAGGCTGGCAGATCTCACAATGTTGTTGGTAATTTATTGTAAAGAAAGGGTGAGTATGGTAAAATCAAACGTTCTGGACGCTCTTTACTACTTTCTCAGAAAGAATTGTGAAAAAAAGCACCGAATTTGATGATCTCTGTAAATAAAATACGAAATGATTGCAACCTTAAAGTATTTTCGGAGACTGTTAGACGGGTTATAAACTCTTGTCCATACATAGTTCGTGCAAAATTAAAGAATGCACCGCCTCTGACCGTTCATCACAAGGTTAAGAGGCTGGAATTCGCTCGGGAAAACATGAACAGAGATTGGAGCAAGGTAAGATCTTCTCCTCCATGTCTACCTTACAGAAATTTCACCTCTTTCTCAAATTTATCTTTATTCTCATTTAAATATGTGTAGGTGATATTCAGTTACGAGATAAAAATTACACTGGGCGGCCCGAATGGCTTCAGTTCTTACTGACATGACCTGAGAAAGGAATCCAAGTATTCCTCGAAGAGAAATTTTGGAGGTGGTAACTGCCTGGGTGGGGAGCTATTAGTGCACAAGGAACTGTTTTATTGGCCTTTGTATCATGGAAAAAGAACAGAAAAGCATATCAAACCGTGCTTCAAAATAATCTTCTGCCTTATTTACGTCGTTTCCGACGACATCGCCCTATCTTCCAACAGGATAATGCATCGGCACATGCCAGCAATAGCACGAAACAATGGTTGTCTACTAAAAAATTCTATGTACATATAGGCGAAAAGCAGACAGCATGCTCACTACACTGCAATCCTATATAACATGTTCTTGTGCGCAGAATTTATGGTACAAACTTGAATTACACTTTAGTCGCTTAATTAATGGTATCTGTTAAAAATGTTTGGCACAATTTGAAACAAAACTCTTTGAAAACCTTTGTGGATGAAAGATAAAATTTTCGATCTCATTCGTAAAAAAGGGTGCCCAATTAGTTCATAGATTGTATGGACCTATATTTATGTGTTAAACTACCTTTTATTCATTATTTTCAAATGTTTAGTTAATTAATCAATTACAAATAAAATTTTTATTTGGATTTTGCATTTTCCCTCATTTTATTTCATTTTATGATGTCGTATTATTGATTTTTGTGTACAGACTTTCGATGCATGATTTCTTGGGATGGGCCTATACTTTTGTGGAGTACTTTATGAATTAGGATAATTTAATTCAAGAATATAGAAGATTAAGGTTTCATATAGAAACAATTGTAGAAGCTGAAGACAGTTTTATTGGATAATATTATCAAAAATGTAATTTATTTTTGTGTTTATAGTATTCGTCAATAATAAGTTATTAACCGTTATTGTATACTATTCTTAGTAGAAATATTAATCTGTCCTCAAATACCTTATGATTCCTATATATGTATAAATAATAACTTCTAATCCAAGTTCCTTAAAACTAAAATTGTGATAGTTTTTGTTCGTTTTAGATAATAGAAGTCGATTTCTCCCATCCAAAAAGATTTCCATGTTTAATAGACGAATCTTACAGTAATTTATTCCTTGTTTTTACTTTATTAAGTATTTTTGTATAACATAATTTACACACTCTTCGTAAAACACAAATAAAGTTTTAACATAAATTTTCTTTAGTTTTTTCCTCTGAGTCTTTTTTTTGTTTTTACAGCTAAAACTTAGTTCCTTAGAATCCCTTATAAAAAAATTAAAGTGATTTTTATTGAAATGGCAAATGTTAAGAGTTTTCCGAAAAGAAGTTCGATAGCCGCAGTACAATTTCCTAAAGAACTCATTCACTGGTAATATAACTTTATTGCATATTGAGAAAAAAAAGAAACATTCTGCCGACAAAAATAAAATAAAATAAAATAATAAGAAAAGAACTATACAAGAACTTTTAAAACGACATAAGGATTTTTCATTTTTCATTTCAAGAATTCAAGACCCGATCAGTTTTTGACGTCTGCATGTCTGTCTATCCTGTTTAGCGAAAACGGCCGTAGCATTTATCCAATCAATTAAAAATTATGTGAATACCAATGTCAGATAGTTGAAATCGTTTGATTCCATCTTTGTAATTAACATATTTTAATATTAGACAAAAGAAACGGTAATAAATAAATTAATAAGTGAACATCTCTCTCTCTATCTCTCACTGTGTGTATATGTGTATTTATACATTTTTGTGTCAAAAGAGAAAAACGAGAGTGTGAAAACAAGAGAGCTATGAGAAATAATCTCCCAGAACACAAATCCTCGCAATTTATAAGCGCCCCCTTACGGACTCAATATCGGAGAGGTTATTTAGCTTAAAATTAGTTGGCGTCCGAAGGTGTAAAGAAGGTCCTATACTCAGTAGTGGAAAGGGAGCGAGCGATCTGTCTTTCCAAATGTCAGACCAGCCAAAATAACTAAAGAGGAGTTACGTACAAGAATTAGATATATATTTTTCGGGTTTTTTTCTTCTAATTTTTTTTTCTTCCTCTTCATCTCATAACGAGAAAACTGACAGACTGATTATCGGAAAGGTGAGACTTAGTGTTTGCAATGAAAGATGCTGCATGACTCTGCTCTTTAACCTAATATTTTTCTCTCGTAAAAGAATCTGTTAGAAGGGAATATGCTTGATACATTGGTCATGTTTGTGAAATTATTATTTTAGAATAAAGAGTTGTGTGTCAGGATTTATTAATGGAATGTTAAACATTTTCGCCTATATGTAATAAAATCTTAAAGTTTATTTACTTGAAAACATTAATTTTATTTGCTATGTTTGAATATATTTACAAAACGTTTGTGCGATATGAAAGAGAATCTTCAAAATGTTGATGAGTGAAGTAAGAATTTCATTTGCAATGAAAGATGCGAGACTTGCGTTTGAAATGAAAGATGCGACACTTGTGTTTGCAATGGAAAATGTGACTTGCGATAGCAATAAAAGGTATAAGATTTGCGTTTGCAATGAAAGATGTTAAACTTACGTTTGCAGTGAAAAAAACTGCCAGATTTTCGCAGCTTTCGTAAACTTCTAGTGGTAAAAAATCTTGATACTTTTTAAAATTTCAATTTAATGTTAGTTTTATCGCCACGTTTAAATATAATATTTACAAAAATATTGCATTATTTTTACAAAAAAAAAAAAAAGTTAAAATCCCTCCCATCAAAAAATTCTACTTTTCTTTTCATTTCCAACCCAGCCTTTCTCAGTACTCAATTTAAAAAAAAAGTGCTTTTGTTAACAGATGTCTATGACAAATGACTATGTTGTTTAATTTATACATGTTATTGGTGCTTTTGTCCCATATGTGACCTCATGTCAGTAACATCAACATACACCTACCTAACCAACCTTCTCTTTAGCCTAATATTTTTCTCTGCTAAAAAAAATTGTTAGAAATTATTACGGTTAATACATTATGAACTTATTATTTTTTATTGTTGATATTTAATTGTTTGATGTTTTATTGTTTTGTTGATTTATTTATTGATTTGATGTTTGATTATTATTGATATTTATTTAAACTTCAATTTAATTGAGCTGAGCAAGCAAAGCTCTTCAGTGTCCACAACAATTACTTGTTTGTTACGCTATTCCTCCTAAACTGTTCGCCAATGACCATCAAATTCAGCACAGTGATAGCTGTTATGGTGGGAATAGTTTGCACAACACAAAGCTGACACAAATCGTGTCCTTGAGGAATAATTATGGATCAAAAGTGTCATACATCAAACGTTAGAAACTTAAATTGAAACGAGCGCGTGCGATGTTTACATAATTTAGAACGTGCGAGATTTCGACTATGAGATTCGTGTGTCAATACAGTGGACGATAGCTGATTTAAGGCTTTATGGCAAACTTACCCCTTTTTGTCTTACAAATAGGAACAGGAACACGATACAGTCTTACCCCGTATCATAAAGTAGCAGTCGTTAGTTGTGCTTTTTGATTTTCTTTTAAATTTTACCCTTTAAATTCCCACACCTTTCAACAACTAAAGTAAACTTATTGTTCATTTCAAAATTAGAAATAATCAATTTCAGCTCGATGACATAAAATGAATGCTTGCAAATTAACTCGTTCAGCATAATTATTTGCAGACACTGCATGTTCTTCCTTAGTATTACCCTTATTTAATACGTTTGAAAATTTTTATAAAATTTTTTCACTAAGTTTAGGAAAGAAAATATTAAAAAAATTGGCTAACTGATGTTCTGAGTGAAATGAAAGTTGCGTTTGGAATGAAAGATGCTGCATGACTGTGCTCTTTAACCTGATATTTTTTTTCTAGTAAAATAGTCTGTTAGAAATGAGTATGGTTGATATACATTGGTGAATATTATTTAAATTTGAACTTAATATTACATTGTTAACTAAGTATTGAAAAAAAAAATAAGATGATGAAAATCTTGCTTTATTGGTGTATTTTATTTAAGCGCCAGAACGATTAACATTAATGAATACTTTTTACTTTTTAAATTCTCTTATATTTTCCTCCATACTTAATACATTTTCATGTTTGCATACATTCTTTTCATTATCATATGCATACATATGCCCAATAACTTTCAATACATACAATTACTATAACAACCACTCAAAGAGTATCAAGAAACTTTTTTTTCGTATGCCAAGTGAAGGGTCAAAATATTATTAAAATATTTATTTTAATGGAAAACTTATAATAGCGAAAACATAGTCAGACTTGTGATTTTTACGTTTTTTATATGTGTATTTTTAAATCATTTATTTACCGTAACAGTCATTTACCTATTCTCAACAGTTTTTTTTTGTTTTTTTAATTCATCCTTTATACATACACACTTTTATTTATTCATCCTCTCGCCTGCCAGAAATTTGATGAGACTCTTTGAGACATTAAAACACAATGTATAAAGAATAATAGCGAATCAAATCCTTGATCTTAACCTGAGGGTTGCTCTTAAAAACCTTGACGTTTGCATCCTGGGGACGTCATGGCAGCCATTAAGTGTAATAATGGTCCGCCGGAAGCGCCTCTTTATTCTTTCGTAGTTGCTATTAACTTGCACCTAGAACATTTAAATAGTTGGTTGTTACTCTATGAGAAAATAGGAAATGGGATGATTTGCCATCGTATCATCTGTTTCTTACTTACGCGTAAGACTGTTAGAAGGCAAAATAGATATTGGATTGCGTCAGTATCTTGTGCTATGTTAATGTAACATAAACCTCAAGAACGAAAAATCATGCATCCGGCATAGATTAAGACACACTTTCCAACACTAACAGAATATTATTAAGAAATTTAATTTTTACATACGATGAAATGAGATATCTAAATAATCAATTTAAAAAATACATAACTCGGTAAAAGTCTATTTTCAGCAATTGCTGCCCACATTTGAACTCTTTCGTGCAGTCCTGTATATGATCTACAGAATTTGTAAACAAGAACGAAAAATCATGCGTCAAGCATAGATTATGTAACACTTTCCAACGCTTCCAAAATAATTTTACAAATCATACCGTTTAATAAGCTAAAAGATAACATCTAAGTAAACAACTTGGAAACCGCATAACATATTTAAAAACATAATTTCAGGAATTTCCAACATATACAATATTCGGAGAAATATACGAATACTTTTATTCAGCCCTGTAAAGGATCTATAGATTTGTATGTATACTACATAGGATGCTAAATTTCAGTTCAGTTAGGAAACGCGTAGCACAGTTTAAAATTCTCCGTCTGGAGTTTCTGTCAATAAACGGAAATGTGTTCGCGAACTTTTGTGCTTCCCTGTATAGGATCTACAGAATTTATACACACCACGTAATAGACAAAAAGCGAGTTAAAATTAAAATCGCGTTCAGTAACTTAAAACGCACTTCCAGGAATTATTGTTAACAGACAGTAGAGAATTCTTTTGTGTGTCCTGTAAATGAACGATGACTGCTATACACATACTATTCTGTAGTAAGCCTCTTGTAATGCACCTTAGTGATATATATATATATATATATATTTCAATGCGTTTAAATTAGTGAAACATTATTTAAATAAACCGCAGACGATTTTTCTCCCTAGACGTAATGTAACGGAATTCTTTTGACTGTCCCTGTAAAGTAACTATAAGTGCTATGCACACCCTATTCCATATTAAGCTTCTTCTAATGCACTTTAGTGATATATATAAATTTCAATGCGTTTAAAATAGGGAAACATTATTTAAATAAACCGCAAATAATTTTTCCCCATAGACTGCAATGCAACGGAATTCTTTTGAGTGTCCCTGTAAAAAAAGTATAAGTGCTACACACTTCCGTTGAAATAGGGAACATGCTATAGATAACGACAACAACATATAAAAGTTGCAGAGCAATCCGAGCATATTTACGGGAGTTAGAGCACACAGACGGCCAGACGGCAGACGGCCATATGGCCAGAAAAACCGAAGTCATATACACTTTTCAACTAGGTTGGAAAGTGTTAAAAACATGTATAATACACTAAAAATTACATAACATTGCCTATCACAGCGGAAAGAGCACTTCTAGCAATTACCCAAGTCAGTCCTTTAACCGAATTCTCTTGTGCGTCTCTTTACATGAACGATAAAACTGAGCTGCGCCGCCAGGTATCGAGTGGAGCCCGTCTGGCACGTCAACCGCCGCACCCAAGTCCTGAACGATAAATCCTACACACTCCATAATCTATAGAAAATAAGTTGTATTGAACCTTATCCCTTAGTGATCCTTTTAAATTTCATTATGTTTCAAGTATCATGACATGTTCAAAATGTACCGAAAACGATTTTTTCCCAAGGATCATAATGTAAAGTATTTATTTTGTACGTTCCTGTAATTGAACTATAAATGCTACTAATTGTAGACTCCGGTGAAAGCATGGTGTAGTCCACCTCAGTAATGCATATTAATTTCATTATGTTTGAAATGTCGTACTTTCAATAAGATGCGCCGCAAACGATTTTTCCCCTTAGAACATAATGTAATGGAATTCTTTTGTGTGTTCCTGTAAATGAACTATTAATGCTACACACTTAATTTTCAATACCGAACATTATATAGTAAAATTCAATAATGTATAAGCATTTCACGACAATCCGAGTATATTTACGAGAGTTAGAGTACGGACAGACAGACAGACAAACCGAAATTATAAACACTTTTCAATTATGTTGGAAAGCGTTAAACAGGATGAAAACATTAATAAAAGTAATGAAATTTAGGTGAATATTTAAGTAAATTTTTCATTTATCATTTAATCTTCTATACTATTAAAATCCGTTCGCGTATCTATGTAACCTCAAAAACTCGGAAACCACTGGGCGTAGGGCTACGAAATTTTGCACACGGGTAGCTGGTAGGGCGGCCATGAACGATTGGAGCAAAAAATTCGAAAATTTTAAATATATTTTTGATAGATTAAATATCAATTAAAATCCTTCTACAAAGAGATCTCATCAAAAATACGCTTTTTTATCTTCGGTTGGTTGGTTGTATAAAATCTCAGCAGAAGTCATTAAATAAATCAAGACCATTGCAATTGCAAGTCGAGTGTTTAAAATCGATGGATCAGAGATTATATGACATGTAGAGACAATCAACTTAATTATTAACCGTTGCCAAATGCTAAAAACTTAATTTAAAAAGATTTTATCGACTTAATGAATGATAATTTAGCTGGATTTAAGGTTTTTTTTTTCATGACATATATTAGTATGATGAGATTATTAATACAGAAAACTTTATTTAACAGATTATTTGTTAAATTTTAGGGGATGGGGAGGGGTGGGGGTAAACGACTTTTTATTAAATATCACATTTATTTTACTTGACCGCGCGCCACCTGTCGTCGGCTTTTTCATTAATTGACCCTCTTTATTAATAAATCCAAACCTACTGCTCTGATTTCAATAGAACTAATTACATTTAACATTTTTTGCTTCACCCGTAACGTTTTATATAAATATACCGCTATTTTAAAATAACAGTTTTCGTAAAAATTAAATTTATGTTCCTAATAAAAGTACGGAACCCGTATTCAGTTGATGCATATCAACAGTCAAGGTTAGTAATTTGTTTTTGAGCACTTGTCTGCGCGCCTCCTCGCGAGTAATTATTTAATTGCGCTTAATTATTACCTTTTTTAAAAAATAAAGAAAAATATTTTATGACAAACATCAACACTCATTCCCTATACAAGTGCTTTCTTATCCGGGCATGGTCCGTTTAAAAATTACCTCTTCAAATTAAAAATTTCACGAACCAATGTGTGCGAGTGCGGCGATAGTGGTACCCCCATGCATTATTACTTCTCCTGCCCAATGACTGTTGCTTGACATCTTAGGCCTGCTCCTTCTAACCCACCTCCTTCTTGGCTGCTGAACATAATTACGCGTCCCATCTTAACTCATAAACTTTCAGAAATTTACAAATTACTATTAGACCTATCAAACAGAACTTAATCATTCAAAGCAGTTTTCTTTCTCCATAAATTAATAATAAATCGCTTATTTTAGTCATTAACGTAATCATTCCATCATTTTTTATCTGCTTAGCTTTCTCCTTTAGCTATTTTGCAGCTTAATTGTTTCTCTCATCCGCAAGTAATGTTCTCTTCCTAGCAAGGGCTGAGTCCCCATTAATTATCTATTCTTATCGGGAACCGCAAGTCTGGTCAGCAAGCAACGTATCGTCACCTCTAACACAAAGTGCATCCAGCCTCCATCCAGTGCGAGGGTTTCAGCGCAATTGTGTGGCGCTCCTTGTCGCGTGGGAATCTCACACTGGCACCTCCACATCTCAAGTGCCGTCATTTACGAACTGTACAAATGGTACAGTCTTACCTAAGAACTGCACCCTTCTACTAAATAAGCGGACTGTACAACTGGTGCAGGCGCACCTGTGGACCTCGTCCACCCTGTCTGTCGCTCCTTGTCGCGTAGGAACGCTGGTTCCAGCGACAGACCCTGTAATTTTTTTTTTCGTGTGTCTTTAGTTCCTGCCACCTGTCGCGTGGGGCTTTGCCCGGCAGGACCCGCCATGGCGAAGTCTGTACTGCCACGTTTAATCCCTGCGTGCCGGGGAGCAAGCCGGGGAAGACATTAAACGCTCAACGGCTGGGTTCGCCCTCAGCCGAGTGGTCTTCCCCAGGCATTAAAATTAAAATTAAAACTTTTTATTCTATTTATTCCCTTATTCTAAAGACATCGTTTTATTATCTGCTACCATAGCAACATGATAAATTATATTTCATTTTAAAAAAACGCACAGTAGTAGATTTTTTTTTTTTTAAATCGAATAGTTATTGAACAACTCAACACTTTAACAGGGGAATTATTATTTCCAATTTAGATATTTTAGGATTCTATAAAGAAGGATGGTTGGCGGTTGCCCGGTGAGCGTGCGTGGGTTTCTGGAGTAAGCAGTGAGTTACACGTGCGCGTTGCGGGTAATTTTCCAGTGCGGGTGAGAAAAAGTTTTCGGGTTTCGAAATACTTCAATTTTGGTGTAAGTAGGTTGTAGTGTCGTTGGAAATAGTAGCAGAAAGGGTGTGGATAAAGTTTGGGTAAGTTGGACTGGTTTCCAGGTACGTTTAGCAATATGGCGGGATCGAAAGTAAAAATAAAAGACAGTACAGGCATCGACAGCGAAGAATTCAAGAAATTCAACTGGAACGATGGACGCACAGCAAAAGAACAAATAAAGATAATACCAAACTTAAAAGAGTATGTAATAATTACTGAGAGTCAAGAGGGTGGTATTCACAAGCTTAACCCTATTATACTGAAACGAGAAATAAAACAGAACTTGGAAAGTTATAAGGAAATTGATACCGTCAGATACACAAGAACAACAAAATGTTGATAACTACGAAAAACTACGAATGCGCAAGCGAGGTGGTCAATAAAGAAAAAATATTTGATACGAATGTAAAACATCACCTAATGAATGAGAATGTCACAACAAGATTTTTAATATTCAGAATAGATACGGACATAACAATGAAAGAAATTCAGGAGGAGCTTGAAGAATAAAATCCAATGATAGTTCAGAACATCCGAAGATTCACTACCAGACAAGAGGGACGTGTAATTCTTACGGGAACTGTACTCATCACAATCTATGGACACGAACTACCGGAAAACGTAAAGATGTTTTATATGAGACAGAAAATCCGATTATTTGTTGACAGACCTAGAAGATGTAATATCTGTCAAAGTTTCAATCACGGGACAAATAAATGTCAAAATGAAAAGAAATGCAAAGAGATGCGGAAAAAATCATCCAGAACTAATATGCAAGGACACGGAAATAAGATGTGTTAATTGTGGGAAAGAACATGAAGCTGATGCTAACGAATGCGAGATTAAACAAAAGAGACCGAAATTCAAAAATATAGAAGTGAAAATCATATAACTCTTGCGGAAGCACGCCGACAATTCAACTTTAAAGCCATAAACACCTACGCGGCAAGAATCAAAACAAATGTCGAAAAAGAACGTGAAGAAGGTAACTATCACAAATTAACTATGTTAGTAGAAGAAAAATTTAACAAAATAATGGACATTGTGATAAATTTATGTGAAGTGATGGTAATGTCGCAGCAAAAGCCGGAAAGTGAGGTAGAAAAGGATTCGGAGGCAAAAGAAAGAGAAAAGATGTCAAAAAGTAAAATAGCGAAAAGAGACGTGATATCAGAATTATACAACCATCTAAGAGACAAGAAAATGAAATTAATGAATGAAGCCGAGCAAGGAGGAGGACAGTTACAACAGTCAATGTTTAATCCTGAACAGGAGAACATGTTAACAGATTCGGAAGATGTTTAACGCCTGTAGTTAGTGTTGAACATTTCGTCTGTTTTAATGGTTCGTTTTTCTTGTGCTTTACAGACGGGTCGACTGTATTTTTTCTGGATGTCTATGAAAACTGTCTTCTGGGGTAAGTGTCAGAAAGTTTTCATTTTTTATCGTTGGTTTGTGTATTTTACTGTGGTTTTTTATTGTTTATTGTTTTATGGACGTATTGTTATATCAGTGGAATATTACCCGCATAGCATGCACAGTCACAGTGACGTCATTGTGACGTCATTGTGAGTCACGTACGTCACGTCACATCTGTGACCAAAATGACGCCACTTTGTAACGTCACACTGTGACCAAAATATGAACGTCTTGAAGATCTAAAGAAAACTTAAAATAAACTTCAGAACATCTTATGGCATGAAGAAAATTACTTTTTGACAGCTTTAAAAATTTTTGTGATGTTGCAATGACGTCACTACAAGTCACATAAGTCACGTAAAACCTATGACCAAAATACCAACACTCTGTGACTTCACGGTGTGATCGAAGGGTGAATTTGGAAAAAAAAACTCATAAAATATAGACTTGAATTATGTCATGTACCTAAATCATTAATAAAAACATTGTCACACATTATTTAAATATATTGTATTTCCAAAATAAAATAATAAATAAATATCTGTCTACATATATGAGGCAGATAATTTTTTACAATTTTCATTACCATTTTCATGAAATTTAACAAAATATACTATATAATACACAGGTAAAAATCCTTAAATAGAAATTTAGTAACGTAGGAAAGTTTTGGCGGAAAGTAATTCAGAAATAGATCTCCCATTCTAATAAAACTGTTAGCAATTTAGAGATTTGTTAGCATTTTAAATACAAACATTTAATTTTTTTTTCCTACTACCGCATGGAACTCATTTGCTAATTTTGTGATACTAAAAATATTTTAAAAATCTCCAATCTTTAATTATTTTGAGGGCCACTCAACCCAATCATCAGCTTTCTGTTTAAAAAGTGAGGACACCATTTTTGCGAGATCAAGATTTTCCTTGTACTGAATAATTAAGGTGGTTCTCAACTGACCTGCTCAACAACGCGAAGCTTTCTGACATAATTTCTGACTCATTTTTAAACGCAAAGGCATAAAATGGGCAGGACTGACTATGGAAGCAATTTGGAATCGAAATGAGTTTTCCATTTTTTGATAAATAAATTACTTATCGAGTTATAAGCAATTCGTGTCACGCGACGACAGGTTTTTCTCTTTCTTTCACTGTTACGTCGGGTATTTGGTTCAAAACGCTGACTTTGACATTCTTTTTTGAAAGATCTTCTGCTTTTACTAAAAAATGGAAAACGTATTTCAATTACATAGTTTCTAAATAAAAACACCAGCCAATTTCATGCGTTTCCGAACAAAAACGAATTAAAAATATGTCATAAAGTATATGTCATTCCTATAGCAATTTATCCCAAAACTGGTCACTGCTTAATAAGATATCACCTCTGTTAAATATATTGCTCTTTTCAATAGAGTGTAAAAAATGAAAAAATCGTATTTAGGAAATCTGATTGCAGAATAGTATTTATATTTATGTCGTAATTATTTTATAAAGACTATTAAATCAATTTTTATTTAAAAATTATGTTTACTTTGTACGCCTAAAGCAAATGCAACTGATTAAAAAATATAGAAAAATTTTAATTTTCACAGCTTATTTCTAAGTATACTAAACTCTCTCATATAAAAATAGAATATTATAGCTTCATTAGAAGTTATTTGTCAGCCATATAAACTATAAAGCATTTGAAATGTCTTTATTTAAATGTTTTCTTTCTATTCTTTTTCTGGAAACACCTGCTAGATGTTACTTTGTGGTAAACCACACTGCGAAGATCATGATCGCAGATGTTGAGGGCAGACGATTATTTTCATTTCCAAGTTCGGCGGATTAGAGTGTGTTGTGTTCTTTTAAGTTTGTGGAATTATATTGTGGAATTTATACCGTGTAAGTAAATTAACGTTTTAAAGTGAATCATCCCTTTTAACCTCTCCCTGTGTCTAGCTGGGTTCGTTCATAAGGTCTGCGTGATATTTGATATCTGAGATCTATGAACACACCTTTGCTGGACCACTTTGAAAATTAAAGCAGTGGATTTGAGTCTCATTTTTCAATGAAAAGGAAGCAGTCAATGACCATTAAAACTTAATCCTTAGAACTGGTGGTTTTACTTATAGATTAGCAGGTAACTTTTAATGTCTTCGCAGTTTTGTTTATAGTGCATATTTAGTAATGATACATTTAATAGTGCATTATTTAAAAGTTAAGATTTTTAAATCTTTTTTTTTTAAATCACTTGTATAAAATTTTGTCTTTAATGTTTTAAATCGTTTTAAATAGAGAGTTTGGAAAAAAGCTTAAAGTATTTACTAACAATGTATATTCTAAATGTAAAGTGTTATTTATAACGAGGAATTTATTTATATTTTGCGTTTCTCAGTTCAATTTTCATAGTTATTCATTATAATTAAAAACATTGCAATTTTTAAAACTATTAATATTTGATTTACAATTTGAAAATTTCTTAGCTAGTGGAGATTTCGGGAATTAATTTTCTGGTATATTTGAAATAATTGCGACAATTTAACTCATTACAAATTTAGTTGTCAAGATATGTCAATATTAGGTGCACAAAAATAATGAATATTGATGAAACAATAAATCAGCTATTCAGTTAAGGTAATTTTTCTAGTTGTGTTACCGAATTTTTTTATAGTAAAAATTGATATTTAAGTTTTGCATTTAGTATTCTATCAAAAACTATAAATGAAATAATTTGTAAGGAAAAAATATATAATTTTTTTTTCTTTGCGTTTATGATCCTAAGTTTTAAATTTCATTTGCTTCGAAAAATGTTTTATTGCTTGATACAATGTTTATTATTTAATAATATCGCACAATAGGTAGATCTATTATTTAAATGGATAAATAATAAATTTAAATATTTTTCACAATGCTTATTTAAAAATCTATACTTTTATTTTCATTAAATTTGTAATCAAATCCAAAATAACTAATTTCTGAATTCATTTTTATTCGGAAACACATGAAATTGGCAGGTGTTCTTATTCAGAATATATGTAATAGAATGGCGTTTTCCATTTTTGACAAAAGATGTTTCAGAAAACACTATCAAAGTCGGTGTTTTGAACCGAATTTCCGACGCGCAGCGTCAGAAACGGAAAAAACGTGACCAAAATTGGTCTTAAGTATTTCATTTATCTAAAATGGAAAACGCTATTCATTCCAAATCGCTTTAATAATCAGGCACGCAAGTGCCATGCGTTTAAAAATTTGTTCATAAATGTGTCAGAAAGTTTCGTGATACTGAACGAGGGGAGATATGGCAAAGTATACACATTTAAAAACTTCAATACTTAACAGCAAAATAGCATAGTTTTAATTATTGTCAATATTTTTGGTGGTTACATAAAACAAATGGAAGTAGAAGTTAATTTAAAAAATTGTTATTTGCACAATAGAATTTCATATTATGGAAATATTTAATTTTATTATAATTTTTAATGGATTCATCTATTATTTTTATATTAGTATGCGTTTTTTACATTTATAATTTTCTTGCTTAACGGCTACATTAGCCGGTTTCCCAATCAGATGCAAAGTTTTAATTTGAATACGAGTTGCATAAAAAAATGATTGCCGATCCAATCCTTATCGTCGATCTTATCCGTATTTGGTGAAATCTTGTTATCCGAATCTATGCGAAATCATTTATCAGGTTCGGTCGGGTCGTGGGCCTACAGTTTTTTTGTTGTTGTTGTTGTTGGGTTAGGGTAAGAATACGGGTTGAATCGAAATATAGTTTCAGTCAACCATCATTCATGTTCAAGTAGACATTCAATCATGTTCAAGAAGTATATAACCGGATTCGTGCATGACTCTAGATCCGAGCCGACATCGGAAATTGTATCGTAACACAATTTCTGATAAAATCTGGTTACTCGGTCGTATGCAAGATTCTATTCCGAACAACACTTACAGTAAAAACATTATACCCGACTCGGGTCAGATCAGGTTCACGAAAATCAGGTCACACGACAACTAATCCAAATCTATTCTGTAGCCAAACAAATCCAAAAAGATCGATCCGAAGTTTCTGGATTGGATTCGGGTAAAATCTGGTCACCCGACCCGGTGCAGTGTCGTCACAAACTTGAACCATAAAAAAATTTTGATCCGAACAATCCGTATAGGTTTCGGGTAAAATCTGGTCACCCTATCCGATGCAGATTTGTCACATTTTTCACATTGAATTCGCACGGTGACTTCACAAAGTAGTCACATTGTGAGGTCCCAGAAAACCTTGAAAACGGCCATAACGACCTCGCATTTAGGTCACAGTGACTTCACATCGACGTCACTTGACGTCACGACGACGGTCACAAAGTCACAGTGTGACTTCACAGTGACGTCGCCGTGATGTCACCATGCCTTACGGGTAGAGGCATTCGGTCAAACTTGCCCTGGTTACGCACTAGGATGTTTCGGGATTGCATAGTTTGGGCATTTCAGGAAACTCTTTTGAACAATAATCATAAGCTGTCCTTAAGAAATAGAAATATTTTTCGAGCTGACAGGCCTGGCAATTTAACGGGGGGAGGAGGTGGTTTACTTTTAGCGGTGTCAAGTAGGATTCCAGTTAAAATTATTAATCTTCCTAATATTAGCCGGCATCATGAGGCGCAAGGGATTAAAATATGGTATAAAAATCGTTGGATTGCGATCATCAATATTTATGCACCGAAAGGTTTTGCTGATATTAGGTGGTTGGACAGGATTAAAGAAACGATTGGGCATCATTATATTATAGTTGGTGACTTCAACATTAATTTTCTAAATTGGAATAATAATCCCAAGGCTCAGAAAATGATAAACTTGGTTAACTGGATTAATCGTACGGATGCAATATTAATGAATTTGGATGATGTTACGAGATTCAGGGGTGGGGGTTCAGGGTCTTTGCTGGATCTGACTATCGTTTCGAGTAGTTTAGCAAGGGGGCTCCAAGTGGATATTTGTTCGGATCCAATGGGGTCGGATCATTATCCTATCAGGATCCAGGAAATTGCTAGTGGCCGCAGTGAAGGGAAATTATTTCAGACACAGATTAATTGGCAGCGAGTAGGATCTGCGGTTGAGAGGTTGGGGGATGAGGTCTATGAAGAGGGGATGGACAGGTGGTAAATGGAAATCTCCAAGTTTATGGGTCAGTACTCTGATAGGATCCCAGTGAGTAGGTGTACGCTTCCGCCCGGATGGGGGATTGTTACCCGGCGGCTTTTGGCTCTAAAGAAGTTTTACCATAGGAAGGCGATTCGGTTGGGTCGTATGGACTTATGGTGTAAATATAAACTTTATAATGCAAAGCTCAAGAAAGAAATCAAAAGGCAGGGAGAGGGCCTCACATTTACAAGTTCATCCGTGGGATAAATACATCGAAGAATGGTGAGATGAACACGGAGTTTAACTTTCCAAATTGTCCACCAGATGCGGCATCCCAGGCTAATTACTTATCTACTATATTCCAAAACTCGCCGGTCAGGCAAGGTATCCCCATAGATCTCTCGGGTGAGGACGGGATAGACACAAAGCTTACGATGGACCAGTTACAGAGAATAATCAAGAAAAGCAAGTCAACAACTCCCGGGATAGACGGAATCAAAATGAGCTTTTTCAAAAATAAAAAAACCAGGGTATTGACTCAAATTCTGAGCATGTATAATAAGATTCTGGAGACCCATAAAATACCTGAGATTTGGAAAGAGGTTATCATGTTACCCATTAAAAAGCCAGGAAAAAATAGAAATGACATTAGAGGGTATAGACCAATAGCTCTGACGGTTACCAGCAAGAAGATTTTTGAAAAGATGTTACTAGATATCCTGCTTCACTGCAGCATGAAAAATAAAATTTGTAATAGAAATCACTATGGTTTTATTCCGTTTAGAGATTGCGAAGCGGCTGCCTACAAAATTTATAGAGACATGATAAGAGCAAGACAATCCAAACTAAATGAATACTTAGTGGCTTTAGACATCAAAGGAGCTTACGACAATGTCTGGTGTGACGGGATGCTCATGAAGCTGAAAAAATTGGGACTCGGTGCCAACTTGAGTATTATGATCCAGAAACTAATGCAGGAACTTAGGATTCGTGTTAAATGGAGAGGGTCACTGTCGGATCCATTTTTTTATCAGAGGGGCCTCTTACAGGGTAGCCCTCTTTCTCCACTTCTATTTGCCATATACCTAGCGGACATCTTCGAGATATTTGACTCAAGTATTCATTGTGTAGTGTACGCGGATGATATCTTTTTATACGGGTTTCATGATAGTCAGGAATGGATAAGTAACATCCTGCAGGAGAATATCATCAGAATTATTCAGTGGTTGAGCGCATGGAATCTTGAGGTGAACCCAAATAAATGTCAAATAATGAAGATCGGACGGTGGAAGGAGCGAGAAGAGAAGAAATTTAAGATCAAAGGACAAGAGGTGGAGTATTCAGGAGAGTTAAGAGTATTAGGGTTTTTTTTTAAACTGTCAAGGTAACCTTAAAAGTCACATAAAAATGCTGCGAGAGAAAACTTGCAAAAGACTGAACATGCTCAAAGTTATTGCAGGTATGTGTTGGGGAACCGAAACTAAGTACCTTGTAAAGATTACGAATAGTATGATGGGATCTCTTCTGGAAGGGAATCCGCGAATTCTCATGCATTCAAGTAAAACGGAAGGTCACCAACTTCAAGTGATACACAATATGGGGCTTAGATGGGCTAGTGGTATGCCTAAGTGGTGCCCGATTCCGGTATTATTGCAAGAAAGTGGGGTCTGGAGGAACAACCTAAGAAGAGAATATCTTGCGATTAAAAGGTCAATTTTGGACATCAAACATAAGGATTACACGGATATACTTTCACAGGATTTAATTCACAGAGAGCTGAATAGTATTAAAGGGTATAGCACGGACGTCAAGGAAATGATTACTTACAAGTGGGGTACAAAGGTAAATGAGAATATTAGAATTTATGTGAATACATGGCCGTTCCAAAACAAAGGCTTTCCTGAAGCTGTAATCAAGAACTCGTACAACAGTTTTTATCAGAGGTATATTGGCGAGGCTATCTTTATTGAAACGGATGCGTCCAAAGAGGAGACTAACACGGCGATCGGGATGGTGAATCAAAATACAGGTAGTCGGATGGCATTTAAAATTCCAAATATTAACTCTATTTTTACTGCTGAAGCGATCGCCTTGTTGGTAGCTATTAAGTTTTATACGGCGGAAAGTGGGAGGTATATGTTTTTCACTGATGCTAGGAGTGTCCTCATGGCTTTAGATAAGGTCAATCGTAAATCGGCGACTGTTATCACTATGCTTAGGGAGGAAATTAACAGTAAAAGTATTGACAAGTATCAGATAGATTTTATTTGGGTTCCAGGACATAAAAGTATTGGGATCAATGAGTGTGCGGATGAGCTGGTCAGGAAGGGTCCGTATAGCAATATTTGTATACCGTGGTTCTCTCCAGAGGATTGGATGATGGATGTGAAAAAGAAAAAACAGAATGAGTCTGAATGGGAATGGATGCAATACTGGAAAGATCACTCAGATCGTGGCTGGGATTATGCGGATATCGGACATCCTCATCACAACCTACGGAGGATGAGTGGGGTTATTTTTGCTATGTTCCTTACTAAGACTGTTCTAACTCTGGTTCGTCGGAGGAAGTTTCTCGGTAGAGGTGAGGCGAAGTGTGACTTATGCGGAAGTGAGGAGCAAACTGAAGAACACTTGGTAATGAGGTGTAAGAAGTTTTCGGGGATTCGTGATAAGGTGTTTGGAAAGTTACGGGTTGCGAAGAGTATGAAGTACGAGGATATATTTTCGGCGATAGGGAGACAGGGAGGTGTTGATCTGGCTCTGTTTTCTCAGCTCTTGAATGAGATATATAGTTACTGTAGTATTTGGTTTTGACGGTACCATTTAGTTTAGTTTTTTGTCAGCAGTGGTTACTTCGGTGTAGTGCTGGCTTCGTAGGTCTTTTGTAATATGTCGTCGCTGTGGGTTGTATCATAAGTGTATTAGGACAGCTATACAGAAATAGAAAGCTGCTCACCGGGCCTAATAGGGTCATACACAACAACAACAACAGATATTTTAGAACTGTGTGTTGTCATTGGGTTTTTATGCTAAGTTTCGTTTCATATTTGATTATTATTATGTCTATTTGATGTGAATTTTTTACGTACTACTATTTTTTACTACGGATTTTTGGTTGTGTAAATGCTGATTTTTAATAGACATAACAAATTTCTATATTTATAAATTTTAGTTTGTTTGGATTTTTAGGTGCGTTCGTAATTATATAAATACGTAGCACCTATAGTCGTCGTCTGATCCGTCCGTCCGCATATAAGAGCGCAAAAACTACTCATTCAAATGGTTTGAAATTTAAGATATATTATCTTTGCAGAATTTTGTCGTGACATTTAAAATTTTATGAAAATTGAATCAAATCTTTAAAAGATATTAATAAAAATATTTATTAAGAAATTTCAATTTTTTTTTTAAATCGGTGCTTTCTTGTTATGGGAGCCTCCGAGGTTGAATCGTCAAGCGAACGAGATACTTATTTTATTACAGAAATTAATTTGCAGATGATATAATTCATTTCACAGAATTAAAAATCATCAAGATCTGAATATTTATATAACTAGCTATAGTACAAACGCACCTCGTTTGTCACGTTTGACGTACAATTTCCACCTGGTTATTTTTAATTTTGGTTGTAGAATTAAATTCATGAAAACTCCCGTGCGTTAGAACGGGTTAAATAGCTAGTAAAACATAAAATTTTCCAATATCGTATAGTAACTCTAAAAAAGTAGCAAAAAATTAATCGAAAGTAAATGGCATGTCCAATCTTGAACTAAGGTGTAACTCTAAGTTTAGACAGTGAACACTGCATCATCAACATGCTGTGACTATATAACGTTTTTTATTCCTTTGAAATGACTTGTATTGATATAAAAATGTTATTTATCATCTTAAAAACATCATCTTGTTTAGATTATAAATACAATATGATACCATAATAAGTAAATCTAGTGAATTCCCTAAATTCACTAATTCACTTAAAAAAAAAAAAAATGTTTTCCCATTTGGAACTGACGGGACTTTAGCAGGAATTTTTTGTATAAATTAATTTAAAGCAGAAGCAATTTTTGTGATAAATATCAATAAAATCTGAATTGACAACTATACACCCTTACACAACCGTTGCCATTTTGGTAAACGAAAATATTTTCCCGATTAAATGATAAATATTTGCTTCGAATAATTTTGAGATAATTATTAATATTACTGAGTTATTAAAATAGAGATTAAACCGTAATGCCCATTTTTGGGTTCCAGGGACTCCTATATGCACAGAAAATTGACGACGTGACTTACGGATTAACAGAGATATGTTTAGTTTCAAATAATGACTTACTGAAGGATTCAATGAGATGCACTGTAAAAGATTCTGTAAAATTTGGAACATTTTACTGGTAATCGGGTTGCAATTATAATTCCTTTTACTTTTTAGGTGCGTTCGTAATTATATAAATACGTAGCACCTATAGTCGTCGTCTGGTCCGTCCGTCCGTCTGTCCGCATATAACAGCGCAAAAACTACCCAACCAAATGGTTTGAAATTTAAGATATATTATCTTTGCAGAATTTTGTCGAGACTTTTGAAATTTTATGAAAATCGAATCGAAACTTTAGAAGATATTAATAAAAATATTTATTAAGAAATTCGAAAAAAAATCAAAAAAATCGGTGCTTTCTTGTTATAGGAGCTTCCGAGGTTTAATCGTCAAACGACCGAGATACTTATTTTATTACAGAAATTAATCTGTAGACGATATAATTCATTTCACAGAATTAAAAATCATCAAGATCTGAATATTTATATAAATAGCTATAGTACGAACGCACCTCGTTTGTCACGTTTGACGTACAATTTTCAACTTGTTTGCGGTTAAGGAGACTAGGTACTTTTCAACAGTTCAAAAACATGAAAATGTTGCTCTTGTTTATACCCATATTGCACACTTACTAACAAATATATCATTATAATTATTTGTCCATAAGTAGCTAAGATCATAATAATTATTTTGGAATAAATCAAAATTTATTCATAAAAAAAAACTTTTTAGAAGGTTAACTGAATGATAAAGTGTTTTTGCATGAAAAAAAATACTAATTCTCATTTAGATACTCTTATGAAATTCAATTATTTTAAAATTACATTTCATAGAAACTCAATAAAGCTTTTCTTTGTTCAGTTACTTATTATTCTAAGTTTATATTAAAACCGTATATAATTCCATGTTCCTTAAATAAATTTCTAAGAAAGAATATGAAATTGATAGGGTTTGCTGCTTATAAACAGGAATTTAAGAGTATTAACAATGAAATTCCTTCTGACAGAGTTCTTACACATTTCAGCCTTTTCAAATTACCCTTAGTGTTAGCAACTGATGCTTCTCCTCTTAAAATCTCTGCAGTTCTTTGTCACATGATGCCAGATAACACCGGAAAACCTATTGGTTTTGTGTCAAGAGCTTTGACAAATGCAAAGAAAAGGTATATTTAGGTGGGTAAAGAAGTACTTTCTATTATTTTTGGTGCAATTTCCTCCCCAGTTTTTATATAGTAGAAGATTTATTTATTAGACAATAAACAACTATTTTTCTCTTTCTAAAAGTATTCCTGTACTTTCTGTTGTTATAATTCAAATATATGAATTATATTTTAAAACATTTCAGTATGATATTCATTATAAAAGAAGCCACCGAGCACGAAAATGCTATTCTTGTTCAGAGTTCGTACGGTTGAAGGAATTTTCCATGAGTGTCACCAGTATTTTCTTTACAGAAAAGGAAATCTAGGTTAAACTCGCGAAACTTCGCCTTCTTTTCAGGAGAGATTTTCTATAAGAAAATACTGGTACCGAAGAATTTCTTGGTCACAAAATTCCAGAAGCCGTACGAACCCTGTTGTTTCACGTCTTCCGTTACGTAGAAGCCTTACCACTAAAACTTAAGTAATGTAATTTATGAATCCTAAATTTTTTTCAAACAGATCAATTTTCAACTGCAATGTTAACTTCCAAAACCTTAGCCACAAACCTTAGCCGCAAAATCAAATCCAACATTAAGTCAAATTTTCTGCCACGTTATTTTTTGTTCTGAAATACCCAAAAATTTACTTTTCGCTGCTAAACAAGAATTTACTCTTCAAAATGGGTGCATATTAAAATTATTTAGAGCAATTGTTCCCAAAGTTCATGCAACGCAAATTTTGAATGACTTACATTTTCGACATTTTGGTATAGTAAAAATGAAGTATTTAGCTCGCAGTTTTGTGTTGGTGGACAGGTACAAATAAAGATAATGAAGCTTTTTCAGAGAACTGCACTATTTGCGTAAATTTGAAAAATAATCTTTCAAAAATAGATGCATACAATTGGGAATTGGACTGCAGTTTCATGGCAAATAATCCATATTGATTATTTCGGATCTATTAGGGGTACAATGCTTTTCCTTGTGGTTGATTGTCATAGCAAATGGCCATAGGCTTTTTGTTATTTACAATACAACTACCGAATTTAAAGAAGTATCAGAGTTTAAGTATTTAGGATCTATGATCACTTGTGATAATATGGAGGAAACAGCTGGACTTAAGCAGAAATTAAATGTTACTTTTCTTTTCGAAATAATTTGAAATCATCTTTAAATTCCAGATCAGCTAAACATAAAATTTATAAAACTGTTATAAAACCTATAGTAATTGGTAGTGAAACCTCGATCACTAAATAAAAAGATAAAAAGTTTCTCATTACTTGGGAAAGGAAGATCTTAAGACAAATTTTCGGACCAGTCAAGAAGGTAAAATAGGGCGAATCAGATCAAATACGGAAATTGAACAGCTATATAACAAAAAAAAAAAAAAAAATCATAAATACTATTAAAATAAGAAGAATGTAATGACTAGTCCACTTAATTAGAATGACGGATGACAGAAGCACAAACAAACTATCCAATCGGAAATAAATGGCGAAAAAGAGTATTGGTAGAACCAGGAAGACATGGTTGGAAGAGGTGGAGAAAGACCTTGCACAAAACCAAATTACAAATTTTAAGGGATCGGAAGGTCTGGCGAGTTATATTAAGAGAGGCCAAAATTCTCCACGGATTGTAGGACCATTGTGCATGTATGCATGTAAATACAACTACTAAATTAACGATTACTTGTCTTTCTTCACTTTTTACCAGATTATGAACATCCATATCGTTAATTTCAGCTGGTCCCCTCCCAATTTACTTCTGAAGAATTTAAGACATTTTTGCGTAATCATTGTGTAAAACACGTGCTAAGTTCTCCGTAACATCCAGTTACCAATGGCCAAACAGAGAGATATGTTCAAATTTTAAAACATGCATTAACAGCCTTACAGATCTTCAATCAGCTGATTCCCTTATGATATTTCTTAATTCTCTATGTCCTAATCCAGCTGACTGTCATTTAATATCTTCTGTTACAAAAGTATTCAGTTAAAGTACTGTCTATGATTGATAAATGGTGGAAGTGCGTTTTCAGTTTTGGAATGCTTTTTTAAGTTTATATATTTTTTTGCGTGCTATGTAGCGTGTATAAATTCTATAGATTTATATACAGTGCTACACAAAAGAATTCGCAAGCATTTCTGTGCATAAGCGTGAATTGCTTAAGGGTGTTTTTTAATTGAGTTATGCATGTTCTAGCTGAATTATTTTTTGTATACTAAGAGATATGTGTAGAATATAAATAAATTCATATACAGGGATATGCAAAAAACTGGATACAATGGAGAGTTATTTCTGAAAGTACGTTTTCAGTTGTTATGCGTTATCTAAATTGTTTGCTTAAGGTATCTTCTTTCACCTTTAAAAAACAGTGTTAAGTCCGTTACAAACAAAGTCCGTTACAGTTTTCTGGAAGTGATGGAAAGGGTTTCATAACCTATGTTTTATGCATGATTTTTATTTCTTGTTTATATTTTATTTATTCATTTTTATTTTTCCTTTTGAAACAAACAGCAAAAAAAGCTTTTTTTTTTTTCCCAGTAAAGTTTTTTTTTAAATCACTAAAATCTGTTAGTTTACGGGGTTTTGTAATATAATAGAAGGCTTTTCGGAATCCTAGGTAAGTCGGAAGTGGATTCGTAAAGCTTTGCTAAATCCAGAAACATTTTTTTCTTTTTTACAATGTAATCATTGTTTAATATTGAATAATAAGGAACACATTGACATAAATTTTGTATGAGGTGACTGATGAAACAAAATCGAAAATCCTCATGAATATAATTAACAGAATTGCCTCAAAATTTTAATGTTTCTTTTCATTTCAGATGTTCACACATACTATACATTACTTATCGGATTTTCATGCAATTTATTTCATTTAATCGATTCTTATATAAATGATATATGTATATAATTCCTTCTATATCGTATCCATTACTACAAAATAACAAGAATGAAAAATCATGCATTAAGCATAGAATATGTAACATTTTCCAACACTTCCAAAATAATTTTAGAAATCTTTACCGTCTAATAAAGTGAAAGAGGATATCTAAGTAAACAATTTGGAAAACGCATAACATATTTAAAACGCAATTTCAGGACTTACCAGCAATATTCTGAAAAATATACGAATTCTTTTGCTACACACTTAATTTTTAATATCGAACGTGCCATAGTAAACCTCAGTAACATATATCAATTGCATAACAATATGAATATATTTACGCGAGTTAGAGCACGGGCAGACAGACAGACAAATCGAATTCATAAATACTTTTCAACTATTTTGGAAAGTGTTAATAAAAAATAATGGACTGAATGCTTCATGAACTTCTATTACATCGATGAAACAGAATCTAAGCTTTTCATTTATAGTTGCAATAATTATTTCAGAATTTTGATGATTAGATTAATTTTTGAAGATAAAATATGATGGATATTTGGTTCTTATTCAATTTTCATACAGATGATATACGATGTTACATATTTTAAGCCATACCAGTACCAAATTTGTTCTCCAAGCTGAGAAGTAAAGTAAGTTATAGAAAAAAAGAGAAAAGATGAATACTTTTGTATTAGAAATAATTATAACATAAGTTCATAACAAATAGTTGAAGTTTAATTGTTTCAGATATTTCATTTTTCTCTTTATTTACCCTGTTATTATGATAAATGCTTTTATTCGATTTTTTTCTGGAGTATCTTTTGCATCGATCTAATAATTTTATTAAGTTTCAAGGAATCAGCTAAATTGAATCAGAAATAGGGAAGTTTCCTCATTAACCACTATTATTTTCATTTCTTAAAAGAAATGTTGTTGTGTCTATTGTGTATGTATTATAAGTTGGTGTTTGTTTCGTTAGTATTGATGCATGCTATCAGGGCCTGCTTATCCAAAAGGCACGTGAAGCACGAGCTTTCCCTGTATAATTAAAGAGGGGCCCCAAATGACTTTAAAATGCGCCCTATAATCTTCATTTTTATTTTTTCCGTTACGTTTTTAAATTAATTTTTTTTTTTTTTTTTTGCCTAATTCAAGAGAACATCTACACTACTTCAGGAAAGTTATCTAACAAGGAAATCTGAGCGTGATCAATAGGGTAGTAGCCAATCATGCGGCATTATGATGTGGTAGTTAGAAACCACCCAGGTAACTCAACATACCACAATGATATATAATACAAATATATTCAATCCATTGCATATGCAGGGAACATAAAAAAGCTGTATAATGAAATACTTAAGAGAACTCTGCTAAGTCATTCCTGAGAATAATGGCATTGAACAATTTCCAGGCATGCAGAAATTAGAAAAAATTCCTGAATAAAAGGACCCCCAAAATGATACTTTGCTTCCCTTTTTTCCGAAGTTAATCGGGCCCTGCATGCTATGAAATGTATGTATCGTATATACTCGTGTATAAGTCGAAGAATTTTAGACAAAATTTGTGAGCTGAAAATGGGGGGGGGGGGGGAGGGTGTCAACTTATACATGAGTAAGTAAAAAAAAAAAAAAAAAAAAAAAAAAAAAAAAAAAAAAAAATAGCGGAGTGAAATACCGGAGTCATATTTTTTTCGCAGATAATTGGTGCATGTGCAAGTCTTTTAATTAATCACATATGGGTCTAGGTTGGAGAGACAGATATAAGCGGACAATGGTGATTGATAAAAAAAAATCTCAACAATAATGTCTCTGTACTTGTTCTGCACTCATTTTCTCTTGGGATAGAATTCCCTTTAATACAGGGACATCCCTTTCAACATTTTAATCCCTTTTTTAAAAAGAGTTCAACTTGAGATTGCTTCTAGATTTCTCTCCTAAAAGTCCTGCAATACAAAGAAGTACTATATTTTAGCAGTTTAAGAAGTTGTTTACCCTTGTAAATAAGGCTTGAATAGATTTAAAAAAAAAAAGTAAGTAATCATTAAATTGATGTGAATAGCTTTCAAAATAGAATAACCTTCTTCAGGTTTACATAATTATACAATTTTAAAATGTTGAATTAAAAAAAAAGAGAAGTAAAAAGTTTACTAATTTAATAAAAATTTATTTCTTTTTCATCCTCGATTACAAATTATTTTTCAACATACTACCAGAAATGTAGTTCGACTTATACACGAAAATTTAATTTTTTCCAAAATTTTGCGTAAGAATTGGGGGGGGGGGGGTCGACTTATACGGTAAGTATGCTATTACCTTATTAAGTATAAAGTATTAGTCATGAAGGTAATTTAAAAGCATACAAGTATTTATAAATTGTAACCCATTTCATGCGTAAATAAAATATACTCATAAGACACTCTTTCTTGTCTTTTTAATGAAAACTTTCAAAATACATCCCCATATAAACATAAATCAAATTTCATCAATTTTCACGTGTTAGATTGTGCATTGTGATTTGCACAAAACCAATCAATGATGTTGTTTTTCTGTTTACTTAATGTAGAAACAGTTATTTGCTTCATTTTTATATGAATAGACACTTATCTATTTGATTTCAGATGTAACTTTTTCTTGCCTTTCGTACATTACCTAATCATCTCTGACTTCTTTTCTGAAAGAAAATGTAAAATAATAAAATTTGATAGCAAAAGAAACATAATACATTTTACACTTCCAGAAGTGTGAAAAAGTAATTACAATAGAAGTTCATAACATAAAAGTGAAATAATTGTCTCAAAAAGTTAATGTTCCATTTTACAATACTCATGTGCAGGGCCTGATTATCCAAAAGGCACGTGAAGCACATGATTCTCCTCTAAAATTTAAAAGGGGCTCCAAAATGATTGGGAAGAAAAACCCTCTAATTCTCATTCTCATTTTTTTTTTACATTGTATTTTAAATTTTTTTGGAAAAGAAAGCTCGCTTAATCCAAGAGGAAATGAAGTACTACTTCGCGAAACTTATTTAACAGGGAAATATAAATGTCATCAATCGGATATTAATTAATCCTTTATCATTCTGATGTGCCTAATATTAGAAACCACCCGTGAAATTGAGCATTACAGCTATATAGGGTGAAACCACCAGTTATTGACATCTAACCAGTAACCCATCACTTCAGCAGAAAACTAACTCAAATAAGCATTTTCTTGTAAAATTCTTCAAATAATGTCATATAGTGTAACTTAACATATTAGTATACTTAAAATATTATAACTTATTTTTCAGCTATTGGTTTTGCAAAAAATGGATGGTGTCAGTTACTGGAGCTATTGACCATATTTATGACAAAAATTAATTTTTAGTAATAAAAAACACTGTTTAATGAAATATATGTGACCCCGGGTATAATATTAGTATCATTGGGGAGTTTGCATGAATGAAGAATTAAGAAAACTTTTGCAAAATGAAAGGGGACCTCAAAATGATATCGTGCTTCCCCTAGATTCAGATGTTAATCGGGCCCTGCTCGTGTGTGATGGCTGTATTTATTAGATTCACATTCGATTTATCAAATTCTCATAATCTTATATAGTTGATTCAATGTCAATAGTCAATGCTAAAATAAATGTAATTAATGTTGGGTAATATTAAGATTACATAGAAGAAATAGACTGAAATAACTGAAATAGTTATTTAAAACTTTAGATTTTTAAAAAAATGATTTATAGAGTTGTTTAGTAATATTAATCAACAGAATAATGTTATATCATTTATTATAAAAACACTCTGAATATGGAAAGTCACTATACTTTTGCGTCATTGTTGTACTGTAGCAAAAAAAAAAAAAAAAAAAAAAAAAAAAAAAAAAAAAAAAATTGATTTATTTATGTATTCAATATATTTCAAATAAATATTAAATGTTCACAACTTTTTTTATAAACCTTATGGATATATTATAAATTAAACGAGGATTATGAAAAATTTTTCATTAGTTGCCATTACTGTAATTTGTTGGTAAAAAGGGTTATTGTATCTATTGTTTACATTTGAAGTTGCATTTATCTATGTATGTATCGGGTGTACCAAAGAGGAGGAATTCTTTTTAAAATTAAATAATTTGAAAACGATTAACGATAGAAATACCCCGTTTATTGCATCTTTATTAGGAAAGCAATAAATTTTTAACCATACGTTTTCAAAATTAGTTTAAAATTTCATTAACAGGTGGCGCCGTAAGCTAAAAAACTAAATGCCAATATTTTCGAAATATCTGGCATTTGAAACAATAACATGACGTAGTATCAAAACAAAACTTGCCGATATCCGTGAATATGACTCTTCAGGAATGTCCTCACATGTCTTACAGATGTAACGTTCCAGTTCTGATAAGCTTTGTGGGTTTTATATAGGTAAACTTTGTCTTTTAATTATCCCCACAGAAAGAAATCGCAAGGATTCATATTCGGCGGATATTGCCATACAGTTTTTCAGCCGAAGTTTCTATTCTATTGCCGAAATTTTAAACTAATTTTACAATCGTGTGGTTAAAAATTTATTGCTTTTCTACTGAAGATGCAACAAATGGGACATTTCTATCGTTAACTGTATAAAATTATTTAATTTTAAAAAAGGTCCGTCCTTTTTGAGATACCCGGTATCTTATAAGATGTATGTAAACATCTAAGATGGATATAAGTGTGTAAGATGGATGTAAATATGTAAGATGTATGTATGTAAGCATGTAAGTATGAAAAAAGATGGTTGTGAATATGTAAGATGTATGTATGTAAACTTATAAGTAAGGAAAAGATGTTTGTAGATATGTAAGATGTATGTATGTAAGCATATAAGTCGGGAATGCAAGATGTATGCATGTAAGCATATAAGTAGGGAATGTAAGATGTATGTATGTAAGCGTATAAGTAGGAAAAAGATGTTTGTAGATATGTAAGATGTATGTATGTAAGCATATAAGTCGGGAATGCAAGATGTATGCATGTAAGCATATAAGTAGGGAATGTAAGATGTATGTATGTAAGCGTATAAGTAGGAAAAAGATGTTTGTAAATATATAAGATGTATGTATGTAATCATAAAAGTATGGAATGTAAGATGTATGTATGTAAGCAAATAAGTAGGAAAAAGATGTTTATAAATATATAAGGTGTATGTATGTAAGCATATAAGTAACGAAAAGATGTTTGAAAATATGCAAGATGTATGTTGTAAGCATATAAGTAAGGAAAACATGTTTGTAAATGTGGGAAATATGCGTTCAGTATAGACTATGCAGCATGAAGTTAATTTGAAAATTAAGAAATAGCTATCAATCATAACTGTTCTAGCGCGTAAATAAAACCCCACAAAAGGTGTTTTTTTTAAATTCTTCTCTATTTATTTAATGTGGAAACAAAGTTGCTTATTTTATTTTCTAATCAAGAGACATTTATCCATTTATTTTCAGATGGAAACTTTTCCATGCCCCTCACATTACCTAATCATGCTACTCTACACAGTTACTGACTTCCTTTCTCAAAGATGTGAAAGAATAAAAGTCAATAGCAAAAGAAACAGAATACCCTTTACACTAGAAGAGTGAAAAAGTAATTACAGTACAGGTTCATAACAGGTGTTGTTAACGTTGACACCTAATGTGTCATTTGGAACTTGTTTTGAGGCGCCTAATTAAGGTGACAAGCGCGTTGAAGGCACTCACAATAGCCGTTTGATGGTTAACAAGCATTGTTAAGGCTTCAATTAAAGACCTTCAATTTGCACGCTCAATGGAGAAAAAGCCCTAAAGCATTACATAAGTTTTTCCCTCTTTTGGATCTCGTATATTATTTATGACGTTTCAGTTTTCCGACAGCCAGATGGTGTTTCGATAATTTTGATGGAATGGCAGTATGAATATAAAAAAAGTGATATGGATTTGAAGGGTGGAAGTTTGATTAAATGTTTGAAAATATGCTGATATGCGAATTTCAGGGTTTTTAAATTTTCTGATACAATTAATTCAAATTAACTACATTAATACGATTTTACGGAATTCGGCATTTTACCGCTACTATAGATTAATATAAACTTACAAAATGCGTTAATATACCAATTGCTATACACTACTATTATACTAATAACCATATCATGCTGAAACTATTACAACTAATATGTCTGTTACTAACTACCCCCAAAACACCCAAGTACCACATATTGTTGGCCCATCGTTGGCAGTTTGTTGAAACCGTTGGGAAATGGCAAAGTGCAGATGCCCCTCTATTTTGAAGCGTATCTAAGCAAGACTCTAAACAGCTAACGGTTGAACCACAGTTGGGTCTTTGTTGGCAAATGATCCGTTGGTCAATGGTATGGCAAGACGGACATTTCTTATTGTCGGCCGACGTGGGTCAACAATTTGTCAACGTTGGCCAAATCCTTTTGTGCTACTTGGGCAATTATACATAGCAATTTCTATGAAATTGTACAATTTATACTCATGTATTTTTACAGAAAACGCCATTTGTTACAGTAATATTAAATTGCAAAATGCATTATTGAATAAATTATTATACAAGAATAATTACAAATCAGTTTTTACTATTACTATATAATGAATATAGTGAAGTATTCCCTTGCGGATTTTTTGTAACTTTCCTGATACTGTAAAATAGTTGCATAGTTTGTTTTACAGAAATCACGAAATACATTTGTCTATTAGGTCAATATTTGAAGGTATAAATGTTTTACAGGTTAACGTGATGACACTTTGTTTACTCCAAAGATACATCATTATATTTAGATACCCTTAAAAATGTGCATTTCACTTACATCAATGTAGGGTCGGAGTGAGAAATTTCACATCAGATTATGTCGCAACACTACTGTTGACGGGTCGACGCTTACATTAAACTTACGCTGCTTTTGCTGAAATTGGATATGTCTTACATCAGTGGCATACATGGCACTTCAAATAACTGGACACACCCTGTAAAGAAGGGAAGATACATAAAAATTCTTATAAATGTAAATTTTCATTTAATGCAGTTTTGATACTGGAACGTTACTGCTTCATTCCGGAACCACAATTATTATGCATATATCGTTTTTCATTTTGTTCTCTTTTCTAGCATTTACCTTTGTACTTCGCGACGATTTTTTTCTAATTCGCTACGGTTGTATGAAAAGTTTTCACTTAAGAGGATTAAATTTCGTGAGTAAGTTGCTTTGTAAGTTTGTGTATTAGTTTGACAGTATGTCTTTGCATTACGAATATCAAGTTCCATTTTTCGTTCTCCTAAAAGAAGATTTCTTAAGTTTGTTTCGCTTCAAATAACTGGTGCACCAAGTTAGCTACAGCCGCGAATATACGCAGGGACCGATTTACAAATTTGGGGGCCCTGGGCGCAGATGCTTATGGGGACCCCTTGCACCGATGCTTATAGCGGTCTTGAGCAAAAAAAAAAATATATCATTCAAAGCGGTAATTATTAAGATAACCACTACTGACTTTAATAATTTTGTGATATTTAATGATTTTATTTTATAAATTTTCTTCTCAATTTTTTAGCAGTAAAAGTTTTTATTACATCTACATAATCAATCTAGTGTTCTAGCTCGAAATTCTCTTTTTCGAAATCGGTTCCGAAAGTGAAAGTATCCTAATAAAAAAACCTGTAAACAAAATCGAAAAAGTAAAAAACGGCCTTTGTAGAGATTGACCTCAACTATCCAATGAAAAAAAAAATTCTTTTAAAAATATTGAAATGCGAACGAGATAGTAAAAATAAAATAAAAATAATAATAAATAAAAAATCTCCCATAGAATTAATATTCGCATGAGTGAAGTAGTTATTTTTAAATGAAAAAAATAAACAGATTTTTTCAAATTAATTTTGTCTTTTAATAGTTAAAACTTCATACGATTTTGGCCAATAATTGAAAAATCTTCAGTAGCATTTGGTTTCCCCTGCAAATCAGGAACCTTGGGCCCGTGCCCCGAATGCCCTGCCGTAAATCAGGCACTAAATATACGTCTATCGCACGTAGTGGTCTGCAGATTTCGATTAGAATAGACGAATATAGGTAAATAATGCACCTGAGATTAAGATTTTTTATTTTATTGAAAATCAGCCGAGATATTAATTAAAAATTCTCATCACACGCTAACACACCAGCTTCAATTTTCTTCAGTGTTGCGAGTCCGCCCCTTTTTTTAATTTTTTTTAATTTTTTTAATCAGGTTACTTGATTGCCACCATTTGTTTTGAATAGTATAATTCGCCTTATTTTTGCTTTATTTAATCTGTCCTTAAATAAGGTGAATATTACTACTTCAAAAAAGTGATGACAATGAAATAATCTGATTAATAATAAAAAACAGTAGCGAGCTGGCAATACTGGTTGTCTTCAGTTCACCAGCGTAATGATGGCTTCCTCGCATGTCCGGGGGAAACGTGGTTTTTCAAGCACATAGCTCGTGGACGGCAAGAAAACATTCTTTTTTTGCTAGAGATAAAAATCACAATAGCTCGGTGCCAGAAGAAAAAAATATAATCTGAACAACTGTGAATAGCCGGTACTTTTTCGGTACTGATGGTATTTTTCATTTTTAAAAATAGGAAATTTATTAGTTCAAAAAAAAATTAAAAGGTATTTTTCAAATTTACGCTTTTTGTGAATTTTAAAAGCGCAATCGCGCTTTTAAAACTCCATCCGTTCCCCGGTGTACCCGGGTGGATTTATAGAAAAGAAATTCATACCTGTTGTCGGTACACTGTTAAAAATTTGCAGCAAACTGTCCAGTCATTTGACCGTTTTTCTAGTAAACGGTTACATAACCGTAAATTAACCCTATTTTGACCATATTATTGCCCATATTATGGTCGGGATAGAGTTAAATTACAGTTGTGTAACCATTTTCTATAAAAACGGTCAAATGACTGGACAGTTTGCTGCAAATTTTTAACAGTGTATTTTGATGGTAGTTATGGTATTTTTCAGTTAAATAAATATGAATGTTTACTAGAACGAAAAAAAATTCTAAAGGTTGTTTTCATATTTTTCTTTTATTGTGCATTTTTACAATTTTAATGTCGGGGATCGGATTGAGTTATAAAACACAAAAAATTCCTAACTGTTGTCTGCACTTTCGTGGTAACAATGGTATCTTTTATTTAAACAATATATAAATATTTACTATAAAAAAAAATCTGGAGGTTATTTTCATAGTTTTCGTTTTTTTCTGCAGTTTTAAATTGTCTTCTTCGTAGTTCAAATGAAAATACAGAAAACAAAAACAAAAAATAGCTGCGGATAGAAGTCGATGTACGCGCTTAAACACCGAAACAATCAGAATTAAAATAGTTGCTTTAAAAAGTGAAATCTTCGACCGTTTCATTGGCTATTATCCGATGGCATGCGTCTAATACGAAAGTACTACCGTTTTCAATAAATTCAAAAACTTTATTATTTAAATGCATAATTGATATTTTTCAAACAAAATTTCTTTTTGGTCTAAATGTTGGGCAAACTAAAAAATATACATCAAATATTTTTTTTTTAATTCTTCAATTAAAACTTATTTTTACCTATGTTCTGTAATCCGGGAAGCCTAGGTTGGGTCCCCTAGTTTATGTAATGCGCAAACTAACCCATTATTAAAAAAAAAAAATTATAATCAACATAATTAACATGCAAATTGATATGAAATAATCAAAATTCCTTAGTGAAACTGTAACCATCAATCAACGGCAACTATTCTTATTATAGATTTAAATATTAAAATATAACAAATATTGCTATGATTTAATATATTGTTAGAATGTTTTGGAAAGATAAAATTCCGAATTAAAAAAAGAATTGCATGAAATAGAAATAAATGTATTTATCATATAATTTTAATCAAATTAATAACAATTTGGTCTACACTAATAATTTGACATGGGAGTATTGAAAGTTAAACTCATTAAAATAAGAATACAACAAGTTTTGTTATCATACCGGTATATGTTTAAGCATCAGTATATGTTTAAAATACAAAAGATGAGTAAATTTTAAATTTAAAAACAAATCTATATCAGGCATAAACTAATCCACTTATTACAAAGTTTTTAAAATCAACATAATTAACATACAGATTGATACGAGACTGCAAATATCAATAAACGGCCAACACTCGCATTATTTTCTACTTGTTTCAAAATTAATTCCTACATACTGAATATCATTTCTTTTAAATCAAAGAAAGCGATAAATATTAGCATAAGCGTTTTAACAAAAAAGTTTTACAAACAGTTTTCGCAATACACTGAAAATAAGAAAAATAAATAAAATACAACATCAATCAGACTACATTAGTGTCAATAACATTGAAAATAATTACATTTTATCTGAAAACTTTCACCTTTCCTTGTCATACACACACTCTGACATTTAATCCTATACAACCCCCTTAAGAACGCCGACATTTAAATCCAAACACCTTTAGTTCTCTTCAAATGTGAGAAACTGGACACACCCAGTGCCAAAAACTGCAATTACCATCCGTGTTAGCAAAAGAGGAATAGGTTTTCAAGAGCCCTTGCTTTTTTGTCTTCCCCTTCTGTTTGGGTTCCATCATCCCTCCCATTTTCATCTCGTTCTACTACTCTTACTCAGATTTTTTTTGTCTTTTTTTCATTATCAAATGGCAGACTAGAAAAGATATTTATCAGTTTTCGTGTGAACACGTATACTGAATATGGATTTTAATTTAACTCACAGCTTCTCTTTGAACTGAAGTAAATGACATGAACGAGAAAAGACATGTAATATTTTAGTCATTTCTGTAATAATGTTTCATGCTATCGAATTACAGATACCTCCTTTGGTTAACACCTTCTATCATATCAACGCGTGAGACACGTGAACTGCTGAAAAGGACGTCTTAAAGACCAGTAATATGCTTTATAGACCAAAACTGAGAACTAAATGTTTGACATATGATGCTTTTTAATGGTCATTCACAAGTATCACGTGTGTGATGCATGTTTTGAATTTTACAAATGCATTTGATATGTAAAATAAAATTATGTAATCCAAGCTCTTGTTTTTTGCCTTTCGTTTCTTTGGGCTTCATTATTCCTCCCATTTTCATCTCATTCTACTGTTGTTACAGTTTTTTTTTTGTTTTGTTTTGTTGGTCTTTTTTTCATTATCAAATGGCAGCTCAGAAAAGATATTTATTAGTGTTCGTGAGAACACGTATACTGAATATGGATTTTAATTTAATTCCCAGGTTCTCTCTGAAGTAAATGTCAAGAACGAGTGAACAAATGCATTGCAGTCATTTCTCTTGTAATATTTTATGCTATCGGATTACAGACGACTTCTCTGGTTCACTTTTAACATCGTCTATAATATCAGTACGCGAAAGATGCGATATACGTTCTAATGTCCTAAATGAAAATGATGTATTGCTTACATGGTTTGCTCGTAATCCCAAACCGAAATCAACATAACACACATATGATGCATTTTAAATGGTCACTAATAAGTAACAATACATTTGTTATGAGAAATAAAAAATAAAAAAATGCAGATTTCTTGTTTTTCTGCTTTCGTTTTCTTTTAGACGTCCATCATCATCCCGTTATATAGAAGAACCCTTTTTGGAACACTTTCATCTTCGGGAGCTTTTGTGTGGATTGATCTTGTCCACTTGTAAAAGTTTTCTTTCACTTCATAAACATTTTCATTTATGTTATGTATAATAATTCTACTTTTTGATCAGGAAATGGCAGCTCAGAAAGGATATCCATCATCGTTCATGTTAACACATATACTGAATATGGATTTTAATTAAACTCACAGCCTTTCTTTGAGCTGAAGAATTGGTAAATGGTATTAATTTAAATGACATAATATATTTTAGTCACAATATTTTATCCTATCGAATTACAGACTTTTATAGCCATTCATTCTTAAAAATTTCTACTACATCAACGTGTGAAAGACGTGATCCACTTTCTGGGTCCAAAATCTAAGAGACGTACTAGGCGCATGATGTGCTTTATACATTGTAAAAAATATCCGTAAAAATACTGGAAATTTTCTGGAATAGCTTCATTTTTCTTAAAAACAATACAAATTCCGTAATTGACATATAGAGAATAAAGATTCGTAAAAATGGAAGACTTTTTCGTAAATTTACTAGAATATTTTCCGTAATGCTTTCAAAATAGTAAGTTCCAATCTGTGAACTACGTTTCAAATATGTGATCTACATTAATGATCAGTGATAAGGTTCCACTAGTAAGATGGATATTTTGAGTTTTACAAATTCATTTGATGTATAAAATTAAATAAAATAATGTAGAGCATACCGATAGAAAAAAATAACACCTAAAACGGGTGAAAAAAAAATTGGGTTGAAAGATTTTTAGGTATGAGGTTACCCAATTTTGGTTCATGTCATGACCCTGCCTGTTTTGGTTACTGTGTTACCATATTGGGAACTGTTAAATACTCATTTTTGTGGTGTCCAGAATGAGTCTTATATCTATTTTGGGTATCCTAAGAGCCATTCTGGACACCACAAAGTGGGTATTTAACAGTTCCCAAAATGGTAATACAGTGGTAACCAAAACAGGCATAGGTCATGACATGAACCCAAATTGGGTAACCTCATACCTAAGAATCTTTCAACTCAAATCGGATTTTTTTTAACCGTTTTAAGTGTTATTTTTTTCTGTGATTGTTTTTTGGCCTCCCTATCATTGGTTTCCAACACTGTTAAAACTGAAGGTGACACACCGGTGCCGTTTGGAAACGGCCGGGGATGGCCCGGGGTGAAAAGGTAGTACCTCTTAAGCACCCCACTTAAGCACCGTCGTCCACATTCTGAAATGATAGACAGGCGGATATTTCGCTTTACCATAGAATTGTTTGAATTTCCTGTGCACATTTTACGGTTCAAATTGCCTTCTGATTTTTCATGGAATTAACTGATTTTCACAGGCGAAACGCAATTACGAGAAATGTTTTTGTAGTCAATTTGATGTAAGTTAAAAGGCGATAATTCAATCACACTCTTAGAAATAGATACTCAAATTCCACGAAATTTTCTTCGTTTTTAACGAAACGGTTTCCTGAGAAATGCTCCGAGTAAATATTTCGTCAAATCGAGTAAATTTGCATCCTCAAAATTACGAAGAAATTAGTTTCGTCAAATTGTTTCTTTGAAAGTTCCAAAAAAAAGTTTGGTGGTGCCATCTATCGGAGATTTTAGAAGCATCTTTAATTGACTAGGGGAAAAATAAGAACACTTTTCACAAGTCTTCAAGGTGATTCGAAAGCGCGACTTTTAGCTTGGCAGTTGAAAGCTCTGACCACTTAACCAGCGGGACTTCGGAATTATTTGATTTTAAATGTATTTACGGGATGTTGATGTGTGTTTATATTTTTAGAAAGCAGATTGTATTTTTATAGGTGCCGTTATAATTTCTGCATGTTTTAATTAATAAGGCTAGATTATTATTATGGTTTTTCTATGGTTAATAAATAATTAGAATATGGGTTGATTAATATAATTTATTAGAGAAATTTCCTTTGTTCAAGGAATGATTAAAATATGGTCTAGTTAATTTGTTGATCAGAAATAATTAATTTTGAAGTGCATATTTTGGAGGCGAGTTCATCAATTTTAGCGGATAAGATTACTGTTTATAGAGGGGAAGGGGTCAGTTATACAGATTTTAAATTTGATTGTTATATGAATATATTTCTTAAATAAAAAAGAGCTCCTATTTTTTTTTTTTTTTTTTTTTTTTTTTTAAACCATTGAGAAAATGTTGTTGCTTTCGGTCGAAAATGGACCAAATGATGTTCGCATTTTACTATTTGAACCGTTTTTAGCGAAATTCTGTAACTTTAGAAGAATTTTTTAAGTGTATTTAACGAAATTCTGTAACTTTAGAAAAATTTATCTTTGAATAGGCAGTAGAAATGCATAAAATCGTTACAAAAAGGATAGACGCAAATTATCAGATATGACAAATAAAGTAGAAATTTGGTACTTTCATGTTATAGCGGCCCCCAAGGGTGAAATATTTTTCTTTCTGTTTTCATTAATATATTGTAAATTTAGTACTTTCGTGTAATTTTTTTTGAACGGTTTTGTAACAGAAAAATAATCTGGCCGGCAATGGGGAAACATTTTTGTCAAATATTTGAGATTTTTCATTTAATTAAAAATCACTTAATTTTGAGACGACGAAATGATTGTCAAAAATGTTGAAATATAGCTCAAGAATTACGGAATCGTCAAAAATGAGAGTTTTATTTTTGACAGCGAGGAAACAGTTTCGTCAGATATTTGAGGATTCGCGTTTCGTCAAAAACCACGTGACTCTGTGACGAAATGATTGTCAAAAATAACGAAATGAGGCCTAAGGATCGTCAAAATTGAGTGTTTTATTTCTGAGAGTGCAAGTAAGAAACTAGAATGTTGTGGCCATCACAAAACTTTCTTCTATATAAATCAAACCATCTGCATCCAAAATTAAATGACCATCTATTTGGTCTTGAGATATAGCTATTGCTTAAATCGTGAAAAACAGAACATAACAGCGACACCTGTTGGAGGTACACGACTCTATTTATGTGACGATTTAGCAGAATATGAAGTTTGGTAAAATTCCGTGCATTAGTTCTTGAGATATAATTATTGCAAAAATTATGAAAAATGCAACAAAGCAGCTCAACCTGTTAGGCGATTTCCACCAGAACCTAATTGAAATCCTATTTATGTCAATGTCTAATAGAATATGAAGTTTGATGAAATTCCGTGCTTTAATTCTTGAGATTATTCTATTACGGAAATCGTAAAAAATGCAGCATAGCACTTCCATCTGTTGGTTGATTTACACCAAAACCTAATAAGCAATTTATGTCATGGTCTAACTAAATCTGAAGTTTTATTAAATTCTGTTCATCAGTTCTTGAGATAGAGCGCCCACAAAATTTGTTTCATATACAGACAAACAGACTTACGGCCAGACATTTTCTAAAATATATTTCTTGAGATAAAATTATAAAGTCCTTATTAATTTTACCCTACTCTGATGCTTAAACAAAACCTGCCGAAAATGTTGTTTTCTTATAGATTTTTATTTAACTCTGTTCTTCTTACATATAAAATAATTAAACTAAAGAAAAACGTTATGTGTAATATTGTATTATAACATTATCAGACTTTTGTTTGATAATTTTTTTATTTTCACAGAGCAATTCTGATATAAAAATTCATGCACTAAAGACATTGAACTTCAATCTATTATTTCAAAATGGGTGTTTTCTATATATTTTTATTTAATTTTGTTCTTCTTACACATAAAATTATTAAACTAAGGAAAACGTTATGTGTAATATTCTATTATAAAGTTATCAGACTTTTGTTAAAATAATTTTTATTTTCACAAAGAAATTCTGAAATAAAAATTCAATAATATGAGCTGAAGACATTAGAGCTTCAATCTATTATTTCAAGATGGCTGTTTTCTGATATATTTTTATTTAATTCTGTTCTTCTTACACATAAAATAATTAAACAAAGGAAAACTTTATGTGTCTATTATATAACATTATCAGACTTCTGTTTGAAGACCTTTTTATTTACACAAAGAGCAATTCTGCAATTAAAGTTCAATAATTTGAACTAAAAACATTGAACTTCAAATCTATTATTTCAAGATGATTCGATATATGGGACTCTTTAATTACTTCGTTCACATTTGACAGCCGGCTATTTCGTTTTATTGTAGAATTGTTTGGATTTCCTGCGTGCATTTGACGGTTCAAATTGCCTCTGATTTTTTCATGGGATACAACTGCCCAAGATTTTCACAGGCGGAAATGCAATTACGACAAATGCTTTTTTTACTATTCATTTTGATGTAAGTTAAAAGGCGACAATATAAACAAACAATAGGGGAAAATGATAAATTCATTCTCATGTAAATGCTTTAGAAAGTGTAATTATATCATCTTTCTTATTGTTGTTTATTTTTGACCAGAGGAAAGGAAATACGTTTCCTATTCTTCAAACAATTGCGTTTTTTCAATAATCATCTTATCATTATGCATTATTTACATATCAGTAATTATATTAGGTATTAGTTAATGCTGTAACATGTAATCAAGCGAGAAATATTTGAACTGCATCTGATTTCATCAGTAAAGTATCCTATTGCATAAAAGATAATTTTTATAATTATATCCGTTTTATAAAAACAGAATATTCAGCAAAAAATTATAACTGCAATAATATTAAATGAAAATAATAAATTTGCATTTAATGCAGTTCATCAGAACAACAACAACAACAAAAAATTCAGTTATTTTAAATCACATGTTTCTACAGTTCTTTGAAAATAATGTAGAAAGCCTTTTTTAACATACATATTTCCGTTTACCGCGAAATAATTAGATAACGTTTTCAAATTGTTTTTATTGCTTTCAGTTTTCGTGTTATATATTTGAAAATATACTTGAAATGTAGGCTGAATTTGAATCATAAAACACAACAATATTATGAAAAAAAAATAAAAATAACAAATAATCTAACATTTATTGCATCGAAAGTTGCTGTTACTTATATATATATATATATATATATATATATATATATATATATATAAAGGAATACACATGTGAAGAACGAAGGATAAAAACACTATAAAAGGCAATGGAATGGACACTGAAGGAATTATACTTAAAAGGATGAAAAAGCAAAAATTGAAAAAGCAAAATTGGAAAACTATGAATATCTTATAGACTCTTCAGAAGTGCTTTATAAGAATATTCATAGTAAGTATATGTTATTTCAACAAATATTGTCAGCATTATGCCTAAAATCGACAATATTAAGCCCCTAATAACATATATAAACGAAACATTAAAATTAAGTATATATTTATAATAATTCAATATAAATTATCACCACACTTATTTATTGATTTTTAATCTTAGCATTAGATTTAATCTTTCAAACATGGTAAGATGCACAAAATGCATGAAACTACTTTTGTACCCAAGCTATACAAATGATAATATAATTAATTCATTGGTATGGAAAAAAGTTTTGTAGTAGATGAAATATTAGATATTAATAAACATGTGTAGATTTTTTTTTACAGAAAAAAAGAAAAAATAACTCATTATCAATAATAAAAAAATAAGAGTGCGAAAAATATATTTTAGTAATTTTTGTAACAATTACTTCAATTAATAGTAAAATAAAAGTACTTTGTACATTGCTAATATCTTCATATGAATTTACATTTTTGTTTGTTTATTAAACTTTAGTTAAAAAATAAATTCCTTGGAAAAGTTAAAACATAAACATAAAAATGAGGATACAATTATATTTTTCGGTGTCTTTTGAAAAACATTTAGTTGAGGAGATATTAAATATCAAAACCTTTTATGATGATTTTCAGAGACATGTTAGTGAAGAAAAAAAAAACTGTAATACTAATAAAAAATATAGCTACATAAAATACCTTTTAGTAAATTTTCGTACAGTTGTTTCAATCAATAGTAAAATAAAAGTAATTTGTGTTTTGTGAATATCATCATATGAAACTCTAGAATAGAGTTTCATATGAAGGTATTAGCAAGATACAAGTTACTTTATTTTTTCAAAACTGATCATTAAAAAAAAATCGTTCACAAAATCAAAACATACATATAAATGAGAAATACTAATACCTTCATATGAAACTACATTTAAGAGTTTTGAATGAAGATATTAGCAAGACACATGTTACTTTTATTTTTTCTAAACCTTTCATTAATTTTTTTATGGCAAATTAAAACATATACATATAAATGATAATACATTTTTAACACCTTTCAACCTAGTTAAAAAGTGATTATGACTTTCGTTTGCCTGGCCGTGTGTCAGCCATCTATCTCTCGTACATATACCTCACTTTCCAAGATATTGATTTATGTTTTGAGTTTTACAATAGCATGCTCTCTATTGAAGATGAATTATGTAGCTGTTGCAGTTCATTAATAGGGACACAAAGGGATTCTAATCTATATTATAAAGGACACAAAAGGATTCTACCTATCTATATTATAAAGGACAAAGGTGTACGCGCGTAACGCTGACGTCATTTTGTGAATGACAACACTTGACTATGAAATTTCGGTTTTGCAATATTTGCTACTGCAATTTTTTTAATTTCTAAACATCGCACAATTTTAATTTTTTATCGTTATATAGGGAAAAAAATCTACTTTCAAATGCAATTTGTTTGAAAATTGTATCTTAATTGACTGATATAGCATTTAAATTAAATTTCAAGCATGATTTAAAAAAATATATATCTCTATTACAAAATTTTAATCCGTTTGCACTTTAAACAATAGAAAAAGTTCAGCATTTGTTTCCAGTTGATATTCAATAAGGAAATTAAAACTTCATTTAGCAATAAATAAAATAGTATAAATAAAACACAAATTTAACAGACATGTAATTGTAATAAGCGCTCAAAACCGCTGAAATTATCAGAATAAAAAAAAAACTGCTGTAGATAACGAAAATTTTAACGATTTCTTCGGCTATTAACTTCTGGCACGAAGCCAATAGAAAATTACCGCTTTTAATAAATTTCAAAATTTTATTGGAATATATATTATTGACATATTTTACATAAAAATGGTCTTTGGTGTTGTTAGGCGGCACTCTAAAAAAATTTAAATGTAAAAAATCTGTTAGAGTTTTCAAAAAAAAAAAAAAAAAAAAAAAAAAAAATGGTTTTCGCATACATTCTCTATCTTGGGAAGCCCGGGTTGGATACACTAGTTACAATAACGGTCTATCAGGCAGTTAGAATTATTCTTTAGAATTTTGTGGTGATTTTCATGATGTTAAGATATTTAAAACATATTGAAATTGATAAGCGTTACTGAGGTGCACTAAAGCGTTCTTTCTATAGATTAAGGAGTTTATAAAGTTTATAGTTCTTTCGCTGGGACACACAAAATTATTCAATTGCATTATGATCTATATGGAAAAATTCTTTGCAGTGTATTTCTGTGGAGTTATAACATAATGAAATTGATATATGTTACTGAACAGCAATTCAACGTGTTTTCTATAGATTATGGAGTGCGTAGCATTTATCTTTCGTGTACAGAGACACATAAAAATATTCGTTCACTTGACTGACTATAAGCTAAAATGGCTGGACGCAACTTCTAGCTGCGATATTAATTTTTAAACTTAAATGTAAAGTATAGTGTATTACGTGGTGTGTATAAATTCTGTAGATCATATTCAGGGCTGCACTAATGAATTCGCATGAAATACCGTCTATGAGCGTGATTTGCCCAAAGTGCATTTGTAGCCGTGTTATGCATTTTCAAGCTGAACTATATTTTAGTATACTAAGAGATGCATGTAGGATATAAATAAATTCATATACAAGGCAAAAGCAATTAGATACATTTCCGTCATGTAAGACAATTGTGTATTTTTAATTGCGTTACGGGTTTTTAAACTGAATTACAAATATTGGTATATTCTATTGATACAGATTTAACCAAAAGAATTCGGATTAATATCTGCAAACGGGATTTTCTGAAAGTGCGCTTTCAATTATTTTACGAGTTTTTCGGTAGAACCCCATTTACTATATTATACAGAGTTAGTATAGCATAATATAAATAAATTCATACACATGGCTGCATAAAAGGATATGAATATACATTGTCATCCAAGGATGGTAATTCTTAGAAAAGCGTTTTCAGATGTCTGATTCTTTTCCTATTTAATTTAAATTTTAGCGTCGCTATGTGGTGGTGTATACAAATTGTATGCAGGGCAGCACAAAAATATTCGCATACAATGAACAGCATACAACTATGAACAGCAATTGTTTAAAATCGCCTTTTAAACGTGGTGTCTGTTTTTAAAATTGTTTATTTAGCTATCTCATTTCATTATATAAAAAATAATTCTTAACATTATTCTGATAGATGTGGAAGGAATCTATGTCTGATGCGTGATTTTTCGTTCTTGTTTCGTTATCTTTTAAAAATTAATTAATAGTTAAAGAAATATTAAATATTAAATACCCTTTATGATGATTTTCAGTGAGATTTTAGTGAATAGCCGTCATTTAATTCTAATAAACAATATAGATATGTAATATATTTTTCAGTAATTTGTATAGTAAGTTCTTTTAATTAATAGGAAAGTGAAAGTAACCTGAATTCTACTAGCATCTTACATCTTCATATAAAACTCTGTATAGAGATTTAGAAGAAATGTTCGTACACTCCAAAAAAAAATCCGCAAATTAAAGATTTTATTTTACGTTGCATTTTTTTTCGTTAAAATATGACTTTTTTCCGCTTTGATTTGCCATTTTCTCTAAAAATACAGAAAATTCACAAATCTAAAGTTAAAGCTAACTGAAATCCTCCAATCTAAAACTGCATTTTCCTCAAATCACAGGGGTGTTCAGAAAAATGTGCTGCGTGTTACTTTTTCGTGTTAGAAACGAAATTTTTACGTATGTTCTTTTCCCGTCAAAACACGAAAAATTCGCGAATCGAAGCTCAAACTTTCCTGAAATTCTCCCAGACAGAAAACAGAAATATCCTCAAATAAGAGAAAATTTTCTTCCACTCACACGGATGTTCCGACTACTTGCTGCCTGTACTTTTTACGCTTATTGACGAAATTGTTTTTGCGAGTGTAATAATTGTGTAACAATATTAATAAAAACAAATATTTTGAAAAATAAATGTAATTTTGTGCAAAACTTGATTAAAAATCATTAACAACTAGTGTCAGAAAGACGTGCCACGTTTGCAAAGAAGTTTTGTGAATTAGTTGCATAGCTTCCAAGTCTCGTACCACTATTTTTAAATAGCAGTTTTCGTCTTATTTTATCTAAAAATGTCAATTATCAAATAAGACAAATATTAGTATTAAAAAACAGTGGTACGAGATTTGGCAGCTATGCGACAAATTCACGAAAACATTTCAAGGTGCGTGGCACATGCTATCTAGTGCAAGTGGTTAAAGGTAAAAAAATAAGCAAAATATACTTACAAATTATAAAATCAAGTATTTGGATGTATTGAAGATATTAGCTTTCTCCCACGCCGGCTCAAATTATCGTTACTTGCAGCTCGATGTGGGTGGTCGTCATCCTAATTAAATAGATGAAGACAATGTTATGAATATTGAATAATAAATACCGTGATTTTAGCTATACATTGTCATTGAAATAGTTCTTGAAGGAAATAAAGAGTTGAGATAAATAACAGCTGAGCAAAAGGGCATCCATGAAACTTTTCTTTTTCGTTTGACTTGCCTCTTGTACCTTCTAATAATACTTTCGTGCATGCGTGAATTATTTTTAAAATGGGAAGAAAAGCGTATTTTGCTGTTAAAATAGCTCTAAAATATATAGATCATTAAGAACAAATAGTGTTAGATTTTTAAAAATCTTACATTTATTACATAATTACAAAATGAAGCTGATATGATTTTTACAAGCACTAAAATAATATTATTAATACATATTAAAAATATTTTTGTGATAATATAAATTTTGGATATATTAACATATATTATACAACATATTGGATAGCATATATCCAATATATTAAATAATATTGGATAATAAATACCGTGATTGTAGCTATACATTGTCATTGAAATAGTTCTTGAAGGAAATAAAGAGTTGAGATAAATAACAGCTGGGCAAAATGGCATCCACGAAATTTTCTTTTTCGTTTGACTTGCTTCTTCTACCTTCTAATAATACTTTCGTGCATGCGTGAATTATTTTTTAAATGGGAAGAAAAGCGTATTTTGCTGTTAAAATAGCTCTAAAGTAGATAGATCATTAAGAACAAATAGTGTTAGATTTTTAAAAATCTTACATTTATTACATAATTACAAAATGAAGATGATATGATTTTTACAAGCACTAAAAGAATATTATTAATACATATTAAAAATATTTTAGTGATAATATAAATTTTGGATATATTGACATATATTATACAACATATTGGATAGCATATACCAATATATTAAATAATATTGGATAATAAGTACCGTGATTGTAACTATACATTGTTATTCAAATAGTTCTTGAAGAAAATAAAAAGTTGAGATAAATAACAGTTGAGCAAAAGGGCATCCACGAATTTTTTCTTTTTTGGTTGACTTGCCTCTCGTACTACTTATTACTATTTTGGTGTATGCGTGAATTTACTTAAAGAAAAAAAAATATATTTTGCATTTAAAGTAGTTTTAAAATAGAGCACTAAAAACAAATAATGTTGAATTTTCAAGAATCTCACATTTATTACAGAATTACAAAACGAAGCTGGTATGATTTTTACGAGCAATAAAGAACTATTAATATATATTAAAAATATTTTTGTGATAATTTAAATTTTAGACACATTAACATATTAATAATAGTGAATAATAAATACCGTGATTGCAGCTATAAATTGCTATTGAAATAGATCTTTATGAAAATAAAGTGTTAGGATAAATAACAGTTGAGAAAAGGGGCATCCGTGAAAGTTTTCTTTTTCGGATGACTTACCACTCGTACTTTCTATTAATTCTTTGATATATGCGTAAATTATTTTTCAAAAAAGAAAAAAAAAAAAAAAAACATATTTTGAACTTTGAACTATAGTCTTGCATGGGGTCGGACAGCTCGGTTTTATCTGAACCCGGCACATCCTGCGGTTCGGGTTGGGTTCACTTTAAAAGTTTCGTGTTCGGGTAGGTTTCGAGTTGACCCGATTTTTCAAAATGTTTCAGATGAAAAAGCTATGTATTTGAATATTAATGAGCGTATACGTGTTCATTTTTATACGAAAACGATAAAATTGGTAGTAGACACATAATTGTTGACTACTTTTCCGCAATTACCTTAAAATAAAGATTTTTTTTTTTCACTTTGGATTCGGGTGAATATTTCGGGTTCGAGTTGTCGTGTGCCGGATTTAGGGTTGACGAAATTTTATTTGCCGTATTCATGTAGGGTTTCCAGTTTACCTTTTGGGCTCGGGTCGGGTTCAACCCGATTCACGCAGGACTCTATTTTGCACTTAAATATCTTTAAAATATTTTCTTAAGAACAAATAATGTAAAAATTTTAAAAATATTATATTTATTACAAAATTACAAAATGAAGCTGACATTAGATTTGCAAACACTAGAAAAACTGTTATATATAAATATTAGAATTTTGTGATAATTTAAATTTTGGATACATTAATCGAAAGTAGAAAGTAACAGCAACAACAATAAATTAGTCATGTTCTTTTTAATTCCAAGAACAGAAATTATTTCAAAAAAAATCTTTTATCGCACAGAACTAGAAAAAAAAAATTAGTGGGAGGGGAGGGGTTGTCATCGTTGATATCGTTATCATTTTTGATCCAACCAAAATTTTCTCAATCAAACTTCTTCTTTACATCAAAATGTTCTGCTATATTTTTGTTGCCTGTTAACTATTTTTATGAAAACACAATGTTATTACTGAAATCATTGGTACTTCTCTATTATCCCGTCGACCACTTTTCATAACAAAAAACTATCGCCAAACTGTAAGATTAAACGCCAAAACTGCAATCCCATTTACTTGATGTCAGAAGCATTATACGTGTTTGTTATGTCATCAAGTGGTTTTTAATTCGACATTTGCGTGTATTTTTTATTATGTTTTACTGATTTATTAGTTATTTCATTAATTAAAATAGCAATTGTGTCCTTAAATTCTTATATTTTATTTATTTATTTATTTTGATATTCCAATGGCAACGTTCTCCCGTTTATTTGGCGTTACAGTTTGGCGATAGTTTTTTGTTATGAAAAGTGGTCGACAGGATAATAGAGAAGTACCAGATCATTAAATGATTATAACATTTTTTTATTATAAAATATGGAATACCCCAACTTTTAGCGTCCCTATTCGTCTGCCATATGTGTATGCGTATATAATCCGCTGTTGGAGAAACCAGGTGAAAAGTATATTTGAAATGATACTTGTTGTGTTTAATAGTAACCGGGGCGGTCATCCCTTGTCATCCCTTGTATTAGTAAAGCAAATAAAAAGAATGTTGGCCACCTTTTTTCTTGATAAGAAGTTTTGTTTGCTCCCTCCCCGTGTAGGGGGCAAATGCAAACGACATTATTACTGTTGAATGCATTATGTAACAAAAATCAATTATTTAAGGCTTTTAAATGGTAACTATTTTTTAAGTGTTATATGATATAAAGTTATTTCCTATATAATAGTGGTATTTTATTGCCCTCTTCTCTGCATTTGAATCAGTAATGTATGCGAATAAAAAATGTGTAACTAGATCTGTATATAACTACAAATGAAAGAAAAAAAAATAGATACTGATAACAATATCATAAGGAGGGGGGGGGGGGGGTTCGAGGGATGGTAACGTACGATACCGTAAAGGGGGGAACGGGCTCAAAATTACCAAAAAGTTGATAACGTTATATATGTACAGTCCATGTTACGTATTTTCCAACTGAATTCTTGAAGAGAAAATAGTCCTGTAATCTACTTTTATATTTCATAAGCATTATTGAATTTCATATGAGCTTTGCATTTGATGAAGGAGTAAAAATAAAATTTGCACAGTTCTATGGGTGTTGTTTTTAAATACAACTCCACATGCGGTTTTCATGCATATGAGAGTTAAATTATTAGGTTGGGTAAAAAATAATGTTTGTTTCAGTTATTGAATTTTTAAAGCAGTTTTTTTAAGGCAGTTCTTAAAAAAACATTTTCCCCCGCTTAACCACGCGAAACTTTCTGATACATTTTCTGATTCGTCTTTAAGCGTAAAAGGCATGACTTTCAGGCATGACGATTACAATACTTTGTAATCAAACAGTCTTTTTCTCACTTTTCAACAAATGACTGACATCTCGAGTTATAAGCGATTGTTACTATACGATGACAGTTTTTTTTTTGCCTTTACCGTGCTGTCGTGCTCGGAAATTTGGTTCAAAACGCCAACTTTGACAGTGTTTTCTGAAAAATGTTCTGATTTTATGGAAAAAATAGTTCGATTACACAGCTTCTGAATAAGAGCATCTGCCAAATTCATGCGTTTGCGAACAAGAAAGAATTCAGAAATATGTGTCGGAAAGTAGCCAATTTGGATTTGAAAACAGCTTTAAATATATTTTAATGGAATATTGTATATTATTTTGAAAAGCAGATTCCTGTCTACTTATTAGTATTACAGTTTTGTTTTTTGTCATTGTACGGGGTTTAAAAGACTATGGAAAAGCAAATTCGTGTGATTTTATGTCTGAGTTCATAATGGGATGAAAATTTGCGGAAATGGTTCTAAATATCAACTTACTCATTTGGTCCAAGGAAGACTAGTGAAGGCATAGTTAAAAGCTGGTTCCAGAAATTTCGTGGTGGAGTCTTAAAAAAGAAGAGTTCCGTTGACGAGATTATGTCATTTATATTAAAAAATCGAAAGCGTTAGTTGTAGCTTGTCCTCGCAGTCCGAGTGTTTGCTGCTATATTTGGAAAAACTGTTTCTAACCACCTAAACAAAATCCATTGACAAATTATATAACAGAAGCCGCTATTATTTTCCCAATATTTTTTAAGGTATTGGTACCTGTTTAATAATTGATGCAAAAACTTTCAAATTATTTTTAATCAGCACTATGATATGATGAAAATATAGTAAACATATCTCCGTAAATTCATATGTAGTTACTTTAAAATAGAACCCAAAATTAAAAAATAAAATGTAGTTAAAAACTTTTTAATAATGGATGTAAAAACTTTCAAATTATTCTCAGTCATTACTATAATATCATGAAAATATAATAAACATATCTCCGTCAATTAATATGCAGTTACTTTAAAATAGAACCCTAAATTAAAAAAAATATGTAGTTAAAAACTGTTTAATAATTGATGCAAAAACTTTCAAATTATCCCCAATCATTACTACTATATCATGAGAATATAGTAAACATATCTTTGTAATTTCATATGAAGTTACTTAACAATAACACCAAAAATTAAAAATATATAGTTAAGAAGTTATAGCTTTCACATGGACAATAAATAAAAATATTAAATTTTGGGTAATCTGCATAAAAAATACCATATAATTAACTAATACTATTCAATTCAATTTTCTAAAGCGGAAAATATTGTTGATGCACTTACAATAATAATAATAATAATACTAATAATAATAATAATGATTGAAAATAGAACATAATGAAAAATTATTTCACTGAAGGGGAAATATTTTCGTATTAAGAAATGTATGTAGAAAACAAGCGTGTAGCAATCAAATGGTTATAAAAAAGAAACTTGTTTAAATATATAACGGAAATTTAAAAGTAGGCAAAAAATACATTAATATTAATAAAACATTCTTATATATCAATTTATAAGAATTCATATATTCGTATAAAATTTGATAAAGTACGATCATTTTATTTTATTTTTATTGTACTGCGTTATTTTAGCAATGTCCTATTTGAACCCTTTACATTTTTAAAAATACTTTGAACTTATCGTTAAAAATATTTAGTAATAAACATTATTTTTTGGCTGCGCTTAAATCATTATTATTGACACTCACAAAAGTATTTTCATATGTGTATTATTCACAAATCATACTCACTATTAAGTGATTTTGTGCTCTATTTATTATTTCAAAAGAGTTGATCTAATTCATAGCCTATATACCGTTAAAATATCCATTTAATCTTTTGTTAATGAATACAGATTTTGAATTAAAGAACTGGAAAAAATGAAAGAAAATATATCATGGGCGCAAATGTCTGGAAATGTGACAAAAACTCAAACAATGGATGCCATTCGCAAACTGATGTCATCCATTTGTCAGGCAGTATTGAAGGCACCGAGAAAATAAATAAATAAATCCAAGTATAAAAGCTCTTGCATGAAAAGGCAAAAAGGCATAAATTCTTTGTTATTCAGATATCGCCTTCATTTTGTCATCTTTTCGCGAAAGCTTTGATCCTTCTTTATTTTTTCTGATCAATCGAGAATGTTTATTTGTCTGTGAATGGCGTTCAAAAGCTTGTTCATACAATTTTGATATATAGCGATATTTCAAAATGTTACTCCCTATTTATTATAGTTGAGTTATATACCCAAATATTTTTTGATTATACAAAAATTGGACAAAATTCATCCATTTTTTACTCTATATTATAAAGATTTTTAAGGCGTTGCTTTTTAAGAAAAAAAAAATTCTCAAATAATCTGACGAACATATTGTGATGAATGGGTTATTTTGGAAGCGTTGTGAAATGTCTCTTTTATTGTAAAAGAGATAAATTGATCTAAAAACATACCATGCTTGAAAGAAAGAATTTATATGCATGTGTATGAATATATATATATATGATTGTATGTATGCATGTCCAAGTGTGTATGTATTTTAATGTGTGTATCTCATAATATTTCTTCTGCATCACATTTAAATTTTATTTGCTGAAGTAATTTTACAAATTTTATTTACCACAATTATCCTGCAAAGGTTATCATTTCTCTTTAACCCCTTGTATCATCGCATTGCATATCTGCAACATTCCCAAAACTCCATGTTGCTTATACAGTGGGCTTTAAAAGACAATTTTATTTATTGCTGCTATCTCCCAACACAACAGTTAATAGAAATTGTTCAAAGAATTCACAACAGACGGCGATACTGAGTTAATTTTTCATGCCAAAGTTTTATTTATCATTTGAGCGGTTTCGCATCGTTATTGCTAAAATGAACTTCGTGAATTTTGTAAAATTAAAAAGGCTGGAGACGTCCAAAAATAGATTTTTTACAAAGATAAGTTCGTATACTTTATAATTTTGTATTAGAAAATTGACAATATTTATCAGAAATACGTGATTTTCTGTTTATTGCAGATGTGAAAAAAGTACCTTTTTGTCAATAATTTTTATTTTTATGTTCGAAATTTTATAAATTATTTTTTACATACTTCAATGATGTATTCTATCATTTTTAAATTTGAGTTGTTGAGTCACAAAGTTGTTGAGTCACATTTTTATATAATCATAATAAATTTGTGAAGCCCAATTTATATATAGTACTTGAATGAGCTTATTAGATGCAGGTATATGGGCATATGTAGTTCTTATGTATATTCACAAAAACATCTATGAATTAAATATTGTCTTTGCTTTTTTTCGTTAAAATGAAAGTTTCCGCTTTGATTCGACCATTTTCTCTCAAACTACAGAATATTCATCAATCGTAACGCAAAGATTACCTGAAATATTCCAGTTGCATTTTCATTAAATCACAGGGTGTTCTGGCAACTGCGTTGTTACTTTTTCGTATTAGAAACGAAATTTTTACGTATGTCTTTTTTCTCTCAAATCACGAAAAGTTTGTGAACTAAATCTCGAAGATTCCTGAAATTCTCCATAGTCAAAAGACGGAAATTTCTTCAAATAACATAAAAATCCCTTCCAATCACAGGGCTATATTCCGACAATTTGCTACCTGTACTTTTACGTTTTTTTGACAAAATTGTTTTTGAGAGTTGTATTAGAGAGAGAAGAATTCATACATTACATAATTAACAAATATGCGTTTCCTTTCCAAAATAAAAACAATGCTTTAGGAATTAATCTGTTGCTTTTTGAAATTTTAAGTGAATAATATTAATAAATAATATGGAAATTTTTATGCTGTTTAATCATAATTTAATTTTTATCTTTACGTTTGAAAGAACTGTAACTTATACTTTTCTAAAATTATTGGTTGTGAATTCTAAAATTCTTGAAATGTGAGTTCAAAAATTCTTGAAAAGTGAGTTTATGGGGATATGTTTACCATAATTTAATGATATTATTGATAGTCATAATTGAAAATAGTTGTTCAAATTTTAAGTTCAGAATCAGGTTCATCATGATTGTGCTACAAATTCGATATGAAAATGCTACATAGAAGCTTTTCTATATAAATTCTATTAGCTGGCGTAGAAACCCGATGTGTTGCTTTTTCAATGTATGAGATCATTCAATTTTTTTGGGGAAAAAAGATCTAATTTGTGCTACATTTAAAAATAATTTATCACTTACATTTTTTTTAATTTCTTATTTTGAGCAAGAAATCATATTTACAACGTAAGTTAACTGAAAATTACTAAACTTACTTTTTTACAAGTTACGGGAATTTGATGCAATTATAGTTGATTATATTTATAACAAAATGGCGAAATGTGGGCAATAAAGTTTTATTGATTAACAGCACTGCAATAAAAAAGTTGATTTTACAGTATAATACTGGCAGCTGGGGTGCCAGTATTATACTGTAAAATCAACATTTTTTTTGCAGTGAGAATGTGATGTGGGACAAAATATTGGTTGTACTGTGGGTTGCTATATGTTTTGGAGAGAAACTTTTAATCTTAGCATTGTTGTTATAAATCTCATTAGCATCGTATGTTCAAACTTCATGCTCAAAACTCCATTACATTCCATTAATCTATATTTTAAATATATTCGGAAAATATTTCATACGGATTAATAACATTAAACTCTTTCATTTTTTTTATAATAATTTTAGTAACTGTGGAAGTAATATCACACGAATATTAGTTACAGTTTACATTACATTTTAAAAAAAGAGAATGTAAACTAAAAATCCTCAAATCGATTTATTCAAACAAAATAAAAAACATATATTTGTTCATCAGTTTAGAAAACAGACAATATCCTGTTATTTTCCTTTGTTTTTGTCTTTCTTTCTTTCTTTTTTTTTTTCTTTTTTCACAAAATGGAGGAATTTTGTTGCTATCATTACATAAATGTCTAAACATAAAAAAAAGAAGAAATAATATCTTGGATACGAATTTAAATTTTAAAATTCTGAGAGCTTATATGACATCCTCGGATCCATGTAAATAACTGGTGTTAATTTCATTATCCAACGCCCTATATTCTAAGAGGAGGAGTTGTGAAATACAAACAGGCAGTCAGATTTTAATTTAAGTTAGATATTGGTTGATCTGCATAGAAATAATCGTGAACTGAAAATAAGGGAAGACACTGGAAAGCTAATGTTAAACCAATGACAGCGTTCTTTCCAAATTTCCCGTTTGCATTTTAATATTGTTAAAATATTTCCTTCTCTTTTGCATATGATATCTGGGACTGATGTCCAACCAGGTACTCGTTTAGAAAATGAAAGTGTCCACAGATTTTTTTTTTAAATATTGAAATGCAAACGATAAATTTGAAAAAAAAAAAAACGCTGCCATTGGTGTAACATTAGCTTGCGGGTGTCTTTGCGTTACCAGCGTAAGCTTTAGCTATTACGACCTTAAGTAATAAATTCATAGGTTGCAAAGTGTTTTCGCTAATGTGAAAACGCTGTTGAATTCAGTGCATCTTAATTAAATATTTACCCTTAGAAAAACTATCATACATGATATTTAGCTTTACAACGTCATTTTAAGATGTCATTTCAAGAGAATGTAGAATATGCATAGTATAAAACTCAAATATTACTTATTGTAAGAGGAATATATTCTTTAAATGTTATTTAGTTATTAATATTTTTATAAATTTTTAGATTTATAGCTGTTTAAATCATTCGAAAGCTTTTTTCGAAACATAAGAAAATATTCTAAAAATAAATTTTTAAATAACAAAATATTTATATATTTTTTAATTTTTTTTTATTTGTAGGAGTGTTCATATTTGAATTTATTTATTTACTTTCTTGCAGTCTTCAACACTGTCTGACAAATGCATTACATCAGTTGCCTGACAAATGGATTACATCAGTTTTCCAATGACATGCATTGTCTGAGTTTTTATCACATCCATCTAGATATATTGTGCCGTGATATTATTTTCTTTCATTTTCCCAGTTTTTTAGTTCAAAATGAGAATTCATTAGTATAAAATTAAATGGTTATTTAACTGTATGTAGGCTACGAATTACAGAAGGTTTTTTGTAATAATACATTATGTGCAACATCATATAACAGTGTATGAGTAAGAATCTTTTATTGATGTGTTACATGATAATAATACTGCAGGACAAAACCAAAAATTGTGATTATTATTCAATATTTATATCAATAGGTTGAAAATATATTTAAAAACAAAAAATGTTCAAACAGAACGTCACTAAACTAACATAATACAGAAAAAAAATGGTTTTATCAAATTCAATTAAAGTATTTGATTTTATTTTTGTTTTTTTGCTTTTTTGTTTTATCAATAAATTTTATTACTTCCTTTTAAATTTCAGTTACACATTACAAAAAGTATTATTTATTTATTTATTTATTTTTTGACGAACATTTACAGCATATTTGTTTTTCTATTATATCAATATATTTCCTTGAATGATTGAAATTTCGTTTTTCAAAAGACATCCATTTTCTGATTTTTTGTCACATTTCTAGACATGAAATATGTTTTTTTTTTTCATTTTCCTAAGTTCTTAAATTCAATATACGTAATCATTAAAGAAGGAATGTGCATAGATATTTTAACTATATACTTCAAATTATGGCTTGATCTGGTCACACTACTTATCTGGTGTAATCCTTTTCTAAAATTTCAGGTCGGAATAGATGCAAATCAGGTTTTGAAATCATAGCTAATAAATAGTTGGCACCTAATATATTTTTAATCATTGTTGATAAAAAAAGTTGAATCATTTTGTATTAGGGGTTGGCAGTCGTTGACAAAATAGATTCTAGTAGAAAACCAATCGAAGAAATAAACACTAAAGTTTCTCAAAAAAAAAAAAAAAAAAAGAGTTAAAATTCAGGCGAACAATGTTTATTCGAAGACAGTTATTATCTCGATGATGACTTCCGAGTCTTCATATTCAGAACATTTGCCTCAGATAGTCTAATACATAAAAATGAAAATTTGTCTGTCTGTCTATCTGTCTCTATTTTTATACAAATCTACAATTTAGAAGCGAGAATCGTGAAATTATATCCACAGGTGTATTAAAACTCGACCGAGGCAACTAAAGTAACCCGGAATCAAAATAAAATATAGTTAATTTTTAATTAATAAAAAACTTCAATCTAACAGTCATTTTCTATCAAATTTAAACATTTTTCGCTATAGTAGTTGCCAACAACTAAAAATTCGCAGTAAAATTCTTTCCACAACAATTGATTTTCTATTAAAAGATTTCCACGTAAAAAATGAAATTGAAATTAAAAGTTTCAACAGTTAAAAAGAAGGTGAATATGACGTCATATTTGAAGTATACAAGATCTCACTATTACAAGGATTATGAGTATGAGTAAGTAGAGAAAACAGATTAATATGATATCATTAGAGAATTAAAAAAAAAAAAAAGAATATGACCTAATATTAGAAGTTTAACGGACTTTTTCAAATATTTGACAATCATACAAAGAGACTATCAATATGAGTAAGTAAAGAAAACAAGTGGATATAATGTCTGCAGGTGAATATAACGTCATATGAGTTTTGAGAAACGTATTGAATGATGATAAAAACCTGATTATTGAAATATTGACATATTTTAATATTTTAAGTTTCTCTGAATTCGTTTTTGCTATTTTTAAATGTAATCCGCATGTATATGTGTGTGTATTCTTAGTGAAGAACTTAAATAAAGATTTCAGATTTTTTTTTTTTTTAAATGAAATGTCAGGGGATGGATGCACCATGTCACACAAGATTACTTTTCAGGCCCTCAATCAGACACTTAAATTTTTAAGAGCCAATGATTTACTAATGGATGGAATCACTATTGGATTGTCTGGAGATTTCCGACAAACATTGCCGGTCATTGTAAAAGGAACAATGGCTAATGAAATTAACGCATGCCTTAAATCGTCCAATCTAGCCATGTTCGCAATTTGCGACTAAATAAAAATATGAGAGTTTATCTGGATCGAAACATATTGGATGATCAATTTTTGACCATTTGTTAAATATAGGGAATGGATTAATACCACTTCATCCAGTAATTTGTCTGTTCAAAATCGGAAAAGCATTTTGTAACAGTTGTGTCTGTTAATGAACTCAAGGTGAAAGTATTTCCAAATATTCCAAATTTTACAGACCATAAATGGCAATTCTTGAACTAAAAAATGGTAGTGTAAACAACATCAACTTGAAGGTTCAAGAAGAGTTACCTGGAGAAACTGTATTGTGCAAATCCTTAGATATCGGTGTTGAAGAAAATAAGCTTTGAAGTAATTGTTTTTCAGTTCGTTCCATCATGTACTATTCAAAGACAGTTTGGCATTTTTCCTATTTAGCTTTTACTGCTCCAATGATGAATAGAAGCAAACTGATTTTTAGCTGAATTCTTATGAATTTATTATATAAATTTATATATTTTTAGATTGGATTTTTATTAGATCTACTTGTATAACATTTCGACTGCTTTTTTTATTATGTTTTGCATACAGCATGTTTAATTTTCAAATTGATAGTTCTAAACAAACGTTCTTAAAATTCCGGACAACTGTGGCTAATTCAGCTAGTTTGATATAAAAATATCTTAATTTAAGCTCAACCTTGTCCATTAAATATAGTGAGAATACTAAGACGACAAAAATTAGAAATTCGACGGGACTACGATGTAATTTTTACTGCACGTTGAACAACACCAAAAGCTAGTACTGAGTTGTTGACCTGAGTTGATAGCTTTTATAAAACGCGGTGGATAAATACGAATACGCAATGCGATAGAAGCTCTGAACGAATGAGAAAACTTGTTTGAAGCTGCTTTGCGGATGGAAAAAAATGTAGTGATTTGTCCCCAAAAACGCGGGAATACAGTTTTCGAAAGATTTGGGCCAAAGAGAACATTCGGATTCGAATACATCGAATGATAAAATTGGCGCAATGACAAAATAAAAATAAAAGGCTGACGTGAAAAAAATTAGATTTTTTTTTTTTAATGAAAAAAAAAAAGGACAAAAACTAGTGAAATTAATTAGAAATTTTTGAACTTCTCACGTTTTTCATGGTATAAAGTTTTATCTCTTCATCATTGTCAGTGATATTTCTTGATCTTCCAATAACCAAAGCTGCATCAAAGATTACAAGAGTCCACTGTGTTTCGTATTTCGAAAATATTATTCCCTTAACCTTTTCGCAAAAAGCGTCTTTTACATAATTTTTAATTTTGTATCACCGATTTTTCAAACATAATTTTTTTTCATAATTTAATCGCAGAAATGCTTTGACTAAATAAGGCAAACTTTTAAATTAAAAATTACTGGTAGGAATAATCAACGATTCTGAGCATTTTATGCGTCACGTATTCCACTCGTCGTCAGAGAGTTAATAGCAGTTTTATCTGGTTTTAAAAATAATGCTCTGCTTGATATAGCTGTTTCTTTCTTTAATTTCTTCTCTTCCAATCTTCTATTTTAGCTTTAGTTAATTTAATTTTTATCTCATGCATTTAAAATATGTTTGCTTTCTTTAAATATTTCTCATTACGAAAATATTATTTCCTTAACCCTTTGGCTACGAGTCGGGGAATTTTTTATTCTTTTCGTACCACTTTTTAAAAAATAATCTCTGCCATATATTAGAAAATTTTCAAGAGAAATCTACCACAAAGAATTTTTTTTCTTAAATTGTGGAACGATTAAATATAAAAATAGTCGCCAGTCTTGACCCGCAATTAAATGATTAGTCAGAGTTTTCCAAAATGCTCTATTTTCGAGAGCATATGTCCATAACTGTAGGTTCTGAGTCAGGCGTAACATGGTTTTGTTGTAAATTCGAAATCCAAGTCTTTTATCCACGGTACTGACCTTAAGGCTCATCTGCATACAATTCACCAAGTGAAAAATAAAAATAAGCTTTTCAAAGCTGGATAAAGACCTTGGGTAATAAATTCATATGATGTCAGTTCAAATATTTTCACTAGGCCAGAACTTTATGTATCTAAACTGAATGTTTATTCATAAAGAAAGAAAGGAAACTTTTTTAATACACATGTTTGGAGAATTCATGATGGTTTGAAACTCTACGTTTTAAAATGATAGGAGATTTAAAGGGTTATTTTTTTTAGTAGTCGATATGTTTGAAAAAATATATAGATATTACACAATTTTCTATAAACTGAGCTAAAATCTATAAGTGTTTTGCTATAAGCGGCAAAAAGAAACTTTCCCTCCCCCCCATAGATACAGTGTTTTTATTTTTAAAAACGCAAAATATTAAAGAGATTTCAACATAAATTTATTAGACCTCTTTTAACTTTAAAGTAAAGGTGTCAGATATATATAACACTTCAAATCATTACAGTTTGATTTCTTAGAAGGTAGTTGAAATTATTTTGCATGTAAATTTTTGACGTACCCTTCCAAGAAGTCAATTTGAAAGAAGCCATAACACAAATCTTAACAATAACACAACAATTTATTTAAAACCTTAAACATTGGCAGTGTAACAAGCTGATTTAACTAAAAATGGTAAAAAATAAGCTCAAATTCACTAAAAAGTCAGAGGCAAATATATGCTTTACGAAAATTTTTACTAAATTCAAACAATTAGTTCCATTTAAAATGGTCTCAGTGTCCGGTCCGCAAGAACCCTTTGAAAGTCACTCTAATATCGATATAAAATGTCACAATAAGTACTGTAATATCACTCTAAAAGGGAACCCCGTGGATTCGAAAAATATTTTATTCGTGAACACGAAATTCAATTTCTTACCACGCTGGCAAAACGCACAGCCATCCATTCTATCGGAAACCAATAATGGAAATCTCCACTGGAAAACATCACGTGGATAACTTGAATTCCAAGAAAGTACGATGCGTTGAAATCCAGAGCTATATTGCTTTATTGGTGAGATGAGCTCAAAATCCATCGAATCGAACTTTTATATGCAGTATATATGGTAACTGCACAGCTACAGTTAAGACCTAATTGCCATACCATTGCAAAAAATAACCATGACAATCATATTCTCGGAGATTCAGACACACTTTGCGAAATTTAAAAGAAATGACAGAATAGATAGTTCATTCACGCACAAATGTTAGAATTCAGGACGCCACGATCACAGGCAGAAACTGATCTGATTCATAGACTGCCTTCATGAAAGAGTATAGCTAGGCATTTATGCTACAGAGTTAAATCTGCAAAATAGGAACCTGTCTGTAACAGAATCTCGTCTTAAACAGAAAAAAAATCATGGTCCTGATGGAAGGAATGGCATATAATTCATAACGATAGCACGCAGAATCTCAAAATCCACTCGACCACAGAGTGCTTTTATAAAACAGTAGCAAGGCACTATTCTACAAGTTTAACTATTTAAATACTGATGTTGCATTGTAGATACATGCAATGTAAAGATTGCTTTTTAACTATGTAAAGTTTAATTTTTAATAATTGTATTTTTTTCTGGATAATGGAAAACAATTAAATTTCAACCAAATTAACAATTATTTTGATTTTTCTTTTTTATATGAATTTAAAAGCAATAAAAATACATTAAGAATTATTAGTGTAATAGAAATTACTTTTAAATATAGAAATTTTTCTTAAAATTCATTATATAAGAAGTTACGTAATATTGTTACTATTAGACAGCTTTGCAATGGAAATAAATTAAATAAATTTCTATTAGTTGAATAATTGTTTTCGGCATAACTAATTACGGCGAAACACGTTACAACTCATGAAAAAGCATGCTGGTCGTGACCTACCTTGAACTAATCGGAAAAAACGTCTCATTTGTACCAATTGGGGAAGAAATATTCCCCGCATTAATTTCAGGATTATCACGATTTTCCTTTGTTTCTATACTTCCTTTTGAAAGTAATTTTGTTCTAAGAAAAGAAATATTGTAATAGTATATTTTTCACTTAGTGATTAAGTAAGAAGACATGAAAAGATAAATTGGTGATTTAACTTGTAATAAATGCTTAACTCGATATGAAAATGTAACTGATTTTGGAAGCAAATTATTCCTCCTGCTTACGGAGTTTTTCTGTATTTTAAGAGTATAGATCTCATCATGATCATGTAGTCGTTGTATACAGGGTATGATTCGAAGTTATAGACTCATTTTAATTCGTTGTATTTCCTGAATTATTACATTATGAATATACCAACTGGCTCTTAATAAATGTATAAAGAAAAAATACCCTTATGAACGTGTTTTTATCAATAATAATAATAATAAAGAATGATTTAGATACGAGATGAGAGAAATTAAAAATCCATTACATGAAGCTGGTAATTTTTGAAGAAAAAATAACGAGCATTGAAGAATAAAAAACTGTCATAGGAAAATGTACAAATGTGCTGACGAAGTAACCAGCTTATATATATAGTTAGGACGTTTACTCACATCCAGTAAATATTTGGGTAGGATACTGCCTTGATCTTCTTATAACTAATTATTATAGCTCCGTGATTAAAATATGTAACTCTTATTTCTGTCATCGTCGTCTTGTGTCTCGACAGTTGGAAAATTACACGCATCCAAGTTGCTGTGGCATCAATATATCTCATTTTGTGACGAGCTTCAAATGACTAAAAATGCTCACAATGACGTCACACTGGAGTTACCAAAAGACAGCCACTTGATGGTCACTCACTGTAAAAAAAAAAAAAAAATCCGTGAAAAAACAGAAAATGTTCTGGCAGCAATTTTGTCGTATATACTCCGTTTTTTCGCAAAACTTCGATTTTCATATTTCTCCGTTTTCAAGACGGAATGTTTTTGGAAATAAATATGAGCAATAGCGCGCAATATTAAAATTAAAAATTTATAATAAATATACTGATGTACCTTTATATTCAGAATCAGTATTTGCATTGCGTATTATGCCACCCGTTTTTTATCGCCTGCGGCCTTCCTCAGGATTCAAACCTCCATACTCACTATTAGAGAAAAAATGCAATAGATATTTATTTATAATTTTATTTTAAAAATATTCATTTTTTTAAAATTAGTCAGATAATTCAATCATTTATCATCATTATTTAAATTAGTCAGATAATTCAATTCTATATTTTATGAGACTGAAAAAAAGATATTTCATAATTTATTTTATCTTTGCTCTAAAATGTTTTTTTCCAAAATTCACTTTTTGGTTATAAGTGGGAGGTTACAGAGCGTTGGCAATTTCGTCACAGATATGACGTGACTTATATGACTTGCAATGACGTCACTACAATGCCACCAAAATTTTAAAAGTTATCGAAAAGTAATTTTCTTGATGCCATAAGATGTTTTAAAGTTTCTTTTAAAGTTTTCTTAAGAACGAACTCCAAGATGTTCACATTTTGGTCACAGCGTGATTTCAGAGAAGGTTGGCATTTTGGTCAGAGATGTGACGTGAAGTACGTGACTTCTAGTGACGACACAGTGGCGTCACTGAGACCATGTTTGCTATACAGGCCACATCCAACGACTTAATTATAGTACAAAACACCAATTACGAAAATTTAACTAGATATTTTCCTTTTTCTCTCATTTGAAAAGCAACATTTCCGTCTGTCTATCTTGGAAGAAATATTTTTGTCTTTAACATGCAACAAGTAAGAATAAATTTTCGTTTATTTCGAGAAAATATATAATTTCCACTCGAAATAAAAAGTTTTCTTAAAAAAAAAAAAAAAAAAAAAAAAAATTCTCGTAAAATCGTACGTTTAAATACGGAATTTTTTACAGTGCATGTAATAACATTGCTACATTTTAATTATCCAAGTGTTTGTGACACTTTGAGACAATTTGAAATGTCACAGTAATGTCACATCGACTGTATATTCTGTTACAGAAGCTGCGTAGGAAGATGTTTCATGAAATGTGCGGAAAAATATACACCTATGAAAGAAATCATTTAAAGCTGTTATCACACGGACGACCATACGATATGAAGTATATGCTATTGCCTCTCGCTTGCTTGGAGCTGCAACTAGGGTTATTTTCCCTATTGAAAATTATCTGCTAATGTAAGGAGAGGGCGTAACATTTGGCGAGTAATTGCAGTAGGTGTTTTAATATTTGGTGTAGAGTTCGATTGATACACAGGAAGCATTATCGCATACTATCATTTTATATATTGCAGTTTCTTTTCGTGTCTGTTCTATATATATAATATTGTGATCATTTTACTCAAAATTCCAAGATAATAAAAACAATACTCTCGCTAATATAATATTAAAATTCTAAATTATAGAGTCCATATCTTCACTTTACGTCTTTCATTACCTGTAAATATTAAGAATTCTCAACTATTAGTATTAAGTGATTTAGAAAAAAAGAGTATATTAAAACTAGTTTTTTGTAACATGTATTGGAACCGCACTTTATCGCTAAGCCGAAATCTGTAACGCAAAGAAAGATTTTAAATTAAGTTTTAGTTATTTTGCCAAAATCACTATTATGACATTTTTAGTTAATATATTTTACATATTTTAAATGTAATTCATGTTACATATTGAATGTAATATAAAAATGAAATACGTAATAGAATTTAGATATAGTTCCCACTTTTTTGCAGTTTTTTCTTCCTTGGTTTTGATGATTTTAATCATTTTTCGACTCTGCCGCAAATCACTGTATATAAATGTCACAAGTAACAATATATTAGTAATAACATCTAATAATAATGCTGTACATAAATTTTGCTGGGGGGGAAGAATGAAGATACGTATAGCAATTGTAACATATTCTAAAACTTTTAGTACTAAACCCTAATTTCGACATCATATTTTTCGGTAAATTTTACCTTCGTGTATCAAACTGAAAGTCACTCGTTAAAGTAGTTCAGAAATTTCGCAGGTTTTATGTTTGTACCACCTAATGTTAAATAAATGTTCGATCGTCGCAAAATAGATTACAAGACAAGTGCTTTTTAAGCATAACTTAAAAACTATTTGACGGAATGAGCTTTAATTTTGGGTTTGCATATTTGAAAATTCTAGAAATCTATTTCTGTTAGGAAAGTTTTACGTTACAATTAATTTTTGTTTTCAAAAATATATAATTTTTTTTTTTTTTTTTTTTTTTTTTTTTTTTTTTTTTTTTTTTTTTAAGGGAAGCAAAATATTTTATCTGGAAGGGGAGGGGGGGGGGTTATATGCCTTATTTATTATTAATACAAAGTAAAAAAAGGGCACAATTTGCTTAACAAATTGAAAAACATATAAAGGTTTATAATTTATACACCGCTAGGATGGGAAGACAAAATTGTAGGGTGGTTGAAATTTAATAATTAAAAAAGAAAAATAGACTGAAAAGGACATTCTCACCCACATACATTAAATACAATAATCCAACATGAAGTGAAAAATTAGCCAGAGCCGGGAATCGAACCTGGGTCCACAGCGTTCCGGGCTATCGCTATAACCAGTCAGCCACTTCGGCTGAGAGAGAGAGATTCTGAACCTGCAATTTTTCACTAATAAACCATGTTAGAGAGAAAGTCGCCAACCATCTAACAGACAGCCTTTGATGACCGAACAACTGGGATTAGATTTTTACTATTCCACCGATTTACGAATAAATATGTATGTCTGTATAATAGTTGTATATCTTAAAAAAAAGATTATCAAGATTGTTTTAAAAGAAAATTATTAAAAGGTAAAATATAATTAACTATAAATAGCTGCTAGATTAAATTATCATTTATAAAATTTTATTTTTCTAAAAGTATAAGAAAATTTTCTGCCCTCCCTCCACTACAAAATTTAGATTCTGAATGCTGCATGCTAAAAGGAGGCAATAATTTGTATTGCAATAAAATGTCTTGATGCGTGTTTGCTTGCATTTTTATCTTTGGCGACATAATTTGGTAACAAGTACGAAATAACGCCAAATATAGCTGCAGAAAGTAGTTAAACTAGTACAGTTTGAGAAGTAAATAAGTGACTACGACAGTACAATTATAACATATAGAAAATAATATAAGGAATTGAAATAAAATAATCGCAATAAATAACTTTAAATTAGTAAATAAAGTTCTTATCGGGAATGTAAATAACGAACTCCGAAGAGACAATCGACAAATATGTAATTCTTTAATTTTAAAATAACTGCACATTTTGAAAGTTCTTTTCGTGTATAATTAGTCCCTGTGTTACTAAAGATTTGCTTTTTTCTTAATTCTTCTGTATTTTTGGTTTCAATATTTGCGACCACGCTAAACATAAGATGTTGACTTACTGACGGTGGCCATCTTGGAATTTTTAGAGAGCTCGGATTGGTGGATTTCGAGCTAATACCTATCGTAGAGGATACAAACTACTGTAAGTTAGATCTTTAAGAAATTACGTGAGGCAATCTATCAAACGGGACGATTTCGAGCGTTTTTCTCTTGAAAAACGTGTTTTGGATGAAATATCTGATATTGACTATGATATGAGAGTACGTGTGATAGCACCATTACACGTTGACGGACATTTGCGGCTATAGCCGCCAAAGCGAAGTTCACAATGTGGCATGACGGCTATAGCAACCCAAATCGAAACGGTCGTTTTTAGACACTACGGCTATAGCAGCACAAATGTGCATTTACTGGCATACAAGTAGAAGCCCAGTGTCATGTTTTGGAAACATTTTTTTAGGTTGAAGTTCGTTTTCCACTTGTTATACGAGTTGTAGCTTCAGTATGCACGTGCAGGGTGGCTATTAGTCAGGGAAAAATACAGTAAAAAAATGATAGTTACCAGTATATTCTTATAGAAAAATTCAAATTGATTATTTGATCGAATAATCAAGATACAGTTTTCTATAAGAATATACTGGTGTTTATCACATTTTTGACTGTATTTTTCCCTGACCACTAGTCACCCTGACGTTGTTGTGAAGGGAGTAGTGCAACCTAATTAAAGGTGCTGAATTAATCAAAATTAAGTTTATTTAAGCAGAAAGAATAAAACTATACTTCTAATATTCTAAAAATTACAAAAACATATAGTGTCAATTTTCGAACTTCACTTGTTCCTACTGTCCGTCAATGTGTTAAAAACTAAGCCTATTGAATTCGCTGTTTATTTCATGGTGTCCAAGTGTCATTCCTCATCCCTGTAAAACATCATAAATATATCAACTCCCTCTTAATTAAACCTACGAAGAAAGAAATACACCCTCAAGAACGTGTTGCTATAAATAATAATAATAACAAAAAAAAGGAGCCATTTAGAGGCAAGATGACAGAAATATTAAACCCATTACACGAAGCTGCTAATGCCTGAAAGATCGGGCATCGAAGTGTCAAAAACTGTCAAAAGAGAAAGTAAGAATAGCTGACGAATCTGGCATCACGTCCAGTAAATGTTTGGGTCAGATACTGCCCTGACCTTCGGCGGCCACAGGTGTTACTACTCAGTTTTCTGAACTTATGTATTGGTCTGGAATGCCTGTCAAAGATATCTACCAGACTAGTGTAAATGCAGGCGCAGAAAAGCGAAAATGCATTTGCTGACTGCTGTTCTATTTTTTGATGAATTTTTATTTTTGCAGATCTGATTTTTTTTTTGTTCTTTATTTACTTTTCCCATTGTTTGTGTTTCATGATTTGTGAAAATAAAATGTACCGTTGAAGTTTTGGATTCCAAGTTTACGCTGACCTAGATGTTCGTTATAGTTACTGAAATCACTTTTTTTGTTTATTGTTGCATATTTTTAGACTTTTCATTCTCATTCCTCTCATTCAATTCTCTTTTTTTAGAAAAAAATGTTGACTAGGAAATTCGAAGCTATCAAACAGGTTAAAACACAATTTAAACTCCATAGAAAACTTTAGTGGGAAATATGTGTATGGATTGATATCACGTTATTGCATATTATTGCATATTTTTAGAATCTTTATTCACACTTTTTAAAAACGTTGCCTTTCAAATTTCAAGCAGTATTAGCAAATTAAAGCACAGTTTAAACTCACTAAAAACTTTAGTAGAGAAAGGTGTGTTGAATATATATACTGAAATAACTTTTTTTACATGTTGTAGCATATGTTTAAAATCTTAATTCATATTTTTGTTTTTGAAATTTCAAGCAGTCTAATAGTTTAAAGCACAGTTTGAACTCTTTAAAACCGTTAGTTGGAAAAAGTTGTAATATTTTTTGAAATGCAGATTGCATTAATCTGTCTATTTTACATTCTAATTTTACACTGTTTTATAAGTTCTTAAGCTACTAAAATATTTTTTTTTGTTTATTGTCGCATATTTTTAGACTAAATTCACAATTTACGTAAAATGTTTTCTTTGAAATTTCAAGCATTAGTCTAATTTGGTTAAGACGTAATTCACGCTCTCTGTAGTGAGATGAAGCATGTGATACTTTATGAAATTCAGATTGCATTAATCTGTCTAATTTAGATTCTAAGTTTAAGCAGACCTAAACATCCATTTCAGATACTGAAACCACTGTTTTGCTTATTGTTCTATATTTTTAGACTTTTAACTCGCATTTTATGGAAAATATTTTGTCTTCGAAATTTCAAACAATAACTGGTCGATACACATTTTAAACAATAACTGGTCGAAACACAGTTTAAACACTCTAAAAACACCAGGTAAGAAAGGTGTGTGATATTTTACGGAATTCAGATTACATTAATTTGCTCTATATGTTCCTTATAGTTACTGAATTTATTATTATTATTGATGCATTATTTGTAAGACCTAAGTTTACATTTTAGAATTTTGTTATCTTTGAAATTTAAAGCAATCTAACAGGTTAAAAAACAGTTTAAGTTCTCGAAAAATTTTTTGTGTATAAAGAAGTAACATTTTATGAAATTCAGATAACATTGTCTTAGTTTTCATTACAGTTACTGAAATCCACCTTTTATGTTTTATTATTGTATCTTTTATATTCTTATTTCAAATTTTACAAAATAATGTCTAGAATTTTTTCAGGCAACTTTATTGGTTAAAACAACATTAAATCATTATTTCTGAGAATTCACGAATTGTGAAAATAATATGTACCGTTGAAGCTTCAGATTCTAAGTTTATGATGATCTAGATGTTGTTTATAATAACTCAAATCAATTTTAGTCTAAATCCTCACCTTAGAATAATATGCTGTCTTTTAAATTAAGGAAATGATTCTTTCTTCTCACATTGATGAAAAATATTGCAAACCTTATCAGCTCGTTTTGGGAACAATGTTTTTTCCCCACTCTATTTATTTGCTTGAAAACTGTGCTCTTCAGATATATCAGCATTGTTACATAACATTCAAATGAACATTTCTGATTAAATACGAAATAAATGTTGTCTAAATATACTAAACGTTTTTGAAATTTCTCATTTTTACTATTGAATAAATATAAGTTTTACACTGTAAATCATTTCAATTTTAATTAAGCTTTTAATTTAGAAGTATTCTTTATTAGAGATACAAAAAACTTTAATTAGAATTAGATTTATCAGCACTGTGAGCAAAATATAACCAAAATGTGAATTATATGTCGTCATTATCATTACGTTACGTGCAAGATGTCATATTGAAGTAAGTGTGGCGTTCATATGCCCCATTTTGTGCTAAAGTATTGGTCATCGCGACTTCTTAGTGGATACACAAAGTGATGATCACCTGGGAGTCATAATGTAACTAATTAAAGAAGTTGTACCATTTTGTAACTGCTGTGACTGTGATTATTTTAAAAGATTATAATATCAAAGTGGTATCATAATTGTCGCATCGATTGGTTGTGTCATACGGAAAACGAACAGTTATTAATCTTTAACTACTGTGACAGAAATTGTCCCCAAAGCTTCTGCGAGATCGCTCGATAGAAAGAGGAATAAATGGCCCAATTAACTCATACAGGATAATGTTTCTGTATACTAAACTTGATGTACAGGATTTTTAGAATTAAAATTCAACTATTCAGAAGTCTCTAGCGATAGTACTGGGGTTCTAGATGAAACAAAATTTCCCTAGTATCTCTAGTTAAATTGAAAGATAAAACTTAAAATGTAAAAAATGAAAAAAGCAGCGGTCCCTGAGACCACTAACAGCAGTTAAAGGTTAAGATAGTTAGTTAAAAGACAAAGGCAGTTAAAGGTTATAAAGCAGCAAACATGCAATTCATTTACATTTTTTAATTTTGACAAAATTTAAAAAAACACAAATATAATGTCTTTAAAAGTTATAAAAAATTATAATGGTTATTTTGAGGTATTGTTACGACGAGCGTCAACAGCATCATAAGATTTACGAAGCTGATTTACATAATAAACTTTCAATGAGTTTTTTATACTGTAGAAAATGAATACATTTTTCTCATAAGCCATATCGTAAATAATTACATATTGAGAAGAGGAATATGGCATGATACGAGGGTCACACTGACATTTTTTAGATATGGCTAAATGGTAAAAGTCAAACTTATTAACTCACAGGAGTGTTTAGTTTAAAGTAGGCAAATTTTCCAAAGATTAAATGCCTCAAGCAGCCATCCATTTCTTGGAATAGATGAAAATTTGCTTTTATAGCCTACTAAATCTTATCTTCGGAATGAAAACGATGCCCCACGTACATTTTTTAAGATAAAAAAAATAGCCAAAAGTCACAGATAGAAAGATCAGGTTAATAAACTGGATGTTCTATCAATTTGATTTTATTTGGTCAAGAAATTCGACATCGTTGCTGAATGGCAAATTGCATTATTATTATGATGAAGCATGAGTCTCTTAACATTCACCTCTTGAAGAACTTCTGGAAGACACTTGGTGGTGTAACTCTCCTCTGTCCCTCTAGCTTTATGGCTTTGACTACCACTGTACTTCTGAAGAACACGGCATGCATTACTTTTTTCATTGCTCATTGTCTTTCCACCATTGTTGGTTTGTGGTCGTCTTGATTGACTCATATTTTACTTTCTTGGACGAGTTGGAACGTCAAAAGGAGATATGTCACCAGTTATGATTTTAGAAATAATGCGGTGCCCATCATCATTAAGTAATTTTAGGATTTCTTAGCTGATTCTGACACACTCCGCTTCTTGGTGTTCGATTAAATTATGAGGGGCGCCACGAGAAAATCAATGGTTTTAATATAAAGTTCTTTATGAACAATTTTGTGTACAATCAGATCCAATGTTAAGTTTTTTCTGTATCATTCGGTAGGTACAGTGATTATCATCGATTAAAATTTATCGTACGACAGACACATTTTCTGGTACTAGAGGTGAAAAAGGTCTTCTTGTGTGTTATTCTTCCAGGAAAGAATTTTGACCTCTTCTAAATTCTGTAAACTATTTTAATACAATTGTACGAGATGGAGTTTTATTTCCATATGCTAATTGTAGACGTTGAAGGTATTTTTCATGATTTAGCCGTACTTTAAAATCATAGAGAGAAATCATAGAGAGATCAAACATTATTTTCGGTCTTTCAACAGTTATCAGCGCCATATATTGACGATATCTAGATCTGAAACGAGGAAGCATAATAAAAAAATTTCGACTTCACATATTAATCGCTGATTTATTTCATCATTAAAAATAAATTACTTGTTATTAAATTCTAAAAATGTCCAGTCCTTTATAGAACATCCTGTATATATAACACTCTGCAATGTATAGTACATGCCTGTTTATAAAAGTATATGCATGTATGGAAGACATATAGCTAAATATTGCTGCTAAATGCTTCCTAAAGAAGCTTGCTGTGGACCTTTATGTTTGAAGAAACATTAAAGAACCGTTATATTTCCTATAATTAAAATCGACAAAAATAAAAATTCACACATCTTAGTCAAACTTTACTAAAACGATTGTCATTAGCAACCTTAGTCATTTTTATGCGATATTTTAAAATATATCCGTATTAGGAATATAGAAGCATATAACAAACAAACTAGAAAACAAACAAATGAATGAAAATTGTTATTCAAAACGCGTTCGAGTATTTATGGATATGAATAAAAAAAAAACAAAGACTATGTCTGACACCTATTAAGAGCATGTATTTGTTTATCTCAGCGATCACATCAAATACTAAAACCACACGCTCAATCTTTTCAATCTTAAACGAAACTTTTCAACTCCACGTGCTTGAGAGAACTTCAAAGGAGGAAAACTTAGAAGAAAAATTTCACAAATAGCTCATCTTTAAGAAAGTAAAAAAAGAAAAAGAAAGCTACAACTCAACTTCACTTTAGTGGCTAGATGACAGAAATATTAAACCCATTACACAAGGCCACTAAGGCTTGAAAGATCGAGCCTTAGAGTGTCAGGATCTGTCAAGATACGCAGAAGGAAGTTGACGAAATCTGGCATTACGTTCAATAAACGTTTGCTTCGGCAACTAGACTGACCTCATGCGGCCGCAGGTGTTACTACTCTGCTTTTCCAAACTTACGTATTGGGTTGGACTGCCTGTCAAACACATATCTGACTTTAATTGCACTAGCAGGAATTGCGCTTTGTCGAATTTCGAATGTTTTAGATTTGGTTTCTTAGAAGCTTGCGACAAGACATTAGTGGTAGAAGAGTATAGAAGCAATAACTAACAACAATTCCGTTCACACTTGCTCCTAAGCCGAAAAATATTTGAGTGTTTAAAAACAGGTTTCTTTGAATCAATAGTATACTTAAATGAATAAAGATTTATTTTATCCAAGTAGTTATTAAAGTAATATATAATCAAATTCAATTTCTTTTTTTAACAACACATTACATAGAATATACATTCAGAATCCTCAATATGGCTGATCACGCGGTAGTGGCGCAGGGTGAGTTATGAGAGCGCAGGCAATTCAAATTATTGCACACATTTCTTAGTGCCTACTATAGATTTTTATGGAAAATTTTTCTGACGCCTCTAATAATTTAGCGCCAGGAGCAACTGGCCCCTTGGCCTTTCATACGTTGCGTCATTCCCAAGCGGTTAGTTAGGCTTAACCAATGTTGAATTCAGATTGTTATTTTTTTTCATACTTAAATGAGAATTTCTATAATCTGGTAAGAGAAAATTGGAATACCTGGAAACAATTTAGCTTTCCAGACCATTAACACAATGGAAAATTCAAAATCTTCCAGGAAGAAGACACATTTTATGCTCCATGAGAAAAAAAAAGCTACAACTTCTCTCATGGTCTTCCACATGCTACGCCATTCCAAGCGGTCATTTAGGTTTAGCCAATGTTAATTCAGATTGTTCTTTTCATTTCTAAATTAGAATTTCTACAATCTGGTAAGGGGAAATTGGAATACTCGGAAAATTTTTGCTTTCCAGGCCATTAACAGGATGGAAAATTCAATATCTTCCGAGAAGAGCGGAATTTTTTATGTTCAAAGGGAAAAAACTACAATTGCCCCCCTTGCGTTCCATATGCTACGGCATTCCAAAACGGTCATTCACACTTAACCATTGATAGATTAAGATTTTTTTTTTTTTTTTTTTTTTTTTTTTTTATAATTCCTAAATGAGAATTTCTGTAATCTGGTATGGTAAAATTGGATTACCAGGAAATAATTTAGCTTTCCTGGCCATTAACAATATGGAAAATCCGAAATTTTCCAAGGTGAGGCAAATTAAGTTCCATGAGACAAAAACTACTTTCGTCTTCCCTGTATGAACTCATGACGGGCCATAATGGTCTTTTAATCATTATACTATTATGATACGGTGATTACAGTTTTAAAAGTTGCATGCTATCATTAATCACACATAATATGGCAAACAATGTAGCATATGCCACAAAGCAATTTTTATTTAAAAAATTATCTTTTTGTATGATAATGTATATAAAAGCTCTTATTTTAGTATATTTACTTTTCTTTAAGAATATGTAATTGCTAGATTTATGAATTTCTGTAATAACAGTTATATCTATTTATACCATTAAATTTTTCTGCAAATTCAAACTTGTAATTCGTATGTACAGTTTTTTTTTCCAATTCAATTGTAAATGCTATTAATTTAAGTTTACTCGTTTTTTTCTTAATTAATGCAAAAAGGAATATGTAATTGCTAGATTTATGAGTTTTTTGTGCACTCAAATATCCCTAAGAATTAGATTTTTCAAATTTAAACTCTTAAAATCTGATGCACAATTATCTCCTTTTAATTAAAAACGGTATTATTTTTAGTGTACTCGTTTTTCTCCTTAATTCAATTCTCAAATATATATATATATGTATATATATGTAGGATTTTAGTTTAAACACTTCATTTCCTTTATGACGTACATGACCATCAAATTAACTGACGCTCTAGTACTACTATTATCCATGATTTAAATGCACGAGTTATAAAAAGTTTAGATCGCGAGATCAGAATATCTTCAAAATTGAAAAAGAGCCAGTCTTCTAATTTTTATTGTGAAGCAAGCATCGAAATGAGAAATAGCCAGTAAAGGCGCTGTTAGGCCTAGTTGGACTTTAGACAAAATAAATATATTGTATATGTTGGGCCAGAAGTGCATTAGCTGTGAAGAAATTATTAGTAAAGTATTGTAGAGTTATCTGTCTAAGACTGTATTAAAGTTTATATTTTGTTATTCAACGTAGTTATTCATATAATTCCAGTAAATCAACTGTTTACATATCTTCTTCTTACAAATATATAATTATATATATATATATATATCTTCGCTCAACAACACGAAACTCTCTGTCACATTTTCTGGCTCATTTTTAAACACAAAAGCATTACACTTGCAGGGACATAATTATTGAAGTCATTTATAACCGAGCTCTTTTTTTTCATTTTCCGATAGTTGAAATACATCTTCAGTTATAAGTGATTTTTGGTTCAGGATCGGAGTATTTTCCAATTCCCGCGCTATCGCGTGCGGAAATACGTTCAGAACGTCAATTTTGATAGCATTTTCTGAAATTTCTTCTACCTTTACCGGAAACAAACCAAAAAATTCGATTACCTAGTTTCTTATTAAGAGAACCTACAAATTTAATCCGCGTTTGCGAAAAAAAAAAAAAAAAAAAAAAAAAAAAAGAATAAAAAAATAGGTTAAAAATTAGCCAGTTTGGATTTGCTTTAACTAAGGCAACCTAAGAATATATAATTTCTAGATATATCAGCTTTATTTATTTATTTATTTTGTAACAACAGGTCCTTGGTTTTGCCATTAATTTTTTTCAAGTTTAGACTCTTAGATCAGAACTGCTCAACCAAATTGAAAACAGTATTAATTTTCTCTTACTCGTTCTTTCCCTTTAAACAATTTAACTTAAAAGCAGCGATATGCAAACTCACAAAAAAGGGAACTTATTCATACTTAATTTCCCCTTCTAAACAGGAACGAAAAATCATGTGTCAAGCATAGATTATGTAACACTGTTCAGCACTTCCAAAATAATTTTACAAATATTTACCGTTTAATAAGGTGAAAGATGGATATCTAAGTAAACAATTTGAAATACGCATAACATATTTATAAACCCAATTTCAGGGTTTACCAACAATATTCGGAAAATATCCAAAATATTTTGTGCAGCCCTGTATAATGATCTATTGATTTGTATATACACTAGATTGAATGCTAAATTTTAATTCAGTTCGGAAAAACGTAAACACAGTTTAAAATTTATCTTATAGAATTTTCGTCAATAAACGGAAATGTACTCCATGACTTTTGTGCTGCCCTGTATAGGATCTATAGAATTTATACACACCAATTAACAGGCAAAAATGAGTTAAATTTAAAAACGTGTTGAGCAACTAAAAACGCACTCCCAGCAATTATTGATTAGAGACAGTACCTAATTATTTTGTGTCCCTGTAAATGAACGATGAATACTATACACAAAATATTCTATAGTAAGCCTCTTGTAATGCATCTTAGTGATATACTATATCAATTTCAATATGTTTGAAAGAGTGAAACATTATTAAAATAAACCCCAAACGATTTTTCTCCATGTAGACCATAATGTAACAGCAGTCTTTTGAGTGTCCCTAGGAACCGTAAGTGCTACGCACATCATGGTCTATAGTAAGCCTCTTGTGGTGCACCTCAGTGATATATATCAGTTTCAGTATGTTTGTAATGGTGTAACAGTATTAAAATAAACCGAAAATGATTTTCTCCAATAGACTGTAATGTAATGTAATTCTTTTGAGTGTCCTTGTAAAAAAAAATATAAGTGCTACACACTTCATTTTCAATACCGAATATGCAATAGTAAACCGCAATAACATATATTAATTGCATGGCAGTCCGAATATATTTATGCGAGTTAGAGTATATATAAACACTTTTCAACTTTGTTGGAAAGTGTTAAAAATGAGTTAAGTTCGCGCTCAAATTGAAAATTTATAAAAGTAATCTGCTCAAAATTAAAGTCTAATTAATGCTTAAAGTGATAAAAAGATAACACGAAATGTTTAAAAATATTTTTAATGTAGATTACATATGTTTCATTCGCTTTATCGGCGACATTTTCATATCTAAATGATGAATAAAATATTCTCGCATAGTTTTTTGAAAATGGTAAACATAAACCACGAGATCGCATGTCCAAGGCAAGCAGGTGCTTAAATTGGTCAAACTGGAAAACGTGGAAATTATTATTATTTTTTATTTTTTTTATTTTTTCAATCTGTATAGATCATCGCGTGCTAAATTTTTGGCAATTAAAAAAAAGCGGCTTCGTTGCAAATGTTATCTTTTTCGGAAATATATTTCTATTGATTCACCGATAATGGATGCAAAATGAGCTCTTGATTGAAAAATTATTTTACTATTCTTGAAATCAATCTGCAACGGCTCCTTTCTATATTGTCTAGCTAAGGCAGTAGTTCTTCTGTCATATTTGATATCAGCCATATGTTCTTTTATTCATGTTTTAAATTTTCTGTTTGTCATATAGTATTGTATTGTACTGTTCCATCTGCCTTGGTGAATATGATTTCATGAACACCAGAAAGTTCATCAGGATCTATTGGATCTGTTTTTCTACAGACTATGTTTTTTAATCTTGTGGAAGGTCAAGTCAAGTACTATCATGTCTTTCTTATTTTGAGAATAATAAAATTACAAATCGCCTACAGGAAAAAAGCTTAATTGGATAGTTTTAAGAAATTATAAGAAAATATGTATGTGTATACTGTATTATTTTCTTACTAATGTACATGCACTATAAAGAAAGACAAAAGTTTTTTTGTCAAGCAAAATATAATATAACAACGAACGAAAATATACAATAACCTCGACCAAGTTATCCGCAATTCCATAAAGTATTCTTTATCTTTAGAAACTTCAGAAATGCATACATTTTTGAGATTTAAAGAAGCATTTATAAAGATAGTTACTTTTACTGCCGCAGAGTTTTGGAAACGTTTCCGATTAGTTTTTATAGTGTATTAATCACCTTTCTTAAACCGGAATATCAGTTTTTAGAATTCTATCTGCTCTCAAATAAACATTTTCCTACTCAACAAACAGGTTTTACAGGGAAACCTGATAAATTAACAGCAATAGCATTAACATTAAAATTAAAATTATTGTATAAATCAATAGCATTTACATTAACAGTAAAATTAAAAGAAATTTTGTTACTTTTGAATGCATAAATTCCGTTATGCAACTGAAATGACAACTTAATAACATTGACAACGTGTCATAATGACAATAACATTGAAAAAATGTTATTGTGGTTTGCTATAGCGCGATCGCTATTGAAAATGAAGTGTGCAGCATTTATGCTTCTTTTGCAGGGCCGGTCAAAATTTATCTGTTACATTACGGGTCAATAGAAAAAAAATCGTTTCAAATGAATTTTAATCATGTTACATCATTTCAAAAATAATGAAACTGATATGCATTTATGGTGTACTAAAACATGCATTCTCCAGAATATGGGTTGCAAAGCATTTATTATTTGTTTACAGGGCCACTCGAAAGAATTCCGTTACCCAATGGTCAACGGGGAAGGACTGTTAGCAGCATATTCATAATTATATTACGCTATTTCAAGTACATAATGAAATTGATAAACATTATCGAAGTTTACTGTACAAGATACTTGCTGATAGTATATGATGTGCATAGCATTTATCGTCGATTTACAGGGATACACAAAAAGTTTCAGATTCAGTATTGTTTCTACATCCGAAATACTGATTATTAGCGATAATTGCTGGAAGTACGTTTTCATCTATGGTATGCGTTTTTAAGTTTAACTAAATATTTGCATACTTACGTGGTGTGTATAAATGCTATAGATCATATGCTGGGCTACAGAAAAGAATTCGTAAGCACTATTGAGTATGAGCGTGAATTGCCTAAGTGTGGTTTTTAATTGAGATATGCATTTTCAAGCTGAATTACATTTAGTATGCTAAGAGATGTTTGTAAAATATAAATAAAATTATATAGAGGGCCACGCAAAGAACAGGATACATGGCCGCTTAGGGATGATAATTTCTGGATATGTGATTTCACTAATTTTAAGCGTGTTTGAGACTGAATTAAATTTTATCTTAATATGAGGCGTGTAAAAAATTTGCAGGTAATGTACAGGGCTGTACAAAAGAATTCATGTGTGTGTCCGTGTATTGATAGAAATTGCTGAAGGAAAATTTTAAACCTATTATGCGTTTTATTACTAAACTAAATTTATCATACTATGTAGCATATATGTAAAAATATAGATCAAATACAGGGCTGCACAAAAGAATTTGAGTATTTTTTCGAAATCTGGTTTTCAATTGTGTGCTGGGAAGTGTTTCATAATCTATGCTTGACGCATGATTTTCTTTCTTTCTTTTTTTTTCTTTAAATCGGTGTAGGTTCTCACGTTTAAGTCGTTAAAATATTGACTTTTGTGTTTTCAAATTAAACTAGTTTTTTTTTTAGCTGGATCACATCACAAACCTTTAAAAAATTAATTTTTTTAATAATTTTGATTTTTTAAACAGACAAATTATTTTCAAAAATTTACCTCAAACTTCAAACAACACCATTTTGTGAAATTATGATTTATTTTATCAATTTTAGGTTTCGCATCCAATTTATTTAATATATTATAAGAATCGATGTGATTTTTCTTTTCCTTCACATAATTATTAAGAGAATAGTCATGTACACCGATTTACTGCGCACGTCCTGCATAGTGAACTTTGGAGGAGTTTAAATGGATGAAAATATCAACATTTTTAGAGTTCCGTACTTAAAAAGTAAAAACGGAACCATTATAAGACCACTCCTGTGTCTGTCCGTCCGTCTGTCACAGTTATTTTTCTCGTAAACTATGGGACGTGTAAAGTTCAAACTTGGGAAAGTTATAAAGCCTTTTCATCCACATATTTTCAGATTATTAGTCATTCACAAATATGTTTAGGAAAAATTTAGGGGAGGGGGGGTAATTAATATATTTGAAAAAAAAAAGTTTTCTTTTTGTATATCGTATGGGGTATCGTGCGAAATATCTCGTAATATCGAACTCAAAAATATATTTGTTTTAATTTACGGTATTATATTTTCAGAGATATCGTCGAAAATACACTGCAAAAATATGTCCCATCCTCTCTATTTCCGAATCTACTGAAACTAAAATTATGAAAAAATTAAGGGTAGTAGTAGTTTATTTAAAACTTGCAGGAAAACTATAGCGATTTTCCTAGGTAACATAGTTTTTGAGAAAATTGCATTTTTCTGTTAAACGCAAATTTTACTTTTCGGGCAGTCTGCGGGAGAGTTGACGGGCGCTATAGGTATCTATCGAAACAGAATCATCTAAGGATATTTGATAATGATTTTCGAGAGAGATTGTCTGTAATTAGCCGAGATATTAAATTATTTTTAAAAAAACTTGCTTTTTATATATCGTGTAGGGTATTGTTCAAAATATTTCGTAACATCGAACTCAAAAATATATTTGTTTTAATTTTAGGTGTTATATTTTGAGAGATATCGTCGAAAGTATTCTGAAAAAATGTGTCCCCCACTCCAACCCTCCTATTTCCGAAAAAGTATGAAAAAAATAGTAGTAGTAAAACTTTATTAATTAATAAATAGTAATTAATAAATGTAATGTATGGAACCTTTTGAGCGCGAGTTATACTCGAACTTGACCAATTTTTATATGAAAATATTCACACGCTTAAGTAAAAGTACAATAAATTCATTGACATACACCCTTTTTTCGCCTATGCGCATAATTTTAGTGGAAATTTTTTTTTGAAAATGCCCTAAAAATTAAACTGTATGGGGAGTACCTCAAACCTTTCATTGGAAAGCATATTGATTTTAGTTCACTCTCTTTACCATTTCAATTACTATAACTTAAAAAAATGTATAACTGTTAGATTTATGAGTTTCTGTATAAATCTATAATTTCATCAGTTAATTATTCTTAAAGTTTAAACACTTTACTCTGGTAACCATTTTGTTCAGTTTAATTGAAAAAGGTGTACATTTTTTATTACCCATTTTCCTCCATAATTAATGTAACTTAAGAACATGTAATTACTAGCTTTAGAAGTTTTTGCGCCAACAGGTCTCCCAATTTTACCATTAAAATTTTCATCATAGTTTAAACTCTTAAATGTGAACTACAATTTGCTCAACTTAATTGAAAACAGTATTAATTTTAGTTCACTCGCTTTTTCCCCCTTAATTTTCTACGGAACAGAAATAATTCTCGAATATTCAACGAGCCCATTAAATTATGAGTAATCATGGATAACAGATCGATTTCCAATAACAAAAACATTCTTACGGAATGAAAAAACACACATAGAAGAACGACATAATAACTCATGTTTTTTATTCCTTGCACAATTTCATAAAGAAAAGATTTATATACCATCTCTCATCATGCTAATTTATATCCGTTCGCCCATTAAAAACTAATCAAAGTTGCACATCTGCTTGCAAAAACGAGCGAAAAATTGGCGAAGAAGAATTGGAGAGGGGGAAGTAATTTATATATATATATAATAAAAAAAATACCGCACGAGCTAATCTTTGATTCAGAAGAAAACTTAGTTGTTTGGGGAGGCCCTATTCAAAAGAGTTCACAGCATGTTTTCTCTTTTATTTCAATCAAAAAGAAAAGGTGCATAACGATTACGGTTATGATGAAGCTCTGAGAATGATCAGAAAGAAAAGAATACTCTTTTCTTCGCGTCTAATGACGAATTCTTTTCGCAGACGATTTCGAAACTGGGAAAATTATTTTACCAATAATTACATTTTCTTGCATATTTTCATTCTCTTTTTGTTGATGGGATCTTTCAAGAATCTTTTCCGTCTACTCCTTTTCCTTTTCCTTTTGCTACAATTAAGACGTGGTGCATTTCAAACTTGCATTTAATTCCTTTTTTCATGCATTATTAAGTGAGCACATTTTTTATTCCAATGAATGAAAAAAAAAACTACATTCGAAGTACTCAAACTTTAATTTCTTTGGTGATAAAGCGAATAAAAGTATTGACAAAAAATTACTATGTTTTTTTTTTTTCTAGTATTTTCATCATCTTTTTTTTTTTCTTTGCTTTTTTTAATGGCATTTAATCGGTGTCAGTTAAAGACGTTTAATTGTCATTTCCTTCTCATGTAATGCCGGGATTGTTTTGGCGTATCTACCAAATGTCGTTTGTTGATAATCACCTAATATCTAACGATATTAAAAACAGTAATTAAAAGCCATAAAAACCATTATGTTTTCAAATTATCTAAATTATCTTTGCGACGAATGTAGAAAAATTTTAAAAATAGTCATAGTATGTTTTGTGTTATTATTTTTTATTCACTTTTAATTGTTTTGTTTGGTTTTTGTATTAAGAAAGCGAGGTAACATTAATTATTTTAATTAAATATTTGTGAAAAATTATCAATTTTTAAAAAAGCTTAATAGAATCTCTATGTTTTTCAGGAATGGAAATTAAAGTAATTGTTTTATAAATGGGTTTTTCGTATGTAAATACGCTCTGTAAAAGCTTTTTTTAATTGTCAAAATAATTAATAACCAACATCCATAAAATCAAGATATGTATGTAAAAATAAATAAAAAAACTTTATTCTAAAAGCAAAAGGCTGCCTTCAAAATTTATATAATGACAGAGTTAATTACATCTGCTCACACTAAAATATGACGTTTGAGTGGTTTTTAATAAATAAAAAACACAATTAATGAAAAGACATTATTTTTTTAACTTAAATTATTATCAGATTAATGGAAAAATTTAGATATGTAATGATTTTCTTATTAAGATTATTGAAAAATAGTTTAGTTATAAATGTAAAATATTTTTTAGACTATTCTATGCTGTTCTAAACAGAAAAAAAAATAAACGTACATAGACTGATTTTATTTTCCAAAATGATATGTAGTTAAGTAAAAGAAAACAGAAATAAAAGTAGTATTTTGCATGTATTCTTATTTTTGTTCTTTTAGCACAAAATATAGTACAAAAATCCATCAGTGTTAAATTCAGAGTTAAGTAAAACGATAAAAAAAAAAAAAAGTATTTCCAATATTTTAGATTATTCTTTGAAAAAACTTCATGCCGAATTTCGTAACGGTGGACTTTTCTGCCATAGCTCCAGACAGTATGAAAAACTCTTCTTTTGATTATAAATTATATAACTTATATATAGATTATATAATTATTAGTACCTTCTTAGAAAAGAGCCAATGTCAAATTTCAGGGTTTTCAGTAAAGTGTCTTAAAGTTTTTTTTTTAATTAAATCCCTATTAATTATTACTGAAAAAATGATTTCATTACGAAACATGAGAGGGCATTGGCATTTTTTTAAAAATCGTAATAGTTTTTGTGAAATGATAATGAAGATGCAAAAATGGGGATCATCAAATAACGATGATTATTATAAAATGGGGATTAATACAGAATATATGAAAAAGAAAACCTTTTTATTTTTTCTCATATATCTTTTATAAATTTGATGTCACAGATAAATTATTGTAAAAAAAATAAAAAATAAAAAATAAATAAAAATAAAATAAAAAATTGATGCACTGCGTGCTTGATAACACTCACATATAACATAATCATCGAAGGTCTTTTTTCTTTTCTTTCTTTTTTTTAAAGAAATATTTATACAAATAATAGGAAGATAAAATGATATTATTCATAGTAATTAGAAAAAGCATAAGAAGAATGTAAAAAATCTGAACTCTGATTTTAAGAAATTAAATATATTTTATATATTAATTTTAAATCATAGACAGATGCATTTTTCGAAATTTTTCGCATTTGACAGATTTTTCGAAAAACTGATGCACTACGCTCTGGATAACACTTACATAATTTAGCCGTTAAAGTTTTTATTATTGTTATTATTATTACTTAGATAAAAAATGTCTAATTAAAATGACCTGCCATCATAATAAAATTTTTATTCTACCAATAATAAGAACAAGTTCTTCATAAAACTCGGGAATTCAGCAACTTTTGAAAAATATAAGCAAATATATTTTTAGAATGCTGACTTAAGAAAAAAACATTTGATCATTTAAAATATTTTCATTTACTGCAGAAGATGTTAAAATTTCTTGTAAATTTCATGGAATGTTCTATGTCCCTATTCACGAGGGAATAAATAACCTATAATAACCAATTGAAGAACAACAGTTATAAATAAAATAAAATTAAACGACGCTAGTTGTTTTTTCAGTTACCATAACTTCTGTTCTCACGTGAAAGTTTGAACTAGATTCTATTTAAAATATCACAAATTAACTAAATTTTAACATGAGATAATTGTAAATGTTACTTTTGGTCGATTTTAAGGGACTGGAACAATGGCGGATCCAAGGGGGGGAGGGGGGGGAGGTCACGGGGATCATGATCCCCCTCTGCTCGAAGAAAATTTCTATAGCATAATACATTTTTAATGTTAATACTACATATTAAGAATATATATAATATACAAAGAAAAAATCCTACTCAACAGCACAAATATTTCTGATACTCACCTAGTCATTTAAACGGGGATGTACGAAATATGCTGGCATTACTTTTTAAGCACAAACAATCGAACAGCATTTTTCAATTTCTTATATATGCGATACATCTTCAATTATTGCTAATTGTTCTCTGATTATGATCTTTCCGTGACTATCGAGTCCTGAAATGCCAACTTTGATAACATTTTCTAAAAAATTCTTTGCATTTATAAGGAAATGAGAAACTCTATTAAATTTCTTGGCATCTGAACGGAACATGCTAATTGCTAATTTTATACATACACGGATATATCTGGAAATTTTATGCATTTAATGAATGAAAATGACTTAGTGTATGTATCATAAAATAGCCTATTTGGAATTATGGATAAAATTAAGATATGACAATTGCTCATGAAGAGATGTGACCCCCCCCCCCTTAAAAAAAGAAGCATAACCCCCTTTAAATGGAGGGCTGGATCCACCCCTGGGCTTGATGCGTAAAATTATGATTGTATTTTTATAACATAAAAAAATTACAATAGTTTAAAGAAACAACAATGGTGAAAACCAAAAACCAAATATAATTTATACGGATGCTACCTGAGAGCAATACAGAGCAATACACTATCATTCTGAATCATTCAGATGAAATATTTCTATCGCAATCCATACAAAAGCTAAACCATCCGTGCACCATCTATCTATCCAGCCAAATTGATAGCCCAAAGAAAGTGTGACATTGGTCCATGAATCACATGATCCATGATATATATGGGACCACTAATAACACACAAGTAGAGTCAAAATGGGAAAAAATAAATAAAAAGGAATTCCTCCTGTAATCTATATCCTGGAGAATTCGAAAAGAGAGTCAATACGCTAAATCAAAAACTCGGTTACCACCCAACAGATTTCAGAAGTGTGAAATAGCGGGATGTTTTTTTGATTTATAGGGAAGACGAAGTAGCATGAAAATGAATTCGATGCAGAATTGTATTCCTTTTTTATATAAAATATGTTTCTATCAAGGAAAACCGACAGAGTTGAAGCCATTCGCTTGATATGTACGTTACTCAAGAAAGTATACACATATATATTTTTAATAAATAGCAAAATAATTACTACACCGAGAAAAAAATTATTGTTGCAATAACAAAATTCCTGTTGAAACATATTTAAACAGAAAGTTTGTTGATCTAAACAAATTTTAATTGGATAACTTTCGGTAAATACAAACATTTTTTTTTTTTGTGTTTTGGTTCAATAAAATTTACCATTTAAAGAGGGTTCAATGGAAATTTTGTTTGAATCAGCAGGAAGAAAGCCATAATATATACGTTACTCAAAAAAGTATATATTTTTTATAAATAGCAAAATAATAACTACACCGAGAAAAAAGTATTTTTGCAATAACAAAATTCTTGTTGAAACATATTTAAAAAGAAAAGTTTGTTGAGCCAAACAAATATTAATTGAAAAAATTTCGGTCAAAAAAACACAGTAATTTTTTGTGTTTTTGTTCAATAAAATTTACTGTTTAAATGCTGTCCAATAGGATTTCTGTTTGGATCGACAGGATGAAAGGATTTGCATAATCTGTACGTTACTCAAAAAAGTATTTTTATTTTATTTTTTTATAAATAACAAAGTAATTATTACACCGAAAAAAATATTGTTGCAATAACAAAATTCCTGTTGAAACATATTTAAATAGAAAATTTTGTTGAGTCAAACAAATTTTAATAAAACTATTGTTGCAATAACAAAATTCCTTTTGAAATATATTTAAAAAAAAATTAATTGGATGAATTTAGGTTAAAAAAAAATGTTTTGGTTCAATAATATTTACTGTTTAAATACTGTCCAATAGGAATTTTGTTTGGACCGACAGGATAAAAGACAGTTGTATGATATATAGGTTACTCAAAGTATTTTTTTTTTTTTTTTAATAGTAAAATAATTACTGAACTGAGAATAAAAGTATTGTTGCAATAACAAAATTCCTGTTAAAACATATTTAAACAGAAAAATTTGTTGAGCCATATAAATTTTAATTCCATAAATCTCGGGAGAAAAAATGTTTTGGTTCAATAAAATTTACTGTTTAAATACGGTCTAATAGGAACTTTGTTTGAACCGACAAGAAATAAGTCCTTTGCTTGATCTGTACGTTACTGAAAAAAGTATTTTTTATAAATAGGAAAATAATTACTATACCGAGAAAAAAAATATTGTTACAATAACAGAATTCCTTTTGAAATATATTTAAACAGAAAATTTTGTTGAGTTAAACAAATTTTAACTGGATAAATTTCGTTTTAAAAACAAAGATGTTTTGGTTCTGTAAAATTTACTGTTTAAATACTGTTAAACAGTAATTTTGTTTGAACTGACAGAAAGAAAGCCATTTGCATAATCTGTACGTTACTCAAAAAAGTATTTATTTTCTTTTTTTTTTTTATAAATAATTTTGTTCAGACAAACAAATTTTAATTGGATAAATCTCGGTAAAGAAAAAAAAATTGTTTTGTTTCAATAAAATTTACTGTTTAAATACGGTCTAACGGGTAAAAAATTTGCTTGAACCGACAGGAAGAAAGCCATTTGCATACGCTACTCAAGAATGTGTATTTTATATAAATAACAAAATAATTAATATACCGAATAAAAGTGTTGTTGCACCAGACAAAGTACAAGCTTAACCATATTTAAAGAGGAATTTTTGTTAATAGGATCAATATCGGTAAAATATTGTTATTGACCCGACTAAAATTTGTTTGGTTCAACAAAATTTTCTTTTAAGCATGGTACAAAAGGAGTTTAGGACAACAATTTCTGTATATTTACTACTTAAATTTTAAGACAAGGTAGCGTGAAAAATCAATTTAATTAATCTTTCTGGGTCTTGTACCCTAATAATTAGGAGATATCGTTACAATTACTGTTATTTTGATTGACATTACCAATATTTTTGTTATTATCTAAATGTAGTAATGATAGTATTTCTTTACATTTACTGTTATCCTTTCATTTACATTTCAGCATTTCGTAATAAAAAATAAAGTTTGCACAAATCTCTGTATTTGTTGCTGAGACTTTCGTTTAGACGTTTAGAGCGCATGTGTTTCATTCATTTAAAAATAGGGTTTCTCTAAATCAATAATTTAATATATATATATATAACCATAAATGAAACATTACCATAACACCAACTTAAACTATGAAATACTGATTAAGTATGTAATAATTAGTTGACAATGAAAGTATTCCCCAACACACTGAATATGGATACCAAAAACTTATTTAAAAGAAGAATAAATTAAATTAAAAATTGAATAAATGAAATTGAATGAATGAAATGAAATTTGTGGAATTTAGACAGAATTTTCAAGTCCCAAATGCCTAAATTCCACAAATAAAATGAGTGGTTTCATCATCATATTAGCCATAACATTGCTAAAGAATATGATTTTGGGACTACCTACTCATAAACATTTAATCAAACCTGTGAAAAAAAAATACAATATTAAAAAGGAAAGAAACCATACCAATGCTATGCAGATAAAACATGAAATATAGTCATAAAGTACAAAATGCATTTGGATTAAAAAATATACCTGTGCACCACATGAACCACACATGAACTCAACCAAACAGAGGGAAAGAATTGCAAAAAATCATTACATGTTGCCAAATTTAGATTTAGAAAATGATTTACTATGTTGCCAGAGTAGATTTTAGAATAATATGAATATTATTGTAAAGTAACAGAAACAATTGTGCTGCCATCTATAAGTGTAAAAAGTGAATATACTCTGAATAAAAATAGTATTGGATTATAATTAATATGTAAAAATTAATCGAAGTACTATCTAAAGATGATAGCAATTAGTTAAATAATAAATAAATGAAATAAATTAATTAATAAATAATAAATAGAATATCCAATTGCATTAAAGTAATGGATGTTTTAATGAATAATTCTATGTTAAAAATAAGATGTAAGATGGAAAATTAATAATTAAAGCAACATAAAAATATATGTACCATGAAATGACATAGCAACTATTAAATAGTTGTGCCAAAAATGCAACATCACATAAATTAAATTAATTTAAAATACTAAGTATTTGAATTAAGATACAAAGGATTTAAAATTAATATTAATTAAATATTGAAATTAATTAGTAACATATAATGTTTCTTCATACAAAGTTAAAAATTAAATACACTTGATATAAGTGGTAAGGGTAGCACGTTTAATAAAATTTAAAACATGTATTATATTAACACTTTAGAAAAGTATACAATATATTAGAAGTTAATATGATATTGTGCACCGCAGGCATTAATCCAAATACATTAGATCAAAAACATACTTAATATTAATGAATATAAATTCATTTAAATTAATTAAATAATGAATATGTAAATATAAATAAATTAATATACATATAAAAATATCACATCACAGTCCATTATAAAATGTGTAATATCAAACGTGTGTGTAAATCAAAATGCCCCTCTTTTTTTAAAATCTAAATTAACCATGCGTTGTTTTCCATGCAACTCCGCCACACACCTCCGCAATCCAACATCTACCCACCAAACCGACCTATTATAATTTATATATATATTGGAAACTTATTATGTCGGATTAATACAGTTTTACTATGGAATTTTCTAAACGGCTTCAAAAGTTCTTCCATGGTCTGTTGTTATATTAATAGTGTATACAAAATTACTATATTCGTTAGATTGTAGATTTTATTTAATTTCAATAAATGACATATTCATTAAATTCCTGTAAACATTACTTTTTGTCACAGCTACTTTTAATTTTTGAAACCGAAAAGTAAATGTTCCCCTGATATTAAAAATAATTTGGACTTGACAGGGTTAAAAATCATGATTTTCCTTTAGCAAAAGACGGAAAAAGCACATCAGTGTATTATTAGTGGATATATTTAAAAACAAAATCTCAAAAATTACTTACAATAAAAGCAGAAATATATCCGAACAGTGTCCATCATCAAAGGGATAGCATCTAAGAGTCCAGAGCGGTCTTATGTGCACTATTCGTATATTTCTAGATTAATCTAAACCCGAAACTGTCGGGTTATATTTGTGCTTGTATTGTAAGGGATTTTTGAGAATTTTTTATATATGTATATACTATTTATACACTGATGAGTCTCTGTCGTCTTTTACTCATATAAAATACAAAGTAAAATTCTTTTAAGAGTAATTTTTCTTCTTGCTTTTTTAATTATTTTTTATACAGTAAGTGTGATTAAGAGCCTATACACTTAGTCACGGAAAGAAACGCTGAAGCTAATGTTAAGTCTATGGGAAGGTTCTAGCGCGATTTCTCGCTCGCATTTGAATATTTTATTTTATTTTTTTTTTTTTTTTTTTTTTTTTTTTTTTTGGTATAGGATAGCTGAGGTCAATCTCCAACGTTGTTAGTTTTTACTTTTTTGGTTTTGGTTCCAGTTATTTTATATAAGGATACTTTCACTTTCAGAACCGGTTCCAACCGTTTCCAAAATTGAAAATGTCCGCTTATAAAAATACTGCAACAAAAATTGAAAAAGTAAAAACTAACAACGTTGGAGATTGACCTCAGCTATCTTATACAAAAAAAAAAAAAAAAAAAAAAAGCATTTAAAAATTTTAAAATGCGAGCGAGAAATCGCGCTAGAACCTTCCCATAGACTTAATATTAGTTTGAGCGTTTCTTCCCGTGACTAGTGTAGGCTCTTAACAAGAGTGACTAGGAGAAAATCATTAGCATGTTATCGACATAATAATGATGAAATTGATCACTTTTTTTCTGATCTGAGTCAGAATATTTGATTATTTATTTTTCTTACTGATGAATCAAATTTATTTCGCAACCGAGAATAAGATTGCATCAATATTTATCCAATTTTTTAATAAATTAAAAATATCTCTGACAACACATGCTTTGGGTAAAAATACTCAATCACTTTATAAAAGGATACTTGATAAAATGACACCACAGAACTCTGCATGACGATTAAAAGTGCAGTGAAAATTCTATATTTTTGTCACCTGATAAAATATAAATAAATTTATAGAATGAGCCTAGGGAAAAAATAGCAATTTTCGACTAAAAATTTAGTCGTGTTTGTAAAGTTATATAGTTTCTTAAAAAAAAAAAAAAAAAAAAAAAAAAAAAAAAAAAAAAAAAAAATCCGTATTTTCTAAGTATGTTAAAGTGTAAATCATCAGTTTATCGGAGTTTTGCTTATATGCGGCAGTTACATTATATCAATCATCAGGGATCTAACCCGGATTTCCCTGGTTACGGAACATACTGCCTGATGTACAGAACATAGGTGAAACCACGGTATCTAGAACTGCCATATGTGAAATCACGGTGTTCTAGATACCTTATGCGGGTGAAATCATTTTTAATTGGAAACTCTAATATATTTTGTTTACGTTTAACATTTTTTAAAGATAATAACACCAAATAATAACACCAACCTCTAATAACACCAAAAAGCAATTTTATAGGAAAGATATCAGTTATGTATTTCAATAAAGTTTCATTTTTTTTTTAAATGGTACTTTTGTATTGCCGCATGCCAGGGATTCATAGCCAAAGAAATCGCCAAAGGTTTTACTAATTACAGCAGTCTTTTTGATTCTGATTATTTCAGTGTTAGTTTGATTGTAATATCTGTTTAACTTGTGTTTTATTTATTTATTCTTTTGCTGAAGTATTTAACTTTGTTATGGAATATTTGCCGGAAACAAATGCTGAATTGTTTACACTATTTTATGTGCAAACGTGTTAATCTTAAAAAAAATAAAAAAATAAAAAATCATGCTAGAAAATTATTTTAAAAACCATAAAAAACGAATAAATTAAGATATAGTTTTCAAATGAATTGCACTTGAAAGTACATTTTTTTTTTCTATTCGACAGCGTAAAAATTGAAATTGTGCGATGTTTAAAAGTTAATAACGATGCAAAAAAGTCAGATTTAGTACTGAGGTCGTTGCCATAATTAATATGACGTCAGCGTTACTCACGGACATGAACATAGTGATCTAGAACATTTTAATGTAAAAGTCATTCTGTAATTTATAAGAAACAACCTTATTTAAATTTCTACAGGCATTTGTATGGGTCATTTCTAGATCCTGATACATTATTTCTTGTTTTCTTAAATCAAGTAGTTTTTTATGCTCTTAGAAGAGTTTTAAATCCCAAAAGCATACTTTTGTTGTAAGTCTTTTGTATATATATATATGCCAGTTCTCCATATTTTTGAGTATCACTGTGCTCAACTAGCAACATTCGCTTTATTCAATGCGGAAAGGCTGAGATTAAATGAGACAAAGATTATTGACGGATTTTTTTTCTATACGCAGAAGTATAAAATTTGCAGATATTGCTGTTTAAGGTTATGGAAATGAATATATTTTTTAAATTGTCATTTAAGTCCATTTCATCATAATTTATAATCCATACCTTCATGATAATGACTTTCTCCAGAAATTTGACTTAAAACTTTGACAACATAAAAAAATATCTTTATAGAAAAATGAGAAATATTAATTGTTTTCTTTGAGTAAGAAGATCTTAGACTAACTTGCCTTTACAAATAAAACTGACTTTCTGAATATATCGGAGAATAGTATCACACATATAAAAAAATATATTCACTCTCTACAAAAGCCAATATATATATATATATATATATATATATATATATATTTGTGAGCATTGAACAAATTAGTTATTTTGATCATTTAAGAATAATTAAAACAAATAAATAATATGATATATAGTCATTAATGACAAAATGCATAGTGTATAAAGCATCAGAAATAATAATAACTCAAAATACCAGGAAGGCACAAGCTATGGAACAAACACAAGCCAAAAGTAATATATCCCGAAATAGGGCGAGAGAATCTAATATGCTGAATCACGAATTCGGGAACCGCCTTTCTGTTTTGTGAAGGCTAAAATAATAGCAAATTTGTCTTGATTTATAGGAAATGGGAAAAAATCATTTTATTGCTGATGATATTTTCGAGTTGATACATGAAATGATTTCTAAGAAGTTTGCTTTACTGGAGTTAGGATATAATTTTGAACGAGAAGAATGGCTGCTCAAATCAATCTTCTCAAATTCTTTGAAAAAAGTTTTAAAATATTTTGATTTGTAATTGGGAATCGCCTTTCTGTTTTGTGAAAACTAAAATAATAGCAAATTTGGCTTGATTTGTAGGAAATGGGAAAAAATCCTTTTATTGCAGATGATATTTTCGAGTTTACATGAAATGATTTCTAAGAAGTTTGCTTTACTGGAGTAGAATATAATTATGAACAAGAAAAAATAATGGCTGCTCAAAAATCAATCTTGTGAAATTCTTTGAAAAAAGTTTTGAAATATTTTGATTCCAATTCGGGAACCGTCTTTCAGTTTTGTGAAAGCTAAAATAATAGCAAATTTGTCTTGATTTTTATAGGAAATGGGAAAAAATCTTTTATTGCAGATGATATTTTGGAGTTTATACATGAAATGATTTCTAAGAAGTTTGCTTTACTGGAGTAGGATATAATTTTGAACGAGAAAAAAGAATAGCTGCTCAAATCAATCTTGTGAAATTCTTTGAAAAAAAGTTTTTAAATATTTTGATTCTTAATCGGGAACTAAATTTCTTTTTTGTGAAAGCTAAAATAATAGATAATTTGTCTTAATTTGTAGGAAATGAGAAAAATCATTTTATTGCAGATGATATTTTCGAGTTGATACATGAAATGAGTTTTAAGAAGTTTGCTTTACTGGTGTAGGGTATAATTTTGAACGAGAAGAATGGCTGCTCAAATCAATCTTGCCAAATTCTTTCAAAAAAGTTTTAAAATATTTTGATTCGTAATCGGAAATCGCCTTTCTGTTTTGTGAAAGCTAAAATAATAGCAAATTTGTCTTGATTTGTAGAAATGGGAAAAAATCCTTTTATTGCAGATGATATTTTCAAATTGATACATGAAATTATTTCTAAGAAGTTTGCTTTACTGGTGTAGGATATAATTTTGAACGAGAAGAATGGCTGCTCAAATCAATCTTCTCAAATTCTTTGAAAAAAGTTTAAAAATATTTTGATTCGTAATTGGGAATCGCCTTTCTGTTTTGTGAAAGCTAAAATAATAGCAAATTTGGCTTGATTTGTAGGAAATGGGAAAAAATCCTTTTATTGCAGATGATATTTTCGAATTGATACATGAAATTATTTCTAAGAAGTTTGCTTTACTGGAGTAGGGATATAATTTTGAACGAGAAAAAATAATGTCTTCTCTAATCAAACTTGTGAAATTTTATGAAAAAGTTTAAAAATATTTTGATTCGGAAATCGGGAGCGACTTTCAGTTTTATGTACTTATTGATGGCTAAAATAGTAGACAAAATCTTTGATCGCATATACTGTTTCTGATGTTAACATCCTTCTTTTTCAAAAGTATTCTCAGAGAAAAAAAAAATATAAAAAGAAGCTCAATTCACTTAAATCTATATATATGTAGTTTAATTGACAAGCGATAAAAATAATTACTGCAGACGATATATTCTAGTTGATAGAAAAAGTTATTTTTAGGAAGTTTGTTTTGTTAGAAGAGGGTATGACTTTCAGCAACAACAACAACAACAACAACAACAATAATGTTTGCAATGAACAATATTTCCAAATTCTTTGAAAAATGAAGCTTTTTGAAAAAAATATTTTAGTTTAATTTAGTTTTTTAAATTATTTATTTATAGCTTATTGCAATTCAGCATTTAATTCAATTAGGAATTCAATGAATGAATTCAACAAGGAATGTTGTATATTTAACACAATGTTTTATCAAGCCTTTTTAGGTGCGTTCGTAATTATATAAATATGTAGCATCTATAGTCGTCGTCTGGTCTGTCCGTCTATCCGTCTGAGCGCAAAAACTACCCAACCGAGTGGTTTGAAATTTAATATATATATAATCGTTGCAGAATTTGGTCGAGTCATTTCAAATTTTATGAAAGTGGAATCAAAACTTAAAAAGATATTAATAAAGTTTAAAGTTTATTTGTGTTAACTTAAAAAGTTTTCTTCATTCTGATAAATAATGATATCCCGTGATAGCTAATGATTCTATGTCGTCATGGTGATTACGTCCTATTTAAGATGGAGTCGTATTATTTCCGTATTACTAAATTTTGAAACCGAATTTGTATATTAAAATTCTTTAATCATAGCTATCCTATAATCTATACCGACAGTTTTTTGGATAGATGTTTCCGGAGAAATAGATATTAAATGGAAAAATAGTCTAAATATGGATTTTCAAGTTCTGAAATTTTCAAAGCTAGGCTTAAGTTTCCGATTGGAATTTTCATTAAATGTCAACAAAAGATAAAATGTTGCTCACTTAAAATGTACTTATTTTATTACGGAAATTAATCATATCATAATAACAGACGATGTAATTCCTTTCACTGAAATAATAACGATGATCTTTTTTTACATTATTTTGTTTTGGATATTTGCGCATAATATAATTTTAATGTAACAGAATTGTTATTAATTGTTTGTAAAAGTGTATTGGAACCTAATTTCATAAAATAAAATTAATATCTGTAATGTGAAAATCTACACGTAAAATAAATTTTGTATTCATACATTTTTCCATAAGAGTGCAACAGCTGTTTCACCGAGATCGGAATATTTATAAAACTAGTTATAGTACGAACGCACCTCATTTGTCACGTTTGACGTAAATTTCCAACTTATTTCTATCGGTTTTCTGGAGTAAAAAAATTGCGATATTTCAGACATTTCAAGTGTCTGAAATTAAGACACTTACAAGTGTCTTAAAAATTAAGACACTTTAAAGTTCCTATTTTTTTTAACCATCCATTTCAGACACTTATATGTCTGAATTTCAGACATTTCAGTTTACAGTGCACTTAATTTTCAATACCGAACATTAATACACATATAAAATTTCCATGGCAATTTGAGTATATGTACAGTAATTACAGCACAGACAGACCTAATTAATGAACACTTTTTAACTATGTTGAAAAGTGTTAAAAGCAAAACAAATAAAAGAAATTTAGTCAGATCTTTTGATAAGGGACTCAAAAGTAATCTTAACCTTCTGAGTATGGTCTGATTATTTACCAGAGTTAGAGTACGGACAGACTGCAGACAGACAGACAGACTGACAAGCCGAATTCATAAACACTTTTCGACTGTGTTGGAAAATGTTAAAAAATAAAACAAATTCAGTCAGATCTTTTGATAAGAGACGCAAAAGTAATCTCAACCCTATGAGTATAATTTGAGTATATTTACGGTAGTTAGAGTACGGACAGAAGACACACAGACAGAAAGACATACAGGCAGAGAAACCGAAGTCAAAACACTTTTCAACTATGTTGGAAAGTGTTAAAAAGTAAAGCAAATAAAATAAATCCAGTCAGATCGTTTGATATGGATCTCAAAAGTAATCTCATCCCTCTGAGTATATAATCTGAGTATATTTACGAGAGTTAGAATACGGATAGACGGCAGACAGACAGAGATACAAACAGAGAGACAAACAGAATTCATAAACACTTTTCAACTATTTTGGAAAGTGTTAAAAAGGAAAACAAATAAAACAAATTCAGTCAGATCTTTCGATAAGGGATCAAAAGTAATCTCATCCCTCTGAGTATAATCTGAGTATATTTACGAGGGTTAGAGTATGGACAGATAGACAGACAGACATACAAATGGACAAACCGAATTGATAAACACTTTTTAACTATGTTGGAAAGTGTTAAAAAACAAAAAAAATAAACAAATTCAATCAGATCTTTTGATAAGGGGCTCAAAAGTAATATCAGTCCTTTGACTATAATCTGAATATATGTACAAGAGTTAGAGTACGGACAGGTGGCAGACAGACAGATGGACAGACATACAGACGGACAAACATACAGACAGATAAACCGAATTCATAAACACTTTTTAACTATTTTGGAAATTGTTAAAAAGCAAAACAAATAAAACAAATTCAGTTACATCTTTTGGTAAGGGACTCGGAAGGAATCTCAGCCCTCTGAGTATAATCTGAATATATTTACGAGAGTTAGAGTACGGACAGACGGCAGACAGACAGACAAACTATGAATTCATAAACACTTTTCAACTATGTTGGAAAATGTTAATAAAAAACAAAACAAATATGACAAATTCAATCAGATCTTTTTATAAGGGGCTCAAAAGTAATCTCAGTGAGTATAATCTGAGTGTATTTACGAAAGTTAGAGTATGGACAGACGGCAGACAGACAGACATACAGGCATGCAGACGGACAAACCGAATTCATGAATACTTTTCAACTGCGTTGGAAAGTGCTAATAAAAAGCTAAACAAATAAAACAAATTCAGTCAGATCTTTTGATAAGGGGCTCAAAAGTAATCTCAGCCCTCCACATTCGTTCTTTCATTAATCAGAGTCTTGGTATATTTTTGATTAATGCGCTCAACTGACATCTCATTTCCTACTCTGCAACACCCAGAGACGTTTGATTGGAAACGGACTCAACAGGACTGAATCCCACCTCTTCGAAATCGTACGCAGTGCATTCAAACTGATGGGGGAAAGGGAATAAATAATCCCCCATTCGCACCCCCTTTCTTTCGAGCATTATATATTTTTTTTTTTGTCTTCAAATATTCTGTACGATTTGTCATGATCAAATTGAAACCGTGAAGTATTTTTTTCGATCTTCAGTTTGATCTGAACAGCCTGTGTGTCGAAGGAAGTAGGACTTAGATAAAGAAATGCTTTCATGTTTGTCTTATGTTCGAGGTGTCTGGAAAGTTAATTACTTTGGGATAGAAAAATAATCTAATTATCATTAAGAAAAGTAGCTGCTATTTTTTATTTGGACTTCTACTTAATCTATCAAATTCATTTCGACGACAGCTAGGATGAGTTTTTTGAAAGAGAAGCGAGTTCCAAGAAGTTTTTCTCTCGCACGAAACATTGATTTTTCAATAAAGCGTTAATGTACTCCAAGTATTCAATGCTGCTTAAAAGGATAAATTATTAATTCCAAGAAAAAGTATTTCCTTTCCTGCTGAATGGTGTTTACTGGAATTTATTATCATTCCATAAATATTCCTTTAATTTCGTAGTTTGGAGCCAACTTGCAAGGCTTCGCGAAATAAGAAATCTACTAAAAATTGTTAATACCTAAAAAAATAACTTTCTTTTCTGTTGTATGGTGTTCACGTGAATTTGTTATCATTCCACTAATATTTATTTCATATTTTATTATGGGATTATGCTGTACACTGAAGGAAAAAAAAAACAGACAAATGTTTCTTAATCTACGAAATAATAATATAACCACGAACAAAAATTAACAATAACCTCTACCGAGTTACCCATGATTACGAAAAGAGTTCTTTATTTTCAGAAACCCTTGAAAACAATATATTTTTGAGATTTAAAGAAACATTAAAAAAAAAAAAATCTTTCTGCCACTAATTTTCGGAACTGTTTCCGAGGGCTTTTTACAGTGTATTGATCAGTTTTTTCAACCTAAATATCTATTTTTAGGCTGCTTCCAGTTCTCAATTAAACATTTTTAGCTACGAAATTGAATTTATACATGCAAGGGTAACAGAATATTATTAACAGAATAAGGCAGTTGATTTATAATGTTTGTCTGTAAAATATGTTTTTTGAGCATGAAAATGTCTACTTGATAATGGATAGCATTCGAAAAACCTATATCAACCCATTAATTGCCAAAACTATGTGGGCGGAGTCTTCGATATTTTTACTGAAATCCGTTTCAATATTTGGTAACTTTAATAGCAAAGTTTTTGTCATTATATAAAGTATTTTTTAACCTATTAAAATAGTGGTGACTAGGCAGGTTTTTTTTTTTTTATCATACACTTTTATTTTGAATATTGACAACTATAGGTATACTCGTGGTTGGCTGCGAATGGGTTAAGAATTTGAGAAAACTAATAGATACACTATAAAAACTACTCGGAAACGTTTGTGTAAATCAGTAGTGGCAAAAAAAAAAAAAAATAATAATAATCTTGTTTACCTGTACATGAACTGTTTGTCTTCAACGTATTATCACCTTTAAAATTTGTAATTACGAGTATCTTACTCCATTGCACCATCTATATAGGAATATTTCGGCTGGTTTAACCCTTTTTATCCTGACGGTACTTATAAGTACCACTTTAACCCCTTCGCGACGAACGTCTTTTACAGAATTTTTAATCTGTTACCACCAGTTTTTCAAATGAGAAATTTTCACCTAATTGAATCGCAAAAATGCTATAATTAGTTAAGGAAAACTTTACAAAAAAAATAACTGGTGGGAATAATCGAGGATTCTGAGCATCTAAAAAGTAGCTGGAAAATTAATTCAGGATATAAAGGGTTAAGTGCAAATGCAAATACAAAACAAGAATTTGCTCTATATAAAGGTATGCTTTTGGAATCACTTCAAGAAATTATATGCTAATTGTTATCCTAACTCATTTTATGAAAATAAGGCTGGTGATACTTGTTTGAACGATTAATTACAATCTCATCCACATATATGAAAAATAGATGTAGAAAGAATTAACTACTAAGAACACAGGTTAATGAGACATCAATTTGCAAATGACGCAGTGACGCTTTTTTCCTTAAAGTGTATATTTTTATCGTAAGTCAGATGATGACTGATTTTGATCTGATATTACTTGACATAACGCTGAAATATAGGGTGACAAAATATATCTCGGACAGACATTTTAGTTTATAATTATTTTAATAACCAGCGAAATTAAAATTAGAATGCTAATATAGACAATATATAGATCCATGACTTACTGAGATACTACAAGTTTCCGAATGAATACTTTTCGTTTTTATATGAAAGCGAAATTTTTTGATAAAATTTTCAGCAACGAGACACAACTCATCTCCTGGTATTTTTTCCATTCCTCTTGGAAAAATTCTTTCAGCGACTCGAAACGTCTAGGCGATTTAGAACAAACTCTCCTCTGTAAGCTGATCCATCGGAATTACCAATTTGTCTGATATCTTATGGAGAATATACAGGAGTCATTATTTTGCTCTTAAGAAGTTTGTTTAATGTGACTTTACCATTTCTGTACTTTTTTTTTCTTGTTTGCAGAAAAATCATTTTGCTGGAGAATCCGTTTTGCATTTCAAAAGTACTCTTCAAGCCAGAAATGCAAAACACTTTTAAACGTGTTTACTTTTAACTGTACGTTTGATGGTTGATTTTGACAAGAGAATCAACAAAAGCAGGAGGTGTTTGGCAGTTGAGAACAAATCCCAATCCAAACCATAACTGAATGAAACTTTTGCCGTTTTTCGATAACGGCTGATGGACTACGAGCATACTTCGATCCAATTCAATTGCTGTGTCAATTGTAGACCAGCTCGATTTGCAAAATTTTGAAAAACATTTTACCATTGTTCATGAGCGGGTCCGCTTTACTGGTGATATCCATTTTTGAATAATTACTTTTTAGTTGGCTACTGAGAGATTCTTGCATTATTTCATTTTCTTAGACTAGTGTCCAAGGAAATTTTTCGGAATTTTTTGAACCATCCCCCGGTTGGTATTCCACTTTTTGCAACATTTTTCATTGAAACTTTCGGAATGCGTCCAATTCTCTTTACTGTCACTTTACGTTTCCTATAAATGCTAGCTGTTTTTTTTTTTTTTTTTTTTTTTTTTTTTTTTTTTTTTTTTTACCACGACCTGGTCTGATTGTATTTTTATAAGAGACCAGTATCACACATCTTAAATAATCTGTTATAGTGAGGTCTGGTGTTTATTTCTCATGTAAATATATTAAAATTTTATTGGTTGAGTTTAGTAGTGCTCTTTACTTTTAATTTGTACATTATCTAGGTTATTTTTTGTCATCCTAGACTACAAATAAAATGAATTTAAAATATAGTAGTTACTCTATAACGGTTGGTTTCAACCAATTTTTTTTTAATCTACATTAATTATTTAAATCACTTTCTCTACATTTATTTAAAAGCACTCTTTTTTCTTCTGTTTCTAATAAAAATTTAAATAAATAAAAGTAATTGTAATAATAATAATAAAATCAGTTTTTATTTTTTCTTCTTTCTTTTTCTTTTTGCAAAGTAAATTCAACGTTTATAGTCTAGCTTTGCTTCCTGTTTTCAAATACGAAAGATAAATAGCAGGGAGGGAGGTTTCTCAGTAAAAGACCACACATAGTGTATTGGGCAGTCGTGTACGTTTTCTCCCATACCCTTGAATCATGTGTTGTAGTCACCTAGTCTAGTTTTGGTTAAAAGAAAGACCGTCCGCCCTGTATAGGAATTACGTTATCTTATGAGTGTACTATATACGCAATTAGGCTTTGTAAGCTTACGACAGGCTTCAGTGGGCTCTGCTATCAGGCGGATAGCTGGCGCCTAGGTCAACAGAGGCTCACAGGACCCCCTTCAGCACACGCCATGGGGGTGAAACATGGCTGCCTTCCCCCATGAAGCGGCTGGCAGGGTGGAACGACAGGCTGGTGCCTTCAAGGAGAGTCCATTTTCCCTTTTGTTTCCATTCCCGTACCCCTGGCAGAGTGGATCGGTCCCGTTTTTCAAGCAGCACGGGAGAATGAATGTTTACGACACTTGTTGCTTGGCCAAGAGACCTGTCGTTTGACTCGTAAAAAAAATTCGACTTATTACGGGGCTCGAAGACTGGCCTGTGGGCTGGATCGCGAAGTTGTTGAAGGCGGACAGGTTTCTGGAAGATTTTTTTTTGAGAGTGGGGCATTGATGGCCCTACATTAATTATCCTAAATCATGAGGTTATGATGAAAAGAGGCTATAAGGGCATTTTCGAAGTAAGGATCTGTATCTGATAGAGGGCGAATGAAAAGAAAATATGTTTGACCCATCATGTAGTAGCGGCGTTCCTAGAAAAAGTGTTGTCTTGTGTTGACTTCTTAAGCGGCGGTTGTTATTGATGCCTTGACGAAAAATGAATTAATGATTAGACGAGCATCATTTCTGGAAATGGGGCATTATTAATCCTAGACTAAGAAGGCTGGTGTGACTAGCTGAGTAGACTTGCCCGCTTTACAAGGTATCGGTGATGTGACGACGTTTTGAATCGGGAATAAATCAAAATCTCCAAGTGATGTATGGAGTAACGGTGTTGACTCGTAGAGGCAGCTGAAAAGAATAGGTTGATAAAAAAAAAAAAAAAAAGAGATTATGGCAGACTAACATGTATGCAAAGAAGTGTGCCCACATTGACGGTAGTAAATATCAAAGTATATTGTAAGTAACCCATATTTCTTCTTTATTACATGTTGTCTACTGTTGTAATATTTATAAATACCTGGAGAAACAAAAAAATATAATTATTGGTATTTTAAGATGATTAACATGTAACCTGTTTTTTTTATGATTGAACGACATTTGAATTGCTGGTTTGTTAATAGTTTAAGATTTATGATATTTAATTGAAAATTAATCAATAACTAAATTTTGAAAAGTTGATCCATCTTTAAATCATGGTATTGTGGTAATTTTAGGGACTTTGCTGCTTAATGTAAAGTGTTATTATAAGTAATTTCAGTATTTTTTTTTTTTTGATCAACTTTGTTATTGTGTTATTATTATATTTTGTTTGAGAACTACCTTACTTTTATAAATTTTAATTATTCAAATAAAGAAAGTTTTTGTTTATTCTCAAATATGGTATGTTTTTTCTTTATATATAATTTTTAAATAATTAATATTTTTATAATTACAACATACCTTTAAGAAGGAGTTAATCTCTCTGTAAGTGTGATTAAAAATATGAAAGCTATAATTTTGCTAAATTAATACTTTTAAATTTCTTAAATCTAAAATTCATAGCAATAGTTTAAATGAACATTAATTGGGGTTTACGTAAGGTTATTAGATGTAATTATTGTTCCTATCTCAGTATTGAATATACTGATAATTGTTGCTAAAGTAAAATTAAATCTAATTTTATAATTGATTAATTTAATTTTTAATTATCCTTTCTTTAAAGTATTATTCAAAACAAACAACAAAATGGTTGTTTTTTAACAAAAAAAAAAAGGGTTTTCAGTTATTTTATACCACTATACGATTCTTGGCTAACCGATCTGATCTTGTTCAGAATCTCCATTGTTGTTCTAAAATTTTAGTACATCATCATATCCCTATTCTATTAACGGATTTAACTCTTTCTCCTTTTGGTCCTCATATTGGAGGAATTTCAGGTTGTCTGCATTTTTCCAAATTATATGATGATTACACTTTTGTTAATTTAATGTGTATGGAGATTTGAGCTTGATCGGGTTGGAGTGGAGTTGGGTGTTCTTTATGCAATTCAGTATGCTACTTGATTTAGAAATCTGTTGCCCCTTACTACATTTAATATTGTCTTAAAATGACGAGTTCAAAATTATCATTGTTGTATTAACCTATTCGGATTCTTAAGTTTTGATATTTTGATTAGTTTAATATATTTTGCTACCTTTTCCATGGCAACAGATTTCAGTGGAGCTAATCAGGGTATACTTATTTTTTTTCTAAATATTTAATTGTCAAGTGAAGATTGAGTAATAAATGAGCTTTTTAAGTTTAAGTAAGTTGTGTTTTAGAAAGAACCCCTAAACCCACAACAAATGGAGCCGTAACAATTCGGTCTCTGGGTTATTGATTTTTTTTTACTTGTATGTATTTATGTATCAAAGAGCAACTGGGTGTTTTTGCAATTAAAATTTTATTTATATGTTCAAGTGTAAAAAGAGGTCTAGGCTCTCTCTCTGTGCTAGTAAGCTACAATTCCCAGTCAAAATTATGTCTTGTGAGCATAACCTTTTCTTATTTACAAAAAGCATAGTCCTGTACTTAAGTTTTATGTATTTATAAGGTTTTCCTTTCCCCTCTCTTTTTCTCATTTTTAAGTTGTCCCCCCCCCCTTTTTTCATTTTTTTTTGGTTTGTTTGTCATTTTCTAACTCTAACTATGGCTGATAAGCACTCGGAAGCAATTGCCACTATTCAGCGAAAAAATGCTTTAGTGGATAATTTGTCTAATATTCCCCCATTCAATGGAGAGGCCAGCTCAGTCTGCTTCTCAGATTTTTCTGAGAAATTTGAGAGTTTTTCAAAATTATTCGACTGGACTGAGGAGGAAAAGAAGTTTGTTTTACTTGCTAGACTTTCAGGAGCTGCTTCTAGGCGAATAAAAATTCACAAAGCGAAAACATCTGATGAGCTATTAAAAATCTTAAAAGAGAGTTATACTTCACAGGCCACACCAGATGTTGCCCTCAGTCATTTTTTAAATTTTAAACAGCCACCCAATATGAGTGTTCAGGAGTTTTATGACAAGGCATATGATATGTCATTAAGAGCCCTTGTAATTGAAGGTATCCAGGGTGAAGTAGTCGATAAAAGCCGAACGGCTCTACTACACTCCATGCTGTTGAGCAATCTTACACCAGAAGTGCGAAAGGGGGTAATTGCGAGAAATCCACAATCCCCAGAAGAAGTTCTCAAAATTGCACTTCTGGAAGAAAAAGCTTATAGAAGCATTAACCCTTTTTACAACCACCGCGAGGAAATTCTCAACCCAAATTTAACCCAAAACCTACCCTGTGCTGCAGTTTTTCAGCAAGATAGCTCACAAAAGAAGGAGATAGACCAGCTGAAATCACAAATTGATGTTTTAGCAGCAAAGATAGACAGTTTAGTTGATCTTAGGGCTAGGGATATGCAGGAAAATAACCAGGAAGTAAGACCCGTAACCTGCTATAGGTGTTCCGTACAAGGCCACTATGCCAGAGATTGTCCACTAAATTTTGTCGATTATAATTTTAGAAGGGGAGGTGGTCAAAATTTCAGGAGCCGTGGGCAAAATTATAGAAACAGAGGTGAAAATCCTAGAGGGAACCACAATCAGCGAGGCGGATATAGGGGAAGAAGAGGTGGTTATTACCAAAACAATAGGAGCACAGCTGCGAACAGAAATGAAGTGCAGACGGTAAATAACACCCCAGTAGCTAACAGTGAAAGTGAGGCTTTAAACTATTAGTGGCCGGATCAGATGTGGTCAACTCGATCCCCCACAGGCCCCTGGACCCCCCAACTGTGTATAGTATGTTTCAGCCCCAATCGTATACATTACCAACTGCAAGAATTTACATAAATAAAGTTTGCCTGAATGCATTATGTGACACTGGTTCTGCAATTAATCTCCTGAGTGGTACGGATTGTAACTATTTAGAGAATTTTGAAACGGAGAATTGCAATATCCCCATTATGACTGTCACCGGTGAGAAAGTTCACCTAAATAAGAAAGTATTTTTAAAATTTGTTTTTGATAATGTTCAATGTCAAGCTGAATTCTATGTAGTGGAAGGTAAATTAGCAGAGGAATTTAATATGATTTTGGGAATGCCATTTTTGAAAGAGTACCGGGCAAGTATAAATTGTGATACAAATGCTGTCGCTCTTAAAGTGCCAGTTTCAGGCCAATGTAAACAAAGCGTAGAAACCCCAAGTAATACTTCAGGGTGTAATACTTGTCTTGCTACTAATTCTGTAAATATTTCTAACTCTGTATATAGTGTAAATTCTAATAATAATTGTATAAATAATGATTGTGTTAAAAATAATTCTGTAAATATAAAATGTGTCAACAAAGTAGGGGAGAATTCAAAAAGTAGTAATGCAAATAGCCCTCCTGAAAATTGTGCATGTGAGAAAGTTCATGACTCAGTTAATATTGAAAATGGGAATCATAGTAGTGAAAATATGGTAGTTCAGGACCCGCAGTTGAGTAATATGAGAAAAGGTGTTGAGATAGTCATTCAAACTGAGTCAGATAAGGAAGTTGAAAGTGTTGAGCAGAACTTTTGCATGCAAACAACATCAGGCGGTAGCTCTGAGGGTAATAACACTGAAAATTTTTCAAGTATTCAAAGTGTCGACAACATTCTTTCAGCAGCGAGTCAGGTAACTCAGGGTAATTTAGCTGAAGAGACTACTGAAATTTGTAATATTGATGAAAGTGAAGATTTGGTAAGTATAGAGGATAAGGTACCTGAAGTCGAGGAGGAGAGCAATGAAGATAGCAGTAGTGATAAAACCAATAAAAATAAAAATATAAGTTTCGCTGTGTTATGTAGCAAAATTTCAATTCCCCCGCAGTCAAAAATGTTAGCCCAGGTTAAAAGTTATAAGGAAAATTTTATTAAGGAAAATGATATTGTTATGTTAGAACCTTTGGCGAAAAATTTAAATCAAGGTCTCCTTACCTCCAGAGCCATTTGCACTAAAGAACATGGCCTATATATCTCATTTGCAAATTTTTCAGACAATAGTATTCATTTAAATAAAGGAACCTTTGTTGCCAAAATTCAAAAATGTGTAGACCAGTCAAATATACCCGTAACTAAAAATAACCTTACTTGCAATGTAAATTTGGCCCCTCCAATTGGTGACTTTGATCACGCTGATCTCACTTGGAGCTCAGAAATTAATTTAGATCATTTAGAACCCCCATTAAAACTTAAAATGCAAAATTTTCTAGACAAAAACAAAGATGTATTTGCAGCATCGGTCTTAGATTTACCCGGCTGTGATACAATCCCGCATGAAATTAACTTAACTTCAAATAAACCAGTTAAAGGCAAAGCTTATAGAGTCCCCTACAAACTACGTCAAGAAATGGAAGACCAACTTAATACTTTGTTACAGGCGGACATAATTTCCCCTTCCATGTCTGAATTTGCTTCTCCGGTTATTCTGGTTCGGAAATCAGATGGTTCCTATCGACTTGCTGTTGACTACAGAAGATTAAATAAAAATCTTGTTAAAGATGCTTACCCAATACCTAACATTACCGACTCTGTTGATGCTTTAAGTGGGGCTAAATTTTTTTCAACGCTAGATTTAACTAGTGGGTTTTTTCAACAGGTTATTCGCCCAGAGGATAGGCATAAAACTGCAATAATCACCCACAAGGGACTTTTTGAGTGGACCCGTAACTGTTTTGGGCTCTCAAATTCAGGTAACAGTTTCCAAAGACTTATGAATGCTATTTTCGGTGATTTAGGCAATCTTGGAATTCTTGTTTATATCGACGACATTGTAATTGCCTCCTGTGATGTTAATTCTCATTTTGAGAAGCTTAACATGGTCTTTGATAGGTTAAGACTGCATAAACTTAAACTTAAGCCCAGTAAATGCACTTTCCTTTCGAATAAAATACAATATCTAGGTTTTGAGATTTGTAGTGGCCAAGTATCACCTATCAATAAAAATATTGCCGTAATAGAAAATTTTAAACCTCCAACTACCCGAAAGGCTGTTAGGTCATTCATTGGAACTCTATCCTTTTATAGGAGATTTATACCAGATTTTACTAAGAGAGCTAAAAATCTAATCAACTTAACGAAAGAGACAGGAAAATTTTCGTGGAATGAAGATGCACAGAAAGAATTTGAAGACCTTAAAATGGCTCTTATTTCAAAACCATGTCTTGCACTCCCTGATTTTGAGAAAGAATTCCACTTATATAGTGATGCCAGTGGCGAAGCATTAGGGGCAGTGTTATCACAATTAGATGAAAATAACATGCTCCATCCTGTTGCCTTTGCCAGCAGAAAATTGAAAGATGCTGAGACCCGCTACTCCACCACTGAAAGGGAATTACTAGCTTTAGTTTGGGCTACTGCCCACTTTAAATGTTACATTGCTAATACCCATTTTTTCATCTATACAGACCATGCACCTCTAACATTTATGTTAAAAATTCACGACCCTACATCTCGCATGGCTAAATGGATCTGCACTCTCTCAGACTTTAATTTTACAATCAAGTTTGTTAAAGGTAAGTGTAACAGTGTCGCAGATTTCCTTTCGAGGTATGTCAACAATGATAACTCCAATGATACTGTTAATTGTAATTTTTGTATACAAGTCGAAAAGGAAGTTACTTTTATGCCTCATTCTAATCTACTTGAAAAAATTGGTGAATTACAAAAATCAGACAAGAAATGCTGCGAGATTGCAAGAAAACTAGACCAAGGTGTAGAAATTGCTCCTAAATACATGAAATTTTTTTTTAGAGATGACATTTTAGTTTGTGAGGATACAAGGGAGTCAGCTATTTTGAATAAATCTGTAAAGTTAGTCGTGCCAAAAGAATTGGTTACTCAAGTTTTTGCACTAACACATGAGTCCCTAGCGGCTTGTCATCAAGCCTTTCAAAAGACCATTGATCGCATTCGTGAGCACTTCTATTGGCCAGGAATGTCGTCAGATGTCAAGCATCTAGTGGAGTCATGTATTAGTTGCCAGCAGAAGCGAGCTTATAGAGCGAACCAGCTCGCCCCTCTACAACGTATGCCGACCCCCCAGTTTCCCATGAACAAGGTTCATTTGGATCTCATTGGACCCTTACCGCAAACTTTTTCGGGAAATAAGTATATTGTCGCATATATAGATTCATTTACTAAGTGGCCAGAAGCATATGCGGTTAGTTCAACCACTTCAGATGTCATTGCGGACACTTTAGCTGACTTCATCTCACGCTACGGAGCACCCTGTTTTATTACGACGGACAACGCGAAGAATCTAATTTCAGATGCGATAGAGCACGTATATAAAATGTTTGGTATTAAACATATTAAGACCTCATCTTATCACCCGGCTGGCAACTCGCAAGTGGAGAGACAGAATCGTACTCTTAAAAATGCACTTTGTCACATAGTCAACCAAAACCAATCTGACTGGGACACTAAACTCAAATTTGCACTACTAGCTATGCGTTCAGCTGTCCACTCTTCAACTAAACTTAGCCCAGCTGCAGTTATGTATGGCAGAAATATGAATCTACCATATAATCTCTTTTCTCAACCACCTTCTTTTAATTATAATGATGCACCCTCTTTTTGCGAACTCTTAATCCCAGCTCTTCAAAAAGTATACACTGAAGTACATAGTAATTTAATTAAAGTTTCTGAGCAGCAGGAAAAATACCATGAAAAGACAGCTGTTGATAAAAATTTTAAAATAGGAGATCTTGTGTGGTTATTTACACCCACAGTCGCCCCTGGTAATACAAAAAAATTAAGCAAGCAAAATAATGGTCCTTTTACTATAATTGAGAAGCTAAATGAGGTTAATTTTAAAATAGCGCTAGTTGCTAATCCCAAAAATTGTCAGGTTGTCCATGTTGACAGGTTATCTTCTTTCAAAGACAGACTCCCCATCTGGTCCAGTGAACCAAAACAAACAATTGGCCTGGGATCGACTGAAAACGTGACCATCGATTCACCACACCAACCGCGCGATTCTCCTCCTGTACGCAGATGCAAGCGTAACCGATTCATTCCCTGGGCACCATATGATAGTAACCGCGCACCAGCAGTAGTGAACGTCAACAATAGCGAAACTCCGGTAGCGCCAGAAGTGGAGGAAACAGACAGCGACGCGACTGAAATCATAAATCCCTCTCCCCCACCTCCCATTTCTCCGGAGGTTGCAGCGGCAGAGAATAACGAGATGTGCGTAAATAAAAATTTAGCAACGGCAGAAGGCAGCGAGATGCGCGTAGGTAAAAATTCAGCCACGGCAGAAAGCAGTTCAGCTGCTGCGCACAGCGATTCGCGCAGGTCTCGTTCATCGATTCGTCCAGCTGCTAAATCGAATAGAAGTAGTCGTTCAATATCGATTTCTAGAACCAACTATTCGCTACGGGATAGAAGAGACCGTCCGAGTTATAAATACTAACTATTTTTTTTCGTTATTCAGGCATTTTTATCAATTTTACCTTGTTTATTTGTATTTATTTATAGTTTAGTTAATGTGTATGTATATTTAATTATTTTCTTGGGCATTTTAAAACGGAACTTAGTTTTTCTAGCGTATTAAAGGTTTGTTTTGGTTGTGTGTTGATACTTTCATGTAGGCATTTTTAACCCTTTTTATGCCTATACTTAAGGTTTTTGTCTGTTTTATGGTAGATTATGGGGTATGTACCCGTCCGCACCCCGTTTTCGTAGATTTTGGGTGTATTTTTGCAAAAAAAAAAAAAAAAAAAAAAAAAAAAAAAACGAATGTAATTTTTGTTACTTTAAAATTTTGTTTTAGGATGTTGTGTTTTGTATGCCCTTTTGCCGAGGTAGATCTGTTTAGTTCAGTTTTTTTTAATGCATCAGTGTTCTGTATATAACTTTTTAAGTATGTGTTTACTTTAATTTCTACATTTTAACTAGATAGATTTATTATTTACTATGCAATTTGTGGTTTTTTTTTAGCTTAAACTTTAAGGAGTGTGGGCCCTTTTTCTTTTTCTTGTAGATACTGTCTCATGTACATGCCTGTATGTTGTTGTGTGTGGCTAAAAGTGCTAAAATTAACTATTTTCTTTATTCTACTTCCTATTTTTGTGGAATGTGTGTTTTCCTTCCTGGTGATATATGTCACCACCCCTGTTTTTTATTTTATTTTGTGGAATGTTTTCCCTGTAGTGCCCAAGGGGCCCGAAACTGCTTGTGCTATAAGTAGCACAGAGGCAGAGATACTCTTTCCCATGCACATTACTTGTAAGTGCATTTGTAAAATCTACACAGTGAACCGAATCATTGGACTTTTCTCAAAAACAACATGGCTTCTTGTAGAAAAATGTTATAAATGTGTGCGTAACTCCCTACCATGGTCTGTGATACCATAATATGTGTCTTACAGATGTATATGTATATATTTTTTTTTGTGTGTCACCAGTTGCTCTTGTGTATTTTTGTATAATAGAATTAATATGTGTTTTACAAATTTCATTGACATTTACAGTGTTGTAACTATGATATTACTAGTACTTATTTACATTAATAGATAGTGTTGTAATATACTGTGATGCCAATTATTGAGGTTATGTATATAAGCAGTATAATGACAATTAATCAGTGGGCACTTCTCTTCTTTTTCGGCTAATTTTTTTTTTCTCTCAAAATTCAATTTATGTATTATTTACAGTTCTGTTACCAGAAATTTCAGGTAGGATGCAGTTATGCGTAGGAATGACAGTAGTAGGAAAATGAGGTTTCACAGTCAGGTGGAACATGTGTTCTTTTACAGGTGCAGAGAATATCTTGGTCATTTTAGTGGTAAAATCAGCCTTGTGGTCCCTCCTCTGGTAGTACTCTTTTATGGTCATGTTTCAGGTAATATTTTAGGTAATGGTTTCTACGGATGTGCGAGCTCTGGTTGTATATATCCGGAATATATTGTCAGGGTGGTATTTCAGCGGTGAACTCTCTGGATCCCCTCCCGGATCGATGTATGATCTGTGTTTGTGGGTCAGTTTTTTCAGTGTTGAGGTCCCAGCATGCCATGTGGTACCCAGTTACCTTTCAAAAAAAAATAATTTGTTTTCTCAAAAAATTTTTTTTTAATTAGCCGGGGGGAGCAATCTTGTTACGGTTGGTTTCAACCAATTTTTTTTTAATCTACATTAATTATTTAAATCACTTTCTCTACATTTATTTAAAAGCACTCTTTTTTCTTCTGTTTCTAATAAAAATTTAAATAAATAAAAGTAATTGTAATAATAATAATAAAATCAGGTTTTATTTTTTCTTCTTTCTTTTTCTTTTTGCAAAGTAAATTCAACGTTTATAGTCTAGCTTTGCTTCCTGTTTTCAAATACGAAAGATAAATAGCAGGGAGGGAGGTTTCTCAGTAAAAGACCACACATAGTGTATTGGGCAGTCGTGTACGTTTTCTCCCATACCCTTGAATCATGTGTTGTAGTCACCTAGTCTAGTTTTGGTTAAAAGAAAGACCGTCCGCCCTGTATAGGAATTACGTTATCTTATGAGTGTACTATATACGCAATTAGGCTTTGTAAGCTTACGACAGGCTTCAGTGGGCTCTGCTATCAGGCGGATAGCTGGCGCCTAGGTCAACAGAGGCTCACAGGACCCCCTTCAGCACACGCCATGGGGGTGAAACATGGCTGCCTTCCCCCATGAAGCGGCTGGCAGGGTGGAACGACAGGCTGGTGCCTTCAAGGAGAGTCCATTTTCCCTTTTGTTTCCATTCCCGTACCCCTGGCAGAGTGGATCGGTCCCGTTTTTCAAGCAGCACGGGAGAATGAATGTTTACGACACTTGTTGCTTGGCCAAGAGACCTGTCGTTTGACTCGTAAAAAAAATTCGACTTATTACGGGGCTCGAAGACTGGCCTGTGGGCTGGATCGCGAAGTTGTTGAAGGCGGACAGGTTTCTGGAAGATTTTTTTTGAGAGTGGGGCATTGATGGCCCTACATTAATTATCCTAAATCATGAGGTTATGATGAAAAGAGGCTATAAGGGCATTTTCGAAGTAAGGATCTGTATCTGATAGAGGGCGAATGAAAAGAAAATATGTTTGACCCATCATGTAGTAGCGGCGTTCCTAGAAAAAGTGTTGTCTTGTGTTGACTTCTTAAGCGGCGGTTGTTATTGATGCCTTGACGAAAAATGAATTAATGATTAGACGAGCATCATTTCTGGAAATGGGGCATTATTAATCCTAGACTAAGAAGGCTGGTGTGACTAGCTGAGTAGACTTGCCCGCTTTACAAGGTATCGGTGATGTGACGACGTTTTGAATCGGGAATAAATCAAAATCTCCAAGTGATGTATGGAGTAACGGTGTTGACTCGTAGAGGCAGCTGAAAAGAATAGGTTGATAAAAAAAAAAAAAAAAAGAGATTATGGCAGACTAACATGTATGCAAAGAAGTGTGCCCACATTGACGGTAGTAAATATCAAAGTATATTGTAAGTAACCCATATTTCTTCTTTATTACATGTTGTCTACTGTTGTAATATTTATAAATACCTGGAGAAACAAAAAAATATAATTATTGGTATTTTAAGATGATTAACATGTAACCTGTTTTTTTTATGATTGAACGACATTTGAATTGCTGGTTTGTTAATAGTTTAAGATTTATGATATTTAATTGAAAATTAATCAATAACTAAATTTTGAAAAGTTGATCCATCTTTAAATCATGGTATTGTGGTAATTTTAGGGACTTTGCTGCTTAATGTAAAGTGTTATTATAAGTAATTTCAGTATTTTTTTTTTTTTGATCAACTTTGTTATTGTGTTATTATTATATTTTGTTTGAGAACTACCTTACTTTTATAAATTTTAATTATTCAAATAAAGAAAGTTTTTGTTTATTCTCAAATATGGTATGTTTTTTCTTTATATATAATTTTTAAATAATTAATATTTTTATAATTACAACATACCTTTAAGAAGGAGTTAATCTCTCTGTAAGTGTGATTAAAAATATGAAAGCTATAATTTTGCTAAATTAATACTTTTAAATTTCTTAAATCTAAAATTCATAGCAATAGTTTAAATGAACATTAATTGGGGTTTACGTAAGGTTATTAGATGTAATTATTGTTCCTATCTCAGTATTGAATATACTGATAATTGTTGCTAAAGTAAAATTAAATCTAATTTTATAATTGATTAATTTAATTTTTAATTATCCTTTCTTTAAAGTATTATTCAAAACAAACAACAAAATGGTTGTTTTTTAACAAAAAAAAAAAGGGTTTTCAGTTATTTTATACCACTATACGATTCTTGGCTAACCGATCTGATCTTGTTCAGAATCTCCATTGTTGTTCTAAAATTTTAGTACATCATCATATCCCTATTCTATTAACGGATTTAACTCTTTCTCCTTTTGGTCCTCATATTGGAGGAATTTCAGGTTGTCTGCATTTTTCCAAATTATATGATGATTACACTTTTGTTAATTTAATGTGTATGGAGATTTGAGCTTGATCGGGTTGGAGTGGAGTTGGGTGTTCTTTATGCAATTCAGTATGCTACTTGATTTAGAAATCTGTTGCCCCTTACTACATTTAATATTGTCTTAAAATGACGAGTTCAAAATTATCATTGTTGTATTAACCTATTCGGATTCTTAAGTTTTGATATTTTGATTAGTTTAATATATTTTGCTACCTTTTCCATGGCAACAGATTTCAGTGGAGCTAATCAGGGTATACTTATTTTTTTTCTAAATATTTAATTGTCAAGTGAAGATTGAGTAATAAATGAGCTTTTTAAGTTTAAGTAAGTTGTGTTTTAGAAAGAACCCCTAAACCCACAACAATTTGTACATTACTTTCTTCTCATCATAGTGATAATTTTGTATTTTTATTAAAACTGATTATACATAGGATATCCATTTAAGTCTATTCCTATCCCCTTAACTTTTGAATGTCTACAGCTATAATACTAAAACTAATGTCTAGGTGAAGTACAGTAGCCACGAGCTTGTCGAAGAGATTGCTTACTAGATTGTTTGTCTCCTAGCGACAAAGTAAGTCAGGAGTAAATGTATATATCTCGCCAATTATACGAGATACAGGAAAAAGTCAATTGCACAGTTATATAGCACCATAGATTTAGTACGAAAATACACCTTGTGTACATGAATGCTAAGAATAATACGCTTAGAATGCTGATTTTTTGTTTGCGATTTCCAAATTTTTATGTCATGAAATTCGCTAGAAAAGGAGATACTATCTATTTCACTAAACTAAACCCGAAAAAACTATTGATTGAATACTACAGATTGAGCACCGATGCTAAATTTACCAACTGACAACTAATAACCTTTCTATAATGCGTTTTGTGACGTAAATTTGTGAAAATCACACACACACACACAAAAACATTGTACGCGTACTATTCTCAGCATTTATAAGCAGAAAATTAACTTTTTTACTAAATTGATTTTGCTGTACAACTTTGTAATTGACTATTTTCCCGTATCTCATATAGATTTCAAAATCGGTACGTTAACTGCTTACTTTGCGCTAGCGGGCACTGTAAGCAGTTTTGAGCAGGTAGTGTCTTAAACTTAACAAAAATAGTTTTAAATTTTTTTTTTTTAAATTTTAACTTAACTTTATTAAATAATAGTTTTTAATATCTATTTTGATTTTTACACAGTAAAAGAAGTTATCAATTACCAGTGCAGCTATGGTCAATTACTGGTGCAATCTCATTTTTCAACTCATACCGTTAATAGTTTAAATTGTAGAAAAAAAAAAAAAACTGGAATTTTTGTAACAACCTCGTACATTAATTGGTATTTACGCATATTTTGAGAAAAATGTTTTAATAATTATACAGGGTGATTATAATTAAACTCCCACTTTCAAAATGCTGTAAAAAAGAACCACTGGTCAGAATGACTTCAAATTTGAACTGAATATACTGGAAGAAAGGGGAAAAGGTATGGCATAAGAAAAAAAGTTCCAAAGTGTATCAATAGATGGCGCTGTAAGTGGCATACTATGCAAATTAAAAGATACTCGTGCGCAATTAAACACCGAATCATTATCTGCTGTTTATGCGGTTTTTGAGCCAAGGACAATTAAAAACCGATTTTTCCATCCAATGTGGTACGACCTTGCCGTGGTGGATGGGTTTTCCACTAACAGTACCAAAATTGTTGACTGATTTGGAAGTCATTTTTACCGTCAAACAACCGAAACACTCATGAACTTTGAACAGTACGGTTGGCTTACTGTGCAACTTTTGCCAAAGCCGTCGTATTTCGATTAAAAATGTCACTCGTAGCCGAATCCACTTTAGTTATGTTTAGTTAGTCGTAGTAATCCACTTTAGTACCGCTTATAGCGCCATCAATTGATACACTTTGGAACCTTTTCTTTCTTATGCCATACCGTTTGTCCCTTCTTCCAGTATATTCAGTTCAAATTCGAAGTCATTCTGACCAGTGGTTCCTTTCTTACAGTATTTTGAAAGTGGGAAATCTTGTAAAAATTTCTACTAAATGATCAATTATCGGTGCACTCACTCTATGTGATTTTGTTTTAACTCATCATCTTTAAGATGTTCCAAGGCAAAAAGTTTTACCCGATCATCACAAGATATATATACAATTGCGAGTTTTTATTTGGCTTAATATATCTTGAATATATAACAAGATATAGTTCATTTGAAGAAAGTTCATTTCTAGAACTGATCCTGCTTTAGAAAATTTAAAAGAAATCTTGTACTATCATCTTTTAAAATCAAAATATACAGTATTATTCCAGAATATCTGAAAAATAATCTTTAGATATACTATTATTTTAAAAAAATCTGTCTTAAACGCTAACAGCATATAGACATACGTAATCTGTGTTCTAATATGCACGAAATTTTCACTGAACGCTAAAATTCCCCGTAATGTAATTTTATACATATATGAAATTAATAATTATGGAAAACCTAATATTGTATTTTTACTTCTAAAAAAAAAAAAAAAAAAAAAAAAAAACGTATAATTTTCCGAAGGCTTCACATACTTTTACAGCTCTTTGATCCATTCCAGACGAAAAGGCTTAGGGGAAACTCTTCCAAGAGACTCAGCGCTAGACGCAACGCAAAATGCCGCGCCGGAGAGAGATAAGATTGATTTAGCAAAATAAAAAGTACAGAACGGCGAATATAAATTATGAAATTGTGATATTTCATATCATACTTAGGAAGATAATTTAGAAAAAAAAAAAAAAAAAAAAAAAAAACTTAGCAAAATTTTGTGATAGCGTTAACGATAAAGCTCCCAGTTTCCTTCAATATATTTTTGTTTAAAGTCCAATTGTTGAAATTACTTACTATGTCATAAATCTTTCCCTTTTTCACGAATTAGTAAAATATAAATTTTACTGTTTCTTGAACAGAAAAAAAAAGTGCAAATTCAAAATTATAATAGAACTGATATTTACTATGATATAAAACTATTTTTTCACATTCAGTACTATTCTGATATGAAAACGTTTAATATAGAAAACAGAAAAGAAAGTTCAGAGAGCTCACTATCGTGTCTAGTTGTAAGAGTTGCAAGAGTTGCCTACTAGGCAATCAAAAGGAGCAAAATTTGAGTCCCTAAAATTGATGTAACAATTGAGAACACAGTACTCCCAAACCAACTTACAGGAGCTGAAAATTCAAACATTGTCTTGGACACAGAAATGTATTAGTTACATTCTGGACAAAATAGGCGTATTAATATATATGTATTATATATATTAATTACATTTGGAATCACTGACGTATCTGGCAACAAAATCTGCCAACCTTATACTGTTTTATACTACTAACCATAAATAACCAGGTATCAACTCCAGCTACTAGCCTTATTAAACATTATTCATATCTCCAAGAGGCCATTACGACGAAAAACGATTTGCATAAATGGTTAGGTATTGTGTAGTGCCTTTACTTCAATGCAGGTCTAACCAAGAATGATGATAAGAATGATAATGATGATTAATTAAAAAAAAATGATCCTGTTTCATGAAATTTAACTGCAATCTATGAAAAATTAAAACGCACAATATCATTCACAATTTTTTGTAAAATAAGCTTTGGAGAAGCAGTCATTAAATAGATAGCCTTAAGTGAAATAGTCTTTTAATCAAAATATATAATACTATGTTTAAAAAAAATGTTTGGATCAACTGCAATTAAAAAAAAATCTTATCTAAACCATAACTGGACAAAATACTTGTATTAAGTATTAATTGCAGTGATATACACAGTACATATACATAATATTACAGTAATACTTATATTAGTATACATTTGCCAAATAAATTAATTATTCTTAAAATAACTGACGTATCTGGTAACACAAATTTTGCCACCAATAAACAATTTACATTGATAAACTGAAAAAAAAATCAATTACAAACTTAATCAAGACATTCAATCATTCATAACTCCGAGAGGATTTTACGACTGAGGAGAAAAGAGATTCAAACACGTCACTGAATGTATGTGAGCAATAGTCTTAGGTCAGTTAGTCCTTTAATGCTTTAATAATATCATTCGAAAATATTTGAAAATCATTGTTTGGATACATTTTAATTTAAAAAATATGGATATAAACTATAATAGACTAAAATATGTATGTGAGTATATACATTCACGTCATATATTAATTACTCTTCGTATCACTGACGCATCTCGTAAAAACAATCTGTCAACAATACACTGTTTTACGCTGATAAACCATAAAAAATCAGGTATCAACTCAACCTACTAGCCTTATTGAATATCATTCATACCTCCAAGAGGCCATTACGACAAAAAACGACTCGCACACGCCACAGAATTTACGCGACACAGAGTCTCAGGTGTTCGCGTTGTATCCCAGCGTGGAGTCCATAGCGAGGGTGTGAAACAGGTAAAACAAACTGTAGGAGTTCCGTCTTACCTCTGCGGGATTCAGCACCCCCGTTCTGTCGACCCCCGAAACCAGCAGGGGGGCCAGCTAGTCTACCTGGCAAACATTTTGAGCTGTGACCCGACCCTCGAATAGCTTTTTAACATGGTGCGAGGATGCGGTTAGATATTCTTTTAGTTTTTTGCTCAAAGTACCGCTGGGTATCTCATCTTCCTTATTTGACCTCTTAGTGTTGTGAATTTATTTCTAAGATTTTTTTTTTCCTTGAGCAGGAAGCTTGCATTGCATATGATGAGTTATTAGCTTTGTGCACCCCGTGAAATATTAGGTATATAAGAATACTCCTCCCTATTAGCAATTTAACAGATTTCTCATTTTTCATCTTCATGGAAATAAGTATTTGGGTTTAATTGAAATGGGTGTTGTATTATTTTCTTCACACCAGTTTGCTCACTGGAAGTTTGAGATTTTTTAAAACCACGTGTTAAACAGGCGCAAAACCTTTGAATAGTATCAAAGCTATCGAGTAACAGCTATACAGCTTGGAACATTTCTTTCAAGCTGCCGTTCTTGTAAAACACATATATAAAAATAGAATGCTACAGGTTAGTGAAAAACAGTGTTGGACCATTTTCTAATTAACAATTCTATCAGTCAATTTGAAAATACTTCCATACTCATTGTTTGCCAATTGAAACTAAGTTTATACACACTTTGAAGGATGTGGGGAAGGGGGAGGGGGAATAAATTCCTCAAAACTGTAATATATTCAGTTGTGATTATTTTAATACTTGGATAGTCTGCTATGGCCACAGTGGGACACTTTGATCTGCTCAGTTGCTCTCAAAAAGATAACTAGTAAATATGCAAATCAAATACCTAATATGCACAAGCCCCATTTTTAGTCTGACTTTATTTTATTTATTACCTTGAATCCCACAGCTCACAAATTGATTTCTTTCATGTTACTCTTACTGCTGATTATCTTCTTACTAATGTAAGATTTCTGGTATTGTAGTTTCAGGAAATTGAAATCTTGAAAACTCTTTCCGTTGAACATGTTTCCATATGATCATATGATGTGATTAGTTATTTGTATTTAAATTCTTGGGATAAAAAATTTAAAAAGCTCATTAGAATCCGTAGTAAAGCATTAATTACAAATAAATAAATAAATAAATAAAAATCCTTTTACAGCGAAACTTCCCAATTTAGACATTTCCATAAGTCGGACACCTTCCTAAGTTTGATAATTTTTCAGGGAACGGGATGCATTCACAGGTTTAATATCATATCCAGCTTCAATAAATTGAATATCTCTCTAACATGGATATTAGACACAAAAAAAGTATCTAAGTTGGCAGATTCCCCCTAATTTAAAAGGAAGAAAATAGCATTTTTTTTTTCACGCTATTTAAGAAGCTCTGATATAAAAATTTATCCTGCCTGGAAATAGCTGTAAATATCTAATAAGCAATGTTCATAATATCAATAAATTTACTCCATCATATCTTGGAAAACATTTTTCTTTTTACTAATTGGAAGATTTACTGTCAAAAATGCTCGAAGTTGATGTTTTAAATATCTTATCCTGCATAAAAAAAACATACGTTTATAGCAAAAAGTACAGATGTTTTATCAAAGATTTACAAAAGTTTGGAACAAATAGTGAGTGAAAAAACAAACAAAAATTGTAAGTTGAAATTACCTAATATTTCACATGCGAATAATTGATGGGTATATAGTTGTATTTGTATCTTTGATGTGTAGTTGAAATTAAAAAATGGGTATGCCCGCTTTGTAATTATTTCTGTTTCTTTTTCTTGATTTTCAATTAAAAAAAATATTTTTTTATGTGTTGAAACACTTAATATTTAATAATATTTTATTTAGAAGTAATTAATATAACTAATGTTTCATAGACTAACATATACACTTCTAAGTAAGCTGAAAAATTTATAAGTCTATTTATAAGCTGGACATCTTTTCCTTAAACAGTAGGTGTTCAAATTAGAAAGACATGACAGTACTTTCCGAACGAATCAACAAATTTAAACCAAAAAATATAGATCTAATTCGGAATACCTCAATAACATATTTCCTAATTGTAAGCTAATTGAACGATTTTTGCCCACTTATAGCCATAGGGATACATACATACATACATACATACATACAGATCGACATAAAAATCTGCTTCTCTACAGTATGGTTCGCTGATGTTTCAGCAGTAACTTATTCCATAGCTAAGTAATTTTACGAATGCAACGAGTTTACAGTTCAAGAGAATTTGACTAGAGACTGAAAATTCTCGTGATAAAAATCTAATCCTCTCTCTCTCTAAAAAATGCGGTTTCTAGTTAACATTCTTACTCTTTTACTAACCTTTCTTTTGTTGAAAGGGTCTCATGTTTTCAAAAGAGTCATTCTTAAGCAATGTATAGATAAATCTTGCACTCGAGTTAGGTCGGTTCCTCCTACTAATTTTCCATCTTCTTCATTTTAACAATTTCCTTTGAAACTTATATGCAACGAAGGATTTAATCTTTCGGCTCTCTCAGACAGGTTATCTTTACGTGGACCTCCATCTTTTTCATATTGCTTTTATAAACTAAATACTCCAGCTCCATTCATTTTGGTCTAAGGATGATGTCTTCAGAAAAACAAAACGCTTATTTTAACGAACGAAGGAACCTTTTCATAGGTGCAGGCAGTGTAATGAGATCACACAACCTCAAAGCTCGTAACTGATCTGAAGGGTCAGCTTAATTTTTATCTTAACGAGATCGCTTAGGGACAATACTAGTCATATCCTTATTCTTTACAACCATATTAAGTTCAGGCTTGGGCCCGCCCTGTATAGTATCACCTATCACATGCATCCTCATTTAAAACCTTGTTTGTAATGGGATAGTTTTTATACCGGCTATTAAAGTGATGAAAAGGACACCTGATTCCCATCATTAGCTAAAGGTAATAAAAGAATACTTGAGGATGGTTAGGGATTGAGGCTTGGTGATAGTCGAGAGGCTTGGTTCGTAGGAGGAGTTTGAAGAAAGGATATATACTAGCAAAGAAATTGGCGGATAAGTTTTTAATTGAACCTTAACAGGTCTCATTCATATTGCGGCTGTAAGTGTTAAATGGCCTCCACGTAGGTGGAATCATGACAGTGATTCCTTATATGTCAAAAGAAATAACAACAAGGTGATGAATGATATTTAAATTTTTAATAATTATTCATCACTAATAAACAATTTTGTTTTTATTTTACAACTTAGTGCTTCATCAACCATGTTAAAATTATTTTTTTTAATAGGTGATGCATCAAAGGGAAAAGGACAAGTGATTGATGGCTTAAAAGGTAGAAGATCTGTAATTAAAATGTTGTTATGTTATTCCATTTAACATTGTATCTAGTTATGACTTGCAGTTTCATCAAAGATCACTCATATTCAATGTTTGGGTGTCTTTAGTAACAAGCTTGTCTTCTTTGCACAATCACAATCTTCTTTCAAAAGAAGTATTACAGTCATAGTGAAAAGATAATTCGATTCATAAAGTGAATGTAAGTGTTAAATATCGGCGATTGTGGAATCATGACAAAGCAACTTAAATGCTAAAAGATATAACAACGAGTTGATGAATATTATTTAAAGTTTTAATAATTATTCTTTTGTAAAATTAATTTTATTGTTGTTATTCTAACCCAGTGCAGTATCGATTCTATTATAATTACCTTTTCTAATAAATGAAAAAAATATGAAAAATGAAGTGACATATGATTAATAACTTAAGAGTTTGAAGATACGTAATTCAAATGAGCCTGTGTTAGTTCATTTAATGATCTAGGTGTTATGTCTCGTAACTTTCATTATAGGACATTCATATCCAATGTTTTAGTCTTTTTACTAACAAGCCTGTTTTAAAGTCTTCTTCTGACAGTCACTGTGAACAATTTTTTGACTTTTTACCATGATTTTTGATTCTACAACTTGATTTTCAAGTGACATTTTGATTATTTTACATCGCAATTTTCTTCAAGAAAATTTTTAAAAAACAATAGACCTACATATAAATATTTCTTATACCTCATATTTTCTAGAAGAAATATTATCGATATTGTTTTTGAGAACAATACATAGATTAAGAATAGATTTTTTTTTTCTAAATTGATTTTATAATTTTTTGTTCTTTTTTATTGATGCCGCAGTTTTCATAAAATAAACATCATTTCGTAAAAAAGTGACGAAAAAGACATCTGATTACCATCATTAGCTAAAGGTATTAAAAGAATGCATGGGGATGATTAGGGATTGGGGCTTAGTGATTAGCCGAGAGGCTTGATTTGTACGAGAAGTTTGAAGTAAGTATTTTTCCCATTAAAGAAATTGGTGGTTAAGATTTTAATTGAACCTTAACATAACTGAATTATAGTGCGTGTGTGTGTGTGTTAAGCGGCCTCTATGTAGGTGGAATCATGACAGATTTACTAAAATGCTTAAAAAAAGGAGTTGATAAGTAAATTTTAATTTTTAATAATTATTCTGCTTTAATAAATTATTATTTTTTTATAGTACTCGGTACACCAACAGCCATAATATAATTATTTGTTTAATATGCCAGGTATCAAATTAAAAAGACAAGTGATGATTAATGTCTTAAAAGTTTGAGGATCCATAATTTAAATGTTATGTATTATTCCATTTTAAAATCTAGCTAATAGCAACCTCGCTTCTTCGTCAGTTCATTCAAATGCGACACTTAAGATTCTTTACAAACCAGTCTGTTGTTTAATCCTCATTGCACAATCTACTGTGAAAAGAGATATTACTGTCACTGTGGGAAAAGGATTTGACTCATAAGGCGGCTGTAAGTGTCAAACATTTGCCACGTTTGTAGAATAATGTCAAAAAACCTTTAAATGATAAGATAAATAACAACGATTTGATGAAAATTAAATATTTTTTGAATAATTATTCCGTAATAATGAATAATTACTTTTTATTGTAGTGCTCGGTGCATCATAAACCACATTAGAATTAATTTTTAATAGGTTAAGTATTAAAGAAAAAAAATGATTGATTAATGGCGTAAAAGATTGAAGATTCATAATTTAAATATTCTTATGTTATTCCATTTAGCAAGCTAGCTAATTATGTTTAGTAACTTCACCACAGACATTGTTGTGAAGAAGCAAATTCATGGAGTTGAAACTCGTAAATGTAATTAACTTTCTGTGAGTTTTGAGTTGAGTTGGGTTCACACTTTTAAAAGCGATTGCGAGTTGAGTTAGACTAAAACAAAATCCGCGATGAGTGAGTCAAAATTGCACCTCAAACTCATTCAATTTTTTTGTCACTATTTCATGAAAAAATTTCTCACCGTTAAAAACACTTTTTTTTTCTTTAAATGCCAAATCCTACAAACTAACGGATCTCCAGTCTAATATTCTGAGAAAACATGTGAGATAAACTTTTGAGTTGATATGTTTATAAGGTCTGAAAGTCAATCTTTTTTATTAATCTGTCCCCACATTGCCACCTTTCTGAGTACCTTAAAAAGATTTTACAATACTTCTTCTTTGCAATTGAAAATACTTATGAAAAGCCAGGGATATAAAGTGATCCAATTCAAGTTTCCTAACTTTTATATAAGAAAAAACACACAAAATGTAATCTTATCGTATTTATTTTTTTTATTAATCGAATATTTGGTATTTTTCATTAATTATGAAAAATGATGTCAGGTCGCATCTGGACCTCCTGCAGCAGTTGATGCGTTCGAGGTTATTTTCGATGATTTTTTCGTAAGTTTAAGGAGCTATAATTTGGCGATAATAAATTTCTGCTACAATTTGGCGGATGTCAATTTTTAAGTGCTCCAACGTTGCAGGTTTGTTGGCGTAGATGCGACTCTTAGGAAAGTCCCACAACAAAAATCCAACGGCGATAAATCGAATGATCTTGGCGACCAGTTGACGTCACCGCAACGTGAAATAATGCGACCTCTGAACTTTTCAAGCAAAACATCTAACTTTGCAGGTTTGTTGGCGTAGATGCGACTCTTAGGAAAGTCCCACAACAAAAATCCAACGGCGTTAAATCGAATGATCTTGGCGACCAGTTGACGTCACCGCAACGTGAAATAATGCGACCTCTGAACTTTTCAAGCAAAACATCTAACTTTGCAGGTTTGTTGGCGTAGATGCGACTCTTAGGAAAGTCCCACAACAAAAATCAAACGGCGTTAAATCGAATGATCTTGGCGACCAGTTGACGTCACCGCAACGTGAAATAATGCGACCTCTGAACTTTTCAAGCAAAACATCTAACTTTGCACGCGATGTGTGACTAGTTACGCCATCTTGTTAAAACCACTTGTCTTCCACATCAATATCTTTGATTTCGCGTCCGAAATTCGCCAAAGGGATAAGAAAGGCCCAAACTTTGCGAACTTCGAAGAATTAATAATTCCGGGTCTTCGGCCACACTATCATTCACAGCAGCAATATTTTCGGCTGAACGTGCTCCACGATGATGCACGCCTCTGTCTTCAATGCCTACAGTTTCCTCAAATTTGTTCACTACGTTGCGCCAAATTATTGAAGCGATAACCCCAGAGATTTAGAAAAAGTCATCAAAAATTTCCTTGAACGAATCAACTGCTGCAGAAGGTCCAGAGGCGACCATTTGTCTGATATTTCATAATTAATGAAAAATACCAACTATTCGATTAATAAAAAAATAAATACGATAAGGTTACATTTTGTGTGTTAATAAAAGTACGAAAACTTGAATTGCATCATTTTGTATTTTTTTTTTTAACAAAATGTTTGTCAGTTCCGAAATTCCTGTTGGGCTCTTGAAAAGAAATTTTTCTTAACACGTTGGCCGCCGTGTTATCTGAATTTGATAAGTTAAAAATGAAAAAAATACAAGAGGCAAAACATGTACTTGCCTGCAAAGTTATGTTGAAAATAGGCTCTGCAAATAAAACGGAGTTAAAACAAGCGTATAGAAAAAGAAAAATCCTGGTTATTACCATTTTTCTGGGCATTTTTTATGTTTTAACAAGTTATATATTTGTTAATATTTTATTTTTATACAAGAACACAAAGTTATCACAATGTTTTATCATAGATCGATTGTCAAGTTTTCTATTTCCTATTCCTACTGTCTATCAAACAATATGAATGTGAATTGATAGGTAATTTTAAAAAAGCATTTCAGAATTATTTCATTTTTAAGTTCGTTTAATAATATTTATAAATCAAGTTGTTTTTTATCCTTTTGCCTGTATACAACTTAAATATAATTAAGTTTCATTAATTACAATATTTCAATTACAGAGGAATATTTTAAGTCTTGTTCCAATATTAAATTAATTAAAGAGATTTTGACACCACTAAGTTAATAAAATTAAGTAACTTTTCCCCTTTTTTTCTTATTATTTTTCTTTTTTTCATTATTTCTTCTTCTTCTTCTTCTTTTTTAATGAAATAATCTTTGATAAGTATCTCTCTTTTTTAAAAAATGAGAGTGAATTGAGTTGATTCGTTTTATAAATTTTGAATTTGAGCGCGAACTTCATTCATATTTAAGAAAGTGAGTTTGACTTTAACTTAGTTCATTTTTTTTAATGAGTTGCACTTGCACAACACTGACGTCAATTTTTCTTACCATTACTCAATTTTTATGTCTTTTTACTAATACGCCTATCATATATTCACAGCCACTTTGAACACTTCACTTTTAAAATCATGATATTTCTACTATTTTACATCACAATTTTGCTTAAGATAATTTTAATTTCTTTCTCTCTATATACTCGTATATCTGTAAATAGACGTGTGTGTCCCTATATTTCATTTTGCAGCCAAAACTACCCAGTGCAGACCACTGGTGTTTGTTTGTGGTAGTAGCCTCGCGTCTTCCATCGTGCACTATGGGGATTACATGTCAGTAGCTGTGGGGGTATGGGAGATATGGTGGTTGAAAGTGGTCAACTTAGGGCATTTTCATATTTCGACCAAAGTGTTCTAGAAAATGTTTGAAAAAATTCCAAAAAATTTTTAAAACACTTTGATTTTACTTCAATGGGAAATGGTTCATTCAAATTAACATGAACTAATTAAGATATAGATAACTAGGTAAAATGGTTTCGCCCCCTTAGCGGTCGAGGTTGAAACTAAACGATATTGCAGCGCGTTCGTAGCACGCCTATGCTATACAATGCCGTAGGTAGCGGGGACGAGTGCCGGAGTTTCATTCGGAAAGAGGTTTGTCTAGAACAGAATACGTGCCGAAAATGACTATTTTTATGGAAACCGCAAAAGAAAGTTAATACTGATTTCTGGGAACACCAAAAGTATTAGCTAGTGATAATGATAAAATAGATATGTAGATTAGTCATATATAGTATTCTCTAATAGAAATATTACTTTAGAATTATTTGGGAAAATATCGTGTTGAGTAAAAATGGATAATTTTATAAATTTTCTCTCTTAAATTTAGTTATTTATTCGTGTTGACACAAATTTCATTTAAACACATATTTTCAAAAACATCAAAAATGTAAATTTAGTTAAAATTTCAAAACTTATCTGTCTATGGCCTTCCCCTGCCTATTTTCCTTTTGCAAGGGGTTTGTGCTAATCTCACGGGTAATCACTCAGCTGGTACGAAAGGGAGAGTCAACGTCATCTACCTATTTAACCACATGGTTGCCGTAAACAAAAACCGGACTAAGAACTATTTGCTTTTACACTAATTTTTTGCCAGTGATAGTCTCTTTAGAGCCACAGAGTGCTAATAAAAATTACCGCATGTTTTGCTCCACTGAAACTAAAACCGATTATTCTAACTTCCGCAAAAATGCAAGTGTTCTCAAAGAGTATATGTATTTGAGACTAACTTGAAATTGGTACTAATTTATGCTGATTTTTTTTTCTATTTGTTTGCTGTTATTTCATGCTTTTAAATAATATAGAAAGTATTTTTCACACCATCACTCAAGTTTAAATAGGACAATATTTGAAAAAAAAAACATTTCTTTTAATCAGTGTGAGTGGTTATCCTAACTACCTCCTTACAAATGTTCCTTCAACAACCATCTTGAATTATTTGTTAATTAGATCCTGAAAGGTAAAAAATATAATCTCAAGCTGTGCTGAAATGACTATAGACAACGCCAATTTGTCTTACGTATGTTCAACTGGCAGGGGCACCTTCTCAGTTCTTTTTTACCTTCATAGGGCGATCCCTAGTCAAACTGTGGGGGTGCCTGGGCACCCTGGATCGCTCGCACCGCTTTTCGCACCTGATTGCAACCAAACGCTCAATTCATCATATGCTTCTGTCAGGCCTGGTTGACCCGTTGGTATAGGTCGACAGGGCTATTTCGTTTCTCCCGACATATGTTCAGTTATTTATGGAAGCGAAGTAATACTTATTCATACGAAAATTTCTGTGTTTGGTTACGGTTCTTGATGCTTATACAAGCCGTAAGCGTATAATTTGTATTGTGTAACCTGTTCTCAGATTCACTGTTCTCATTTTTTTTTTTTTTTTTTTTTTTTTTTTTTGAGCAAGGGGGGAAAAAGTGAGATGGATGATTTTAAATTATTTTGTTTTATCAAGCATTTGTTATTATTTTGCATATTTATCAAACCATGAAAACGTCAATGCAGTGTTGCGCAGGGGCGAACTCATTAACTTGAGACTCATGAGTCTGACTCACATTCTGTAAGTTTTGAGTTGAGTTTGATTCACATTTCCAAAAGCGAACGTCAGATGAATTATACTAAAAAAAATATGAGTTTGAGTTAAATTACGGCTAACTTAACTCATCCAATTTTTTTTCACGCTATCATTAAAATGTTTCTCTTCGTCAAAAACACGTGTTTCGTCTTTAAATGTTAGTTCCCACAAATTAGCGGATCTTCAATGTAGAATTCTGAGAAAACATGGTAAACGTATGTGCAACGAAATGATAGTTTAGTGTATAACAGTACACCTCTTTAGTACTGTGCCCCCACCCCCCAACCTCCAATCCTCTGAGCACTTCAACAAGATTTTACAATTACCGTCTTTTGCAATAGATAATACTAATGGAAGCCAGGCATCAATTTTTCCTATTTTAACAATTATGCTTGTGAGTTCCGAAATTCAATTTATGCTTTTGAATCATTCTTGGCAAGAGATGTTCGTTAACATGTTTACTACCACGTTAATCGAATTTGGTAATAAAGAAACGGACAAACAAAGAGGCAAAACATATACTTGCTTGCAGAACTGTGTGAAAAATAGGCTCTGTGAATAATAGACGAATAATATAACATATTTTAATATTCTGTATATTTCCCAATTAATTTGCTATTATTCTCCTTAAAATACTTTTTCTTCTCTTTCCTTTTCTCCGATTTCAATTGCTTCTACTTCTAGGAACTTTTCTTTCATGTCTCAAAATTCATTTCATTTTAGAATATTCTATTTAAGCTATAATCCTATTTTTAATTCTGAAGACAGACGCATTCGAAATTTTTCCCGCTGAAAGCAATCGCATCAGTTTTTGAAATCCACCAGCAAAGAGATCCGGCGCACTCTCTGATTGGTTCAGAACATCTACCGCGATGCACTTTTTTGGAATCTTGTGCTAATACGCCACGACCAATATCATCGGCTGCACGAGCTTAGAAGCTAATTTTTTGTATTTCTTCCTGCATGAGAAACTGCGCGACGTCTGTGATTGGCTATGATTTTTATGCTTATACAAGACGTAAGCATATAATTTGTATTATGTAACCTGTTCTCAGATTTTTCAGTTCATGCTTTTTTTCACAACAAAAAAATGTGACATGGCTGATTTTAAATTATTTTATTTCATCAAGCATTTGTTATTATTTTGCATGCTTATGAAACAATTGAAACATACGCATACTTACTTAACAAACATGATAGCAAACATATTTTATGCATACTTGTCAAACATGAAAACTGTTTGTATAGGCAAACACTTGGTATTATTAAATGGTTGTATACATCTTTATCACTGTACTGTTAGAAGCTTGTTTTTGTTTGGTGGATTATGTTTATGTATATATTTTTACGTTAGAATTTCTGGAAAAGAAGTTACCAAATGAAGTTCATATGGAAATAATTATAAGTAAGGAAGATATTTTCATCGGAAATAAGAACTGGCTTTCGGATAATAAAGTTGTTGTACTGACATTAGTTGGCTGTTCTTTTGGTGATGAAATCTCATGGATTTTATCTTCCTATTGTTCCCCTAAAAAAATTGTATTATCCTGACGACTCTTTGATACCCAACATGACTAGAACTGTGCCTTTTTTGTTGACAAATGCTCATAAGATGTAGGCTGCTAATTCCATAAGACATCTAGACCTCGACCCAATGGACATCTGATTGGGTATACACTGAGACCAGCTGTTGCATATCAACATGTCCAGCGAGACCCAGCCACAGGGCAGGACCTAAAGGAAAAATTGCAGGAGAAAAAACGAAGATTTGCAGAAGTGTTAGAAATAGAAGTGTGCGTTGTTATTTTAGAAGTGTACGTTGGTTAATTACAACAATTTTCTTTCGGTGTTCGCCAAATCCCAAATTACGATCAGCAAGTTAATACAGCACCATCGTTCAACCAGAGCTTAGCAAATTCTTTTCCCGCTCATTGAAATCATCACACACACGCGTGTGTATATTTAATATATATATATTAAATATACACAAGGTGTTACACATGTGAAATACACTAGTATTTTTTTTCTGACAGCTTTGTAGTCGAAACGAAAATTAATTATTTCCTTTTGATCAATGATTACAATAATGGGTTCCTCTCAGAAGGTGCATTTCTTGCACACACTATCACAAAATTATTATCAGTACTGACGTCTTGAACAAATATTGTAATTCAAAATCGTTTGAAATATGTATATTAATTTGTGTGAGTATAATATATATAAATGTATGTATAATGTGTATAAAGAAAGTGTTCTAAAAACTTTGCTGCTATAGTGCCCCAGTGACCATACCATTCAAGGAAACAGGATGTCATTCGGGATGCAGAACAACAATCGAGCTCTCGCAGTTTCGCTTACATTGACAAAATTTCTAAAATATAAAATGGTAACATCCATTTTTTTTCATCGCAAAACTATCTTCACAGTGTAAAACAATAAATGATGTTGCAACCCTTGAAAACATGTAATACTAGGAACTGCGATTTAAAACAAAGACGATTATTTAGTGTTTCACGTGTGCTGCAAGAACATTTTGATGGCATCTACCTCCATTTCGCGTTTTCGTGATCCTCATGGTTACCTAAACACACTACCATTAACACTGAATTCCTGTATCAGGGGATATTTAAATTTCAGGTTTACACGTTGAATCTATTAACTGTTAATGGTATGAAAAACACCATTAAACGTGAGATTGTGGATTGTCCTCATGCGATGATTTATTGTTGCCTACACTTTCTCGCATGCGATGTGTCATTGTCTGTGAAGGCAAACATTTGAAACTTTTGTAATCCGATTAAAATGATTTGTTTTTTGTCGCCTGTATGTGTGCTCATTTGTTTTTCTCATTGCTTTCCTTTGCGTTTGTTTCAGGTTGTATTTTTTAGTATTATATGTCATATCATAACGACAGATATAATTTTTCACTGTGAAGTTTTTTCATCACCATTTGAAAATTTCGAAACTTTGTTATTATAGCTGTAACTGTGAGAATTCGATTGTTGCTTTTCACCTCGTTCTCAAGCCCATGTCTAAAAATTCCCACATCCTAAATGGGCTCCCATTTTCTTGAATGATGCGATCGCTAGGGGCTCATACATGTACATTTGTTTTTTATGATCACCCACTATGTACTTATAAAAAGAAAAAAAGCTCGAACTTTTATTACTAAAATGCCTATATGTTTCAGGAATAATAGCCAAGCCGCTCAGTCGTATAGTCTTTCTTACCTGTCTTTCCCTGCTGTGTTAACACTAGAACGTGCGTTGGTGTCAATTCGACACCAAACCGAATTTAGCCTTATCTCTCTATCACTTTTTTCGCCTATTTTCTTCAAATTTTAGGATTTTTAATCATTTTACGTAATAAGTATACTGTTGAAACACTTATTATATGATTCGATTTTTAAAAAAAAAAATAGAGCCAAATTCACCTAGAATGTCCGTTGGTGTTATTTCGACACCAAGCAGAATTTAAAATAAATCATCATTAGTTTTTGAAAATGTACTAACCTAAAGTATGATAATGGAATATAGTGTGAAATTAGAATTTATAGAATCCATTTTGTATAATTAAATTAGTGGTGTCGAAATGACACTGGCGGCTGTTTTAGAATGTCGAAATTGTCGGCCGTTCTAGTGTTAAGGTGGTTCTCAAATGACTTCTCAACAACGTGAAACTTTCTGATACATTTTCTGACCCATTTTTAAACGCAAAGGCATAAAATTGGCAAACCTGACCATTGAAGCGATTTGTAATCGAAATGAGTTTTCCATTTTTTGATAAATAAATTACTTATCGAGTTATAAGCGATTCGTGTCACTTGACGACACGGTTTTCTCCTTTTTCATTCTGCTGCCTCGGGAATTCTTTTCAAAACGCTTACGTTGACAGTATTTTCTGAAAGATCTTCTGCCTTTACCAAAAAATGGAAAACTCATTTCGCTAACATAGTTTCTGAATAAGAACACCTTCCAATTTCATCCATTTCCGAACAAAAATGAACTCAAAATTGTGTCAGAAAGTAGCCCTTCTGGAATTGAGAATGCAGTCTTAAGTCTCCCTCACAACTGCAATACAATTGCAATTGCTATTTTATGAAAAATTCTAAGAAAAATCGATAAGTATCATATTAAATCAGGGAACTTGTCCAGGTTTTTCTTACAGAGTCCTGTTTTTGTGAAATAGTGAAGTTTTTTTTTTATATTTGTGAAAATTTTAGTCATAATTTTGCCAATTTAAAATTATTGGTATAGTCAGATTCCCATGTATCCTCCTTTATGTATAAAAAGGCTAAGTAATATGTTCTTTGATGACTTCAATTATTTTGTGATGGGTTAAATTTAATTTTAAATGATTAAATTTGTGAAAAATTCAGTTTGAGGTGGAAAAGTTTTGCAAAAGGTCTAAGACAAAGGTTAAGACAAAGAACTTTGTGAAGGGTCCTGTTTTGGGATAAAAAATTTTGTGAAGGTCCTTGTTTTAAGATGAGAATTTTTGTGAAGGATCGTGTTTTTATATGAAAAATATTGTAAAGGGTTCTTTTAAGGACCCAAAAATTTCCTAAACGGATCCGTCTGTGTATTATATTCTTCGTAAATGGTGAACATTTCAAAGCGTTGAAGATATTTATCATTATAAAAATACATATCATACGCTCCCACTGATTACTTCTAACCTTCTAACTTCGTAATCACCTTGCTCTGGTTTCTTGAATGTAGAAAATTTCACAATCTGCAACTGCAGTGCTATGCGTTTCAGACAACATGAATGACCGTGTAAGGTACCTCTTTCAAATTTGATTCCCTTCCCCTAAACAAGTCTTCGTACACATACCTCTCCCATATCAGTATAACAAAAAGTAATAGAACAGGACTACAAATATACTACAAATAGTTCTAAATAATAAAACTGTTTGGGAAATTAATGTTTGACAGTTTACTGAAATCGGTTGATTTCAAAAGTACGTAAACAAATACTAGATTGCCTGCTTGTATATAATAAATGCTGTACTGGACCGAAATAAAATTTCTGATTTAACATTTTTCTTTCTTCGAACATGTAACTTTCATATTTAATTACATTCTTAAGTTTTTTTAAATTGTTGAGATTTTAAAAATCAAGTATAACAGAAAGCAATAGTTATTAAATAACAAAACATAAATAAATAATAATTCCATATAAAGTGCTAATTTTTGTTCATTAAAATTCATATAACAGAATTTGTACTTATACTGCACTATTCAAAAGCTTCGATTTTATATGTGCACTATTGTTATCTGTATTAATTACATTGCTTCGTATCTTAAATTATCTTATTGAAATAATTACAGAGCAATATTACAATGATATAACAAAATAATTATATATAAAATGGAAGCCTTATAAATCACAGTTAAGGGAGGACTTGACACATATATTCGTTTTATTTCTGTACTGCGTTATTTAAAAAAATAATCTGTAGCAACTCTGAATTATGCTTTTTCCATTATTAGGGAAATTTGTTACGAATGCATTACATAGTAACCACGGTACATGAAAATTCTGCTATAATAAAATAAAACAATGCAACAAAATCATAATTAAAGCAGTGTATTTTTATTAGCAATATTTTTCTTGCAAATGTATTAACAACCTAACTGAATGTTCATAAATGCATTTTTTAATTAGCTTTTTATTAATAATTTAGTATTTCCTACTCTTCTCTCTCTACGCTGCATTGCACGTGTTGAGAACCACAATCTTGCAGGAAAGAAATTGCCTCCAAGAACGCAAGACCAAGCCATCCGTGAGCAAATCCATTTACATGCAGTAAGTAATCATTCTTCACAATATTACTAGCCACTGGCGAGTCGTGAAGTGTCAACTCATAATTTAGTTATCATTGCTTGAAGAGAGCAAGATTGATGAATTCAGCCACCAAATTTAGCGTTATCATTGAATCTCGGAATCTGAATGTACACTTTTGGTCAAAGATCGCTCTGATTAAAGAAAGGTAATGTTGAAAATGAAATGAGAAGGAGATTTGTTTGCGAGTGTTGAGGATGAGTGACCGTTTGAAAGGAGATGTAATGAGTTACATATTTGTGGCATCAGATAAAGGTAAAAGTGCTACCTAGAAATGGTGATATTTCGTGAGAAGATTAAAAGTTTTGGTTCACAGAATTATGAGATTGTAGCAATACAGAAATGATTTTACAATAGAGGACGTGAAAGATACATTGGTTTTATATTTTATTAAAAATATAATGAGTGGATATAGAGAATATTAGACGAAGTTATATTGCAAAAAAATAACAGGAAACAGGTATATAACTCACCTCAAAAATAGTTTGTTATTACTCAAAATTTATTACTCAAAAATATTTGGTCATAAATGCTTTAGAGGCGAAACAAGTACATAAACTTATGTAACTTGAATGATTTTGCAACTAAAATTCTGGAACTTGCACAAAATATTTATTTTGTCATGTCTGAAATATTTTCAAAATGCAAAATATCCAATTTCTTCAAAAAATTAATTTAAATAAAAATATAGGAAATGGGATATAAAGCGAGGTAAGGTGTATTTGCAGCACCAAACAAAGGTAACAGTGCTACCTAGAAATTGTGATATTTCTTGAAATGATTAAAAGTTTTAGTTCAGGGAACTAAGATGATAGAAATGAAAAAAATAGTATTAAGATGGAATTCTTGAAATATATGATTTTATATTCTATTTGAACCGCAATGAATGCATATTGACAGTATTTGACAAACTATATCACTCAAATATATTTGCTATTAAGAAAGTAATTTTTTGGTCAATTATCGCCTTTATTGAAGAAAGGTAATGTTGAAAATGAAATGAGAAAGATATTTGTTTGGAGGCAGAAGATGGGTGACCGTTTGAATGGAGGCGTATGTAGTATATTACACATATGTGGAATCATGTTATGGTAAAAATACTATTTGGAATGGTGATATTTCGTGAAAAAATTAAAAGTTTTGGTTTACTGAAATACGATGGTAAGAATACAGAAATGATAATATGATGAAAGAAGTTGAAAAGTTGATTTTATATTATATTTATAATGAAATGAATTTGTTGCGTATGGACAATATTAAACTAAACTAAACTCTGCTGCGCTACAATCAATTACGGATAATGGCCTACAGTGTCCAACTATGTTTACTAAACTGTGGGCCCGGAAGTGTATTTTAGCATATGTCCCAGTAAGATGGTCAAGCCAACCCGGAATCCGCAGTGTTTACTAAACCGTGGGTCCGGAAGTGTATTTTAGTATATGTCCCAGTAAGGTGGTCAAGCCAACCCGGAATCCTCAGTGTTTAGTAAACCGTGGGCCCGGAAGTGTATTTTAGCATACACCCAGAAAAAAGTTTTGTTGAATCAACAAAAATTTGGTTGACCCAACAAAACTTTTTGTTTAAATATAGGTCAATAGAAATTTTGTTTGAATCAACAAAAATTTTTCTTTTTTGCAATTCCAAAAAAAAAAATTTGTATCGTCAGCAAAAAATGTTTTGTTAATTCAAGTAAAATGTTTCAATTTTACTTGAATTTTGTTAAACAACCAAAATGTACTCAACAAAACATGTTTTGTAGTTTTAATCAATTCCTTTTTCTGGGTGTATGTCCCAGTAAGGTGGTCAAGCCAACCCGGAACCCTCAGTGTTTACTAAACCGTGGGCCCGGAAATGTATTTTAGCATATTTCCCAGTAAGGTGGACAAGCCAACCCGGAACCCTCAGTGTTTAGTTCTCAAGCAAGCTTGGTACTCATTTTATCGACTCCAAAGGGTTGAAAGGCTGAGTGAACCTTGCCCGTGTACGAAGTCCAACTTTGGACCTGTAGCGTGCAGTGTGGTGCGCTGACCACTGAACTACCGAGCTTCAAAGACGGTATTACTTATCTAATTAATATCACTCAAAATGATTTCTAATAAATTCTGGTAAGAAACAGTTTGGAAACCAAGTGTCGCGAATTGAATTGAATTATACTACTATTTATCTGAAGAAATAAGAGATGTCAACACTATACTGCGTTTTCTTTGATTAAATGTATTCTTGGCTCCTACTAACAGTAGATGTTTTTGTAGATGTATCTTTCTAAGCTGTGTGAGAAAATGGCGTTGTGGAATGTTTATCGGCACGAAAGTGAAAGAAAAAATATATTTGTTGTTGAGTTTTTAAAAGGACTCTTTTCACTTATTGAAATATTATTTTCTTGTATTTTTAAAAATGACGAAAGTTTTGGATCGGATAGATTCATAATTTTAAGAATCGCTATGTGTGTTTGCGATACCAAGAAATGCAACATTGAAAATGAAATTGGAAAGAGATTTTTTTATGGGCAGAGAATGGGTGATTATTTGACAGGAGGCGTGTAATGAATCACATATTTGTGGGATCAGCTGAAGATAAAAGCGATACTTAGGAATGGTGATATTTCAAAAGAAGATAAAAGTTTTAGTTTGTTGAATTAAAATGACAGCAACACAAAAATGGTGTTATGTATAGGATGCAAATGATATTGCGTTAAATTCTATATTTATTATAATATAGTGAGTTTGTACAGACTGTATTAGATGAAGATAAAATATTGCGGGATAAGAAAACGTTAACACTTACATATGGAATTAACATCTTTCAAACACATTTGGTGATAAATTATAGTAAGAAATATTTTGGATATTGGGGACCTAAATTTTTAGTTAAAGATCTGTTTGATAAATATAAGTAATACTGAAATTAAACTGAGATATGATTTACTTATTAGTAAATGAGTAACCGTTTAAAAAAGAGGCTTAATAAGAACATATTTCTTTCATCAGATAAAGATAAATATGAAGTATTTCGTGGAAGTTTTAAGGATTTAATTCGGTAGAATAAATGGAGTAGCAATATAAAGGATAAGATGAAGGTTAAGAAAATATGCATAGCTACTGAGTATACAAATAGTATTAGATGAAGCTAAAATTATTTTACAAAGACAATTTGTTTAAAATAAAGATGTTTAATGAGAATATATTTCTGGCATCAGATAAAGATAAATATGAAGCATTTTGTGGAAATTTTAAAGCTTTAATTCGGTAGAATAAATGAAGTAGTAATATAAAGTGTGAGATGATGAAGGTTAAAGAAAATATTGAGTATGTACAAAAAATATTAGATAAAGATAAAATTATTTTACAAAAGTAATTCGTTTAAAAAAAAGATGTGTAAAGAGAAGATACTTCTTGCGTCAGATAAAATTAAATTTGAAGCATTTCGTAAACGTTTTGATGCTTTAATTATAATGAGAACAAGTAATGAATGCCATTTTTTTAATTTGGAAAAACGATATTTTAAATGGTATATAATAAAAACATATTGTGAGAGTTTTAAAGACCTATAATTATTTATTTTTCAAAATTTTCATTTTACAGGAAATATGGTTATCCGTTAGTGCGGACTTCCAACACGTCATTTTTCGTTAGTTACGATTTTTTTCGTCCACATTAAACAATGTAAACATTTGAATTGTGCAAAATAACCCCTTCCGTTGAATACATTGAATTAACTTTTTTGCAGAAAGTAGATAAGTTTCCAGCTTTATGCCAAAAGAAGTATTTTTTTTCTTTACTTTAGCAATTTCACTAAAAAAGTAACTTAATGACAGTTTGTTAATACAGAAAAATAAAATACTCAGTACAAACAAAAAAATATGCAAATAATTTACCATCATAATTTAACTTTTAAAAAAATCTCTCACTTGAAACAAATGAACCTTTTATCATATCATTTTCCAGGTTGCAACACACTCAAAATATTTTGGACTTTTACACCACATTTTAATTGGTAAAATCAATGAATTTTTTATTTTACTTTTAAAATTCAACTGTCTGTTTTGTCGTATTTAGCTTAAGAGTTGCAATTCTGTCGTAGATTTTTCACTTTTGAAAATACCTTTTAGACAAATTACAATTTTGTCATTCCTAATTTCTATACCACACTTAAGACGAGATACAAAATGACACAATTTAGAAATAATGAACCAGAATTTAAAAACTTCGAATGATAACGTAAAATTATAATAATTTCATTGTAAGTATTTGATACTTTCAAAAACCCAGTAAATATAATAAAATTTGTTTTTACCATCTAACTTTATAAGAAATATTTTCATCTGTTATATATGAAGCTTGCACCGTATTATTCAATAAAACTTGTAAGTTGATTGGCAATCCTCGATTTCAGGTTAATACATAATAGAAAAGAAAGTTTAAAAACTAAACTAAACTAAACAAAAATGGAAATTTTCTCATTTCTAGACTAATTTTTATGAACAGATTTTAGTAATGATATTCAGAAAAACAAAAGAAAAACAACAAAATAAAGTTACAATAAATGTAAAAATCTAGGATGATAAAATAAAATTATAATGTTTTTGTTAAAGGTATTTCATATTTTCCAAAATTTCCCCAGTAAATATTATGAAGATTATTTTCGTTGTTTTACAATTAATTGACTACTTATATTTATCAAGAAAATTTGAATTAAGCCAGTGACTTGAATATACCATATCAATACACAATCAAACTGAAAATTAAAGGAAAAAAATTAATATTTTGCAATCTTCAAATTCTACTCACTTTTAAGAATAAAAACAGCCCGAAAATTTTACAAGTAAAATAATATAAAATTTAAAAGAAAATTAAATGCACAATTTTTCCGATTTTTTTTCTAGTAAATTTAGAATGGTCATAAAAAAAAAAAAACTTCGCCGATATATGAGTCCTAGCAACCATACCATTCAAGGAAGCGGGATGAAATTAAGAATTCAGGTATTTTAACGCATAAGTTTTACAATGAGGTGAAAAACAACAATCGAACTCTCACAGTTACGGTTACAGTGACCAAACTTAGACATTTTCAAATAGTAACACATACTTATTTTCGTCATAAAATGATCTTCACAGTGAAAAACGTTGGATAGCGTTGAAGCGGCACATTTAGCACTAAAAATGGAGACATCAAATGGAAAGAAAAGCCGTGAAAACAAACAATCACCCCCAAAAAGCAACAAAAAGCGAAACAATGATTACAAAATTTTCATATGTAAATTCTTCACAGACGATGACACATCAGATGCGGGAGATTGTGGGCAACAATAAATACTATTATGACGGCAATGCAAAAACTCGCGTTTAACCCGGGAGAAGTCGCGCATATCTAGGGTATGAATAGTTTTTACTTTGTCACCAATAAATACAGACAATAATTCTCAACTTATTTAGTCAATGACAACTGTTACAAATTGTAGGATAAAATACGCTAAAGATTACTTTTCGAAAAGTAGTGGTGATAATTGTAAAATCCGTACGCACTTGGGGTATGCCATACCCCATGCGACTTCTCCCGGGTTAATGGGGTTTTTACTTATGCCAGATTCAGCGGTTTGATGTGTATATTTTGGATTTTAAATAATCCAAGTGATAGGAATCCATTGTGTGTGTTCGGGTGACCATGGCCACTACGCAAACGTGAAGTAGCTGTAGATGACTATGTCACCAACGTCCTTTTGCAGCACACGTAGAGCACACTCTGCTTGCATTCGTCTTTATCTTATGCTACCATTTTTAGTACTACATGTAATGTTTCAAAGCCAATTAAGTTTTTTGACTCCTAATGCCATTTTCCGATGCGCGAAAAAAAAAGTGGGTGTTCTCATTTTAAAATTTCGAAATTATGTCACTGTAACCGCAACTGTGAGAGTTCGACTGTTGTTTTTCATCTCATTCTTAAGCCCATACCTTGCAATATCTAAATACCTAATTTCATCCCATTTCCTTGAATAATACGGTCTTGAAGCTCATATATGAGTAATTTTATTTATTTATTTATTTATTTTACATTTACTGTGTGTAATATAGAGAAATTTTTCTCATCTAGTTTATTTTAAATCCATCACAGTTGGCGATTTGTACGTAATCAGTGAATGAAAGCATCAAATAGCATCAAGCATTGTCAATCCTTGAACTTTGATCAAATGGTACAAACGATGATTTGAAATAGATATATATGTCTGTATATATATCATGAAAATAGAAAATTTCTCATCCGTAAATTATATTTAATTTACAAACTAATACAGGTAAAAAAAGTTTCAATAATGTAATCTAAAATAATAAAAAAGAAATGGAATGGTAAAATATATTGCAACATTTTCATCAAAAGTATTCACTATTTTCAAATTTTCTTTAGTAAACATAATATAAATTTTTTATTGTAACTAGTTAGTCATGTTTTTGTTTTTATTTAACATAACGGAAAGTCACAATTAGTTAATCAATAAAATTTTGAAATCTGGTTGTCAATCCTTTAAATTGGGTCAATGCATAATACAAGTGTGGAAAAAATGACAATTTCGTCATTTTAAAATTCAACAACCAACAAAAATTGTTCAAAATTCAACCCCCCAGTCCCCTGACTCAGAGATCCACGCAAAATTGTTTGACTTGATTTAGGGACTCGTCAAAACTTTTATCGTCATCACAATCTTTCAGTCAGACAACGTCTCAATTAGAAACCGAAATGAAGAATAGTATTTTGTTAAAAGGATTGGAGTGGGGTGAGAGCGATAGCATCTTTTTAAAAGTCCAACCGCGACAGAAAAGAGAAGACGTCACTGGTGACGTGATGCAGGAGCATAACTCAAGCGTGATAATGAACGCGTTTCATTAGTAAGATAGAGTTTTGGTGATAATGTTCAGGATAATATATGGTTTCATTCCAATGGTGCTAAAGTTTAATGGGATTTAAAAATTCTAGGGACATATTAATCAAGAAAGGCTTCAGCCCTTAACGGTACTGTGAGTTTTAAGATCTGCGACAAGGACTTTGAAATTCTTCTAACATCCCTTGGAGAGGGTTCCAGCAATCAAGATTGCAATGTGTCATTTGTATATGGGTGGTAATGAAGAATTTTCATCTCTTTGGGTTATATTTCTTCTTTTAGTGTCACCTGTAATGTTATCTTCCCTGTTGAGACATTAATTTTGAATGTCACTTCATATTAAGAAAATTTGAATGATCTTAATGGAATGGGTTTGAGGATTTTGAACTTTTCTAGCTCAAGTATTTAAAGACGCAGAATAGTATTTTAAATGAAATGAATAGCAATGTTTCTATTTGAAAAAAAAATTATTATTTGTAAGTGTGAAAATTTATAAACAAACGGCATATGTAAACATGGTTGGGTCAGAAAAACAATTTTTAAACTAATGTCGTTGGTATATTTTTTTAATGTTGCCTATTTTTCACCTGTAAAAAATTCTTGAAATAAGGATTTTTTACTATGCAATACTAGCCTTATTTTTATGTTTAAGCATGGAACTAGATATAATATGGAAAATTTAAATAATAAATACAGAAATAGTATATAAAAATATGAAATCGTTATGAATATGATTTCACACAATAATATAATGCATTCGTCTTTAAATAAGACAGGTAAAGTGATATCATAATTGTTCTACATTTTATGCGGTTCTTGAATATGCGTACCACTTTTTTAGAATAGAAATGTTGCCTGATTTAATGATAGAAATTCTACGATTAAATAAGGTAAATATTATTATTCAAAATAGCGGTACTCAAATTTATTGCCCGTATGAACCACGGAGCTGCTATCACAGCACTGAAGATTTAATTTTTGAAGATTATACTGATGCGTATATAAATTACATAAAAATAAACAAAAAGATGAAATGGAAGGTACTGATCCTTGAATTCGTCGGTTTGAAAATTAAATGAAAGCGGACATTCCTCGGAATAATGACAGCTGAAAGTACATTAAAAGTATAAATTTGATCAATAGAACATAAAACTAGATATAAAATTTAACAATAAATACAGCTTCTTTTAATTGTTAAAAGGCGTAAAATAAAAACTTTATAAACAGTAAAATACATTTTATTAGACTGTTGACATGTTTCGACTTCACCGGAAGCACTGTCAAAACAAATAAGAATTCCTATGAAGTTATTATTTGAAACGCCATCATTTAATTTTTCCCGTACTTTTTAGGTGCATTCATAATTATATTAATACGTAACACTTATAGTAGTCGTCTGGTCTGTCCGTCCGTCCGCATATAACAACGCAAAAACTACCCAACCGAATGGTTTGAAATTTAATATATATAATCGTTGCAAAATTTTGTCGAGTCATTTCAAATTTTATGAAAATCGAATCAAAACTTAAAAAGATATCATCAATTCATCAAAAGGAAGTGAACTTTTATAATTAGCAAAATATACCAATATTTTACATTTTATTCCAATTGTACACACACATACGTATTCTCTGAAACAGAAAAAAATTATAAACTGTATAGAATATGTTACAACTTTGCTATAATAATAATAAAAAAAGATACAATATTTATATAAATAGAATACTCACATATAGATTCGTTTTATAAAACAGAAATGTACCTAATTAGCCAAATGGCTGGGAAAAATTCATTGGAATGATATCTTATTCTTAGGTATTGACCGAGTTTTCGTGTAGCTAAGAGAATTTTTATAACAGAAAATAATGTATATGATTATGTTTTTGCGTGCACCAATTTTCATAGGTAGCATTTTGTAGTACATCTCAATGATATCAAATTTGAAAAGTTTAACATAGTTATATTATACATCAAGCAATAAACGCCCATAGACAATAATATATACAAATATCTTTGAGTATTCTTTAAATAGAATTTTAAATACTACACACACAATTTTTAACAGAAAGCATCATGTAGTGAACATTATGGATATTGTGATTAGTTTAAAATAATATAATCAGCGGCATCCTGTTAAAAATTTTCTTTGGAGGAGGTGGCAAAGTTTTCTTAGAAGGGGAAAAGTTTCTTTTGAACTGGTTGCGCACATATGAGAAGCAATTGATACAGTTTTATTCTCACACATGTTTTTTTTAAAATTAATCGAAGTACTCATTAATGATAAATGTGTGTTTCAATCTGAGAATTTTGTAAAACAAAACCTTCTGTTATTTGTAAGAAATTTATGTATTTATCTGTAAGAAATTTATGTAATTAAACTATTTATTTAATGCTAATGTTTCTATTTTATTCAAACCTGAAATTTTTTTAAATCTTTTGTACAATTTCCGACTTATTTATTTATTTTAATTTTTTTTTGGAGGGGGGGGGGGGCGGAGGTCGTTCACCTGTGATGACTGATATATATCAAAATCCTTGGAGGCGATTCCTTCCCCCCTAGCCTCCCCCAAATTGTGTCCCTGAGTATAACGTCACGAAAGTGCAACTAAAAAAAATAAATAAATACCATAGACTGTACCGTATCCTAATTTTTGTCGCCTTTCTAAAATAACTATAAACTATATATTTAACTAAACTAAAATGTCAAACGGTTGATTGATGCCTTTTCATACGTATTACCTCCACTTTTATCTAGATAAAGTTATTTTTGCATTAGAAATAATATATATTTTATGATTTGGGATGTTAAAAAATACCTCCAATATCAGTGTTCAAGTTAAGTTTTCTTTATGATGAATAATCTAGACTAATTTTAAACTAGTTCATATTTGATAAATTGTAAACAAGTTTTTTTGTATTTTAAAATTTGATATATAATAAAACGGTTACTTTTATTACTAATAGCTTAATTTTATTACTAATTAGCCTTCTTAGCGGTTACTTTGACTGTTACTTTTATTTTATTAATCTGATAAATTTATTGAAAATGTCAATGATTGTACATGGATGTATTGGACAAAATTTGTTCATTTGTTTTAAAAATAACGGAGAGTTCTTAAATATATAAGATATCATTTGCAAAATAGTAAGCCACAGAATCATGAAGATTTATCCTATTTATGAAAAACATTTTGAAAATAGTGTTGACGTATATAAAAACAGACATAGAAAAATTTTAATTTCTATGAGCTGAAATGTATTAAAAAAATCAGTTACTTTTAAAGATTTAGAATATATGTAGAGCATTTTGAAATACGGCAGTGTTACATCAAAATGTCCTGGACGTTTATACCATATAAAAGTTTAATAAATGAAATAATGGCAAAATATATACTTATTGCTAAATTGATGTATCACTTTAAAAGATATAAAAACTACACTAAAAATACATATCTACAAGTTTCGACCTACATCTGAGTTCATCATAAGGAAATTTCGGAATTCTCAACAACAGTACAGTCAGAAACATCCTGTGATTGACTTTTATCCTGATGATGACCTCAAATGTAGGGTGAAATTTGTGTTTTTAATGTAGTTTATATATTTTTTAAAGTGTTACATCAATTTAGCAATGTGTTATACATTTTACCATTATTTCATTTATTAAAATAGATGTATTATTTGTTTATTTGTTTGAAAAAGGCATTTTCAAGAAAAAAAAATATATATACATTTTTTTTTTTTTTTTTTTTTACATTAAACATTACATTAATATTTACATTTAACATTTTTACGCATATAAAAATTTTAATTTTTTATATTCTGGTACAGGAATTTTTTATTTGATCTTTTTTATGTATAGGGAAAGTTTTAATTTTTAGAACTTTAAACATTTATACTCTGTTGAATATTATACAAACTAACAAAATGTCCTCTTTGAGATTCCTTTCAAATTTATAATAGTAAAAAAAAAAAAAATCAAATTGCATATAATTCACATGAAATAATAGTTTTTGTGACTCCTTTCTTCATTTATAAATTAGACGAAAAACTACAAATTAATAATCTTAAAAAATACTTTAACAAAAACGGGAATAAAATACACAAATAAAAAACTGGAGAAGCAAATTTGGAATATGCAACGGAGTGCCAGTAGATGGCTCTGATCGGCAACGGAGAAGGATCCTTGAATAACCTTTGGAGAAAAGAGCGGAGAGAGTATCATTTAGAGAAAAATGCATTTATAATGATAAAATCTTAAGTTCATTGTGAAAGAGTTAAATTTCTAATTGGAATTAATTAAAATTTTATTTGTAATAATAATAAAAAAAAAACATATGTACTTTAAAAAAAGTTATTCACACTAGTGTTTCTTTAAAAATCACTACATAATATGTCATAGATTTTAAAACTATTTTAATCCTATGGAGATTACAATAATTAACTCAAATAGTTAATTTTAACTATTTGAATCAAGGAATTAGTTAACTCAAATAGTTAATTATTACTCAATTAGTAAAGTTTTAATATCAAATTTTATATTCATGTATAGAAATGCTGGAATATTACTGCTTTTTATTCAGTGTTTTTGGCCCATAAATCTTAAAATACATTCAAATATTACTATTTATTATATTTTTTGAAAATGATATCTGATTTACAAAACATAAATAAATGATTCTGTTTTAAACCTATATATATGAGTGGAGTGTACATTATTTATACATGCATATAGTATCATCTGAAGAGTTATAATTTAAGATTAGGAAAATAAATATGAAATATAATAATTTATTACAAACTGAAATAAATAAAGTAAATTTTGCAAATAGAGATCTACTAAATTGGGCAACAAGAACATCTTAACATCTAAAACGTAATTTTTTTTTTTTAAAGTATTTATTTGTTTATTTAATTATTATTTTTTTTTTTGTGTTAAAATAATAATTGTGTCACAAAAAATAGGAGCAATAAAAAGTAACATAAAAAGGAAAATAAAATACGAGCTGAACATATAGTACAAGGAAATAAGTATAGTTTACAGTGTTGTACATTCTGTTTATTTATAAAATAAAACATATTAAGTATGATTTAAGTGCTACAAACCAATAAGCATTATGAACAGCTAAATAGCTCTAATGCACTGTGAAAAAAAAATCTGTTGATTTTACAGAAAAAACTGTCAGCCAGGACGCTAATGAAAAACTGTTTATTTGACGGAAATAATCTTTACTTATTAAAAAATGCCTGTTATTTTAACAGATTTTGCCCATATTTCCGTAATAAATACAGATAATAACAGTTTTTTTTTTTTTTTTTTTTTTTTTTTTTTTTTTTTTTTTTACAGTGTGATAAGAATTTACGATAGTTTATATTCGTCATTGGGTGTAATCACAGATGTCCATATTTCCGTAATAAATACAGATTATGTCCTTAAAATAAATAGTTTTTTACTGGCGTCCTGGATGACATTTTTTTCTGAAAAATTAACAGTTTTTTTTTTTTTGCCTATACATTGTGATGAGAATTTGCGATAGTTTATATTCGTCATTTTGAAGATATTTAGAAACTTATTTTTTACTCACGAGACGGAAAAATTGGGTGTAATCACAGATGTCCATATTTCCGTAATAAATACAGATTATGTCCTTAAAATAAACAGTTTTTTACTGGCGTCCTGGATGACAGTTTTTTCTGAAAAATTAACATTTTTTTTTTTTTTTGCCTTTACATTGTGACGAGAATTTGCGATAATTTATATTCGTCATTTTGAAGATATTTAGAAACTTATTTTTATTCACGAAACGGGAAAATTGGGTGTAATCACAGATTTTGGCAAATAATTGTTAGATTGCCCGACAATAGTATCAAAGCATTGAGAAGAAAATATTTACGTATGTGTTTAATTTATGTATTTAATTAATTGAGACTCTCCTTTTCTTATAGCTCAGACTTACAATACAACCCTGACTTTTCTTCAGGCACGCGTAGGACTGTTTCTAACTTAATTTTGAGCTTAGTTACAAGTACACTGATTTACTACAACTTTTTTTCATCAATTCATGAGAAACAATAAGAAAAGAATTAATGGCTTCTATGCTTGTTTTTTTACCATTTGTTCTCCGTCTTTTCTTTCTTGTCTGATTCCTCTTAGCAGTAATTAACCGAGTTCTTGGCAGATTACGTTTATATCTGAAATAAAAATTACAAACTGTAGACGTTTTTACTTGAACTTAGCAATTAATTAAGTGAGACATACACTGATTTTTTCTATTAAAAAATCATTATAATTTTCATAATGATAAAATTTAATCATAATTTACTGTACCTCGTTTTCTCATTTTGAAGAAATGAAAAAATTCTTATTTATTTGTAAAATGTTAAGACTTTACATGTTGCGAATATGACTTTGGTTACAAATATCGCTTAGCTATTTTTTCACCGATTCTTGATAAATAGAAGAGAAAAAAAAATAATGACTTCTATATCTACACAGAAAAATAATACATATGATCCAACGAAATTCTTGTTGGAAAATATTTAAATAGAAAATACTGTTGAGTCCAAAGAAATTGCGTTCGAATTACAATGGTCGAACTAAAATATCATTGATAAAATAAAATTCTTATTAGACCATACTTAAACAGAGCAGTTTGTTGAGTCAAATAAATTTTCGTTTCAATTACAATGTTCGAACTAAAATATTCTTGATCGAAAAAATTTCATATTGGACCATAGTTTATTCCCGAGTCAAAAAAAATTTTGTTGGAACAACAATTTAACGAACAAAAATAATGTTGTTCCACCAAAATTCTTATTGGATAATTCTTAAAAGTAAATTTTGTGGAATCAAGTACAATTTTTTATTTTTTTTTATTTTTTTTAAATAAAAGTATGATTGAACAATTTGTTATTGATCCAACGAAAATTAGTTTGACTAAACAAAATTTTATTCTTACTAAGTATGGTCTAATAAAAATTTTGTTTTTCCAAGAATCAGACCTCTTTTTTCTTGAGTCAAATAATTTATTTTTGGAATAACAATAGCTGAACAAAAATATTGTTGTTTCACCAAACATTCTTGTTGGATAGTACTTAAACAAAATATTTTGTGGAGTCCAATAGATTTTTTATTTAATTTGTTTCTTTTCTATATAAGAATGGTTGAATAAAAATATTGTTGATACAACAAACATTAGTTAGACAACAAAATTTTCTACTTGCTAAATAAGGTCCAATAAGAATTTTGTTGTTTCAAGAATATATTTTTGAGGGTTTATTTTTTTTGCAATTTGTTCTCCCTCCTTTGCATCCTATTTTCCCAGCCTGTTTTTTTCTTCTTGATTCAAATAAATTTTGGTTGGAATAAATAACAGTAGCCGAACAAAAATATTGTTGTTCCACCAAAATTCGTATTGGATATTACTTAAAAAAGAAAATTTGTGGAGTCAAGTATATATTTATTTATTTTATTTAAAAAATATAAGAATGATCGAACAATTTGTTGTTGATCCAACAAAAAAATTAGTTTGGGTAAACAAAATTTTCTGCTTACTAAATATGGTCCAATAAGAATTTTGTTTTTCCAAGAATATATTTTTTGTTTTTCTTTTTTGCAATTTGTTCTCCCTACCCTGTATCCTTTCTCTCCCGACCTTTTTATTTCTTTCTTTCTTCAGTCAAATAAATTTTTGTTGGAATAACAATAACTGAACAAAACTATTGTTTTCCATCAACATTCTTGTTGGATAATACTTAAACAGAAAATTTTGTGGAGTCAAGTACAATTTAAAAAAAATATATATGAATGATCGAACAATTTGTTGTTGATCCAAAAGAAATTAGTTTGACTGAATAAAATTTTCTGCTTCCTAAATATGAGAGGGTCGGGGCAAGAGAGTACCAAGCCACATTTTTTAACTTTTGAGGTATTTCAATTTGAAAATTTTATCAAATACTCAAATCAAGATATATAACCTAAAGTTTTTCGCCAACGTCTTAGTAATATTTGAGATATTCTGAGTAACAATATGGCATTACTTTAATGATATTACTATTACTTTTTTTTTCTAAATTAGCTATCTTCATTGGGGGCATAAACATCTGGGGCAAAAAAGAAACCTGTCACATATGCTGTCACCAAGGGACATTAGAAATAAATGATATGTTGGATATTATAAGTTATAATATTAAGCAACAGATTACAGTGTTAGATTTATTTCATCAAAAATGTGGCTTGGCACTTTCTTACCTCAACCCCCTCATATGGTTCAATAAGAATTTTAATATCCAATGGTTAGAGTATCATAGTTGAGAATTTTTCCAACAGAGCGAAAATATGCCGGGACCAGGACTCGAATCTGGGTACTTTGGTTTGCCGTACCAACGCTCTCCCTACTGAGCTATCCCGACGATATCCTGGGCTGGCATATTTCACTCTTATTTGTTGGACAAGGCTGCGGAATGCAGCGCTAATTTCATTCATCCGAGCTATAACTACAGCATTTACATGATGAATCTTGAAATATCACGGAAACTCCTGTATACCATGTAATTAGGTCATAATGAATAGAGGCAAGTATATTCAACTAGGCAAATTATATCCAATGGTTGGAGTATCATAGTTGAGAATTTTTCCAACAGAGCGAAAATATGCCGGGACCAGGACTCGAACCTCGGTACTTTGGTTTGCCGTACCAACGCCCTCCCTACTGAGCTATCCCGACGATATCCTGTGCTGGCATATTTCACTCTTATTTGTTGGACAAGGCTGCGGACTGCAGCGCTAATTTCATTCATCCGAGCTATAACTATAGCATTTGCATGATGAATCTTGAAATAGCACGGAAACTCCTGTATACCATGTAATTAGGTCATAATGAATAGAGGCAAGTAGGGAGAGCGTTGGTACGGCAAACCAAAGTACCCAGGTTCGAGTCCTGGTCCTGGCATATTTTCGCTCTGTTGGAAAAATTCTCAACTATGATACTCCAACCATTGGATATAATTTGCCTAGTTGAATATACTTGCCTCTATTCATTAAGAATTTTAATGTTTCAAAAATGTATTTTTTGGTGTTCTTTTCCGCAATTTGTTCTCCGTCCCTTGCATCCTTTCTTTCCCGGCCTATTCCCCTTAGCGGTCATTAACTGTGAGTTCTTAGCAGATAACGCTTACACCTGAAATAAAAATCACCTCGGGTGCTAAAATTGTCAGGTAAATGAGACAACACCCCCCGATACTGCAGCGAACGGTCTTCATATCTCTTTCCTCTCATCTTTTTTTTTTTTTTTTTCATTTTTAAATAACGCGCACTTATCTGACGCACGATAATTCTTCACAAGTCTCGAGTCATTAGAAATGATCACGTGTTTAGGTCTTTTGTCTTGACTCTTTACGTCAAATTATACTTTAATGCGCTTTAAAAGGGAGTTACAAATGTTTCTTTTGGAATGGATGATTGGATTGGTGGATGTATATATGATGAGAGAGTGATGTAAGTAGTGTTTAGTTGCCGTTTATTTGTGGATGAGTAATTTGGAAAATGAAGCGAAATGAAGACATTTCTGATTTCGCACAGATAAAGAAATGATACCCAGGAAATTACGGAACGTTTAAAATGCTATTAATGTTTGGCGGAGAAAACATGATTATCGCGAAGTTTCACATGAGTAAATTATATGATGTTTGATATTAAGTAGTTTTATGAGATTACAAAGGCTTCTAAAGGTGTATTGTGTTGGCTGCAGAAATAATCTTTGAAAATATATAGTTTCAATTGCAGAATATATGGATTAGGATAAAAAGTTCCAAGAATCAATATCAATAAAAGAAATTGTTTGTCTATGAGTCTGTGAGTCTTTCTGTGTTACAATCTCATGCTAATGGCAAGACCTTCCAATACGAAATTCAGTAAGAAGGTACTCCAAGGGTTAACATCTTTCTAAGGCTCTAAGAATCTACATTAATAAAAGAAAGGGTTCGCCTATGAGTCTGTGAGTCTGTCTGTGTACAATCTCATGCTGATGGCAAAAGGTGGCTAAAGGTGATTTCCCCGTAAAGAAGGAGATTGCATCTCGAATTACTTTAATTCATTTTTTAACTGATCCCTCAATAAAAGACAAAATTATGCACAAAAATCTCAAACTTTGAAATTTAGTAACTGTATCAATTTTTCTAGTACAGAAGTCGAACTTTTTGCATTATATCTATTATGATATGTGTAAACTTTTACTAAATATAGCTATAGGGATTGGGGGACCGTATAAAAAGTTAGATTTCGTAACTTTTATAAAATAGATTTTTTTTTTTTTTTTTTTTTTTTTTTAACTTTAAACAATGCCACAACATGAATATTTACCTCATTTGAAACGTTTTTGTAATTGGAACTATATGTCTACGAATAACGGTTGAGAAATTAAAGGTCGGCGATAGATAACGTATTGCATCCTGTATATGTGCATATGTATAAATAAGTTTTTTTTTCAACCGTCCTGTTTAAAACAAACACATGTAATGGGTTTTGTTTATTTTACCATGATTTTTGTTTAAACATTAGATACAGCTGTTATACCCACCACCATTAATAAAAAATTCATCTGCAACTGTATCAAGTTTAGAACTTCTATTACTTGCTGTCAAATGAAATCGATCAAACATTTAAAGCTGAAAAATCCAGATATATTTTTCATTTTAAATTTTCACGCACAGAACTAAAAGTCGAATACCTTTTGTAATGCAAAGAATGGGACAAAGAAAAATGAAAATCTACCAATCCACTGGATGAATCATCATAATGTTACGGAACTTTCAATTTACTTTTCTAGTTATTAACTATTTACTTGAAATTTTAAATGCTTTTTCATTATAACTTGCTCAGATAAAAAAGGATTTCTTACTTAAAAAAGTTGCAATTTTTTTTTCATAAATAAATAAAAAATAAAATAAATAAAAAAATAAATAGAAAATAAAGACCACCTGATTATGCTGAATGTATAATCTCCTTATCGTAATCATGTGTTTTTCACACATAAAATAATTATTAAAAATTTGAAAATTATTAAAAAAAATACTGTAAATTATTTCATGTTATCTTGTCGCAAAATATTTTTTATAACTAAACTTAAACTTTCTTTTTATTTCAAATAAGTTTCCTTAGTCTTGATAGTCTGTCTATTTAAAACAGGTATCGCAGCGTCCTTATATTTTTTATATATTTACTACAATTATTTTTAAACTACAACCCTCGTGGTAGCTTGTTTTACCATGTGCAATAGGGATCTATCACGAGAATTATAGTTTTAAAATAGTAGTAGCAGACATAAAAAAAAAAACATATAGGGAGACTGCGACTACTGTTAAAAATTACTTCTTTAAAATCCGTTTATTATAATAAAACCTATTTATTATAAACATTTTGCGCAAATTTTTATTAACTATTTGCTGCAAATTTTAAACACTCTTTCCATTATAACTTGCTCAACAAAGAGAAGATTTCCTATAAAAATTTTACAAATTTATTTCATAAACAAAACGATTAAAGACCATCGGGTTGTGTTGAATATGTTATTTATTTATTGTAATTACATATTTCTCATACATCAAATTGTTATTAAAAATTTGCAAAGAAAAACTGTACTGTAATTTATTTCTTTTATTTTCCTGTCGCAAAAATCTTTTAAAACTAAACTTAAATATTCTTTTAAAAACAAATAAGTTTAGTTTTTTTCTCCATAATCTTGATTAGTTTGTCCACTACTTATCTGAAATCCGTTTATTATAATAAAATTAAAGGCATTTATTTTGAAATGGAATCCTTTACGAAAATAAATGCTGGCTATACCATACAAGCATACTTCCACAGGAAAAGGGAATTTTTCTAAGTATTTTCTAAATTATATAGTATAAAAAATACTCGGATACGTTTCCGAAAATCAGGTGGCAGTAGAAAAAGTTTGTTTTTATAAGTGCTTATTTGAATCTCGAAAATATATTGGTGCCTTAATAAATGTAAACTATCTGACTCCCACCCGGCGTTGCACAGGCCAGTGATAATAATAATAATAAAAAATAAATAAATAAATAAATAAAAAATAAATAAAAAATAAAAACATCGAATTTATATTATTTTATAACTTTAACCCGATTTTGTATGGAATTATATTTTTAAATGAAAAAAATCGCGAAAAACTGTTGATATTTAGTGATAAAAGCGCTCATTTTCTTTTTCTTTTCTTTTTTTTTTTTACCTAGGGTCATTTCATAGTTTTAAAATAAAAAGTTATTTTTGTCCGAACACTTTGAAATCTTTATTGGTGATAAATAAAACGATTTTACAGCCCGTGTCAAAATTTCGTGAAAAAATATTGTTATCTAGTTGTAAAAGAAATGTTTTCTTCTCGCTTTTTTGTTGGTTTGTTTGTTTTGGCGTCGGCTCCTTTAACATAGCAATAAAAAATAGTTCTCATCTTCCGAACTCTCAGACATGTCAATCAGTTATAAATATATAACTGTATCCAAGCTCTTTTTAAATTTTTGCGAAAAAATATGCATATTTAGTAGTGGAAACATGAATTCTTAAAAAAAAAAAAAGCTTTAGCTTTCAATATCAGAGCAAAAATATATTAGAAGGTCTATGCTTTCAATGAAATGATGACTCCATTCGTTTTCAATCAACCCTTTTCAATCCCCCTAGGCCAAATAGGTGAGGGTTAATCCATCGGGTTTCCCCTTTCTGAGGGGAGAAACCTTCAAAAAACGTTGGCGCATGCGCAAAGAGACAATATTCGTGTGAAAAATTTGACAGAATGCGCTTTTAGTTTTAAATATATAGATATTATTTAACAATATTTAAATGTTGCTGTTGCTTCAGGGCTGAAATCTATTATTTCTAGCTGAGAACAAACACCGTAAAGATATTTAACATTGATACTTATCCTTGTGAAACTAGCGAAAAGTCTGCTTTTATACATTTTGTCTTAACTTGGTTCATGTATATGTAAAAATGGAAATTTGTAATCGGCTTTTCACTCACTTCCTAATAGGCTAGAATTATAAAAAATATGTGCAAAGATGTGTTTCCGCTGACAATACAGTATTTTAATATTTTTAGAAAATAGTTTTAAATTAATAAATTAATTATAAGACCTTTTTTATGTTAGCCGAGTGCATGTGATGAATCACTAAATATTCTTTATATGGTATACGAATAAAAGCAATGTAGTTTATGATGCGCCAAACCACACTTGCTGAAATAAAGCAACTGGTTGTGAAATGCTGAACTGCAATAAGGAAATATTTTAAACACTAAAAAGTAAGAAAATAGATTTTATAAAAATTATTAGTATGATATATATAGATATTTTGTTAAACAAATACGATTTTATCAATTAATAGTTTCACATTAAATAAATTATGATTATATGTTAAAAAAAAAAAAAAAAAAAAAAAAAAAAAGTATTGTAACGGAGTTATTTTGGAACAACATGAATTGAACTTTGTGCGTGATTTTTAAGATGCTTATTTATTTTTAGAAATATTACTTTTATACTTATTACCTCTTTTACCGATTTCGAATAACTTTGCTGTAACTTTACTGTGAGTAGAAATATTTCTTTTCAAAAAATTAAATGTCATTTTAAATACGGAAAAAAATATGTATAAATATTGCAGAAATCTGTGATTAAATAAGGCAAAAATTATAATTAATAAATGTGGAAACGAAAGGTTAGTTGATTGATGTAGGACGGCCGATTATCTACATGAGGGATATAGGCTCTAGGTGTGTGTGTGTGTGGGGGGGGGGGGGGGGTGAGGAGAGTGTTCTCCATGGAAGTCTGTCTAAGGGATCCTAACCCGTATTTACAGCAAGGTTCGAAGAAAACCACGGAAAACTCCGAACGGTTAGGTGGACGAACGCGACAGAGGTTTGAACCCAGCACCTCCCGTCTACCAGCTGTGACAGCAGTGGAAACGAAAGAGCGTAATAAAAAACTGATTTCCTATTACATTGCCGGTCAACATAGTTTTAAAATTGAAATAAATTGTGAAATCGATTTTTCATTTTTTATATTAAAATGAAAGCAATTTTAGTTCTCGATCGAACTTTTAACAAGTTTTTTTTCTTTCTCAGCGAACATTTTTACTTTTGAAACCGGTTCCTAAAATGAAAATGTTAACGAGAAAAGAAAAAAACGAAAAAGAAAATAAACAAACTGACCCAGTTTCAGTTTCCGTTTTTTTTTTTTTTTTTTTTTTTTTTTAAGAAGACATTTTTATTTAAAAAAAAAAAAAAAAAAAAAAAAAAAAAAAAAAAAAAAATTGAAAGCAAACTTTAACCATAACCTAACTATCCTATGGAATTTTTATTTTTAAATATTAAAATACAAATGTGAAATTTGAAAAGAACGCTACTATTGGCTTAACATTAGCTTATGAGTCTCTTCGTGTTCCTAGTGTAGGCTTTTAATCATAAATTTTATCGAAGTCATTACGTGCCAGTTATGCATCGCTGATCTGAAACACCATTGGCTTTAAGTTCAACCATGATGTCACACGCTCCAGTGGCAAGAAACCACTCGCTGCAGATTCATAAATCCATATCAGCATTGCTTGCATGAAAGATTACAGGCTACGTGTAAGGAATATTAAGAGAAATATATGGTTTATATGATCACAAAATTATTACTTAAGTGTCTTTTGATATGAAATAATTCGAGCTAGGAAATTTACGCAGTTTTTAAGAATGAACAAAAAAAAAAAAAATAACCTTTCGCTTACATGAACCTTATATATGAGGTCTCTACGTTAAGGGGACGATAGAGGTCTGCACATGGCGAATATTTCAGGACCATTCCTATTTATGATTTTGTAGTTTACGACCCGGCCCGGCCCGTTGAAAAATCAGTGAAAACAGGCCCGGACAGGTCCGTGAAATAATCAATGAAATCAGGCCAGGCCCCTCCCGAACCGACTCAATTTCATTCAAATAAAGGCATTGAAAAATAATGTAGTTTAGAATAAAAGAGAAAATATGGTTATGCATCATAACTTTTATTGCTCTATAATAATAATAATAATAATAATAGATTTTTGAAAATGCTTCACTATAATTTATGAAAGTATATTCCCGAAGATTCCATTAACAGAAGTTAATTATCGCAATTACTATTTTTACAAAACAGATTGCTTAGTCGACACGTACTGGGCACAATTAAGAACATTTCCGGCCCGAACGAGTATGTAAAATAAAGTGTAAGCCTGATCCCAGCATGCCCGAGTCTGCTGAAAAAATTAATCTCGGGGTTAGACACGATGTAACTGTCCGATGCCGATTTCTACGCTGGATATGTTATATTTTTGTATTGATGTTGTCAAGCTAGCATCGGCTCGCGCCACACATTTATACTTTTTCTCGTCTCAGTCACGTCCATTGAAAATCGTTCAAATTTTATCAGCTTAGTTTGAACCTTTTAAATGTGTTATATCGAGCCGGTCGGTCTACTTTTTCTTTATCAACCTGGCTGGCCCATTTAATTTTTATCGACCCGCTTCGGCACGTTTATTATCTTTTATCAGACCGGCCCGCTAAAAAAATGTCGTTATTCTGCCTGCCCGGGTACGGGCCTTGGGCCAAGCCTTGGCCCGTGCAGACCTCAGGGGACGATGCACTTTATAAAGTATTTGTCATTAGGGGAAACTTAGGAGACTGGATCCCTTTTACAGTGTTGTGGAGTTTTGGGGTTCTTTCTAAAACACAACTTACTTAAACTTAAAAAGCTCATATATTACTCAATCTTCACTTGACAATTAAATATTTAGAAAAAAATAAGTATACCCTGATTAGCTCCACTGAAATCTGTTGCCATGGAAAAGGTAGCAAATTATATTAAACTAATCAAAATATCAAAACTTAAGAATCCGAATAGGTTAATACAACAATGATAATTTTGAACTCATCATTTTAAGACAATATTAAATGTAGTAAGGGGCAACAGATTTCTAAATCAAGTAGCATACTGGATTGCATAAAGAACACCCAACTCCACTCCAATCCGATCAAGCTCAAATCTCCATACACATTAAATTAATAAAAGTGTAATCATCATATAATTTGGAAAAATGCAGGCAACCTGAAATTCCTCCAATATGAGGACCAAAAGGGGAAAGAGTTAAATCTGTTAATAGAATAGGGATATGATGATGTACTAAAATTTTAGAACAACCATAGAGATTCTGAACAAGATCCGATCGGTTAACCAAGAATCGTATAGTGGTGTATAATGACTGGATATTTTTTTTTTTTTTTTTTTTTTTACTTTTTAAAATAAAACAATTTTGGTGTATATTTTAGAAAAACAATGTTTCTGAAAGAGGAGAGTTAAAGCTTAATTTAACATTTTATGAAATTAAATTTAATATTACTGTTTCACTTATTAATCTATCCATCCTTAAATCAAGATCAAAAATACGATTGTATAACATTGAGTGAACTTCAATTTATGTTCATTAAAACAGTCAGTTATGAATTTAAACTTAAGAAATTTTAAAGTCCTAATTTAATAAAGTTGAATTTTCTCTCCCCTTTTTTTTTTTTTTTTTAATTAATCACAGAAAGGTTAGGTCATTCTTATAGGTCTACTGTGAATATAAAAAATTAATTATTTAGAGATTTATACAAAGAAAAACATACCAACTTTGATAATAAACAAAAAAAAAAAACACAATTTATTTGAACATTTAAAATAATGAAGCAACTAAGTTATCAAAAATAATCTTAATAAAACAATATAACAGCTGATCTTTTAAGTTGAAACCACTCACTGGTTACTTTTAAATTACACATCATATTTTTAAAATTACCATCATATTACCATTTAATGGTCGTTCAAACATACAAACATTATATATTAACCTACAGACTATTTCTGTTCATAATGTTTATTCTTATTGAAATTATCCAAAGATATTCATTTCACTTTTAAACTCTGGTATAGCAAACATTTTTTTTTTTTTTTTTTTTTTTTTTTTTAAAGAGGTACAAATAAATAAAAAGAAAAACTATGCAAATAGTACTTACAACAGGTAGAGAGTTCTACAATTTTAGTCAATGGGCACTTAGGAGCATTTCCTCCTTTTTCAAAATCTGATGAAACACTTAAGCTGGAGTATTCAGGCTGGGGAAAGATTCAGACGTGGTTTCAAGCTAACATTCATCAATCCTCTCATCTCACTGCATCACTTGCCATCAACTACTAGGTCCATCATCTAGTCCGGATTGGAAAATCGTTCTACGGTCCAGAACTTCACCGTCGGAGTCAGTAATTTCACCTTCCTGAAGCATGTGTTTTATTCGAAGATAGCCATCACCGTAACTCAGAACACTACGACTTCTAACGACCGGTTTAGTTCAATATCTATGATCACTTCTGATGGTTAAGAAGTCATAATCTTGGAGCGCCACTACGCCAAAAAAAAATAGGCTACACATATCTTCTTCTTAATTTCTCGTTAACAGTTATAGATCCGCAATTCGAAAATGCCCTTATAGCCTCTTTTCATCATAACATCATGATTTAGGATGGTTAATGTAGGGCCATCAATGCCCCACTCTCAAAAAAAAAAATCTTCCAGAAACCTGTCCGCCTTCAACAACTTCGCGATCCAGCCCACAGGCCAATCTTCGAGCCCCGTAATAAGTCGAATTTTTTTTACGAGTCAAACGACAGGTCTCTTGGCCAGGCAACAAGTGTCGTAAACATTCATTCTCCCGCGCTGCTTGAAAAACGGGACCGATCCACTCTGCCAGGGGTACGGGAATGGAAACAAAAGGAAAAATGGACTCATCGTGAAGACTACAGCTTGCCGCTCCACTCTGCCGGCCGCTTCATGGGGGAAGGAAACCATGCATCACCCCCATGGCGTGTGCTGAAGGGGGTCCTGTTAGCCTCTGTTTACATGGGCGCCAGCTATCCGCCTGATAGCAGAGCCAATTGAAGCCTGACGTAAACTTACAAAGCCTAATTGCGTGTATAGTACACTCATAAGATAACGTAATTCTTATACAGGGCGGTCGGTCATTCTTATATCAAAGTCAGACTAGATGACTCCAAATTTTCCACCTGTGCAGTCTACTGACAAAACATCCCTCCCTTGCTGTCTGCTTTTCGTATTTGAAAAACAGGAAGCTACGTTAGACTATGAAAGTTGAAATTGCTTTGCTTAAAAGAAATGGAAAGAAGAGGAAAAAAAAACTGCTTTTATTATTAATATTACAATTACATTTATTTATATATTTATTTAAAACAGAAACAAAAAGAAAACTTCTAAATAAATGTTGAGAGAGTGATTTAAGGTAATTAATGTAGATTAAAAAAATAAATTTGGTTGAAACCAACCGTAACAAGATTGCTCCCCCCGGCTAATTAAAAAAAAAATTTTTTTTTTTGAGAAAACAAATTATTTTTTTGAAAGGTAACTGGGTACCACATGGCATGCTGGGACCTCAACACTGAAAAAACTGACCCACAAACACAAATCATACATCGATCCGGGACGGGATCCAGAGAGTTCACCGCTGAAATACCACCCTGACAATATATTCCGGATATATACAACCAGAGCTCGCACATCCGTAGAAACCATTACCTAAAATATTACCTGAAATATGACCATAAAAGAGTACTACCAGAGGAGGGACCACAAGGCTGATTTTACCACTAAAATGACCAAGATATTTTCTGCACCTGTAAAAGAACACATGTTCCACCTGATTGTGAAACCTCACTTCCCTACTACTGTCATTCCTACGCATAACTGCATCCTTCCTGAGACTTCTGGCAACAGAACTGTAAATAATACATAAATTGAATTTTGAAAAAAAAAAATTAGCCGAAAAAGAAGAGAAGTGCCCACTGATTAATTGTCACTATACTGCTTATATACATAACTTCAATAATTGGCATCACAGTATATTACAACACTATCTATTAATGTAAATAAGTACTAGTAATATCATAGTTACAACACTGTAAATGTCAATGAAATTTGTAAAACACATATTAATTCTATTATACAAAAATACACAAGAGCAACTGGTGACACACAAAAAAAAATATATACATATACATCTGTAAGACACAAATTATGGTATCACAGACCATGTTAGAGAATTACGCACACAATTGTAACAATTTTATATGAGAACACATGTTTGTTTTCGAACACAGTCTAATGATTCGGGATATTATGTAGATTTTACAAATGCACGTACAAGTAATGTGCATGGGAAAGAGTATCTCTGCCTCTGTGCTACTTATAGCAAAAAGCAGTTTCGGGCCTTTTGGGCACTACAGGGAAAACATTCCACAAAATAAAATAAAAAACAGGGGTGGTGACATATATCACCAGGAAGGAAAACACACATTCCACAAAAATAGGAAGTAGAATAAATAAAATAGTTAATTTTAGAACTTTTAGCCACACACAACAACATACAGGCATGTACATGAGACAGTATGTACTAGAAAAAGAAAAAGGGCCCACACTCCTTAAAGTTTAAGTTCAAATAAAACCACAAACTGTATAGTAAATAATAAATCTATCTAGTTAAAATGTAGAAATTAAAGTAAACACATACTTAAAAAGTTATATACAAAACACTGATGCATTAAAAAAAACTGAACTAAACAGATCTACCTCGGCAAAAGGGCATACAAAACACAACATCCTAAAAAAATTTTAAAGTAACAAAAATTACATTCGTTTCTTTTTTTTTTTTTGCAAAAATATACCCAAAATCTACGAAAACGGGGTGCGGACGGGTATATACCACATAATCTACCATAAAACAGACAAAAACCTTAAGTATAGGCATAAAAAGGGTTAAAAATGCCTACATGAGAGTATCAACACACAACCAAAACAAACCTTTAATACGCTAGAAAAACTAAGTTCCGTTTTAAAAATGTCAAAAAAAAATAATTAAATATACATACACATTAACTAAACTATAAATAAATACAAATAAACAAGGTAAAATTGAATAAAAATGCTTGAATAACGAAAAAAGGTAGTTAGTATTTATAACTCGGACGGTCTCGTCTATCCCGTAGCGAATAGTCGGTTCTAGAAATCGATATTGAACGACTACTTCTATTCGATTTAGCAGCTGGACGAATCGATGAACGAGACCTGCGCGAATCGCTGTGCTCAGCAGTTGAACTGCTTTCTGCCGTGGCTGAATTTTTACCTACGCGCATTTCACTGCCTTCTGCCGTTGCTAAATTTTTATTTACGCACATCTCGTTATTCTCTGCCGCTGCAATCTCCGGAGAAATGGGAGGTGGGGGAGAGGGATTTATGATTTCAGTCGCGTCGCTGTCTGTTTCCTCCACTTCCGGCGCTACCGGAGTTTCGTTATTGTTGACGTTCACTACTGCTGGTGCGCGGTTACTATCATATGGTGCCCAGGGAATGAATCGGTTACGCTTACACCTGCGTACAGGAGGAGAATCGCGCGGTTGGTGTGGTGAATCGATGGTCACGTTTTCAGTCGATCCCAGGCCAATTGTTTGTTTTGGTTTACTGGACCAGATGGGGAGTCTGTCTTTGAAAGAAGACAACCTGTCAACATGGACAACCTGACAATTTTTGGGATTAGCAACTAGCGCTATTTTAAAATTAACCTCATTTAGCTTCTCAATTATAGTAAAAGGACCATTATTTTGCTTGCTTAATTTTTTTGTATTACCAGGGGCGACTGTGGGTGTAAATAACCACACAAGATCTCCTATTTTAAAATTTTTATCAACAGCTGTCTTTTCACGGTATTTTTCCTGCTGCTCAGAAACTTTAATTAAATTACTATGTACTTCAGTGTATACTTTTTGAAGAGCTGGGATTAAGAGTTCGCAAAAAGAGGGTGCATCATTATAATTAAAAGAAGGTGGTTGAGAAAAGAGATTATATGGTAGATTCATATTTCTGCCATACATAACTGCAGCTGGGCTAAGTTTAGTTGAAGAGTGGACAGCTGAACGCATAGCTAGTAGTGCAAATTTGAGTTTAGTGTCCCAGTCAGATTGATTTTGGTTGACTATGTGACAAAGTGCATTTTTAAGAGTACGATTCTGTCTCTCCACTTGCGAGTTGCCAGCCGGGTGATAAGATGAGGTCTTAATATGATTAATACCAAACATTTTATATACGTGCTCTATCGCATCTGAAATTAGATTCTTCGCGTTGTCCGTCGTAATAAAACAGGGCGCACCGTAGCGTGATATGAAATCAGCTAAAGTGTCCGCAATGACATCTGAAGTGGTTGAACTAACCGCATATGCTTCTGGCCACTTAGTAAATGAATCTATATATGCGACAATATACTTATTTCCCGAAAAAGTTTGCGGTAAGGGTCCAATGAGATCCAAATGAACCTTGTTCATGGGAAACTGGGGTGTCGACATACGTTGCAGAGGGGCGAGCTGGTTCGCTCTATAAGCTCTCTTCTGCTGGCAACTAATACATGACTCCACTAGATGCTTGACATCTGACGACATTCCTGGCCAATAGAAGTGCTCACGAATGCGATCAATGGTCTTTTGAAAGGCTTGATGACAAGCCGCTAGGGACTCATGTGTTAGTGCAAAAACTTGAGTAACCAATTCTTTTGGCACGACTAACTTTACAGGTTTATTCAAAATAGCTGACTCCCTTGTATCCTCACAAACTAAAATGTCATCTCTAAAAAAAATTTCATGTATTTAGGAGCAATTTCTACACCTTGGTCTAGTTTTCTTGCAATCTCGCAGCATTTCTTGTCTGATTTTTGTAATTCACCAATTTTTTCAAGTAGATTGGAATGAGGCATAAAAGTAACTTCCTTTTCGACTTGTATACAAAAATTACAATTAACAGTATCATTGGAGTTATCATTGTTGACATACCTCGAAAGGAAATCTGCGACACTGTTACACTTACCTTTAACAAACTTGATTGTAAAATTAAAGTCTGAGAGAGTGCAGATCCATTTAGCCATGCGAGATGTAGGGTCGTGAATTTTTAACATAAATGTTAGAGGCGCATGGTCTGTATAGATGAAAAAATGGGTATTGGCAATGTAACATTTAAAGTGGGCAGTTGCCCAAACTAAAGCTAGTAATTCCCTTTCAGTGGTGGAGTAGCGGGTCTCAGCATCTTTCAATTTTCTGCTGGCAAAGGCAACAGGATGGAGCATGTTATTTTCATCTAATTGTGATAACACTGCCCCTAATGCTTCGCCACTGGCATCACTATATAAGTGGAATTCTTTCTCAAAATCAGGGAGTGCAAGACATGGTTTTGAAATAAGAGCCATTTTAAGGTCTTCAAATTCTTTATGTGCATCTTCATTCCACGAAAATTTTCCTGTCTCTTTAGTTAGATTGATTAAATTTTTGGCCCTCTTAGTAAAATCTGGTATAAATCTCCTATAGAAAGATAGAGTTCCAATAAATGACCTAACAGCCTTTCGGGTAGTTGGGGGTTTAAAATTTTCTATTACGGCAATATTTTTATTGATAGGTGATACTTGGCCACTACAAATCTCAAAACCTAGATATTGTATTTTATTCGAAAGGAAAGTGCATTTACTGGGCTTAAGTTTAAGTTTATGCAGTCTTAACCTTTCAAAGACCATGCTAAGCTTCTCAAAATGAGAATTAACATCACTGGAGGCAATTACAATGTCGTCGATATAAACAAGAATTCCAAGATTGCCTAAATCACCGAAAATAGCATTCATAAGTCTTTGGAAACTGTTACCTGAATTTGAGAGCCCAAAACAGTTACGGGTCCACTCAAAAAGTCCCTTGTGGGTGATTATTGCAGTTTTATGCCTATCCTCTGGGCGAATAACCTGTTGAAAAAACCCACTAGTTAAATCTAGCGTTGAAAAAAATTTAGCCCCACTTAAAGCATCAACAGAGTCGGTAATGTTAGGTATTGGGTAAGCATCTTTAACAAGATTTTTATTTAATCTTCTGTAGTCAACAGCAAGTCGATAGGAACCGTCTGATTTCCGAACCAGAATAACCGGAGAAGCAAATTCAGACATGGAAGGGGAAATTATGTCCGCCTGTAACAAAGTATTAAGTTGGTCTTCCATTTCTTGACGTAATTTGTAGGGGACTCTATAAGCTTTGCCTTTAACTGGTTTATTTGAAGTTAAGTTAATTTCATGCGGGATTGTATCACAGCCGGGTAAATCTAAGACCGATGCTGCAAATACATCTTTGTTTTTGTCTAGAAAATTTTGCATTTTAAGTTTTAATGGGGGTTCTAAATGATCTAAATTAATTTCAGAGCTCCAAGTGAGATCAGCGTGATCAAAGTCACCAATTGGAGGGGCCAAATTTATATTATAGGTTAATTTATTATCAGTTACGGGTATATTTGACTGGTCTACACATTTTTGAATTTTGGCAACAAAGGTTCCTTTATTTAAATGAATACTATTGTCTGAAAAATTTGCAAATGAGATATATAGGCCATGTTCTTTAGTGCAAATGGCTCTGGAGGTAAGGAGACCTTGATTTAAATTTTTCGCCAAAGGTTCTAACATAACAATATCATTTTCCTTAATAAAATTTTCCTTATAACTTTTAACCTGGGCTAACATTTTTGACTGCGGGGGAATTGAAATTTTGCTACATAACACAGCGAAACTTATATTTTTATTTTTATTGGTTTTATCACTACTGCTATCTTCATTGCTCTCCTCCTCGACTTCAGGTACCTTATCCTCTATACTTACCAAATCTTCACTTTCATCAATATTACAAATTTCAGTAGTCTCTTCAGCTAAATTACCCTGAGTTACCTGACTCGCTGCTGAAAGAATGTTGTCGACACTTTGAATACTTGAAAAATTTTCAGTGTTATTACCCTCAGACCTACCGCCTGATGTTGTTTGCATGCAAAAGTTCTGCGCAACACTTTCAACTTCCTTATCTGACTCAGTTTGAATGACTATCTCAACATCTTTTCCCATATTACTCAACTGCGGGTCCTGAACTACCATATTTTCACTACTATGATTCCCATTTTCAATATTAACTGAGTCATGAACTTTCTCACATGCACAATTTTCAGGAGGGCTATTGGCATTACTACTTTTTGAATTCTCCCCTACTTTGTTGACACATTTTATATTTACAGAATTATTTTTAACACAATCATTATTTATACAATTATTATTAGAATTTACACTATATACAGAGTTAGAAATATTTACAGAATTAGTAGCAAGACAAGTATTACACCCTGAAGTATTACTTGGGGTTTCTACGCTTTGTTTACATTGGCCTGAAACTGGCACTTTAAGAGCGACAGCATTTGTATCACAATTTATACTTGCCCGGTACTCTTTCAAAAATGGCATTCCCAAAATCATATTAAATTCCTCTGCTAATTTACCTTCCACTACATAGAATTCAGCTTGACATTGAACATTATCAAAAACAAATTTTAAAAATACTTTCTTATTTAGGTGAACTTTCTCACCGGTGACAGTCATAATGGGGATATTGCAATTCTCCATTTCAAAATTCTCTAAACAGTTACAATCAGTACCACTCAGGAGATTAATTGCAGAACCCGTGTCACATAATGCATTTAGGCAAACTTTATTTATGTAAATTCTTGCAGTTGGTAATGTATATGATTGGGGCTGAAACATACTATATACAGTTGGGGGGTCCAGTGGCCTGTTGGGGATCGACTTGACCACATCTGATCCGGCCACTAATAGTTTAAAGCCTCACTTTCATTGTTAGCTACTGGGGTGTTATTTACCGCCTGCTCTTCATTTCTGTTCGCAGCTGTGCTCCTATTGTTTTGGTAATAACCACCTCTTCTTCCCCTATATCCGCCTCGCTGATTGTGGTTCCCTCTAGGATTTTCACCTCTGTTTCTATAATTTTGCCCACGGCTCCTGAAATTTTGACCACCTCCCCTTCTAAAATTATAGTCGACAAAATTTAGTGGACAATCTCTGGCATAGTGGCCTTGTACGGAGCACCTATAGCAGGTTACGGGTCTTACCTCTTGGTTTTTCTCCTGTACATCCCTAGCCCTAAGATCAACTAAACTGTCTATCTTAGCTGCTAAAACATCAATTTGAGATTTTAGTTGGTCTATCTCCTTCTTTTGTGAGCTATCTTGCTGAAAAACTGCAGCACAGGGTAGGTTTTGGGTCAAATTAGGGTTGAGAATTTCCTCGCGGTGGTTGTAGAAAGGGTTAATGCTCCTATAAGCCTTTTCCTCAAGAAGCGCAATTTTGAGGACCTCTTCTGGGGATTGTGGATTTCTCGCAATTACCCCCTTTCGCACTTCTGGTGTAAGATTGCTCAACAGCATGGAGTGTAGTAGAGCCGTTCGGCTTTTATCGACTACTTCACCCTGGATACCTTCAATTACAAGGGCTCTTAATGACATATCATATGCCTTGTCATAAAACTCCTGAACACTCATATTGGGTGGCTGTTTAAAATTTAAAAAATGACTGAGGGCAACATCTGGTGTGGCCTGTGAAGTATAACTCTCTTTTAAGATTTTTAATAGCTCATCAGATGTTTTTGCTTTGTGAATTTTTATTCGCCTAGAAGCAGCTCCTGATAATCTAGCTAACAAAACGAATTTTTTCTCCTCCTCATTCCAGTCGAATAATTTGGCAAAACTCTCAAATTTCTCAGAAAAATCTGAGAAGCAGACTGAGCTGGCCTCTCCATTGAATGGGGGAATGTTTGACAAATTATCCACTAAAGCATTTTTTCGCTGAATAGTGGCAATTGCTTCCGAGTGCTTATCAGCCATAGTTAGAGTTAGAAAATGACAAACAAACCAAAAAGAAAATGAAAAAAGGGGGGGGGACAACTTAAAAATGAGAAAAAGAGAGGGGAAAGGAAAACCTTATAAATACATAAAACTTAAGTACAGGACTATGCTTTTTGTAAATAAGAAAAGGTTATGCTCACAAGGCATAATTTTGACTGGGAATTGTAGCTTACTAGCACAGAGAGAGAGCCTAGACCTCTTTTTACACTTGAACATATAAATAAAATTTTAATTGCAAAAACACCCAGTTGCTCTTTGATACATAAATACATACAAGTAAAAAAAAATAAATAACCCAGAGACCGAATTGTTACGGCTCCATTTGTTGTGGAGTTTTGGGGTTCTTTCTAAAACACAACTTACTTAAACTTAAAAAGCTCATATATTACTCAATCTTCACTTGACAATTAAATATTTAGAAAAAAATAAGTATACCCTGATTAGCTCCACTGAAATCTGTTGCCATGGAAAAGGTAGCAAATTATATTAAACTAATCAAAATATCAAAACTTAAGAATCCGAATAGGTTAATACAACAATGATAATTTTGAACTCATCATTTTAAGACAATATTAAATGTAGTAAGGGGCAACAGATTTCTAAATCAAGTAGCATACTGGATTGCATAAAGAACACCCAACTCCACTCCAACCCGATCAAGCTCAAATCTCCATACACATTAAATTAATAAAAGTGTAATCATCATATAATTTGGAAAAATGCAGGCAACCTGAAATTCCTCCAATATGAGGACCAAAAGGGGAAAGAGTTAAATCCGTTAATAGAATAGGGATATGATGATGTACTAAAATTTTAGAACAACCATAGAGATTCTGAACAAGATCCGATCGGTTAACCAAGAATCGTATAGTGGTGTATAATGACTGGATATTTTTTTTTTTTTTTTTTTTTTTTTTACTTTTTGAAATAAAACAATTTTGGTGTATATTTTAGAAAAACAATGTTTCTGAAAGAGGAGAGTTAAAGCTTAATTTAACATTTTATGAAATTAAATTTAATATTACTGTTTCACTTATTAATCTATCCATCCTTAAATCAAGATCAAAAATACGATTGTATAACATTGAGTGAACTTCAATTTATGTTCATTAAAACAGTCAGTTATGAATTTAAACTTAAGAAATTTTAAAGTCCTAATTTAATAAAGTTGAATTTTCTCTCCCTTTTTTTTTTTTTTTTAAATTAATCACAGAAAGGTTAGGTCATTCTTATAGGTCTACTGTGAATATAAAAAATTAATTATTTAGAGATTTATACAAAGAAAAACATACCAACTTTGATAATAAACAAAAAAAAAAAACACAATTTATTTGAACATTTAAAATAATGAAGCAACTAAGTTATCAAAAATAATCTTAATAAAACAATATAACAGCTGATCTTTTAAGTTGAAACCACTCACTGGTTACTTTTAAATTACACATCATATTTTTAAAATTACCATCATATTACCATTTAATGGTCGTTCAAACATACAAACATTATATATTAACCTACAGACTATTTCTGTTCATAATGTTTATTCTTATTGAAATTATCCAAAGATATTCATTTCACTTTTAAACTCTGGTATAGCAAACATATTTTTTTTTTTTTTTTTTTTTTTTTTTTTAAAGAGGTACAAATAAATAAAAAGAAAAACTATGCAAATAGTACTTACAACAGGTAGAGAGTTCTACAATTTTAGTCAATGGGCACTTAGGAGCATTTCCTCCTTTTTCAAAATCTGATGAAACACTTAAGCTGGAGTATTCAGGCTGGGGAAAGATTCAGACGTGGTTTCAAGCTAACATTCATCAATCCTCTCATCTCACTGCATCACTTGCCATCAACTACTAGGTCCATCATCTAGTCCGGAGGGGAAAATCGTTCTACGGTCCAGAACTTCACCGTCGGAGTCAGTAATTTCACCTTCCTGAAGCATGTGTTTTATTCGAAGATAGCCATCACCGTAACTCAGAACACTACGACTTCTAACGACCGGTTTAGTTCAATATCTATGATCACTTCTGATGGTTAAGAAGTCATAATCTTGGAGCGCCACTACGCCAAAAAAAAAAAAAATAGGCTACACATATCTTCTTCTTAATTTCTCGTTAACAGTTATAGATCCGCAATTCGAAAATGCCCTTATAGCCTCTTTTCATCATAACATCATGATTTAGGATGGTTAATGTAGGGCCATCAATGCCCCACTCTCAAAAAAAAAATCTTCCAGAAACCTGTCCGCCTTCAACAACTTCGCGATCCAGCCCACAGGCCAATCTTCGAGCCCCGTAATAAGTCGAATTTTTTTTACGAGTCAAACGACAGGTCTCTTGGCCAGGCAACAAGTGTCGTAAACATTCATTCTCCCGCGCTGCTTGAAAAACGGGACCGATCCACTCTGCCAGGGGTACGGGAATGGAAACAAAAGGAAAAATGGACTCATCGTGAAGACTACAGCTTGCCGCTCCACTCTGCCGGCCGCTTCATGGGGGAAGGAAACCATGCATCACCCCCATGGCGTGTGCTGAAGGGGGTCCTGTTAGCCTCTGTTTACATGGGCGCCAGCTATCCGCCTGATAGCAGAGCCAATTGAAGCCTGACGTAAACTTACAAAGCCTAATTGCGTGTATAGTACACTCATAAGATAACGTAATTCTTATACAGGGCGGTCGGTCAATTCTTATATCAAAGTCAGACTAGATGACTCCAAATTTTCCACCTGTGCAGTCTACTGACAAAACATCCCTCCCTTGCTGTCTGCTTTTCGTATTTGAAAACAGGAAGCTACGTTAGACTATGAAAGTTGAAATTGCTTTGCTTAAAAGAAATGGAAAGAAGAGGGAAAAAAAAAAAAACTGCTTTTATTATTAATATTACAATTACATTTATTTATATATTTATTTAAAACAGAAACAAAAAGAAAACTTCTAAATAAATGTTGAGAGAGTGATTTAAGGTAATTAATGTAGATTTAAAAAAAAAATTTGGTTGAAACCAACCGTAACAACAGTTTTTAATTTTTAATTTAGAAAAAACAAAAATTTTTTTAAATGTTTCCAGTTGTTATTAAAGGCTCATGTGTCTTTAATGTTGTAGTATTTTTTTTTTTTTTTTTTTTTTTTTTTGAAAAACCATTTTTAAAATAAATATAAATTATTTTCCCGAAAAGGAAAAAAAAGTATCAAGTCTCCCCAATTACAGGGAGACTTGATCCTTGAAACAGATGCATTGAAATGATTCAAATTAAGTTGTAGAAATCAAATTTATTGTTGACTAACATGTAAAAAAGGGAGAAAATTACAAAACAAACTCTACATTTGGTAAAAATCACTGTTTCCCATATGAATGATTATTATTGCTAAATTAATGATCAAAAAACATTTTCAAAGCTCTAAAAGTCAAACGTAAATGTTAAAATTGTTGCAGTTTGAAGATTTCTCCCAAGCAGAAGCAACAAGGTTTAGGTACTTTTTTGACAATGTTCATTATTTCCCACAACACTAATGTTAACATTTTCTGGATAAATAAGTTGGTCGGAATTAAGTCTCTTTTTCTTAGAAAATTGATTTTGCATTCCGATGATGAAATCTTCTTTACAATTTCTCGAAATGACTAATTTTCTTCTTTCCTAGAAATCGCACAATGACAAAGTCACTTTCATCAATTGACAAATTTTGCGGATTTTCGATGATTTCATCAGAATGTTCATCAAGTGAATCTGGCTTGGTTGAATCATGAACACTACAACTGCTCTCACTTTCTGAAGATTCTGGGCTTTCATTTTTAGTGTTTTTACTTTTCTTTCTTGAGATGAAATGCGTTTTTCTTGATTTATGTTTTTTATTCAGTTAGCGATCTTGTATTTCTTCTTCAATCTGTCTTTTAGTTGGTGTGCTTGTCAAAAATTTTGAAGATCCTTTATTTTCCCGTTTTGGGTAATTAAACTTTAGGGAAGGCTTATATGTCTCCTGGAGTCACTATGTTTGTTTTAACTGTAATTGTATTACTGCTCGTCGGGGTTAATGGTTGATCTTGTGACGAAAGATGATAAAAAATCATCTTTAGAAAAAACATTCCTGTTTAAGGGATATATGCCAGTGATTTTAAATCCAAAATAACCATAGTCTAACTAATATTGATATTGTCTAAATGCGACTTGAGAGTCACAATTGGAGTAGGGGTTAATAAAATTTAGCATTAATTTAGCTTAACTTTGGGGACAGTTGATCCCCAGGATCAAGTCTCCCCATACAATGGGGATCATGTGTCCCTAATGTGCATGTGTTGAAAAAATAATTGTTAAATCAAAAGTAAAGAAACTGCATTGGATTTAAATAACGACATTTGAGCAGTAAAGAATGTTAGTAAATTATATCAATCAATTTAAGTAATTTAGTTATATTTAGCGAAAAATAAGAAACATAAACTACTTACTGAAAAAGAAGTTTGATTGTAAGAAATCAGATATTTCTTTCTTACAACAAAAATAAAAGTGGGTGAATGAAATTCTGTTGATAAGGAATCGCTTTATTAGTGTTGCCGTTTTCAGAGACTTAATTTCAGTTTTTCCCTGGTTTTAGACCTAGGGATCAAGTCTCCCTATGTATCAGCTCTCCCAAGTCTCCCCTATTGTTATTCCAGTAAAATATTCTTCAAAGAAATGTTCTGTATAATGAATTCAATCAATAAAGAACAAGAAAGGAAAATCATACGTCAAGCATAGATTATGAAACAATTTCCAATACAATCAGAATATTGTAACAAAACTTCCACAGTATAATATGGTGAAACATTATGACTAACAAAACAATTTAGAAAATGCATAACATGTTTGAAAACACAATGCCAGCAATTACCGTCAACAGTCGGAAAAGTATCCGAATTTTTTTGTGCATCCCTGTATAGAATCTAGAGATTTGTATATATACTTCATAGTAATCTAAAATTTACTTCAGTTGGGAAACGCATAGCATACTTAAAATTTCAATATTTTTAAAAATTGTTCTGTGCGACAATTTTTGTCTTAAAAGTAACAACCATGTCAAATTTCAATTTTTTTATTTCTAACAATTCCAATAAAATCGGAATTTAGAACGTTTTTAAATTTCGATTTTTTTAGAAACTGTTCTGGGAGAGAATTTGCATCTTATAAGTCTTGCCAAATTTCAAGTTTCTAACTCCTTCAGTATCCACAAAAATCTTTATTTTAGAACGTTTTCTACTCCTGCAACCCTCTTGGTGTTTTGAAACCGACATCAAATATAGCCTATGTTAGAGCAGGGATTGTCACCATCAATTTGCCACCATCACTTTTGAAATCGTTTCGGTAGTTCTAGAGATACAATAGAAAATGTAATTTAGAATGTTTTTAGAACAATTTTCGCTCATTTCCCATTTAAATTTTTGAATTTTTAGAAACTGTTCTCAGAGAGCATTTACATCTTTTAAGTAACTCCCATGCCAAATTTCAAATTTCTAGTCTCTTCAGTATCGCAAAAATGCAATTTTAGAACGTTTTTCATTAGTGTACCCCTCTGGGGTAGTGGCGCCTCAATCAAAAAAAGCCTATGTTGGAGCAGGGATCGTCACCATCAATTTGCCAACATTACTTTTGAAATTGGTTCGATAGATCCAGATATTCCATAGAAAATGTAATTTAGAATGTTTTTAAAATGTTTTTCGATCACTTCACCATTTTAAATTTCTTTTTTCTTTTTTTTTTTTTTTTTTAGAAACTGTTCTCAGAGAGCATTTACATTTTTTAAGTAACTACCATGCCAAATTCCAAATTTCTAGCCTCTTCAGTATCGCAAAAATGCAATTTTAGAACGTTTTTCATTACCGTACCCCCATGGGAGTATGGCCCCGACATAAAATATAGCCTATGTTGGAGCAGAGACTGTCACCATCACTTTTGAAAATGGTTCGATAGATCCAGATATTCCAAAGAAAATATAATTTAGAATGTTTTTAAAATGCTTTTCGATCATTTCACCATTTTAAATTTCGTTTTTTTTAGAAACTGTTCTCAGAGAACATTTACATTTTTTAAGTAACTACCATGCCAAATTTCAAATTTCTAGCCTCTTCAGTATCGCGCAATTTTAGAACGTTCTTCATTACCGAATCCCCCTGGGAGTATGGCACAGACATAAAATATAGCCTATGTTGGAACAGAGACTGTCACCATCTATTTGCCACCATCACTTTTGAAAATGGTTCGATAGATCCAGATATTCCATAGAAAATGTAAGTTAGAATGTTTTTAAAATGTTTTTCGATCATTTCACTATTTTAAATTTCGATTTTTTTTTAGAAACTGTTCTCAGAGAGCATTTACATCTTTTAAGTAACTACCATGCCAAATTTCAAATTTCTAGCCCCTTCAGTATCACAAAAATTGCAATTTTAGAACTTTTTTTGCTCCTGCACCCCCTGGGGGTTGTGGCACCAACATAAATTACAACCTATGTTGGAGCAGGGATCGTCACCGTCAATTTGCCACTATCACTTTTGAAATCGGTTCGGTAGTTCCAGCGATTACCCCCTACAAACAAAAAAAAAAAAAAAGTCACTTCCTTATAATATTAATATAGATTACTGCATCACTTTATAAGGCTGTATTAGGTGCGAAATGGGTGTTAAACGCTTCATTTTTCATCCCATTTTTACATCTTTTTTTAAAAATGGGGGAATAAATTATTTTACCAATAGTAGTAAGCTGAGGGCGGGGATCTCATCATCTTCGCTGTTGGTAAAAAATAATTTAGAGCAAAATAAAATATTTATTTTTTTTACATGAACTTTCATCGTTATTTATTAATTCTGTATTTTAAAACATTATTTTTTTAACTGTTATATTATGAACTGAAGATTAACTAAACTCTTTTCCAAGCAAAAATATAATGCAAAATTATTTTCTTTACAGATTACACTCATTATCGCAGCACACTCTATAACTCTGTATTGAGTGCGAAATGGGTGTTAAACGTTTCATCGCATTTTTACCTCTTTTTGAAAATGGGGGAATAAAAGCTTTTATCAATAGTGGCAAGGGTCCAATCACAATATCCGTCCGCTCCACTTGGGAAAAGGTTAATATTATAAAAGCCACAACCAATGGGGGAGAAGAGAGAATCGATTTAATATTCGCCCCTCGAACTTTAGGGTGGGGGAGGGAATGGTAGAGAGGGGGGGAATAATGGGAATCGATTTGTCGATATAAATGGTGAAAAAATTTCCATGGTAGGTGTGAAAGCCCAATCAGCCCAAGTGACTTTGCGTAAAATAATATAATAATATATTTCATTTAAAAAATTACTTATGTGAAAATATTTTGTTTATCCTCTGAAATATTCATTTGACAGAATAAATTTTCAGTTAATTATTTATTATTATTTTTAAATAAGCTGACTGATCTCCACATATAGTTATAAAGCTGAAAAATATTGAAATGGTATCTGCAAAAACTCAGTAAAATATATGAGCATTTTGAAAAAATGCTCATATATTTTACACTGTTAAAAATTTGCAGCAAACTGTCCAGGCACTCAACCGTTTTTAAAGAAAATAGTTGCACAACCGTAATTTAACTCTATACTGACCATATTATTGCCCGTATTATTGTCAGAATAGTGTTAAATTACGGTTATGTAACCCATTTCTATAAAAGCGGTCGAGTGACTGCACTGTTAAAAATTTGCAGCAAACTGTCCAGTCATTTGACCGTTTTTGTAGAAAACGGTTACATAACCGTAATTTAACTATATTCTGACCGTATTATTGCTCATTTTATGGTCAGAATACAGTTAAATTACTGTTATGTAACCATTTTCTACAAAAATGGTCAAACGACTGGACTGTTTGTTGCAAATTTTTAACAGTGTGGACAGTTTGCTGCAAATTTTTAACAGTGCAAGTGTGAAGGCATAATCGGCCCAGGTGACTTTGCATAGAAAGTCAATAAAATATTGGGAATAAAAAGTAACTTGAATATTTACGTAAAAGTATCTAGTTTACCTGTGAAATGTTCATCTGCCAAAATACTTTTTAGTAAACTATTTTTTTCTTTTTTTAATCAACTGACTGATCTCTAAATTTAGTTATAAAAAAGTTGAAAAATATTGAAATGCTGTAGGCGAAAACTCAATGAAATATGTAAGCATAGTGTAAAAATTTCGATAGTAAGTGTGAAAGACCAATCAGCCCAAGTTACTTTGCATATAAGAAAGGTACTAAAACATCGCGTTTAAAAAAAAAAACTTGAATATTTATGTAAACAATTTAGTTTATCCTCTGAAATGTTCCTCTACCAAAATAACTTCTGAGTTAACTGTTTTTTTTTCTACATCAACTGATTAATATCCAAATATAGTTATGAAACTGAAAAACATTGGAAGGATAAGTGCGGAAACTCAATAAAATATATAAGAATAGTGCAAAAATTGCAATAGTAAGTGTGGAAGACCAATCAGCTCATGTGATTTTGCATTAAAGAAGTAGATTGCATATAAAAAAATAACTTGATTATTTATGTAAAATTATTTAGTTTCTCCCCTGAAATGTTCATCTGCCTGAATAACTTTTATTTAACTGATTGTTCTTTTACATCAACTGACTCATGTCTGAATATAGTTAAAGAATATAGTTATATATATATATAAAGCTGAAAAATATTGAATAATGTGTGCGAAAGCTCAGAGAAGTAAAAAACTACATCCAATTAAAATATGCACTTCTTTTCTTTAATTACAATAATAATAATAAAAAAAAAAATGAATATTAATGCTAAAGTAATTTATCCTATTTCCAAAAACTTTAAAACTTTTTTTTTTCATCACTATTTCTATGATTCTCTAAATATATCTGTGATAGGGAAAACCTTGAAATGACGGTAGTGAAAGACCAAGTCTTTGTATAAAAATTAAAAATGTATGTTTTAAATAGATTATTCCATCATTTTTAATTTATCACATGAAATATTCAAAATGTTTGTACAACAATAATTTCATCCCAGTCTAAACGTTGCTATAAAGAGACAATACAGAAATGGTTAAAGCTCAATGAAGTTATTTTGCACATGTTACCATAAGCAAAATTTTTGAACAACTGGACAGCATAAAAAAATATTTACAAAATTGTCCATGTATATTTGTATAAATTCTGTAAAATATGCTCTAAAGAACAACTAATAATACATATTTTTATTTTATTATAAAATTTTTCTATTTACAAAAGTGTTTTTAAATTTTTAAATCAAAATTTTGAAATACAATTTCTAATGATAAGCTTATCTAAATTTGGTTTAGCAAATTTTTAGATATCTCCAGAATCTCAAATTACGAAACGTTTATTATTAATTAAAATTTACGATATTTTACTCAGACAATGGTGTAAAATAATTTTAACATAACTCAATGTTTAAAAGTAATCAGACTTTTATTTAAAAATAAATTTTATGTTCTGTGACCAAATAAAGAGTGCGTATAATATTTCAATAGACTTCCACAATTTATCATACGTCTACCACAATTTTTAATGGATTGGTTTCTCCTATTTTATTCGCAGAAAAATATTACAAATTCTACGATTAAACAAGGTGATTACAACTTTTGTGATTTAAATATTATATAGAAAATTTCAATTCTGTAATAGTGATGTCAGACTTCTTGGAAATTTCAGTTAGTATACTTACCTTGATGTATCATGCAAATTATATCTAAAAGTAAATATCTATCAGCATATTCTAAATAATTTTCTAAATTTCGTCTGGTATTTTTTTAAACTTATGTATTTTGAAAGAGTGCAATAATGGAGTTAAATGGTAATCAAAACTTATAAATAAATAAAAAAATTTAAAAACTCAAGTTTCAACTGTATAAATTTATTTAAATAGCATGAAATAAAGTATCATTTGCTACAACTTCATTTTTTCTTAAAAATATAAATCCACATTTTTAATAAAATCCCAGCGTTATTCAAATATTAGACATGCATCAGGTTTTAAATGTTGATTTGTCATACACTGTTAAAAATTTTGTGGTGTTTTGAACCAAATTTTGGTGCTGCAGTAGCTGCAACCAAGAGATGGTGAAATATCGTTCCAACATTTCGATCTCGGGTTGACACATACCTCTAAATGTTGGTGCGATATTTCATCATCTTATGGTAGCAGCAACTGCAGCACAAAAATTTCGTTCAACGTACCACAAATTTTTTAACAGTGTACACAAAAATTCTATGGTCAAGTAATTCCAATACGTTTTTTTCGTATAAGCGTTTAAAAAGACAACCTGATCGTCATTGCTAATTATTAAATTGGGTAGATTAAATAGTGTGAAATAAATTTTATAGTTAGTGCCGTTTGATATTGAAGTGGCGATATACAAACGGATGTCATATAAAAATTAATTCCCATTAGCTGCTATTTCATTTTTCCTTCAAAATATAAATCCGCATTTTTCAGAAAATCCCAGTGTTATTCAAATATTAGGCATACAGCATATTTGAAATGTTTATTTGTCATACACAAAAGTTATTCCACGGTCAGGAAATTCCAATACGTTGTTTCGTATACACGTTTACAAACACAACCGATGCATTATTGCTAATTATTAAATTGGGTTAGATTAAATATATAGTGTGAAATAAATTTTATAGTTAGTGCCGTTTGACATTGAACTGGCGATATATAAACGGATGTTATATAAAAATTAATTAGCATTCGCTACTATATCATTTTTTTTTCTGAAAAATATAAATCAGCATTTTTCATAAAATCCTAGTGTTATTCAAATAATAGACATGCAGCGGATTTGAAATGTTCATTTGTCATACACACAAATTCTATGGTAGGAAAATTCCTATACGTTGTTTCGTATACACGTTTACAAAGACAACCTGAGCGCCGTTGCTAATTATTAAATTCCCATTACCCGAGAGAAATTGAGGACGAAACAATAGAAACGTATGCTTTGTATCGATATCCTGTAGGAGGTGGAATACGTAGCTGAAAACTCATTCAATTCGTATTGTAGAAAATTATATTTGCATGAATGCTTTGAAGTTTTCATCGAAATATATGCATTAGTTGTAGTAGATTTATTCATAAAAGTTTCTTAAAAGAACTTCTCTATAAATAAGCATTGTTATGTAGAAATTTCGATAACTATAACTAGTTGTATAACTTTAAATATTACCAAAATTTACGGACGTATTAACCGTGCCATAAAAATAGCACCGATAGTACTAATTAAAATATCCCTTATTTTATTCCTAAATTCTCTGTGCATACTTAATACTTTTAGTTGAGAAAATAAAGTCAATTTCAGAAGTATTTATATAAATATACCAGTGCACCCGTGCGAAGATTTCGCACTGCAGTCTAATATTTTTTAGCAATATCTAATATTTTTAGATGCAGGTTTTAACTTCTAAAAAAATTAAGGACAAAAAATATCTGCAAACAACATTAGTCAAGTCAGAATATATCATCCCATTTATTCCATTAAAATTACACTAAAAACTGACCAAAGGTAGCAAAAAAAAAAAAAAAAAAAAAAAAAAAATCTGCAGTAAAGTTGAAAATGCATTTTTCAAAATAAATTGTATAAAATGTTTTGGAACATTATTTTGCTGGGATAATTATTTTTAAAGAGTTTCAATGTTCTATAGAGCCTCTTTTGGTCGTAGAACACAATCTTCGGTAACCTGATGAACAATCATCATCAGATTGATATTCATTGCCGCGTCGTTTGTCTCCCCTTTATTGAGTGTCCGACGAAAGTTTTCTTCCAAATTAGAGTTTTTCAATAGAGATATTCTTTTCTTGTCAATGGAACATTCATAAAACTAATTAAATAACTATTCTTTTTAAGCTTTCAATAAATTCGTTAATTTGAAAATTTCGTTAATATGAAATTTGTTAAAGTGAATATTTTTATTATGTGAAAGCATAGGACGTTTTTTAACAATGCACAAAATATTCATTAAACTGAAAAATTCGTTAAAATGACATTCGTTGTGCCGAGATTCTACTGTATTAAATTGCTGTTTTAACACAATTTTCAATTGGCAAATATAAACACGACTGACTATTTGCAACCATTTTTGCCAAGCTATCATTCTGTCGTGTTTAACAGGCAAGTACCAAATTTACTGTAAATGCCTGCGATTAGATTCTATAACAGATTATTTTTACATAATTATACAATAAAAATCACTAATTATAATTAAAATACAGATTTAAATGCTTAAGTGATAAAAGTAGAGGACAAAAAGGCTTATAAAAACCTTTTAATATAATGATCGACATGTTTCGAACGCACAAACAGCACCATTATCAAGATCTACATGATAAACAAACTATTCTCGCATTAAAAAAAAATAATAATAAACTTGAAAAACATAAGTCACGAGACCATATGTAGACTAAAAGCAGGTGTTTGAAAATAGTAAACTGTAAACATAAAAATTAATATTTTCTTATTGTTTTTTTAAACTTGAACAAGAGCTCGTGCCAGGTTTTAGGTAATTCGAAATATTAATTTTCACGCTTACAGTTTACTACTTTTAAGCACCTGCTTTTATTAACATATGATCTCGTGACTTACGTTTTTTAAGTTTATTTAATTTTTTATTTTGAGAGAATAATTTCTTTATCTTGTAGATCTTGATAATGCCGTCGTTTGTGCGTTCAAAACATGTCGATCATTATATTAAAAGGTTTTTATAAGCTTTTTATGTTTTACTTTTATCCCATTAAGCATTGAAATCGGTATTTTAAAGAATATTTTTATTTTATTTATTTATTTATTTGTCAAATATTAATTAAAAAAGCATCGCACAGCAAACCATTCCACTAATGTTTAATAACAAATAATCAATATTTATAAGTCCTTGTAAAAAATTACTCATTAACTTTAAGAAAACTAAAATTGTTTGTAGTATTAATTCAACTTCGCAACTTTATTTTTTTAAAGTAAATAGAAAAAAAAAGCCCCAAGTTAGTTTAATAGTTAAAATTAACTATTACGCTAATCTACTGAGACAGACATTCCTTAATCTTGGAATATATAATATAACCATGAGCGAAAATATACAATAACCTTTTCCGAGTTACTAATGATTTGGAAAAACAATCTTTATCATTAGAAACCTCAGAAAAAAAAGAAAAAAATATTTTCTAGGTTTAAAGAAGCATTTATAAGAACAAAGTTTATTTTGCCACCACTCCTTTTCAGAAACGCTTCTGAATAGTTTTTAGATTAACCAATTTTCTCCCCCCTATGTATAGATTTTTCGGAATGTTATCAATTCACAACTAAACATTTTCATATTCAACAATCATATTTTACAGGTAAACAAAATAAATTAACAGCATTAACATTAACATTAAACTTAATATTATTTTGTTACTTATCTATAAATGCAATTAAGCATATGAAAAAGTTTAATTGGGAATTAATATTATCTTAAAAACCTATAATCCGTGTTGAGAAAACGTTTAATACAATATAAAAACTATTCGGACACGTTTCCGAAAATCAATTTCCAACCAAAAGAACTTTGTTTTTATAAATCATTCTTTAAATCTAGAAAATATATTACTTTCTGGGTTTTAAAGATAACAACGTTTATCGGAATCGTGTGTAACTCGAAAGGGGTTACCATATTTTTTTTGTTTGTGATTGTATTATACTTTCCTATATTAAGAAACGTTTGTCTATTTTTATAATGTTTGGCAAATATTGTTCGCCTTCCTCTTTAATATCACCCCTCATTTTTGTTTTTGAAAGAGTTCATAAACACCCTGTATAACAAAACGTTAACTACAAAATTTTATGTATGTTAAAGAACACTAAGCTAGATCATAGGTGTTGTCAGAAAAGAAATGATTTTATAGGAAGCGCCGTTTTACATTAAAGTGGCGATATAGAAACGCATGTTACATAAAAATATATATATCATTCGCTCTTATATTATTATTTCTATTACAAAAATAATTTTTTTATATTCATAATAATGTTGAATCACTTTGATTTACATCGTTTGAAAAACAATTCTTCTATAAGCCGACAATCCATATATCTGACAAAAAATATTACTACATTTTCATTCTTTGTTTTTGCAATAAAAGAAATAGATAATCTATATATATTTCTACCCTTTTGTTAGTGAATAATTTAATATACCATAAATTATGTCAAAGAAACAAAAAATGAACGAGGTATACTAACAATGAGTTAGTTTTTGGCTATCTTCAATTTCCATTAATAATATTTCCCCTTATTCCACCTGAAAAAAGCTATTTCAGTATATTTCATATGCAATATTCACGATACAAGCTCCATTGCTATCTTCTCTTTCTGTCAAAAAACTTGCTATATTTTATGTCATATCCATATAAATGGGAAAATAAAACCAGCGATCAGTGGTGGCTAGCGTCCAATCGCAATATGAACCTAGACAGTTAATAATTTAAAAGCTTTCTCCGATAGAGATGAAAGTCTAGGAATATCATTTAATATTCCAGTCACATATTGAACGGATAAAAGGTACCAATTTTATGACCATTTGGCATCAATGATAAAAATGTTTCGGGCAAATTGTGCAGAATTTACAGCAAGTATTGAAATAAAAAGTCTTGTTTTCGAGGACATAATACAAATGATGTAGGAAAATCTCATATTCTATTGAGGCTATGAAATATATTTTTGAAAGTTTAGAATAATATATAAGAATCTCAAATCTTTTAATATAATTAGTTTGATTACTTAGAATTAATGTTTGTAATTTTTTCGAATTTATCTTATTTTTAATTTATTTCATATTTTCTTCAAAATTGTTTAACCACATACAAAACTATTTTATAATTAATTCAGTCGGAACAGCCGTCGCAGACGCACTGAAGTATATTTTTGCGCGATAATGGCGATTTTATGCCTGTGTAGCCAGACGATTTTTGCTAGATTTTGCATCGTATTGCAACCCGGTAGAGCAGATTTCGTGTGTTTTATAATAAACTAGATGACCCGCCCAGCGTTGCCCAATGCCGTGATAAAACCTTAAATAAACCCCCAAATTTGTATTATTTTATTATATTTTACCCCATTTTGTATAAATTTATATCTATAATGACAAAATCGCAAAATCGTAAAAAAAAAATACTTCTTTTTTTCAAGTAGGATCGTTATATAGTTTTAAAAAAAATAGCTTTTGTGGTCCAAACCCTTTGAAATTTTCAATGGTCATAAATATAACGGTTTTACAGCCCGTGTAAAAATTACGTCAGAAATATTGTTATCTGGTTATATGAAATAAATATGTTTTCTTTTCGCGTCGGCCCCGTTAACATAAAAAAATATATATATAGTATTCGTCGTCCGATCTATCTTAAATTTTTGTCGTTTATAAATATAACTGTTTCCAAGTCCTCTATAAAATTATGTGAAAATATATGCATTTTAAATAGCGACAACGTTACCCGAAGCCAAGCGTGACCACGGAAAACATCCGGTTATTATGGGTTTTCGACGAAAATATCTCAGATTTTATTTAAAAAAAAATACTTGTTCTCGTCCGAACGCTTCGAAATTGTTGTAGGTGATGTAAATCTGGTCTACCGAGATGTTCTAAAAAGATTGTGTCGAAATACGAACGTTTAGTAACTTTTAGCATAAGAAAAAAAAAAATCTTCTCGCGAATCGCGAAATGACCTGTCTTCGCCGGTTCTTTTCAAAATTTTAAAATCCGTATTTTTAAAAAAATCTATTTGAAGAAGTTTTCAGCTCTAAGAACATATGTTGTATCTTTAAAATTGTGCTATTGAGGGGCGTTGGCGTAAGAGAGGAAACATAAACCTGGGAAAACGACCCTTTTACAAAAATATTTTTCAAGGGTAAAAATATTTTTTTTTTTCGAATTGATTACGGCATTGGAGACGTAAGAGTGCGATCTTTCAAAACGTGCTTTTCGTTTTTAAATAAACCAAATGGTTTAGTCGATAGAATTTAAAACAGAATTTCGAAATAAATGCATTCTTCATGTAAATGGTCCTTCATTCTCGTGCGCTGCAGTAAATTGGGCACTGGGCATGCGCGAGATCTGCAAGCCGGCTCACAAGCAAAAATAGATGAGTTATTGATCAGTTTTTAATTAATATTTTTGTTAATTTTCAAAGTATTAAAATTCTGACAATCAGGTGCACCAGGCCAGGCCTTGGGCTATCCACACCTAAATTTTCAGACTTCTAGGTGGACTAGATTTTGCTAGCCATCGCACACACACACACACACAGAGAGAGAGAGAGAGAGAGAGCGAAACTTTCTTTTATTAGTATAGATTAAATATTGTGTGCTTCTTAATAAATTCATTTGTGTGTGTTTATAATAAAAATTGTGTGTTTTTATAATAAAATAAACTGTTTCATAATAAAATAAAACGTTAACATGCTGTTTCAGCAAGCTAGGCCTAATAGGTACCCGAACACGGGTTTCCTCGCTAAAATGGCGCAAAACAAAAATCGCGCCAACTCCAGTGCGTCTGCGACAGCTGTTTCATTCAGTTAACTCTTACAGCGTAAAAAACCCAAGTGTTTCGTAATCTACTAAAATATACAACTACCTCTTCAGAGTAGCTCAATGATTCCGAAAAGCGATCTTTATCTTCAGAACCTTGAGAAACTAATATAATTTCGAGATTCAAAGAAAAATTTATAAAAACTAGCTGACCCGCCCGGCGTTGCCCTGGCAGACTGTCATTGAAAAATATAACAGTGGAGTGGACTTCCTAAAAAAAAAGACTGAATAATATTTATTTATACTAAAAATTTGTAAAAAAATTAAATAAGAGCTAAAATTTGAAAAGTATAACAGTTACGTTTAAAAAATGAAACGGTCAGGGAAAATTATTACACTTACTTTTCCCTTTTTACTAAAAATCCCTTTTTAAAAATCATTCTTTGTTTAGATTTTAATTTTATATTGCTAATTGTATAACTATTAAATGCTTATAAAAATCAATATTTCAAATGAAAATGTATAAAAAATATCTATTTAATTGTTAATGTTGACAAATTATAATTACAATTGAATTGCGCTATAATAAAGAAACCATTGTTTGTTTCGCTTTTATTCCTATAGATGGCAGCACCAAACCGTTAAATGTAAAAAATCCTGGCCTGAATTTTGCCAAAGGGCTTTCACACAAAAACCAGTCAGAGGCGTTTCATTCGGGCGTTGCCATTAAACAATTAACAAATAATCACGATTTCTGTGCCACGTACGATAGCGTAATATATATATAGATAATGATTCTTTTGCTGCCACTGATTTTCAGAAACGTGTCTGAATAGTTTTTATAGTGTGTTAATCCGTTTTCTTAAAGAGGAGTTTCGATTTTTCGGATGCTATCCATTCTCAATTAAATATTTTCAGCTGCGCTATTCAATTTATACATGTAAGAGTAACAAAATAATATTATGTTAATGTTAAGTCTGTTAATTTATTATGTTTTTCTGTAAAGCATGTTTGTTGAACATGGAAGTGTTTACTTAAGAGTTGAAAGCATCCCAAAAACCTAAATTTCGGGTTGAGAAATTTGATTAACACACTATAAAAACAACCCTGAAACGTTTCCGAAAATCAGTAGCAGCAAAAGGAACTTTGTTTTTATAAATACTTCTTTAAATCTCGAAAATATACATTGATTTCTTAGGTTTCTAAAAACAAAGAATGCTTTTCCGAATCGTGCGTATAGCTTGGAAGAGATCATAGTATATTTTCGCTCGTGCTTATGTTATATTTTTCTATATTAAGAAACATTTTTCTTTTTTACATTGTATGTAAATATTTAGAAACGTTCCAAAATTTTATTATTTTAAAGCTGAAATACTTTGATTTGTATCATACAATATTGTTACGTTTAAGCCGATAATCCATAAGAAATCTTTCACTTTGTATAAAAATCTTCTGTACTCGCAATAAAAGCAGTTTATTTTAGTGTTGAAAAAATGTATTAATATGAATATTCAATATAAGTAACGGATTTTAATTTGGAGAGAACCCCTGAAATCGCCTCTTAATAACATATTCAACAACTCTAAAACTAATAATAGGAACGCCATGAAAATGTGTATTTTGTCTAACTAAACAGTGTATAAATTTTTTTATTGTGCAAATTTGGGGGTTACTATTGAAAAAAAAAAAAGAAAATAAAGTTTGTGTTCATTTTAATATAGCGATTGCCTCCAAAGAAAAAATTAGAAATATTAATGAAAAAAAGAAGTTATATATATTCGCAATCGACTACCTGTGTCGTTTCACCGGTAACTTTTCTTTTTTTGAATATATTTCCATTTGAGCCGCACATTTAGTAAAGTGGACCCAAAAATAAAATCTAAAATAAACTGAAATTTGTGAATCGAGAGAAGTGGAAAAACGTAGAAAATATAACAATGTTATTATCATTAAACCAAATGAAATTTTTTTACTGAATATTTCTGTGATTGCGACTTTGTGTGTAGTGAACTGGCACATAATAAAGTAAAAATCATCTTAAATAGAAAAATAAGCTAAAAAAAAAAATCACGTTAAGAGAATTTTACTTCACGTTGATACGTTTCTACAAAGAGTGACTATTTATTCAAATATTATTCATAAAATAGAGCAGCTGCTATAACTAAATATTTTCTGATCGAGTTCGTTGGGTATTTAATGAAATGTAATAAGTTGTATACTCTGCTTCACGGCTGTACAAGAAGATGATATTTAGAAACATAGGGTGACAAATTACTAAAATAACATTCCTAAAAATAATGTATTAGCTTTTGATAAATATTTCTCTAACTTTGTCAATTTTGTATCTAGTAAACGTTCCCAAAATGTAGATTAAATAATTGAATGCAATATGTAAATTGAGCTAGATAGAAAAATGTTTTAAAAATTACCATGAAAAGTGACAAAAAGAAGTAGAATTTACCTTATATTTATAAAAATATTAACTGGCAAAATATTACAAATTTCTAAAATAACTATCATAAACTTGAGAATATGTATATTTTTAAATGATTCTCCAGTTGTATTGGCTTTGTATTTAGTTAATTGACAAATAAATAAATAAATAAATAAATAAGTAAAAATGAAAATGAAAGAAAAAAAATACACGGGAGAAAAACAGGCAAAATGAAGCCATGCAGCGTACCATGGATGTAAATTACTTCATGTTTACAAGAAAACTGATGATATATACAAATATAAAGGGGTAACATATTACTAATATAACATTCATATACTAAAGTATTAGTATAGGTTTCATTTGATCTTTATTCAATTGTAATATTGATTGCATGTAAAGTAAACTGACTTTAAAATAAAAACTAAAAGAAATAAAACATATAAATCATCTGAAGTTGAAAAACGTGCTAAACAAAACATGATAACTGACAGAAAGTTCTAGATTATACTTCACGGTTATACAGGAATATGGATAATTCAAAAAAGATACTTGTTAAAAAGTGATGAATACGGGTTACAAGAAGAAAAAAATTGACAGTCAGCACGAAAAGAAAAGGCTCCAGATTTGGGGAAAGATAGAAAGGGTGTCAATGCACTATAAACTCAATGTATTAAACTAGAAACATATTATCCAGTTGGCATGGGTGTTTTTCGCTTTGTTCCCCATTTCCCCCATTTTAGCTTCCAGACTCAAAAAATAGTACAGTGATGAAACTTTATTGAGTCTAATTACGTTGGCACATATTCGACCTCATTTTATTTTTAAAACCCTTTTCATTTCCGCAACTTTTAAGACAATTTTTCGAAAATCTTAATTATTTTATAAACGTGTTTGAGGCGTCTCTGGCTTATAGGTTGTGGTAAAATTGGTAGCATGACGGAATTTTTTAACTCCAATACACTATGAAATTAATGTATTAAACTAGAAACATATTATCCAGTTGGTATGGGTCATGGGTGTTCTCCATGTTCGCTTTGTTCTCCATTTCCCCAATTTTAGCATCTAGACTTAAAAAATAGTACAGTGATGAAACTTTATTGAGTCTAATTATGTTGGCACAAATTCGACATCATTTTATTTTTAAAACTCTTTTCACTTTCGCAACTTTTGAGAAATATTTTCGGAGATTTTAACAATTTTAGAGGCGTTTCTAGCTTTGTGGTAAAATTGGTAGTATTACGAAATATTTACACTCCAATGCACTATAAACTCAATGTATTAAACTAGAAACATAATATCCAGTTGCCATGGATGTTTTTTACTTTGTTCCCCATTTTCCCCTTTTAGCTTCTAGATAAAAAAAAAATAGTACAATGATGAAACTTTATTTAGTCTAATTATGTTGGATTATATTCGACCTCATTTTATTTTTATAACCTCTCACTTTTACAACTTTTAAGAAATTTTTTCGGAAATTTTAATAATTTTATAAGTGTGATTGAGGCGTCAATTGCTTATAAAAAAATTCTGGTAAAATTGGTAGCATTACGAAATAGTTAAACTGCAATGCATTATAAACTGAACGTATTAAACTAAAATTATATTATCCAGTTGGCATGGGTGTTTTTCGATTTGTTCTCCATTCCCCTCATTTTAGCTTCTAGACTTAAAAAATAGTACACTATGTTTTGGCACGGATTTGACTTCATTTTATTTTTATAACCTCTCACTTTTACAACTTATTTTTTTTTTTCGAAAATATTAATAATTTTAGAAACGTGATTGAGGAGTGTCGTGCTTATAACAGATTGTAGTAAAATTGGTAGCATTGCGAAATAGTTAAACTCCAATGCACTACAAGCTCAATATATAAAACAAGAAACATATCCAGTTGGCATGGGCGTTTTTTGCTTTGTACCCCATTTCTCCCATTTTAGATTCTACACTTAAAAAATAGTACAATGATGAAACTTTATTGAGTCTAACTATGTTAGCATATATTCGACCTCATTTTATTTTTTTTATAACTTCTCTCACTTTTACAACTTTTAATACAATTCTTCGAAAATTTTAATAATTTTAGAAACATGTTTGAGACGTAACTTGCTTATAGGTAGTAGATGAAACTTTATTGAGTCTAATTATGTTGGCATATATTTTACCTCATTTTATTTAATCTCTCACTTTTGTAACTTTTAAGACAATTTTTCGTAAATTTTAATAATATTAGAAGCGTGGTAGAGGCATCTCTTGCTTATAAATTGTGGTAAAATTGGTAGAATTACGAAATATTTAAACTGTAATTCACAATAAAAACTCACTGTATTAAACTAGAAATACATTATCCAGTTGGCATATGGGCGTTTTTTGCTTTGTTATTCAATCCCAACATTTTAGTTACTAGACTTAAAAAATCGTTCAGTAATGAAACTTTTTTTAGTCTAATCATGTTGGCATATATTCGACCTCATTTTATTTTTATAACCTCTCTCACTTTTGCAACTTTTAAAAAAAGTCCTTCCGGCCTGTACCGGGAGGTTGGGTTGGGTTGATTATTGACGGCCAATTATCGACACTAGGGATATAGGCCCAGGGGGAGTGCCCTTCGTGGGGGTCTTTCTAAGGGAACCTAATCCGTATTTACGCATGGAGAAAATCCACGGCTCGAAAGAAAACCACGAAAACTCCGAGCGATTAGGCCGACGGGCGCGATTGGGATCGAACCCAGCACCTCCCGTCTACCAGCTTCGAGAGCACAACCTCTCAGCCACTGGTGGGGCCTGTACCGGGAGGAAAAGGTAGCTTTCCTATATCTTCGTTTTAAAATTTTAGCTAATGTTACGCGAAAACAGCAAGCTAAAATGCAAAGAAACGTTTACAAAAGATTCGTTAATACTGAATTTGAATAAGAAATTCGCCAAATTATTGAGCTACAGCCAAATTGGCTTCATTTATGAAGACTTATTTTGGTCGCCAAATTTGGCGATATTTCGCCAAGTGTCGCCAAGTGTGGCGAGAATTTGGCGCTGACGGATATGAATGTATAGTTTTATGCGTATGATTGGGAAAATGATTACAACAATGAAAATTTTCTTAATGTGCTATCTTGTTTCAAAATGTCAGCCACCCTAGAATTTCAAACTGCTCTATCTCAGCCAATTTTTAAGATAGAGGTAAAACAAAAAATGCTCTGGAATCCTTGTATCAAGGCCTAACACTTAATTAAAAAATAAATTTGAATTTTTAACTTTTTTGTATATTTATTTTTGTTTTAAATTCTTAACTGGCCGCCATCTTGAAACAAAATGGCGGATCAAGCTGGCCAACGAACTCAGTCGAGGCATTGGTGAGCTTAATACACACAATTAGTTTCATCAAAATTAATTTATAAATACGAGCGTTATCGTATGACATAGATCAGATATATATATATATATATATATATATATCAAGATTTGAACGGAGGGTGGTTTTGGGGTCTGGGGGTCATGATCGGTGAAAATATATCGAAATTTTTCGGAATTGTTTTCCTCCGAACGGCTGCAATAGGTAGCTTTATACTTTTTTGTATTGAAAGCTACCTAAAAATTAGAAATTTTAATATTTTTAGAAAACGTGTTTTAGGCGGTTGTTGCTTATAGATTGTGGTAAAATTGATAGCACATTACGAAATATCTAAACTCCTATGTACTATCTCAGTGTATTAAACTAGAAATATATTATCCAGTTGGCATGGATGTTTTTTGCTTTGTTCCCCATTTCCCCCTTTTAGCTTCTAGACTTAAAAAATAGTACATCGATGAAACTTTATTGAATCTAATTATGTTGGATTATATTCGACCCCATTTTATTTTTATAACCTTTCTCACTTTTGAAATTTTTAACCCTCCTAATAACAGGTTTTAAGTTTTGATGAGCATTCTTAGGTTTTGTATGATTTGAACTAGAAATTTAAATCAATTAAATTTAGCTTCTTCCTACGAGATGTCTATTTATTTTATTTATTACGTTTAAATATTTATTTTTTTTCTGGTTCGGAACAGAAAAAACTTCAAAACATAGAACAAATGAGGTCAAAAAAGTCCCGAATAGAACTAGGAGGGTTAAGAAAAATTTTCAGAAATTTTAATAATAATAGTAACGTGGTATAGAGACATCTTGCTTATAGGTTGTGATAAAATTGGTAGAATTGCGAAATATTTAAACTCCAATGCACTATAAACTCAATATATTAAAATAGAAACATGTTATCCAGTTGGCATGTGTGTTTTTCGCTGTGTTTCTCATTTCCCCCATTTTAGCTTCTAGACATAAAAAATAGTTCAGTGATAAAGGTTTTTTGAGTTTAATTATGTTTGCATATATGCGACCTAATTTTATTTTTATGACCTTTCTCCCAATTACAACTTTTAAGACAATTTTTTGGAAATTTTAATAATTTTAGAAACGTCTTTGATGCGTCTCTTGCTTATAGGTTGTGGTAAAATTGGTAACACTACGAAATATTTAAAATCCAGTGGGTATTTTATTTTAGAATAAATCGAAAACTATCTCAGCAAAATGTATATCTTGTTTAACCATTTCAAGGGGAAAACATTTCTATTGTTAAAATGTTGAACTGATTGATTGCCACAAAAATTTACGAAAAAGTGATTTGAAAATAAAAAAAAAAGTCCTGCCGGCCTGTACCGGGAGCAAAAGGTAGCTTTCATAGTTCATGTTTTTAAAAATTCAACTCATTTTACTCAAACAACCGAAGCTAAATTGTTTGAAACCCGATTATAGAAGATTCAATCCTGGTTTTCGTTAATACTGTATTTGAATGCACATTTCACCAGGAGAATTACAGCATAACAAAAATCAGATTGTTTCAAAATGTCAGCCAACCTAGAATTTCAAACTGCCATATCTCTGCCATTTTTTAAGATAAAGCCAAAGCAAAAAATGTTCCGGATTTCTTGTATCGCGATCTAACTCTTAACGTTAACAACTTTTTCAAATTAATAATTTTTTTAATAATTTTTTTGAATTTAAAAAAAAATAATAATAACTTGCCATCATTTTGAAACAAGATGGCGCATTAAGCTGGCCAGTGAACTTGGTCGAGACCTTGGTATGTTCTGTACACATGATCAGTCACATTCATATCGGTTCATAAATACGAGAGTTACAGCATAACAAATATCAGATTATTTCAAAATCTCAGCCACCCTAAGATTTCAAACTGCTATATCTCAGCCATTTTTTAAGATATAGCAAAAACAAAATATGTTTCAGAATCCTTGTATCACGTTCTAACACGTCTAAAATTTCAATTTATAATTTTTTTTGTACATGCTTTTGAATTTTAAAAAATTTAAAAATTTTTAATTGGCCTCCATTTTGAAACAAGATGGCGGATGAAGCTGGCCAACGAACTCGGTCGAGACCTTGGTATGTCTTATACACATAGTTACATCCAAATCGATTCATAAATAAGAGAGTTACAGCATGACATATGTCATATATATATATATATATATATATATATATATATATATATATATATATATAACCATTAATAAAACATTACCGATTCACCAACAAAAATTTTGAAATTATGAATTAATTAACAACAAAAGTGTTCCCCCCAACACACTGAATATAGATTCCATATACAAAGTATAATAAAATAAAATAAGAAAAAAAGGAGAAATTGAATTACAGAAATTGAAAAAAGGAAATTTGTGGAATTTAGACAGAATCTTCAGGCTCCCGAATGCTTAAATTACCACAAATAAAATATGTGGTTTCATCATCATATTAGCCATAACATAGCTAAAGAATGTGATTTTGGGACAACCACACCCATAAAACAGAGAAATAAACCGTGAAATATAATCATTTAGTTCAAATTAAAACATGATTAAAAAGGATTGGGGGAAAAGAAAATAACAAATTACCAGAAAGAATTCATGATCCAAACATGAGTCAATACAAAACTCTCTCTCTCTCTATATATATATATGTGTGTGTGTGTATCAACATTTGCACGGAGGGTGGTTTGGGTGTGTGGCGGTCATGATCGGTGGAAATATTCAAAATTTTTTTGGAATTACTTTCCTCCGAACGGCTGCAATAGGTAGCTTTTTGTATTGAAAGCTACCTAATATTCGTTTCTTCACGTACATTATAACAGCAAAAGTTTATTAAAATATGGGTACCAGTTGGTAGCTGAAAGTTAAAATTAAGTGCTATAAATAATATACCACTAACCCTTCAATGAATTAATGCCTTAGAGAGATTTTTTGAAAATAAATTTTACAATATTTGTAATTTTTTGAAGTTAGATATCTGTTTAGTTATAAATTATCGCTTTTGCAATTTTTAGAAACTCTGGCAGCTTTCAAAAGTTTAGATTAACACTTTTATAAGCGCATTTAAAGCAACTACTAATTAAAATTTGTGATAATGTTGATAACATTATGAAAAAATAAAACTCCAGTGATTACTATATTTTAAAATAAACCCGAAAACTTTTCTGAATGTCTTGTATAATGTTTTAAAAAGATATTTTTCTAATTTAACTTTAGAAGATTTCCAGTATTTTGAACTCGAATATATCTTCAATTTCAAAATACGAGTATTAGGTTTCCTAATTGTCCAAATATTTCAAATATATTTTTAAAAGTAATTTTAGATAATTTACACTGTTTTGAGCAAGGAAATATGTTCAGTTATAATGTATGACTTTGCAGATTTTAGAAAGTTTTAGCTATTTTAAATAATTTTAGAAACGTGTTTGAAAAACTCTTGATTATAGTTTGGTTAATGAAGGTTTCATTATGGAAAATTTAAGCTTCAAGGAATACCTTATTTTAGTTAAAACCTCCACAAAAATTAACCTAATAAAATATAACGAATGTGCTGTTTATTGTTTTAGAACGAGTTCTTGCAAGATTTACTTTAGGAGATTTGTAGTATTTTGATAGTAGTAATTTGTATAACTCAGATTTCTGGTCTGATATAAAATGTCACTTTTGCAACTTTTAGAAGGTCTTGAGAATTTTTAAAACTTTTAATAACGTGATTGTGGTGGACCTTCGTTATAGATAGGTTACATTATAAAAAAATTAAACTTTAACGGAAATTTCTTTATATTTATTTATGAGTATTTATTTAGATTCATTTATGTATTATTTATTTCATTGGGACTTCAGAATAATTCTTGTATTAGAGCTCGGATTCTTGTTCAATTATAAAACATCATTTTTGATTTTAGAAAAACGTAATAATTTTAGAAACGTGTTAGAAGCAACTCTTTATTATACTTTGTGGTAAGTTTAGTAACAATATGAGAAATTCGAGTTTCAATAGATATTTTATTTCAGGAAAAAACTCGAAAAAAAAAAATACTGGATATCCTGTTTAATACCTAGAAATGTTTTTTTTTTAACTTAATTTTTAAGAAATCTTGAGAATTTTTAAAACTTTTAGAAATCTGTTTGAAGCTGCTTTTTTTTATACTTTAGTCTAAAGATAGTAACATTATGAAAAATTTCAGCTGCAGTGAATACTTAGTTTATAGCTAATTTTAGAAAATTTGTAGTAGTAGAACATGTACGTTTTTTATGTTATAAAATATCAATTTAGTTTTTAGAATGTCTTTGCAATTTTGATTAATTTATAATTATGTTTGAAGCAACCCGTGACCATATTTTGTAGTAAATTTGGTAAACATATTGAAAAATTAAGCTTCAGTTGAGTCAACTGTTTTCGAAAAGAACACGAAAGCCATCTAAATGAAACAAAGTGAATATCTTGTTTATTGCCTAATCCCCCCCCCCCTTCCCCCAAATTGGAAGCTATGTAGAATTTTCTGGGTTTGAAGCGTTCCTAATAATTTTTCACTTTGCTACCACTATTTTATCACGATAATATATACATTGTTGATTTCTACTGCAAATGTTAAAGTAATCAACTACAATTTTATTTTTTTATTTTTTTTTTTATTTATTTTTTTTTTGTGGTTACAGTGGTAACAAAGTTTGAAAAATTTAATAATGTCGTATATTTTGAACTCGACATTCTGTTCTGTTAAAATATTTCATTCATGCACATTCATGCACATTTGCGTAAAAAATAACATACTGAATGAAGTGAAAGCCTAAAAAAAATTATGTTATCATAGCTAACTTGAATCATATACTTGACTAAACTAAATTGAATTAAAATTAAGTAAAATTAACAAAATCAATAATTTCCATGGGGAATTTTAACTGAACAATTCAATGAAGATACAGATACACTCCTATTAAAATTACTATAATTAAAACAAAATAATAACAATTAATAAGCTAAAAATTCAAACGTTAAAAAATATGTATTTATTTACATATCACTTATAAATGACATTTGAAAAAAAAAGTTTATTTTAAACACAATGCAAAATTTCTGACTGTTTATAACCAGTTTGTATGCAATATTTTTGAATGATGTCGATATTTTCGAAAACATACATTTTATAAATGAGATTAACGATTTATGTTGTTATTTCTTAACAACATAATAATAATCTGTTTGTTTATGTCTTAAAAAGTAATTCTAAAACATTTTTTGTATTGAGGCCAATTACATAACTAACTTATTCTAATTATATTTCCATTCACCTATGATATTTACTGATAATATTAAAATGTATACAGTCATTCGACGGTTATATATCGTATATCAGCAGATTCAATAATTTTGACTATTCTTTCTGATAAATTTTACACGTCTTACCATTGGTAAATAGCGAATAATTAGCTTTAACTCGAATGTAAACATTTCCTTGGAGAATTGTCAAAATCCAATTCATAGAAATTTCAGTGTAAATATCAGCTGTATTTGGACTTTAGAATAATGTTTTATATATAAAGAAATGTCCAGTTATAGTATTTGAAACTTAAAGGTAATTTCATATTTGCCAAATATTTAACTAATTTTTTTGTATTGTATTTTCGCCCATCTATAGCAGGTACTATATGTTCAGGTCCACATATAACCATAATAAAAACAACTGCTTTTTCGAATTAAACGGTTTAAAACAAAAAAGAAATGTCATTGCTTTTTTGTTTGCGTATTGGAAACAGTCACTTTATTTAAGAAAAACCTGGTTCAAAAACATGATTTATGCGAACGGTACTAGTGTCTGCACTTGTCGGGTACAACTTGAATACGATAATTCTATTTAAAGTCAATCATAAATCCAACCAGAACACGACAAAAAAAAAAAAAAAAAAAAAAAGTAATTATATTTTAACACAGTTATGGAAAAATAGTCTAAAATTATATATCTGATATCAGTGTTATCTTCTATGTTGAAAAATGAGAATTCAGTTTTTCAACTGAAAAAATATTTTTTATTTCTTTGAAAAATCGTGTTAACCCGACCATGACCCGCAAGAGTCAAATACCAACCGGAAACTGACCCGAAGCTGAGACAATTAAAGTCAAAAAAAAAAAAAAAAAAAAAAAAAAAAAAAAAAAAAAAAAAAAGAAGCCAATTCTCAACTAAAAAAAAAAAAAAAAAAAAATCTGCGTCAACACGAACCACACGGGTCGTATCGGGAATAAAATCGAGTTACCCGACCTGATGGAGGACTCTAAACGGTACCTACTGCACTACTCAAAGCTGCCAATGTTTATCAAATAGTTAATTAAATCTTTTGTTTTTATGAATTTATTTATTGAGAAAATAATTGCTGTCTTATTCTTAATTTTGTTGGGTATTAGAATAAGACGCATTTTTAATAAAATGCTGGCAAACATTCTTGTTTAGTTAAACTGCAATTACTAAAATTGTTTTGTATTCCGAGTGTTTTCTATTAAGCGTATAGATTATCTTTTCAATGCCATTTAATTCGATTCTATCCATCTTAGATGTATAAAGACACATCAAAACTATTGAAAAAATTATCTACTTATAATAAAAATGAACGTAGTGATACAATGAGAATTGTTTATAACTGAAATAAAGAGAGCGTGGAAATTATTCGTTATACACGGACTTCTACATAATCACAATTTTCCGCGTCCCTTATCACATTTTTATTACAAACCACATTTTATGCGATGAAATACGGAAAAAGTCACTTTTCGAAAATAGTGGCACTGAAATTGAAGGAGCCACACTAACGCTGAGAAAAGTCCGTCTTCAACTGTCTCTATTTTTTGAGTCAAAACACTAGGCCGGATACTGGGAATAATGTGATAAATTGGTTCATAGACACGATTCATATAAGCGGACAAACTTCACTATTAAATATGAATCAGCAACACTTGTACAAGTATTAACCCCTTTAGCACCATATTCAATTTAGTGATACAGTATGCTGAATACCAGCTATGTTAAATTTCGTCAAAAATACAAAAAAATTCAAAAATACAAAATTATTTATAAAATAATAATTTTAATTTACGCAATCACGAAATGTCTGTCATTATATAAAATACAAATTACTACTATAACTTTCTGGTATGAATTCAAAATTTTGACTTTAAAAAAAGACCAAACTGGCAACCTGGATGTAAGCACATACCTCCATGTATTACAGATAGAGGTTTTCATGACGCACGCAGGTATGTCGTGGTGCTTAAGTGGTGAATTAATGATTAATCCAATCATTTGTGCTTCTGAATTAATTGACAAAGAAAACAATCCAAATCCGAATGTTATTTTTGTCGAATATTAGTATGGCCCATTTTTTAAAATCAGTTTTGACACACATGTGTGATTTATTTAAATTGAATTATTTCATAAGTTTTTTTTTTTCAGCAAAGATTACAATTTCAGTGCCACCCAGTTACATTTGCAATTTTTTCAATAGATAGAATTTTTAAAAATCGCATTTCATCAGTATGGATGTACGAAGAAATATCGAAACAAATGAATAAATGATCTTCATACTCAAAAAAAATATTTTTCTTAGTGGTTAATATGAGATTTTTAATCCATACTGAGGTTTGCGGAATGTTCCCTAAACATTTGTCTGCAGCTGGTCAGTTCTCAAGATCTTTCAAGGTTTCTTAATGTCATTCGATCTTTTATGAAAGATTTTCGGTATCATGTTTACCACATCGACTTCGATTGAAAGAACTGTAGCAAAAGTGAGGGCTTAGTGTGCATCTATTTAAAATATATGACAATCAACGAAATTCTGAAGTACGTATTTCATATTATATTTTTCAGTTTGGAATTCTTTTAGAGGTTTTTCTTACAGCCGTTACTGGAGCATTGGAAAGTTTATCTCTGATCACGTCATACCTAGCTGCTTTTTTGAATAATCATTCCTATGGATTCGATATATCAATTTAAGCTAATTTTTCTCCTGCACAACCAAGGTCCTTCCCATAAATTTCTGTAAATTTAAATCTACCAGAACTGGAACACACTTTTCACTGAAAACTACTTAGATGCATATATTATTTTTTTATATATATAATTAATTAATTAATATTTGTAACTGTATTTATAGTGTAATTTCTTAAAATTTTGCATGTATTTCTATTTAAATAGTGGTTAAATAATGTTGGACCAATATTTTTGTTTGTACTGTCTTTAATGTGGTTACATATCGGAAAACAATGGCAATATCGTGGACAATATTCGAATATTGACACGAAATAGTAAGGAGACTTATATTCTCCCCAACATTCTACCAAAATTGGAAATGTTTCAAGAAATGTTTCGCCATTTCGTTGCAAATACAGGGTCAGAAAAAAGTATACACACTTTGAATTATTATAATTCCACTTTTTATTCACATATAATTAATATTTAAATTGCAAAAGAATCTACGTAAAATGTATAACTTATCCTTTTACCGCATATTTTAAAAATTATTACCGTTATGGTCCACACACTGCTTATAACGGTGGAGTATTGATTCCCAAACTTCAACAAATATTTCATTTGGTGTTGTGACGCATTCTTGCTCAATTGCGGTTCCGGAACGTTTTGTCTATGAACATCCATTCGTTTCAAACTAATATTTTATCCGATCAATTGTATGTCGCACAGGCGGATCCACCTGAAACTCCCTGCGGTATTGTTTTTGTACTTCTGCTATATTTTCATCCTTACAATAGTATTTAAATTTTTTTTTTTTTAAAGTTAATCTTGTTCCACTAATTATTTTCAATTCATTACACTTTTAAAAGAAAGAAAAATTTATGACCCGCTAAACAGTGTATGTATACATTTTTCTGACGCGCTCTGTATATCTGCAATATTAGCATCCTATTTTAAATATTTCCAATATAACGCCAATATCTCAGCAATAGCGTCATTTCATTGCAAATATTTCCAAATTAAATCCCATACATGTAACACAGGACAGTAACTTAGACAGACATGTAACACACAGACATGTAACTTAGACATTTTCACAGACATGTAACTTAGGAATTGCGTTAAACTTCTGCAAGAACAGAAAAAAATAGCTTTTCATTATTGTATGAATGATCAGGGAATTTTTCACTTTCGTAAAGAAATGCGATTATCATACTCGAATTTTCGTTGTCCAACAACATTAAAAATGACTGCCAAATTCCTGATTAATATATTTTTTAACCATTTATGTTTAAAAGTCAATCATTTTCCATATCCATTAGACAAAATTGTTTTTTTAGTTGATTGGAAAGTTTGTTATGATTCATTTGGGACAAGAATGGTATAAAAATGACCCATCAGAGGTTATAAAAATTGTACAATAATAGTTGCTACAATGGTTGCAATGATAGGTTTATCAGTGATGAGTGGTACAAATGGTCCAACAATGTGGGTTAGGTAGTTGCTCAGTGGATCACCATGGTTATATTATAAAATTATATGTGTTAATTGGAAGTGTTTTCGATAAATCCAATATTGGTACCAAGTACCAATGAAACCTTTAATGGTTTGCTATTAGATATGTGACCATACTGTTAATGGGACTTTGAAGTGATCAAAGAAGGTGTTTATGATGATTATTATTTTCATAATGTTTCAACCTTTAAGAATGTCGTACAGTTGGCCGTACAGATAGGAAAATTCCTAAAATTACCGTCGTATTAGCTTTAAAAGTTGAACCGTGCAGACGGGCCTAATCTGCGAAGGAAAAACTTAAACACAGTTTTCTCGAAACACCTGTTATCGAGCGGTTTTGCCATGATAACTTTCGAACAAGTTAACGCATTTACATTTTGTCTTTTAAATAAAGGATATGAAAATATCTACAAACTATACCTGAAAAACAAGAAAAAAATATTATACATTTTTATGAATTTTGAGTATTTTACTGTAATGTTTTTAATTTTTTTTTCACGTATAATGGAGGAAAAACGTAATAAACAGTAAAAAAAAAAAAAAAAAAAAAAAAAAAAAAGACTCAAAAGTATGAAACCTAAACTTCAAAATCGTGATGAAACTTGTTTTGCAAGATAAATTTTGTCGTCAATGTTAAAACTTTTTTTATTGCTTTTTACAACTTAAGAAATGCTTTTTTCATTTCTATAAAACATAAATAAATAAATTCAAAAAGGAGTAATGGTCTAAATTAATTACTCAGGCTTCCTAATCCGTGATCAAACTTAAGTCAATTTTGGTGATTTCAAACCTTTCTGGCCCCTTTGAAACAATGTGAATTAATTTCAAACATACTATATTTAAAAGGAATCTTAGTAACTGATGGCAATTATTTAACATCTCTTGGAGTAGATCTAATAAATTTTAATGTGAACAAGAGATTATAATAAAACAAGTCGAAAAAAAATATTACTACCACTATACCTTTAGATATTCGGAGGTCTCCTGTTCATGCAACTCAGGATGTCACTTCTCTCGTATTACTGGGAAACTGCGTAAAAAAAAATAAATCATATTTTATGTTGCACATTTTCGGAGCATGTGGTATTCGAAAACGAAAAGGAGACTTTTACAGTTAGCGGCATTGTATCTAATAGAAGTGTGTATTAGTGTGAAGATAGTGTATGTTTATAGATATAGGTGGCGTGGTGCTTTCTCCACTTTGCACTAGTAGCAAACAGTTTCGGCGTCTGTTTCCTAAGTTATATAGTAACTTGATTTGTGCAGTCTGGTGCATGATGGATTCTTCCAGATAAGCGCAAAGAGCTGTTATCCAGTTCTTTCGCGATACTGCAACAAGTTGCTGAAGCTTAAACAGGGTATCCAAAATAAGCAGTAAGGAAGTTCTCGGAAGGGATAGTGGTGGCCAAGACAACGCTAGGCCACACGTGGTCAAGACAACCCTCGACTTGCTGAAAACATTTCAGTGAGAAGTTCTTATACATCCTGAGCACTGCCTCGCTGTCTCCCCATGTGACTTTTATATCATTGGCTTCTTAAAAAATCACTGAAAGGTCAACGGCTGGTTCACATGCGTCGAAGGATTCTAGAGCGCCGTCTAAAAATGGATCCATAAGCAACCCAGGAGTTCTACACTGAAGCCATTCAACCTTATTCTATGTCCTATGAGATCATTGTATCAATATCAATGGCATCAATGTGTAGGTGTCATATTACACAATAAATGTAATTAAAATATTCTGTAATTAAATATTCTTTAGATATAAGCGTAGTGTCTCTTTTTCATTTGAAGAAACCTTATAATATGAAATTTATAGAGTTTTCAGAAAAGTTCTATTTTAGACAGACGAGACACCGGTTTATTGTGTAAGAAAAAGTGAAACTGAAGAATGAATTAGTACAAGGAAAAAGTTTATATATTTTCAAATCCAAAATAAACATTATCAACATTTATCGATTTGACGTGAAGGTTAATCCATCTGCTGCGATAAAATCACAACATCGATTGCTTCATACCCAAAAAATTGTATAATCGAATACATTGAATAATTTCTCCCTCTCTCTCTCTCTATTGACAATATTATTGATATCCAGCATCGGCACTACATTGTAGTTTATCCACAATATATTAAGATTTAACCCTTTCATGGTCATGAACGCGTATACGCGGTCAAAGTTTTTTACTTCTAAATGGTCATGGGCGCTTATAGACGGTCAGGATTTTTTACCTCTTGGTCATGGGCGCGTATGAACGGTTCAGATTTTCTACTTCTAAGTGGTCATGACCGTCTATGTGCGTTTTTCTCACCCCCCAGACTGGGCGGTAAAGAAGGCGTTTATCAGCACACTCCCCCTTCCCACATATACAATGGATGTATAGGTCAACTAGATTATTTGTATTTTAGTTAAATGCCTTACAGATTTGGTTAGAAAATGTCTCAGAGAGAATTTCGTTTTCTGTACAGGCTAAGAATGACATTGTATTTCAAAAAGGAAGCAACTTCATAGAATATCATTTTTTAGTTATTATTTTATTTTAAAACTCTCGTCCATACGATTCTAATCCATTACATTAATTATTATTATTTAAAATGTTTTGAAATGTTAAATTTATTTAATTTTTTTTTAATGAATACATATGTTTTTATTTTTCTAACAGTATTTCAATTTATTTTGTTTAAATATATTACTAAATAACTAAAATCGATTTTTCTTTCTTTTTTCTTCTTTTTTTCTTTTTTTTACTTACAGCACTTTTGCTTTGTAATAGTAACAAATATAATAATACCCAAATAATATTAATGATACCAAATAATATTACACTTCAAAAATTATTTACTAATTTACTGTTGTTGCTATACCAATTATAGCATAACTTTATAAATAAAACAGTGAAACCTGTCTATAACAATACTGAAGGGACCAGAAAAAGTATCAATATAGACAGGTTACATTTATAGGCAAGCTCAAGAATGTTAATTGATTCAGAGTACATAGTAGAATAATTATTATATATTGATGGAATATTAGTTTAACTTTCTTAGAATTATATATGCAGATGGAAATTTTTTTTTAACTTTCTAGAATTATACAATAAAATTTAATTTATTTCTTATAAATAATCAGAATTTTGCATTATTAAATAAATATATAAAGAGTGTACAATATAAATAAATCTGATAAAAATCCTATTTTCATTACATTTTGTCAGATTTGTAAAATTACACGAATAAGTGATTAAAAAAGAATAGGAATTTACAATTTTTACTCTTAAAAAGAGAAAGAAATTGCAGATTATTTATTAGAATATGAAACCAAAGAAAAATAATTTGTGTAAAAAATGTGTATTTGGATGTCTAAATGTAGACGATAAGACCGGAAATATTACTTCACAGACATTATTTAACATTCACATTTGGTTTGATATTTTTAAATATAATAGCACCATTTTCGTAATGGAAGAAGAAATCATGTTTTTGATCAATTAATTCAAAGGCATGTACAGGTGTCATCATAATTTTCCTTTAGTTTTTATAAAGACCGAACTAAAAGGAAAATGATGATTAGTACTTTCACTGAATTAGTACTTTCACTTTATTAGTACTTTCACTGAACACCAATAAAATTGATTGATTAAATTTTAATACTCCTCAATATTTGTAAGAGCCTTAAATATATCTTGAAGAATTGATTTGATGTAAGAAAATTATGCACACATTTTTCATTTTTAGAGACATTCAGTTGATCACTATGTTCAAAATTGCCATTATAATTGTTGGGATTGAATTAAAGACTGCAGTTGTAGATGGCAAGCAGTTGTAGATGGTTTTATTAGTCCAATTGCTCGCATTTTTTTAACATTTCAGCAAAAGTTACAGGCCCATAGCTGGGGGGGGGGGGGGATTCTGGAAATTTTTTTTGCCCGTCCGAGTATGATCAACTCGATCCCTCATCAAAACATTTTAAAATGTCCGTACTTTTCTTTATCTCCTTTTTTTTTTAACTTCTTCTTTCAGACAAGACCGAAATCAAAGACACCCATCCCAAAGACCCTTGTATAAAACTTTTTTTTTCTCAATCCAAAAGATATGGAGATTGCGATTGCGGCGTAAGACATTTCTGGCTTTGTTGCTCTCTAGACATCCACTTTACCGCCTCCTCAATGACTCAAATTAACGGCTTTAGAAAATAATAGTTTAAACAGTATCCTGTAAACTATTTTACTCAAACGGATTAGCTGTTGCTTGTGAAAATGGTTTTCTTTGTACAACTGTCACTGTCACAGATGAAATTTACTGTAATCTGGCGCGGTTGTTTCACTATTTCATGGTTTGACAGACAGGTTCCCCAAAACAAGCAAATATTATGTTTTACAACTATGTATTTTTGTCATTGTTAACGTGGCAAGGTTGCTATAATTCTGGGCTTTTAGGGGCTTTTCAACAAATGTGGAAAATATCCGTTGACGTCTTTTTTTACACCGTTTTAAACGATAAAAGTTTGTGAAATCAGTATCACTTAGAATTGCAATATCTGGAAGGGATTTTTCAGAATTAAGATGATTTCTAGTGAAACGAAAAAAAAAAATTGGAAATTTAATAAAAATGTTAAAAGAGCATTAACATTTTTCAGTGGAAGGCTAGTATAGGAGTAAAGTGAATTAGGAAAACTAATGAACTTTATATAGTCATGAATACTAATTGTTTCAGTTTTAGTTAATGTTTCCTAAACAAAAATTTACAAACAATATTCAATTAATGTTGTTTGTAGAAAAAAACATTTTTACCCGCTCAACTATGCGAAACTTTATAATAGATTCACGGACTTGTTTTTACATATACAAACATTAAATTCTCAGGCATGATTATTGAAAGGATTTAGAATCGAACACCATTCTTCATTTTTTGATAAGGGGATTTGACTTTCGTGCATTTAAGAATAAAAATGTATTTGTGGTTGTGTTAGAAAATAGAGTTTCGCCTTGAGAATATTGTTAATAGTCACTTCACTGTTGTTGTGTGATTCCCAAATAAATATGATTTTTTTTTCTTTTTTCTTTTCCTTTTCTTTCTTTTTTGTATTTTTAAAAAGACAAAATGTTTTCTGATTTTGAACATAGAACTTTCATTTTAATAATTTATACAGAATATTCTTTTTTAGTTAATCATTTTTTTTATTTTCATGATGGGTTTTATTTATGTTACATTATGTTATAATATGGCTTTTTTTAATTAAATTTATTTATTATTTATTAAATTATTTCTCTAAAATAATTCTCTGTATCTTTTTTAAACTTGTCTAAAATCTTTTTTTAATACTTGAATGCTTTATTAATATAAACGAACATAAAATAGGTAAATTAAAACTATTTATTTAAAAAAAACACACACACACAATTTATTTTGGTCATTTAAAATATTTCATTAACCTATGAAATCTTTTCGTGTTTTAAAACAAGGCTTGAAATTTTACTTATAATACTTTAACAAGAAATATTAATGTCGTGCCGTTCTTAGATTGTGAAACACTTTCCAACATTATGAAAATATTGTCGCGAAATTTTCATATTTTCTTACTCTTACAAAAAATTTATAAATAAAGTCTAATGTAAATCTTTTTTTTTTCTTTCTGTTGATAATATTGAGCAGTCATTGCCCACAGATCACCACTCGTATGACAAAATTCACAAAAACGCGTATATTAATAAGCATGATGCAAAAAAAGTTTAGACACAAAGCTTAGTCTTCAACAAAGCAAGCCATTTTCTTAGAAAAAACTTATATAAAGAATTAAATGCAAGGTGTCGATTAAGTCTCTAAAATCGAAAGCAATGGCTGACCACTTCATTCACTCATTCAATGTTGAACAATCTTATTTAAATCTTTGTTTTCGTGAAAAATCTTATGACTTCATCACGCATAATCTAGACCATAATTCAGTTAAAGAAATTTATAAAATTTTAATTTCTGGATTTTTACACATAAGTGTTTGACACGAAATTTCACACACAATGTCACCAAGCTGGCAGCAAAGTTGCAAAGTTTTCTGCTAAGATCGACATCTATACCGGTCTATACATTCTACCCAGTATTCAGAAATGACTGTAAAATTACATCACAAAAACAGCGTATATACACGTAAAATATATTTTGACTGTTTATCGAGTTATAAGCGATTCGTGTCACCTGACGACACGATTTTTCCCCTTTCTTGCTCTGCTGCCTCGGATTTCGGATAAAAACGCTGACTTTGGGAGTATGTTTTGAAAGATCTTCTGCCTTTACATGGGTTCTTCACATGGGTTTTCATTTATATATATATATATATATATATATATATATCAGGGGTCGATCCAGGAACAATTTGGGGCCTACTTAGGGCCCCTTCACAAAAATCTATTTAATAAAATGGGCGCCTTCACAAAAATCAATTTGATAAAATGGGTTCCCTTCACAAAAATCAATTTGATGAAATGGACCCCTTCACAAAAATCAATTTGATAAAGTAGGCCCGGCTCCTTCACAAAATTCTATTCCATAAAAACTGACTATTATTTATTTGTTATTTTGTGATGTTTTAAAATGTGTAATTTGTAAACAAACAAGTTCACCAGAGAGGAAAACTTCAGCAAAAGGATTTTAAAAAGTTTTTTTTTTATAAATGCTTGGTTCCAGTTTGATTAACTGGATTTAAACTTTCGTTACAAAATGTTATTTTTCACAAAAATATAATAAATTTCACAAAAATAACCTTTATTTTTTACAAAATGCCCCCCCCCCCCCCAAGAAAAAAACCCTGCATCGACCCCTGTATATATATATATATAAATCAACATTTGAACGGAGGGTGGTTTAGGGGTATGGGGGTCATGTTCGGTGAAAATATACCAAATTTTTTTGGAATTGCTTTCCTCCGAACGGCTGCAATAGGTAGCTTTTTGTATTGAAAGCTACCTAAAACACGATCCCTGAAGAGACTTATTATCCCGAAGCTACAAAATAAATAAATAAATTGTTCAAAAAAGAAAAAAAAGAGAAAAGAAAAGAAAGAAATGGAAGTAAATAACAATACAAAAATAACAACCATTTGTTTTACAATTATCTTATTTAGAAAGTCTGCAATCTAAGGCATCTTAGATACATAAAGACTTATTCCTTGTAGGTTTGATTTAATTAAAAAAAATTATATATCTGAATTTAACTGTATCTGATACCACATATTAGAAGATTTTATTTCGCTAGCTTATATTTACAGTGATGATATAGTAAATAATCAAGTTTTATTTGAGGAATGAGATGTAGTGTTTCATTAAATATCCCTACTGGGATAAAATATTAAAAGACATTAGATTGTAACTCATTAATATAATGCAAGTTATTTACGAAATAGTTTAGAATTTATTATTTGATAGTTTTTAAAATCAAATGGAAATATAACATTTTCTATTTCTTTTACTTTTCTTTCCTTTATGTTTCTTTCCTTCTATGTGAATAGAATGTCACCTATCTGTTTAGACAGTGCAAGGAATTTTTCGAAAGGGGATTATAATGGGGTGGGCAAATCAATCACGCTGAGAACCTGCACTTGACAAGTCTGACCAGATGCGCCCACAATGAACTTCAATAGGCCATTCATTACCGAAGGTGTTTTACGGGGGGGAAAGCAATTTCACCATGTTACTGCTAAACTTTTTACAATTTGAAACTCTTGACCATTTATAAAGATTTTGAGCACGTCCTCGTCAACCCTTTCCAAGTAAAAAATATGAAAACAGCCTGACCGTGAATGGGTTAAAACAACTTTATTATATCTGATTTTAATGCAGTTGCAGTAAACTTTAAAATGTTCTACTATAAATCACAGCTTTGATTGTTGTATATACTCTCGAATCGATAACACCTACTAATCGATTACATTGGTAGTATGATCTAAAATAATGGTTTATCTCTATTGTACAGAATGTTCCAGAAAGATTAAAATGCACTTTAATTTTTTGTCTGTTGACCATATGTAGGAAATGTAATTGAATAACTTTTCAAAAGAAATATGTTTATGGTAGTGAAATAGTACCCCAGTTAATTAAAATTTTTTTTTTAAATAATTAGTTAAATGTAAGTATCAGTAACTTAACATAAGTTACACTTTTCAAACCTTTCTATTAAAATTCGTCAATTGTCGGGGCAAGAGGGTGCCAAGCCACATTTTTGAACTTCTGTGATATTTCAATTTGAAAATTTGATCAAATACTCAAATCAAGATATATAACCTAAAGTTTTTTTTGCCAATGTCTTAGTAACATTTGAGATATTCTGGAGTAACAATATGGCATTACTTTAATGATATTATCATTACGTTTTTTGTAAATTAGCTATCTTCAATGGGCCATAAACATCTGGGGCAAAAACGAAACCTGTCACATATGCTGCCACCAAGTGACATTAGAAACAAATTATGTGTTGGATATTATAATTTACAATATTAAGCAACATATTACAGTGTTAGATTTATTTCACCAAAAATGTGGCTTGGCACTTCCTTGCCCCCAGCCCCTCAATTAATTCTTTTTCGTTTGTGCAATATCTTTGAGAAAAAAAAAACTTTTATATTTGTATTTTTAAAACTGACTGAGTTATGTTTCATTAAAAATTGACCATTATGGACCATTATGGCCATGTATCAAATAAGAAGTTTACGTAAATCTGGGATATGCTACAAGGAAAATGAAACATGAGCAATAATATATATACAGTTGCCCTTAAACAAACGATAAATGATCCTTGCAACTTATGAGTGGCGAAGAACTCCAAAATATTTACAGAAGCATTTTTAGAAGAGCTCAGAGAGCATATTTGATATGAGAAAAAACACTTCGAAAATGTTCTTTTTTTTTTTTAATGGTGTTTTTTGTGTTTTATTTAACATAATATTTTTTCCAAACTTACTTTGAACACTTTTGCAATATGCATTGTCTACTTATCTCCAAAAATAAGAAAATTAAAGCGTGTTTCAAACTCTGTATGACACCCTGTATTATTCATGCACGAATATAAGTTATTTTTATGATATCTTATACCTTATAGCAATTTTTAAAAAATTGCCCATGGTTATTTGATGAAAATATATCTTATTATTGATATTAAAAATATCAGTGATTTTTGCTTCTAATAACGAGAAATTGTCATATTTTAATTGTGTAAGTTTTCCTTCCGAAACAAAAAGTAAGAAACTACCTATTGCAACCGTCCAGAAGAAAGCAATTCCGAAACTTTTCGGTACATTTTCACTGATCATGACCCCAGACCCCAAAACCACCCTCCGTACAAATTGTGATTTTTTTGTATAAGTGATTTTTATCATACGATAGCACTTATATATATATAAATCGATCAGTATGTGTTGAAAGCTTACCTAGATCTAGTCCGAGTTCGCTGGGCTGCATGATCGGTCATCTCGTTTGAAAATTTCGGCCGCTTAACGATTTCAAACTAGAACAAATATACAAAAATTAAATTAAAATAAAATAAATAAATAAATAAAATTCAAAGTTATTTTTTTCTTAAGTGTCAATTCTTACTGCAATGATTCTAGTGCAATTCTGTTTTCGCCTTTATCTTAAAAAATGGCTGAGATATAATAGTTTGAAATTCTTAGCGTCGCTGTCATTTTGAAACAAGACAGCGAATTAAAAATAAGAGGTCTTTTATAATCGTGTATAATTTATAAGTTTTAACGAACACGGTTCTCGCAAATTTACTTTCACTGTTATAAGCATTATATCAACTCTCATACGCTTAAAAGTTTTATAGACTACATATATCATATCATCGAATGACGTAATATTTAGAAGAAAATATATATTGACATTGATAAAATATTTGTTCATTCAAATGCACGCGCGCACATAAGTACCTAAAGGTAGTCACTAGGATCAAATTCTTCCCAAGTTTGATTATACTTGCGAAATATTGTCAAATTCTGCTCCATTTTTGGAGCACCATTTTAGTCACCATGAATAAAGCTAATTTAGTGATATCTCTTGATCTGATCTCTTGATCTCTGATCTAATTTAGCAAATAACGGTTACTTGACCATATTATGAAGGTATTATGACTATATTATTGACCATATTATACTCAGGATCGATTAAAATTAAAGTTAAGTAACCGTTATCTTTAAAAATTGTCGAATGATTTGACAGTTTTCTGCAGAATTTTAACGGTTTTTTTTTACTAAATTGCTTATTTAAAAAATTTCGTTCTAACTTAATAGTAGATGCAATTACATCTAGGAAACTCTAATGTGTTATCTATGTGGAAAATGCCTAGTTAGAAAGATGTGTAATACTTATTTTGAAAAATGTGCCTTTTGTCTTATTCAGTCTCGCTTTTTTTCTCCTCCTTGTACGACTTTCACGAGATAGATAAATTGAATCAAAAACGAAGGGGCATATAGAGATGCACTTATGGTATAGAGTTTCATTGTAAGTATGGAATTTTCTGAAAGAAAGCTGAGATAAATAAAATTATTTCTTTTTCTTTGTGGAAGCTGGATGGGAACGTTTCAAGATTTTAAGATTAAACAAAAAGGATTAATTCATCCCTAAAATTAATCCTAGATTACATTAATTATTTTCTTAATCACAAATTACTGGAAATAAAAGGATTTGTTGCTAACTCGAAATAAATCCTACAAAAATATTTTGAAGGTTTTTATCTGGCATTATTTGAGCGGTCTTTTTCTTTGAAAACTTATTAACAAGTAATCTCCAGTAAGCAGAATTCAACCTACAATATTATTCATCGTACTAAAAACATTAAAAAAGAACTCATAACATCAATCAATACCATTACGCGATTAAAGTGCAACAGTCACTAATGACTTTCATAAACCAGGAATATCCAAACTTTCCCCTACTAGATGAAATCATAACGTCATAAACTCTGACGTAAGTATTTTTACAAACTGAGAGACTAATATTACTCTGTATTTTTTTATTTAAGAACATTGAACTTTTTACTCAGATAATATATTGTAACCTATAAGGAAGGAGCTATGTTTGAACGCTCCATAATGTATAATCATAATACTCTAAATGTAATGTAAATTTAATATAATATCATTTAAATCAAAGTACAGGCATAAATTTATTCAACACAAAATAATAACACACAATGAAAAATGCTTTCAGATAAAAGAAGACTTCAACCTCATAACGGATTATCCGATACAATGTGGAATAATTTACACAAAGATCAAAACAGAATTTGATTGGAGATTAGTGAGGATCGATGACAAGTACGTCAAGTACCACATGGATATCTAATATAAAAAGTGAGTGGGATGCTTTTTTACCTTATTCCATTCGTCCTGTGAATAAATAATAACTGTTTTGCTAGTTAATGAATAAATTGCGCCGCCCACAATTTTCCCGTCAAGAATATCTGAAATCAAAATCTGATGTAACAAAATATTAAAATTCGTGTTGGTTTTTTTTTTTTTTTTTTTTTTAGTGCATGAAATAAATAAATATGCAAGGCATTCAAATGCAAGGTAGCCATAATTGAACTCACAGTACTGAGCGTGTTTTGTACCGCGCTCTAATTGCGAGAATGGAGCCAAATTTTGTAGGATGTGTTACAAAATGCTCTGGGTAATGCAGAAAATGTAAGTAAGTAAATTTCTGTTAACTTCCTTTTTCATCCAGATCCCAATTTTATCCTCAGAATTCAACATATTTTTGCATGAAATCTTTTACATAGGAGTATGCCAAAGTAACACCCATAGGTGAGTTGTGCAATTACGTTGAATTCTGTCTTCATAAAATTTGAAATAACTCGACAAAATTCTGCAGTGATTATATATATTAAATTTCAAATGATTCGGTTGGGTAGTTTTTGCGCTGATATGCGGACAGACGGATGGAACAGACGACGACTATAGGTTCTACGAATTTCTAAAATTACGGACGCACCTAAAAATATAAAAGAATAAACAAAAATCCAAAGTATGTCCCTTCTATAAAAAAATTAAATTACTAAACCGTTAATTACTATTTCTTAATATAACAATTCCACTTAACTCCATTCCATATCCTGTTCTTAAAGTTAAATTGAATAAATTTTATATTTGAATGCAACAGGATAAAGTAACACCCGTGAGCGTGTTATGCCGTTAGATTGAATTTGGGGGTCTCGCCTATAAAAATTAAAAATATTAAACCATTAATTACTATTTTATTATGTCTGACGGTTGCGTGTTATCTTAATACGCTAAAATTTATTAATAAGTTACGTGGTAAATATTCTATATATTGTCCTCACACTAAGTCAGTCATGAGTAGACTGAAAATACATAATTATAAAGCTTGTCTAATAAACATACCATTTTGGATGGGGCTTAAGATCCGTCTCTTAAAAAAGTTAAAATTATTAAATAGCTAATTGTTATTTCTTAATATGACAAAACTGTATAATCTTATTGCACATCTCGTTCTCAAACTAAATCACGAGTGCGTTGAAAATACATAATTATAAAGCCTGTCTAATAAACTTCATGTTGCCATTTGGTGGGGCTTAAGATCCGTCTGTTAACAAGTTAAATTATTAAATTGCTAATTTCTTAATAGGACATTACTGTATGAGCTTACTGCACATCTCGTTCTCAAACTAAATCACGAGTGCGTTGAAAATATATAATTAAAAAGCATGTCTAATAAACTCCATGTTGCCATTTGGTGGGGCTTAAGATCCGTCTGTTAAAAAAGTTAAATTATTAAATTGCTAATTGTTATTTCTTAACAGGACAAAACTGTATAATCTTATTGCACATCTTGATATCAAACTAAATCACGAGTGCGTTGAAAATACATAATTATAAAGCCTGTCTAATAAACTCCATGTTGCCACTTGGTGGGGCTTAAGATCTGTCTGTTAAAAAAGTTAAATTATTAAATTGCTAATTCCTATTTCTTAATAGGACAAAATTGTATGATCTCATTGCACATCTCGTTCTCAAACTAAATCACGAGTGCGTTGAAAATACATAATTATAAATATCATCTATTATACTTAATTTACTGATTTTTGATACATTAAGCGAAAGTTGTTTATGGAAAGATCACGATAAAAAATAGAAAAAACTGCGAATCGGAAATTCACAACAAAGGAACTACGGCAACCGCACAATATGTTCTCCACAATCAATGGAATGACCATTAAGGGGGCGGTCCGGAGGAAGAGCAGGGAGGTTTTTGTGGCATATCTTTTTTTCCACCCTCTTCATTCATTATGGTTTTTTGCGCCCCTTTTAAGTGATCGATGAGGGGGTTTACATGGGTGTTTACAGTAAGAGGTGAGAAGATTCAACTTAAATGGTTTGGTGTTGCTCTGACGTTTCATTTACGTATTATGATTTAGTGTGTATTTTTCAGTCAAGTGGTACAAACACCTTAAGTATAGCAATCTACTGAAATCAATCTTTCATGTGTCTTAAAATATGTTTTCCCACGCTTGTGGATTCTCCAACTAACAAAGAAATATGATATTTAATTATGAGTATTGTGATATACTTGAATTAGAGGTTTGTTTTTATTCAGTTTGAGTTTGACAAATATTCATAAACACATAATGCCACATATGAATAAATGGTAGTTTTTTAGGTGCTTTCGTAATTATATAAATACGTAGCACATACTATAGTAGTCGTTTGGCCCGTCCGTCTGTCCGAATATAACAGCGCAAAAACTACCCAACCGAATGGTTTGAAATGTAATATATATAATCGTTGCAAAATTTTGGCGAGTCATTTCAAATTTTATGAAAATTGAATCAAAACTTAAAAAGATATTTATAAAAGTTTTCTTCATTCTATTAAATCCTATCTTACGTTAATCTATATAATAATAAAATACGGTCTAATATGGGCTGACCATTTCTTTTTTCATATGCCAGGACACCATTTTTTTTCAAAATTATTTTTCAAATAAAATTGCATAAAAGTTACATTTTTAGAAAGATCATTAAAAAAAAAAAATGTTTGTTTGAGAGATGTGTTACATTCGAATATGTACAGATTCTGAGATGACGAAAATCTCAATCCATTAAAGAAAATAAACTCAAGAGACTCGTTCATTATGAGTCATAAAAATATTAAACCATGGAAGTAATTATTCGCAAAGCAAGATCTCCATGGTGAATTTTGCAGTGTTGTCTGATGTTGAAATAAAATTCGCATCTGTAAACGTGGCATACGTAATAAGAAAAAAAAAAAACATGTTCATTTCGCTCATAGCAGACGATATAATTCATTTCACTGAAATAATAAGGATGATTTTTTACATTGCAAAACTAGTTATAATACGATCGTACCTCATTTGTCACGTTTAACATACAATTTCCAACTTGTTGTTTACTGTTTACGATGTTGGTTACGAAATTGTAGTGCCAAAGGTATTGGCACTACAATGTCAAAAATTGCAGAAACAAATCCTGATATAGTATAAAAGTTGACAAAATTCAGTGTAATCCGGCAGTTACCCACGGTAGAAATATTTCCTTTATCGTCAGAAATCTTTATAAGAAGGGCGAATCATACACTTCAGAAACGAATAAGTTTTCGAAATTAACTGGAACGTCTCGTCCAAAATTTATGAACAGAAAAAAAGTCCTTTTATTTTAAAAAACATTTCCGTGAACATCGTTGAAAATTTATTTTCTAAAGTTCCTGATTGGTTCTTTTCCACATGATTTCTGAAATCATAGAAAGTTTTCCAGAATCGTGGGTAACTATGAAGGTAAGCTAAATTTTCAATTCAAAGTTTATGACATTTTAGGAAATGTTTGTGCAAGTCTCATAGACCTTTTAATATACTAGGCACCAAATTGGTAACCTTTTCTGTGCTCCAAGATCACCTACCCACCAGACGTGCTTCCCACCTGATTTAGTGCGCCAAACCGGTTTTTCTCCCGTCAAAATCTGCTTGGAATTTCCGTATTCCCGCCGAAACTTTATTATTGCGTCCGTGTTCCTCTGGAGTTGAGCGATTACCGCCAAAACATGCAGTCTCTAAAGCGCCAAATCCGAGCTGATCTTGGGACCAACTTTTCGACCAAATAACAAAGGAATATGTTCTTTACTAGTATCTTTGCTCTGAGGCAAGTCTGTATATGCAAAAATTTACCTTATTGTATGCGCATCACAATTTATAAAGCAGTCATTTTATCAAAGCTATGGTGCAAATTACCTGCATTAATCTCTAAATGCACAAAAATAAGTGACTTCTTTCACTCAGCAATGAATTTTCATATACGAGAGGCAAAACAAGGGTAAAAAATTGCACAAAACTCCACCAATATTTAAACTTTTTTTAAATCACCCGAATCGTCTGGTTACAGTCAATCCAGAAAATAGCTATAGAATAAATTAAATTATCTGAGGGGGAGAAAAATTTGTAATTAAAGTTTTTTGGTGTAAGTTAAAAAAAACATTCACTCATTCATAACTTCAAAGTAATTGGCATATTTTACAGTGTCGTCATACATTAAATGTACCAAAATATTTTTAAGTATGTTTTTAAACTATTATTGATGTACTGTTAGGCTGATATCAATATAGCAATAAATCATATCGACTGTTGATCTAAGTCATGATATTAAATCATGAATTGAAGAAATATACTATATGTTACGGTCAATATGATTAATCTGGTCATTATTAATAACCGGCCTTTATGTCCGATCATTATTAATAATGACCGGATTAATCATACTGACCGTAACATATATATAAAAACATATTATGAAATATAAAGCTTTTGTTTGACATGTAAAGATTTTTCTTTTTTCAAGTGAAAGACATATAAGTTTTAATTGAAGTGCAGTTGAAGTACGGTTGTGATAGCTTTAGCAGTAAATTACTTTTTTTTTCATAAGTTTCCATTTGGACCAAAATTTTCTTTTAATTAAACTTAAGGTAAAGGTAGGAGAGTCTGCGCACAATTCGAAAGAATAACAATAAAAAATCTAAATATTATTTTTTTGCTAAACTATCCATGAATAATTTTTACTTCATTTGTTTTGTTTTTTATGCATTTCCATTGCTATTTTGTTGTTATGTTGCAATTTAATAGAACAGTTGTAATAAAACCAAGAAAGTTATTTTGCGCAATCTTTCCTTACATGGTTGGTGTGATTGCGCACATGGGTAGGAGAGATTGTTACTAATAATAACTACAATTAAATTGTTAACAATAATAATTATACTTAAATGACATTGTTGTAAGGTTTTTGTGAACAAATATTGTGAATATTTCAACCTAATGATTAAAGAATCAGAAAAAGGAAATAATTTTAAAAACGATTAAAAAATTTTTAATTAAATGGAAAAAATTAAAGAATCAGAAAAAGCAAGTCCAGATTAGATTACAAAATAACATTAAGTTACTTGATAGCACGTTTAACTTAAAATTAGTCCATTTTAATTTTTCATTTTTTTATGCAAATTTACCAATAAGCTGCGTAATCTTTCCTAGCATTGAAACTAATGGGAACAATGCGCTATCTCTCCTAAGTAGCAGATGCGCAAACTCTCCAATTTCGGTAGGATAGATTGTGTGGCCTTTTATTTAAACATGGCCGCTACTAAAACGAACCGTTGATGTTCACATTGTTAGTCTACATTAGTAGCTTATGAGAATACGTTTATGTTAAAAATATTTTGTACTACTGACATTGTATAGAAATTCTGATGAATAGCTATGAAAATTCACTTGCACTTGCTTTGGCACTATGAAAAAGCACTTGCTTTGGGAAAACAAAACAAAATAGCAATTATTTATTTTAGACGCTCAGAACAATCAACGTGTACTTTCAAGTAGACACTCCACTATTGCTGTTATACAACTACCTGGAGTCGCTGCGCGCTCACTCTACTCCTTTCCCCCGAACCTCTATGTGCGCAATCTCTCCGACCGCGCCATCTCTCCTGGCTTTACCTTATTTATAGTATTATTTGGTTTTCGTTTAATTAAGGTATTCCCTGTAATTAATTGCATATTTTACATCTTCCAAAGTGTATTTCGGAGAAATTGCAAAGAATTATTTTGGATTTTGCTTCCTCCAAAACAGCTTTTTAAAAATTTTACTAGGAATAAAACTTCAGAATTCCCATAATAATTAAGGATATGCATTCCAAATTTCGATTTTTGTTTTTCATAGCAAGCTAAATATTTACTTACTTTATTTATGAGCATAGATGAATAACATTTATTTTTTAATATTATCGCAGTTCTTCTCTAAAAAATATTTATCTGTAATCATACATATTTGCATTCATACTTTCTCCATGTAATTTTTGTCTGCTTAGCTTTATTTACTTTCATTTTTGTTGTTCACAGCATTATAAACATTTAGTTACTTTATTTATGAACATACATGAAAAACTTTTAGATTTATGGTTCTGAAAAAAAAAATTACAAAATTAAGAGACTTTAGTTAATATTTATTTACTTAGTTAATATTACTATCGCAGTGTTTTTATAAAACATATTTGTCCGTAATCATACATATTTGCATACATACTTTCTCCTTGTAATTTTGTCTGCTTAACTTTATTTATTTCTATTTTAATTGTTCATAGCATTATAAATATTTAGTTACCTATGAACATACATCTATGACTTTTAGACTTATGGATTAAAAAGAAATAATTGCAAAATTAAGAGTCTTTAATTAGCATTTAGTTTGTATTACTATCGAAGTTCTCTAAAAAACATTTGTCCATAATAATAAATATTTGCATACTCCTATATACTTTCTACTTTTAATTTTGTCTACTTAATTTTATTTAATTCTATTTTTGTTGTTCATAGCATTATAAATATTTAGTTACTTTATAAATGACTTTTATATTTATGGTTCTGAAAAAAAAAAAAAAAAAAATGCAACCTTATGAGACACAATTATTCGTTAATACTATAGCAATTGTTCTCTAAAAAATATTTTTCTGTAATCATAAATATTTGCAAACACGCTTTCTCCTTGTGATTTCTGTCTGCTTAAGTTTATTTATTCTTAGAGCAAAAATATAATTCTCAAATTCCATTCTAAAATATATTCTTTTTCAAGATATAGCCTGCTCTTTTTCTAGAGTATCCTATCATTTGCTTGAAAAAAAAAATAGATATCCATACACATTGGCTCAAACTTTAGAAAATAAGAAAGATGACTCTGCAAAACTTCAAATATCATCCTCTAAGCGTCTTTTACTTTTATACACATAGTATTTTTAAAGCATTCAAACAACTAGATGATCGTTGATATCTCAATAAATGTTATCGTATTCACAAAAAAGAATAAAGAACAAGCTTTTCTCAGCGCTCAGGGTAATAATGTATCCCTTTTTTTCAGCCCAAACATTATATAGAGAGCTTTCATATCTGACCACGGGTGGTCTCTTTCTGAAAAGTCTTTAGAAAAGCGAAACTGTCATCAATGATGATAAAAAAAGACTCATCATTTTCTGTGGAGCATGTTTTCCTCTTGGGCATCCTTCCGCTTGTCTCTAATGATCCCTGCAGTAGAAATCGGCAGGGGGCGAACGGATGATATTTTCAGATTGTGGCTGAAGACCAGATCTGTTGGTGTTTCTTTTCAAACTTAATGACTTGGTTTTTTGTTATATGTATCTTTCTGGCTTTAGATGAACATTAAAGTAATTTTTTTTTCTATCCATTAAAATAACAGGAGATCCATTATTTCGAATTCATTTTTTTTTTCAGTAATACGAAAGTATTTTTGCTATTACGATTCAACATATTTGTTTGGATTAATTCCTTTTATGATTTATTTCATTCTACTTTTTTTTCTTGAAAAAAAAAAAAATCCACTTTGCTATTCATTCAAATGCTTACAATGCATTTTTATTACTTACAACTACTACAAATAAATAATCTCTATCAAAACTTTTTGACATTTCACAATAGATACAAAGATATTTGTTTATGTTGTTGTTTGTATTAATTACTTTTATAAAGCATTTCAATGCAATTATATATATATATATATATTAAATTTCCAATTATTTTCCATTTAATTTACTTATTTCATCTGAAAATACTTTTTTACTACTATTTCTCCTATCAAAAATCTCTGCGTCTAGTATGCCTGCTTTCCCGTATTAAAATCATTCCATTTCGAATATTCTGCTTATTTCATAAACCTAGTTTTTTAAATTTTTAGGGACGTGTTTTATGATGTCTTTTTGCCTTTTTCGTGTTTATTTGCAATTTTTCTTTCTGGATTAACTCTGGATTTTAGACTTTTCTCTGTGTTCATGCGTGAAGTAACAAAAATCATTCTGTACGCTCTCAGATATCAAATTTTTGCTATTATTGTTCTCTAGAAAAGTCACGGCAGTCCATTATATCATTTTCTGAAAAATAGCTTCTGTTATTATTGGAATCACAAACTTTTTCTCCGCATTACTAATAAGTTCGATACATGGGATTGTCATGAATTATTATCGAAGCTACTTGCCAATTTAACCGTGTTTTGCTGGAATTAGAGCCTCTAAGGTATTGTATATTATGATCTAAAAGAAGTTAATAAAGCAGTTCGCTCTATTAGAACTTGACTGTTTTTTGGAGAGAACTCTTTAATAGAACTTATTCCACATGCCTTGTTTTCAGCCGCGTATCGACTGTTATAAGTGATTGCTAGATTCTTCTAGTAAATGAAATGCCACCACACACACACACACACACACATACATATATATATATATATGTACATTTACATACATACATATAAATACTGTTATTTACTTCTTTCGAACACTTGCAATGCATTTTTGTGTTTTCATCTACCACAAAAAAATAATTTACAGTATTTGTTAATTTTTCTCATTTTGAAATAAATATAAATGCAGTTGTTTTTTGTATAATTCTTTTTGTAAATTATCCAATTGCACTTTTTTTTTTCTCTTTTTCTTTTTTTAGAAAGGTAAAACTGATTTTCTTATTTTATTTTGTTATTATAATTTCATTTGAACACCTTCAATGTATTTTTGTATTTGCAGCTACGATAATCAAATGATCTCAGTCTGTTATTCCTGAAAATAAATGGATAAAAATGTGACATAAAATAACCCATTATGTAATACTCATTATGTTTTTTAAAAGTTTAGAAAATAAAAGGATTTATTTAATTTTTATACTTAATGATAGGAACTGTTCTGTTGTAAAAGCCTGGATCGTTATTTCGTTGAAGGTTTATCTGAATAACTGTTATTTTAATTTCAAATGAATTTCTTTTTAAAATTCACCTAATTCATTTGATTTATTATCTTATGGATTTGTTTGGAGTTACTTACGCATCGTTCTATTTCTGAAATACATGAAAATATTTGTTCACAAATATTAGCATGTATAACGAAAATAAGTGTGGAAAAACTGAATTATAAATAATCCTTCCGAAAAAAAAAATATATATGTTTCCAAACATTATCAATAATATTTTGCTTCTCAACTAATAAAACAGTAATAAGTTGACGTACTGTATAAAATATATTAAAATAAGTTATATAAGTTAATACCATATTACGTAACTTTTTATAATAGAATGAATTTCAAAGTTTAACATTTGTTCACAAAACTTCTAGATTAAATAAGATCATGATATTCACATAATTGTTTTTTGCATCGAGCTTAATTATTAAATAAACTCATCAATTTATTTTAAGCCGTTTGAAATTCGGGTCAAATGAAATCATCACAATGTGTAATAGCATTCAAAATAATAAACAAAACGAACGAACTCCCTTTAATCAATTCCTTAACGACTAATCATTATACAGCATTCTTCTTCAAGTTATACGGGTAAAACCAATTTTATGTGAGCTTTTCATGTTTGTAATTTTAGAATTATATTTTTTCATTATATAGAAGGGTCAATAATTAGTATTTTACATCTTGTCTTTAAAACAAAAATATTTTTATGTCGTTTTGAAAAAAAAAAAAATCCAAATTTATTATTATGTCTAAATCTGTTCTATTTCTTTCCTGCCCAGCTTTGAAATAGATTATCCGAATGACTATAAGCACATTTTTAAATTGATTATATTTCCAAGTATTATAAGACATATGATTTTTATCTGTGTTTCTTCACTCTACTCTGTTAATAGTTTAATATTTTTTTTTTTCTGATTAATTAAAATATTTTATTTATTTATTTATTTAATTTAACTTTCGTCCTTAACTTCTATAACCTGTATTAATAAATTTACATTTAATAGAAAAAAGAATTAAAAAGCATCTACTAGTCAGCACTGGTGATTTATACTACAGAAATATACAAATTCTATGCAGCTATATCACAACTATACACTTCTTAAAAACAACGTGTTTTGAATGTAAAGTAGTATCTTCATGTTCTGAAGTGAGTGTGTTGCTCCAATTTCAGATTTAAATATTGTTGTAATGATAACAATTTTGTTTAAATTTTATAACAACAAGTAAATAGAGTTTATATAAAACGTAAATTTATGTATTTTTATACAACTTTTGGAGAAATAAATTTTTATTTCCTTAAATGCAATCTGTGTTAAACATAATCTTTTTTTTTACGTGTAACGTTTGTTATAAGACCTCTGTTACTTCTTTGTAACACAGGTTACAGAAATCTCTGTTACTCAAAACTTTTTCTTATTTTTTTGGTCTTACATACTGACGTGGACCAAATTTAATATTTGTAAACAAAGTAATTTTTATGCTCTTTAAATAGAATATATCCCATCGTCTACAAAATTTATAGTATAAGTAATAAAATTTGCCTTAATTTTTTTTTTGTTAGAAAAATCACTTATTGTTGTAATAATCCTATATATTATTTCTGTTATCAACATCCCTTTTTCTAAGCAGATAAAAAACGCAGAACGATAAATGAGATACCATATGAAAGGATTTTGATCAGCTGTTAATTAGAAATTAAATCGGCACTGTTTTCATAAATGAAATGAATCGTTTTCCTCAAATTAGTGTTGCCACAAAAATAAAATACCACATATGATGCTCAGCAATGAATGTAAAAAACTCCGCCGAGTTTATTTTGTATTTAAGAAATTAAAAAGCAAAATTGAAATGTTTAGATTTATATTTCTTTGTCCCATGTTTTTTCGCGAAGCGGCTGACGTCATCCTCTAATGCAGTTAAAAAACGACTGTTGATTTTTTGCTCGCGCGTGCCTTTTGCTATCTTGGATCAAATTTTACTGTAACTTGGATGGAATAAATTTGATGATATTCTGGCTTGACTAAAAACTAAATGTTATTTGCAGATATTTTTATCATCCTTACTTTTTCTGTAGAAATTTAAACCTGCATCTAAAAAATATTAGGTATTGCTAAAAAATATTAGATTGCAGTGCGAATTCCTCGCACGGGCCCGCTGGTTATTTTTTATTACTGTTTTCTTATAATTCAGAAAACAGTTTATTTTTTATCTAACAGATCCTATTACTAAAATGAAATATCAAAGTTACACTTTTTGAGGAAGTATTTGTATCATAATTTAAACAAATGTTGGTCAGTAATAGAAGTTATATTTTTTACTTCAGATAAACTTTGAAAGGTTTTATTTTAATATTAATTTTTTTTTTTTTTATGCTTGTGAAAATTTTTAAGAGCTTACACACATATTTAAACAATATTGCTGTTACTCAGTAAAATATACATGTTAAAAAAAAAACGACGAAAAATTGCTTGGAAAGCTCATGTAAAATTGTTTTTAAAATATATAGTATTTTTGCTTCAAGTTATTGAAGTAAAAATCGCCATAAACAAATAAGTGTGACAAAAGATCTTGTGAATAGATCAAATTATACATAACACTTACAGGGGGAGGGGGAGGGGGAAATTCCCTCGCAATTTATTTTTTGAAATTGGAAAAAAACTACACTCATGTCCAAAATTAAGGTCATAAACATAAAATCTGTGAAAACTGTTGAACTATTCACTGTGTTGCCACAAAATTTGGCACAGAGGTAATGGGAGAAAGAATGTAGCAACATAACAATATGGAAAAGATTTTAATTGTGACTAAGATACAGGGCATATCAAAAAGTGTTAAATCATGAATCAGAGATAAAGCATTTATCTCGGGAAAATCCTGTTTAATATGGAGTGTGACCACCGTGCACTGCTATACAAGCCTCACAACGAGCTCTCATGCTGTTTATGAGGGTATCAATAAATGTTTGTGGGAACAAAGCCATTCTTCCAAAAGCGCGGCTTTTAACTTCTGGCGGGTCCTGGGAGTGCGGTTACGCTGTGCAATGGCTCTGCCTAGACCATCCCAAACATGTTCAATTGGAATGAGGTCCAGAGACCTCGAGGGCCAATTCATACGGCGAATACCCTCTTCTTCAAAAAAATCATCAACAATATGTGAGCTTTGTGTGGCCTCGCATTATCGTCCATAAAAATGAAGTCTGTGCCTGCAGAACCCCGAAACAACCTCACATATGCTTCAAAGGCCTCATCCCTATAGCGATGTGCGTTGACAGTATCCGCATCGAAGACGTGCAGTGGGATACGGCGGCCCAACTTTATGCCACCCCAGATAAGGATTCCTTTGCCACCAAATCTGTCGATTTCTTTTACGTATGAGGGATGATAGCGAGCTCCACGTTCTCTCCAGATGCAGATTCGACGAGAATCACTTTGCGTGGTGAATCGCGACTAATCACTGAAAAGAACACGCCCCTATTCTTGTTGTGTCCAAGACTGATGTGTTCGGCTCCACAACAACCGAGCTCTCCTGTCCGATGCAGTGAAAGGGACACGGGCCTGCTCTGCTAGACGTCTATATACTGTTTGCCTGGAAATTCTTATTCCAGACGTAGCAGTAAGGTCACGAGAAAACTGTGTCGTTGCTCTGAGATGGTCTTGGCCAGCCTTCCTGGTAACATTGGGATGGTCTAGGAAGAGCCATTGCACAGCGTAACCCCCTACCATGACCCGCCAGGAGTTAAAAGCCGCGCTTTTGCAAGAATAGGTTTTGTAGCCACAAACATTTATTGACACCCTCATAAACAGTATGAGAGCTCATTGTGAAGCTTGTATAGCAGTGCACAGTGGTCACACTCCATATTAGATATACTTTTCCCGAGATAAATGCTTTATCTCTGATTCATGATTTAACATTTTTTATATACTCTGTATCTTAATTCACAATTAAAATCTTTTCCAATATTGTTATGTTACTAGATTCTTTCTCCCATTGTAATACACCTCTGTGCCAAATTTCGTGGCAACACAGTGAATAGTCCATCAGTTTTCACAGATTTTATGTTTCTGACCTTAATTTTGGACATGAGTGTATTAATATTGTTCTACTGCTTATTAGATTATGCTGAGATACAAGTTGTTACTAATAGTCCTTATAATAGAAAGAATTTCATGAAGATTTGTTCCATAAGAAGGGGGGAAAATCCTGGTAATTTCCTTTTTAAAAGAGGAAAATAACTGTTAATACTGTTCTATTGTTTATTCGATTATACAGAAATATAAAATATTACAATAGTCCTTATAATACGAGTACAGATAATTTCAAAATTGAACACTTGTTCCACAGTAGGGGAAAAATTGTCTGGTATTTCCTCTTTTTAAAATTAGAAAACACTGTTAATATATTCTACTGTTAATTCGATTATACAGAAACATAAGTTGTTACTATAATCCTTATAATACAAAAATTTCAAGAACACCTGTCCCATAAGAGGGGAAAAAATTCCTCGTAATTTCTCTTTTAAAATTGGAAAATAGCTGCTAATAATAGTCTACTGTTTATTCGATTATACAGAAATATAAGTTGGTACTATAATCCTTATAATACAAAGAATTTCAAAATTGAACACTTGTTCCATAGGAGGAAAAAATTTCCCTGGTAATTCCCTTTTCAAAATTAGAAAACACTGTTAATATTGTTCTACTGCTAATTCGTTTATACAGAAATATAAGTTGTTACTATAGTAACTTATAGGGTTGGTTGGGGTAAGTGGGTCATACCCCTCAAACTAAAATATTTACAGGATATTTCACACTTATTTGCATTGATCATGTCACATTTCGTCACATTGATGGATTTTGCATGTATTTGAGCTTTGTTTCATTTATTTTTCATGTCATAGAACTAATGTAAAATAGATTTCCAGAATAGTTTGTTTAGAGAGTTCAAGCTATATTTTCCCAAGAGGTGGTTTCCAGGTTAGTCTTCATTATCTTTTATTTTTTTTATTAAACTGTTGTGCAAGGTTTAACCTAAAATACATAATGTAATTGGAATTTATACAAAAACTGTTATTAAGAAGTTTTTAAGAGGAGGGGTCCCACCTATCCCGTAATTTTAGTCTACTAGGGGTTAGTGGGGCCCTTATTTATGGGGTACGTGGGACCCCTCATTATGAGGTAAGTGGTGCGCCTTATTATGGGGTAATTAAGATTAGGGTGTCCCAGTTACCCCACTAAGTAATCTTAAATAAATTTCTGCATTAGGGCTTAAACAAGTTGCCTTAATTTGCTATAGTACTTATGGTTAAGTTTAGTTTTTCAAATTGAATATGGAGGGTGTGTCCCCTTTACGTGTACATCTCAGCGTGCAAACACAATTCGGCTTAGATGCTTTACACTCACGCTAAAAAAAAAAAAAAAAAAGTTAATCGGTTAAAAAAAAAGAAAAAAGTCGCCAAACTTTGGGGACCGTTTTTTCTTTTATGGCAACCCGGCTATCAAGCTTGTATTTAGTTACTGGTGTTGAAATTTGTTATTGTAATCTGTATTTGCGTGGATGTTAAGGGAAATGTTTGCGCATGTCTGTATTACGTCATTGATGATGAAAAGTAGAGAAAACGTGATTGGTTGTAGAAGAACGTTCTATTGTACGTTATTGGTTTCAGAGTCGCGTATAGAACCATAGCCGTATTTTCTATTAAATTTATGTTAAAAAAATTTATTTTTCGTTTATTTTGATATTTACTTTCTGGTTTTACTAATACATCATTATTTATAAATGTTGTGATCGTCATGAAATTAGAAACTAAATAATCGAATGTTTACACTGATATAGTAGGGCACTTTAAAAGATTGAAATGACGTAATGATTTTAACTAAAAGTTTGTGTGAAATTAAAATTAGCATCAGCGAAGGATTACTGTAATATAGTAGTGCACTTTAAAAGATTGAAATGACGTAATTAACATTTTCCATTAAATTTATGTTGTAAAAAATGTATTTTTGGTTTATTTTAATTGTTGTGTAGAAATACGATTTTCTGTGTTTTCGAATACGTTATTTATAAATATTCTGTTTTTTATGTTTCCAAAATGGCAACGGAAAATAGTAGCTTGGCGCAGTCTTGGAAATCGCGCCAACCAAACAGTCGCCAATCTTTTGTTTACATTTTAGCGTGAGTGTAACACATCTGTTCCCACAATTCCATCAAAGAGATCTAAAGCATCTTCATATCATTACGATATCATTACGAATGAAGAATATATGCAACAATTAAGAGAAAAAAGTGATGGAAATATAAAGAATAAAGAAAAAACTCAAAGTACAAAAAAAGAAAACTGAATATGTAGAAGAATCTGACGACAGTGACGATTTTGAAGTGAATAGCAACTCTGATAAAGAGGTTTATATGGATGAATTAAAAGAAAATTATGAAGACCTAGAGGAATTAATAGTTCAGTTAAAAAAACTTCTAAAGCTGTTGACTATGTATTTGTAAAACTTGCATAAAAAAGTATTATATAGCTCTAATTTTAGAAGTTGATGATACAAATGAAAACAATAATTGCTAAATTTGCAAGAAAGAATAGAATATAGTGAGAATTTTTATTCACTGGATGCAAATGATGTTGGAATTAATACTGAAGATGAAGTAATAATGATCCTCCCTCAGCCGACTTTAAATAGACACTACCATTGAATGTTTCCAATTTTTTTTTCAACTTTCAGTGCTTGTTAATGTGCAAAAATTTATTTTAATCAAACTTATTATGTTTCTTCAGCACTGTTTTATATGTTAAATTAAAACATATGCCATTAAGCTTTAAAAAAATTTCACAGATGTACTTGTTTTGTTTTTCATGCTTTAATTACCTGTCATACTGATCTTAATGCGAGTAGATATCTCGTACATGGATACATTTACAATAAAATATTTCATATTGAAAATTTTTATACTTTATCAAGTAACACTCACTTACCTCTTCTTTAGTTATGCTTGCTTTAAATTTAAATAAAGAGCGGTGGGCCCACTTACCCCTTATTATGGGGTAAGTGGAACACCCACTTGATTTTTTAAAAGAAAAGCATTTAAAAAATATTTAAAGCCTTATTTTAGAAACTAATGTTAAACTTTTTTTTATTAATATAGTCTTAAATAAAATAAGTTGATAAATTCAAATTAAACTGTTTTAAAATTTTTGTATGCGGCTTCAAAACTGAAGTATTTCAAAAAGGGGTTCCACTTACCCCAACCAACCCTAATGCAAAAATTTCAAGAACACTTGTTCCATAGGAGGAAAAAAATCTGGTAATTTCTTTTTTTTTAATTAAAAAATGCTGTTAATACCGTTCTAATGCTTATTCGATTATACAGAAATATAATTTGTTGCTATAGTTCTTGCAATACAAAGTCTTTCCAAATTTGAACACTTGTTCAAAGAAACTTTCATATATTTATTTATACATAATAATTTGAACTTACTTCATTATTATATAAAACTAACTCATCAGTTTATTTAAGCCTTTTCAATCTCGTTTCAAATGTACACATCACATCATAGGGTACCATTCAAAGAAACGATCAAAACGAACAAACCTACTTATACCAATTTCTTAACGAACATACAGTATACAGAATTTTTCTACTGTCCAGGCAAAACACTTTCATCAATTTCTCATCAATAAACTATAATTCATTTGCAGACTTCTCTGATCGACTAAACTTTAAGCACAGTGGTTCTTCGATGTGCAATACATAATATCAATACTCAGACTTTAATAATACTATTAATATTACTTTGTTGCTTATTTAATGAATTGAAGAGAAATAATGATACTAAATATATATATTTTTTACAATTAAAAAATTTCAAAATTTTAAAATTTGTTCTAAAATCGTTTTAACAAAATTTTCCAGACAGATCCACATAATACTTTGCAATTTGTTTTGTTTTTACATGCAATTCATGAATTCATTCAAAGACTTTTTGAACTCGTATTGAAGGAAACCATCACGATTTGTGATGACATTTAATTAAACGATCGATTTGTTTCATTAATATGTAGAGTTCATCAATTTATTCTAAGTCGTTGCAAAGTTATACGGAATGATATCACTGAGTGACGTTATTCAAGAGAAAAAGAACCATTATGTATAAATAAATGTCTTAAGAAACATTCATAATCCATATTTCTTTAACTAAAATACTCACATTGTTACTGTAAATGTATTTAAATAAACACATGAATAAGAAACAATAATGGGTAAAATGACATTATGTGATGCCATTCAAAGAGACGATCAAAATGAACGATCACTCGTATATCAATTCCTTAATGAACATTCATTATACAGCATTCTTCTACTGGTCTACATTATTTGGCAGAACTTGTTCAGCAATAGCTCGCTGTGAAAATAATTAATTTGCAGACACCTCTGTAAAACTAAATTTTATGTGCAGTGTCCTATTGATATGCAATATATTACATTGATTTTCTCCCTTTGAAATGATAAATATTTTTGTTGCTTTTTTTAATTACTTGCAAATATAAACTAATACTACATATAATCTTTCAAAATTAAAAAAACTAAAAATTTTAATATTTATTTAAAAAAATTTCCACATATTTCTTAAATCCACAGAATAGTTTGCAACTTGTTTCGGTTTTACAAGTTGCTATTTTCATTCAGCAAGTCATTCAAGGACTTTTCGAACACATATCAAATGAAACTATCACGCCATTTGATGCTATTCAAGGAAATGATTAAATTGTTTCATTCGTGAGAAGTGTTCATTATTTTATTTAAAGTCATTTTAAACTCATAACATCGAATAAAATCATTGAAGGATATCGTTCAAAGAACAGGCAATGTGAACCCTCATACATTATTCCTTAAGAAATATCCATAATTAGATATATTTTCCCACTAAAATAATAACTTTATCGATGTAAAAATCCTCAATTACACATATAAAAATTAATTATTGGTAAAAATTGAATTATAAATAGACCTTTCGGAAAAAGAAAAGAAAAAAAAAAACCTCTCCTTTGTAAACAATTTATATATGTGATCTTTCACAACACAACGAATACCAAAAAGTTTAAAATTTATTCGCAAAACTTCCCGAACAAATAGTTTTCAGATAGTTATGCCCACATAATAGCTTTCAACGTACAACTCATCAATATATTCTACGCCTTTTCAAACTTGTATCAAATGAAACCATCACATCATGTGATGCTATTCAAAGAAACTATCAAAATGAACGAACCCTCATATATCAATTTCTTAACGAACATTAATTATACAGCATTCTTCAAGTACTGGTCTACACCATTTCGGCAGACAAAACGCTTTCAGCAATTGCTCGCCGGGAAAACCAATTCATTTGCAGACACCTCCGAACAACTAAAGTTTAGTTGCAGAGATTCATCGATCTGTAATACACAATATCAGTTCATTTTCGGCTTGTAAAAGAGATAAATACTAGTAATATTATAATGTTACTTATTTGATTATTTGTAGATATAAATTTATAGTACACATAGTCTTTTACAAGTGTAAAAAAAAATTAAAACTACTCGTTGGGGGCCACCGTAATACTTACCCATCATGGATATGCATAATATAAAATATGAAAATAAGACATGTGTAAACTATTTATAAAATGCTTTGAAATTCGAATAAAATCGTGTCTTGATGACGTCATAAACTTTAAATTCGCTATTACTGAATTGCGTAAGAGAAACATCCTTATAACTCTAAAATGATAATTCTATTAACTAACCGTTTACTGTGTCGGATTAAGCGTCTCTTTACTAATTAAAATATATCATTGAATTGAAATTTATATGAAATACAGGGTCATGAAAAATTGAAAAGTGTGGAAAATGTGATTACAAATATATCGGCAACTCATTATCTGATCAACTTCATTCTTTATGCCAAATTTATGTTTTTTTATTGTCTTTTATATTCACTCCTTAAAATAAACAATTTCGAAAATTTTGATATACCTTTTATCAGAACGAATATTTCCTTATAAGCGAGATTACTGAAATTCAATAAGCTTCTTCCCATTATTACATACTAAGTACATACCAAATTTCAAGTCTCTATCTCAATTTGTTCGAGAGATAGAGCGTTTACAGACACACACACATACACACAAAGACAGACAGACGGACGGCAATTCTTTTCTTCTAAAAATATGTTTTTCGGAATCTCCAGTGTCTGAAACGTGTAAATCCGTCAAATTTTTTTTTCGATTTTCAAAACGATTTACAAGACTTACCCTATACTACGTATGATGGGTAAGTACAATTAAAAATTTGTTTACAAAGCGTTAAAAATAAATAATTTTGAGAGAGTTAGAACCATATAATAGTTTGCAATGCCACAAATGAGTTGTACGTCATTTCGTACAGCTCATCAATTTATCCAAAGGCTTTTCGATCTCGTATCAAATGAAATAATGAATCAAGATGAACGTTTCATTTGATAACAATGAAACATTATGCATAAATCATCAATTTACCGTTAGTAAAATCATATTGAAAGGAATAATTGAGTGACGTCATCTAAAGAAACAAGCAAATGAAATGAACTCATATATATAAATACCATAAGAAACATCCATAATGCATGTTTATTCAGCTAAAATCAATGTAAAAATCCCCAAATATTATTACGCATAAGGAAACAAAATCGAATTATAAGTAAGTCCTTCCATCATGATAATAATAATAATAATAATAATAATAATAATAATAATAATAATAATAAAATTATATAATAATAATAATAATAATAATAATAATAATAATAATAATAATAATAATAATAATAATAATAAATAATAAATAATAATAATAGTAATAAATAATAATAATAATAATAATAATAATAATAATAATAAATAATAATAATAAAAAAATAATAAATAATAATAATATTAAAACTACTTCTCGTATTTTTTTTTAACTTATATATTTTTTTTCTGCTAAGTATCATATATAATCTTTTAAGATAAACATTTCCAGTACAATAAAATTCAAAATTTGGACACTTTTTCAGAAATATTTACAAACAAATAGATTTGGATTAATTAGAGACACATAACAAACAGTACTGAACTTGTTTCATTATTGTGTACAACTCTTTTCAAAACTCTACCAAATGAAACCATCACACTGTGTGATGCCATTCAAAGAAATGATCAAAACGAAAGAACCCTCGTATATCAATTCCTTAACGAACATCCATTATACAGCATTCTTCTACTGGTCTACCTCATTCGGCAAGCAAAACGCATTCAGAAATTGTTCGCCGAGAAACCAATTCAATTGCAGACACCTCTGAACAACTAAACTTTAGGTGCAGTGATTCATCGATCTGCAATACATAATATCCGTTCTCGGCCTTTAGGGTGTAACCTCTCACCATCCGCTTCTCATGGACGATAGTTAATTAATGAATATCATCTAGGATTAATTCCGATGCCCTCGCCTTCACGGCAGGGCTCTTGCCCCTAATGGGAGATCAAATGGATGAGATAGATTAACCCTTAGCACGCAGCGCGTTATGTATCCCAGATATTTCGAGCGGTAAGAGAAACCTGGCCAGTGCTGTAGATAAGCCTGGTATAGTATTTGCTTTTCTAAAAGATGATAGCGTAAAGAGTTGACAATGCACTGAAATAATTTTCAAAGTTTTCTCATAGCTGTATATTTTTGTTTTGTCTCTCGGTTAGCGATATATTAAAAATTAATTCATTATTATTGTTCTTTTTATCGTGCATAATATTTATTACTGCATTTAACGTTTAAAGGAAGCGAATCTTTAATATGTAGGGAAAAGGAGATAGAGCACTAGAAAGGATAGAAAGGATAGAGCACTTTTCTTCATTAAAACATTTCTTACTCAACATAGTCTTCTCAGTTTTAGATGAAATAGTGCTGATATATTGTTTAGTATTATCAGAAACTAAAAAAAATAAAATAAAATGTCAAACTATTCGAAAAATTTAATTTCCAGGTCAATTGAAAATTGTAAAAATTTTATCCTACTCCTTTCTCATGTGTGAGGAAAGTGAGACATACATGTAACGTAGAAGCAATGCGTGTGGAATTTAACTTTTAATGATTACTATACTTTCACAGATCTAAGTTAAGAAGCTACTCCACTCAGACGAAAACACCCGCTAATGTTAATCATATGGAGTAAATATTTTAAGATATCTCATTGGCATTTCAATATTTTTAAATGATTTTTTTTTGCATTGGATAGCTGAGGTCAATCTCTATGCACGCTCTTTTGTACTTTTTGGATTTTGTTTACAAGTTTTTTTTAATTTATTAAGATACTTTCACTTTTGGAACCGGTGTTGAAAGTGAAAGTATCCTCAATAAAAAAAAAAGCTGCAACAAAAAAGTACAAAGGAGCGTGCATGGAGATTGACATCAGCTATCAAATGCAAAAAAAAAAAAAAAAAAAAAAAAAAAAAAAAAAAAAAAATCATTTAAAAATATTGAAATGCGAATCTCATTTAGGAGTAGAATTTGTAATGTTTTCTGCGATAACATAAGACAAAAATTTCTATCAAAATGTTCTGGTAAAACCGTACGCATTCTGAATATTATATTATAACCAGAAAATAATCCTTAGTAAAATGGTTGTTTGTCTAAACGTAATATTTTCTCATTATTTAGTCTTTTTCTATTCATTATAACATGCAATAAGTTAAAAGCAATACACTAATTTTTAACTTGTTCAACTGATTGCTTTACATTTATTTATTATTGGAAATATCTATTAACACTTTCAGAGACCAAATAATTCTATTGCTGAAACGTTGCAATGATTAAATGTCACCAGAATTTACAAACAAATAGATTTAGAAATAAATACACTTGAAAATTGGAGCTTGGAACGAGTTCATTCATCGGAGTCTTTGGAACCATGGTCTCCGTACTTCTAGTAAGAGCAATGTGGATCTTAGATTTATGACCGTAGCCGAAGTAGATATCTTCAAATATTTCCTCCATAGGATTAACATTAGCGAGCGGGTGTTTTCGTCTGAGTGAAATAGCCTCTTAAATGAAAAGCATGATTTGACTTGATTTTTTACTATGTGTTATACAAAATTTAAAGCTTCAAGATTAATAACATTCGTAGCTGAAAAATCTTTTTTTTTTATAGATCAAAAGTAAATAGTGAATATTATTTCGAAATTGATTTGATTTTGATATTTATTACAAATAAATATTCCAAACATTGTTCAATGTTACAAAAAAGATTTAAAATTACAAAGTAACATATTTGTATTGGTTTGTGAACATAAAATAAATAAATGTAAGATGCCCCACATCTCTCTCTTTTCTCTCTTTCTATTGTCCTATTCCTCGCCACAAATTGTGTATTTAATATATGGCTTAACATGTTAACCATGCTGATTTTTAGGTTTAACTTAATTAATGATCTGTAAATACAAATATATTAAATTATGGTAACAATTCATTATTTTTATTTTACAAATTGAATAATTGCCGAAATCAGTTTTAAAATAGGATTCATCATTTATTTTTAATGTGTAAAAGTGAGACTTTTCAGCTACAAATGTTATAACTGTAACTTATAACTGCATCTTATAACTGTAAAATTAGTAGCGTATATAAATGAGTTTTTAGTTACTCTATTTTGTGTATAAATTAAAAAAAAAAATAACAGTTCTTAGTTTAAGCAAAACTAGTGTTGTCCCACTTCTCCTGGTATCCCACTACTGCCTCCTCCCCTCTATTGATGCAGTTTATAGATAATTTGCTAGTCAAATGAGATAAATTAACCTTTATCTTGGACCACGTTATGTATCCGAATGTTAGTGCTAGAAGAAACCTGGCTAGTACCGAGAGATAAATCTGGTGTAACAGTATTTGTTTTTTTAAAGATGTTAAGAGTTGAAAATACATTGACATAATTTTTAAAGTTGCTCACATTGTTGTAAAACAATAATACTTTCAGTTAATATCTCTGCAAATTCTATTAATCTTCTTATAAACAAAAAAAATGAACAATAATTTATTTTTTTTCTATACACACTATTAATTTTATTATTAGATTTTTAAAGAAACATGGCTGTTTATTTAAAATTCAGTAAGATTAGTACAGATCAGTATTATATTTTCATGTAATTTATGTATATTTCATGGAAAGGATGATTTCGATAAAATTGTCTATTTTCTCGTGATATCTAATTAAATCATTTAAAATATTTCTCATTTTATCTTATTGAAACAAAGCAGAATCAAACCTGTAAATTTAGAGTTAAAGGTTTTTTTTTTTTTTTTACAATAAATATGTTTTTGCGAGGAAAAAACACGAGTTTTTAAACTAAAAATTCACCAACTTTGAATTTTTAAAAGAATATTTCTGTCACGATTACAAGTTTTCAAATTCAGAACTTGAACTAATTTTCTATTATAAATGTATTATATATTATTTTTCTAATATTATAAATTTTCAATGAATGTTGGCTATTTTTTTGTATAAAAAATTAGTTCGAAATATGATGGCATGTAGTTTTGCTATATTTCGCATTTTTACTCTTTAAAAATCAAAGTATTCAAAGTGTGTACAGACCCTGAAATTTTCAAGAAGTACGGCACTACTATTTTAGATTAGAATATTTCAATTTAATATTAAAGCAGCAGAATTCGCAATCATCTCATTTAATAGTAGAATTTGTAATGTTTTCTGCGATAACATAAGACAAAAATTTCTATCAAAATATTCTGGTAAAATCATACACACTCTGAGTATCATATTATAGCCACAAAATAATCCTTAGTAAAATATTTATTTGTCTAAACGTAATATTTTCTTATTATTTAGTCTTTTTCTATTTATTATAAAATACAACCCTTTAACGGCAGTACACTAATTTTCAACTTGTTCAACTGCTTTTTCACATTTATTTATCATTGCAAACATCTATTAACACTTTCAGGAACAAAATAATTCTGTTGTTAAAACGTTGAAATGATTAAATGTTACCAGAATTTACAAACAAATAGATTTCGAATAAAAATTATTTTCTTCACGTACATTATAAAAACAAAATTTTATTAAAAATTTCTGGGTGTCATTTGGCAGTTTAGATTTAAATTTAAATGATATACATAATATACCACCGCTCTTCAAGGAGTTAAGAAAAAAAAGTTTATATTTCTAATGAATAATCGAATATAAAAAAAAATGTATAACAGATTGTGAAATTTAAAATGGTAAAATACACATGTTTGAATTTTCCTGCGTTTATTTGTTTTCTATGATGTCCCATTGTAATACGTGAACATGTTTATCGAAATAGAAGTAACATTTTCGATTTCACAAGAGTAAAAATGAGATTTTTTTAAAATCAGTATTTCAACCAGAATGATAATCAGCATAAAATAATACCTCAAATAATTTTTTTTAGTTCGAAATAAATATTATGTATCTAATCATTCTTATTCAAATAAATGATCGTTTTCAGCTGAAACAACATTCTTTATTTCCTTGGAATAAATTACGTATAAAAACAACCTAATACGACTCATAACTAACAGATTATAATTAATGCACCCAGAAATATAATAAATAAAAGTCAACCCAACCACTAAAAATAAGAAGAGCTAACTTGATAGATAGAGAAAGATATAACGCAACAGGATTTTACAAATCATCCATAGTCTGTAAATATTGCTTCTCCGCAAAGATATAATTATTTTAACAAAACTGACATGCGACTCATAAACAAAAGATGAGAATTAACGCACCCGGCAACAATATAAATAATAAAAGCCAATCCCACAAATAAAAAGAAGACGAGCTAACTTGATATATATAGAGAGATAACACACCTAACAGAGGATTTTACAAGTCATCCGTAGTCTGTAAATATTACTTTCTCCATGGATATAATTATTATAACAAAACTGACATGCGACTCATAACTAAAATATTAGAATTAACGCACCCGGCAACATAATAAATAGAAGTCAACCCGACCGATAAAAAGAAGACGAACTAACTTGAGAGAGAGATAACAAACCTACCACAGGATTCTGCAAGTCATCCTTAGTCTCCACATATTGCTTCTCCACGAAGATATAATTATTGTAACAAAACTGATTTGCGATTTCAAATTCTACACTCTTGCATCTTGCATTTTATGATAACGTTTTACTCTATTGGAAATCACTTGCCTGTAAATATTGTTTCTCCACTACGATAGGATTGCTGCGACAAAACGATATCAGGATATGATATCTTGTGATTTTAAGTTCATCTAATGTTTGGAGGGGGAAAATGCATTTTAATTTTTTAGATAACTTTTAAAATATTTAAAAATTTATAAAGAATCGTCAAAATGTTAAAAATAGTTATAAGAAGTTATATAATTAATAAACAACTTTTAAAATAATTTATCTAATATAAAAAATAAAATGAAATTGTACATTAAATTGATAAAAATCTTAAACCTTTGAGAAAGAAAACATTACAATGTAATCTTTACTTAGGAATTTTCTATTACATTCTTTGGAATCGCTACATGTATCAAAACGAAAACGTTTAAGATGTCTATATAAAAATACAAAATAATTACTATTGACGATATCAGATCTAAGTCAGAAAGGAATCTAAAGAGGAGTTTTATCCGGTCCCTTGCATTTCTTATCTTAGTAGGTTTTATTGTATTAGTAATTATTTTATATTTCAAAATAACTTTTTTTTTTCAAACTCAGATTACCTTTTTTCTGATAGTGTTACATTTCATCTGATAATTAATTATTATTAATAATGAAAAATATATTTTCTTTAAATCTGAAAAGGTCTGGAAACGGTCGAATAACTCGAAAAATGTATATCGGATTGAAAAACGGAAAATATGCATTGAATTTTTAAAAAATCTATTTAGGGATATCAAAGTTTCCCCCGCCCAACTTTTCCCCCTGGGGGGAAGGGGGGCAACTTTGGAATCTTAAATGATAACCCCCCTTTTTTACTGCAGATTCGGATTCTACAGGAAAAAGTACGTAACTTTTGCATTTAACATTTTCTTCGGAAAATTGTAGATGGCGCTGTAATCGAGTAAAATGCAGTGAGAATCGTTTCCACTGAAAAGTCTGGAAACGGTAGAATAACTCAAGAAATATACATGGGATGGAAAAATGGAAAAATATTTTACGAAAATGGCAACTTTGATATCCCTAAATAGCTTTCTCTAAAATATCGAACGCGTATTTTTCCGTTTTTTTAAGCTGATGTAAATTTCTCGAGTTATTCGACCGTTTAAAGATATTTCAATGGAAACAATTCTCATTGCATTTTACTCGATTACAGCGTCATCTACGATTTTTCGAAGAAAATGTTAAATACAAAAGTTACGTATTTTTTCCCGTAGAAGCAGATTCTGCAATAAAAAAGGGGCTTATCATTTAAGATTTCAAAGTTTCCCCCTTTCCCCCAAGGGGACAGAGTTGGGCTTGGTGGGCACTTTGATATCCCTAAATAGATTTTTCAAAAATAGTGAACATGTATTTTTCCATTCTTTAATCTGCTGCATATTTCTCGTGTTATATGACCGTTTCCAGACTTTTCAATGGAAACGATTCTCACTGCATTTTACTCAGTTACAGCGCCATCTACGATTTTCCGAAGAAAATGTTAAATACAAAAGTTACGTATTTTTTTCCGTAGAATCCGTATCTCTAATAAAAAAGGGGGTTATCATTTAAGATTTCAAAGTTGCCCCCCCTTTCCCCCCAGGAGGAGAGTTAGGGGGTAACTTTGATATTACTAAATATATATGTATTTTTAAATATTGAACACATATTTTCCGTTTTTCAATACGATGTATATTTCTCGAGTTATCGACCGTTTCCAGACTTTTCGAATACCCTGTATATGAGTTTTATTTATTTTTGTCATTCAACAATAACGATTATAATATACTATATAAAATACTACTTCGCGAAAAATACCTTAACCAAAATTTAATCATATGCCAGGTTTTACATCGCTTTTAAGGGGACGGTGGACTTAATTCCCCCCCCCCCCTTAATTATTTTTTACAACAAGAATTTGTTGTCAAAGAAGCGTTGTTTCCACAATTTTATAAATATGTGAAAAAATCTATTTAACGAAATTAAAAAAAAATGCCTAAGACTTTTTAAATAATTTTAAAATGTTCCGTGTGTTCCGACTTTCAAAATATTTTCTTCACGTTTTTCATTTTATGATTTAAAAAGATGAGCAATTATTTGTTAATCCGACAGACATTTATGTAAAAAAAAGCGGAAAAATGTATTTAAATCAAAAAATCACATACTAATAATGTACAGACACACAAAAAAACTAGTCGTTGGAGGCCACCGTAATACTTACCCATCTAGGATATGCAGAATATAAAATATGAAAATAAAACATGTGTAAACTATTTATAAAATGCATTGGAATTCGAATAAAATCGTGGCTTGATGACGTCATAAACTTTAAAAGCTCTATTACTGAATTGCGTAAAAGAAACATCCTTATAACTCCAAAATTGATAATCATATTAACTAACGGTTTACTGCGCCGGATTAAGCATCTAATTTCCAATTAAAAAATATCTTTAAATTGAAATTTGAATGAAATACAGGGTCATGAAAAATCGAAGAGTGTTGAAAATAGGATTACAAATATCTCGGCAACACATTATCCGATCGACTTCATTCTTTATGCAAAATTTATGTTTTTTTATTGTATTTTATATTCACTCCTTAAAATAAACAAGTTCAAAAATTTTTACATACTTTTTATAGGAACGAATATTTCGAGAGTCCGAAAAAAAATAGTTCCAGATAATCCAGGTTACTGAAATTCAATAAGCTTTTTCCCATTATTTCATACTAAGTACATACCAAATTTCAAGTCTCTATCTCAATTTGTTCGGGAGATAGAGCGTTTACAGACACACAGACAGACGGACGGTAATTTTTTTTTTTTTTTTTTTTTTTTTTAATAAAAATATGTTCTTCGGAATCTTTAGTGTCTGAAACATGTAAATATGTTAATTTTTTTTTTCGATTTTCAAAACGATTACAAGACTTACCCTATACTACGTATGATAAGTGGGTAAAAGAATAAAAAAGAAAGAGAGAGAGAGCACGCCACATATATTTTAATCTCTAAATTGTCACCGAAAAAAGAAATAGCCGCATTCTACTGGAAGTTGCGTCTTTTTTCAATTTATGTTTTTTTTTTTTTTTTTTTTTTTTTTTTTTTTTTTTTTTTTAATGAGCTTAGGATGTCGTCTTGATAGTGAATTTGTACCAAACTCTAAACTTTCAATACGAACGCTTAATTTGGACATCATATTTGGCTTTTATGGCAAATTTTACTTTAGGATACCAAACGGGAAGTCATTCGGTCAACAGTTTGAGAATTATGAAGGTTTAAAGTAAACTCATAATGTTAAATTCATTTGTAGTCGTTGCAAAGCAGATTGCAATGTGGGTAGATTTGTAAGCATGACGCAAATTAATTAGCGGAATTATCTGGAATTTTGGATTCGTATATTTGAAATTTCTAGAATCGATTTCGGTTAAAAACTCATAGGATATAATTCATATTTCTTTTCGAAAATTAATTTTGCAAAAAATAAATATTTTTAAAATTAATTTTCGAAAAAAAAAAGTGATTTGTAACTTATAATAAGAAATCGATTTCTAGAAGCCTTAAAAATGCGAATTCAAAATTATAGATCATTCCGTCAATTACTTCTTGAGTTATGCTTTAAAAACTGCCATCATTGCAATTTCTTTTGCAAGGTTACAAATGAAGTTAACAATAAGAGTTCTAAATTTCAAATTACATAATTCCTAAACTACGTGACAGAATGACTTCCCATTTGGTATCCTAAGGTAAAATGCGCAGAAGTATCTATAAATGTAATGTCAAATTTGGGTGTTCGTATTGAGCATTTTATAGTTTGGTACAATTTATATAGTTTGGTACAAGTATGTATAGACTGAGAAAAATTTGTTTCGAGAAAAATGCATTTCAAATATATTATGGTGTGTTATTCTCATTACTCACCTTTAAGAAATGTGAAAACATACATTCTGACATTTATTTCTATTTTTTAAATTTCAACAAGTTAATAACACAAAAACAAAAATTCGTATTTAACCGATTTTATTGTCTATTGTACCCTTAAATAGATATGCAAAGTGCAAAGATATTTGTTGTAGCATTTTTATTTGTTTCAACTCCGATTCCATATAATAAAAGGAAGAACTTCTGTTTCAATAGAAACATAACGGCAGATGTTTCAGTCATAGTCGTTTTGTAATGATGTTATCTGTATCTATAACTGGAAAATTAGAGTTTATTGCATTGCGTCATAACGGATGTAAATTTCTTCTTTTTCTTATTACGATTATTAAGATATTATTATTAAGATTTTTTTTAGTAATATTAAGAATTTTGATTAGAAATTTAAACGCTTGCAGATTTTCAAGTATGTATAGACTGAGAAAAATTTATTTCGAGAAAAATGCATTTCAAATATATTATGGTGTGTTATTATCATTACTCACCTTTAAGAAATGTGAAAACATACATTCTGACATTTATTTCTATTTTTTAAATTTCAACAAGTTAATAACACAAAAACAAAAATTCATATTTAACCGATTTTATTGTCTACTGTATCCTTAAATAGATATGCAAAGTGCAAAGATATTTGTTGTAGCATTTTTATTTATTTCAACTCCGATTCAATATAATAAAAGGAAGAACTTCTGTTTCAATAGAAACATAACGGCAGATGTTTTAGTCATAGTCGTTTTGTAATGATGTTATCTGTATCTATAACTAGAAAATTAGAGTTTATTTCATTGCATCATAACGGATGTAAATTTCTTCTTTTTCTTATTACGATTTTTTTAAACTGTTAATATTGCAGATCGTCACTTTATCACCATTAATCAATCTTAGATGCGTAGGAAAATGACCAATTATAAACCGGGATGAGAATCAGATAATTTTGCACATGGCATGAGTTTTTTTTTTCTACTTACATTTTTAATGAATATAGTGGGAAATTCCTTAATTCATTCCACAGACAGATTTTAATTTATTTTACTTCCTATTACCAACAAAACTTTTTATGAAGTTTTGTTCTAGATAAACAGAGTAATATAATAAATTTCATGAGAATCTTGAAGTCTGATAAGCATTATTTCATATCTTTCTATTCATTCACATTATATTTTACCAATGTTATTTAAGTTTTTTGTTTTCAATTCTATATTTCTCATGAAACTGCTTAGATTTTCCTTGATTAATGTTATAATAAGATTTAATCATTTTTACGTGTTATTTCAAGAAAACTTTTAATGAAGTTTTCTTCTGGACAAAAGGAGTAGTATAATAAAATGGATATATTTCATAATATATTTTTATTTATTTACATCATATTTTACTAGAATTATTTAAGATTTTGTTTTCCATTTGTATTCATCCCGAAACTGGTTTATATTTTCACAATTTATTTCATAACACGTTTTAGTTTTTTCACATGAAATAAAACCAATTCAACAATTTTTTCTATTTTTTTTTGTTCTAGATAAGCAGAGTTATATGATAAATTTAACATGAATCTTAAAGTCAGATGGCATATTGGAGCCATTTATAAAATTGGAATTAAAAAACTTCCTTTGGTTGATTAGACCAAAATACCTGTAATATAAAATTACATACGTAAACATGAAATAAATTTATTTTTCTTCCAAAATTTGAAATTATAACATGGAAATTTTGGATTCTTAATGAACGTAATATTATTTTAACTATATGTAACGATTTCATTAAATCTCTCACAGTCTGCTAATTAGGCAGAGTAATCAAAGATAGAAGTTCCCAAGAGTTGGAAAACTTTTCTCACGCTTCGCTGTGGTGTGACAAGAATGTCGTTTACTACAATAGGAAAAGATAAGCTTCGATCAATCTTGTGAAACTGAAATTGCTAGACAGCAAATATTTCTCTGATCTGACCGTCGATATGGGGGGTCTCGGATCGTGGGAAAATTTCCTGTGAGAACATTTAAAAGTTCAGTAAGACCTCCCTAAAGAAAGCTTTAGCCAATGATGTAAACTAAAACTTTTTTGATTGGTGATCGGAGAATCTTTTGTTCGAGCAAGCGGACCGGAGAAGAGAATCGGGGGAAGAGAGTTAGATTTTTGGAGAGCAGAGGAGTGTTGGTGAAAAGACACTGATCTCTGGATGGATTCCCGACGAAGTGGGGAAGGAAAGGCTTTGCTGACAGATTTTTGAATGAGAGAGTGCGATCTCTCTGAAGTCAACACAAAAGCCTTGGATTTGACCTTTCGGGGAGAGTGAAAAGTAGCACTAGTTACGACTTTAAGATTCTAAAACTACTGTAAAAGACTGGACTATTTGGTGATTTGCTATAAATTACAAGTCGAGCGAACTCAGCTAAAACAAAGTGTTGTAAATAATTTTTACCTCTAGAAATTTCAAGAACGCTTTTTAATAAAATTTGTTCTGAAATATTTAATGAAGGTGATCCATTGTGAAACGGTTCCACGCTACCCCATTTCAAAAACACACAACATCGTGGATTCTTTACAGCTGGTGGCAAGCGAGTCGGATATTTCGACAAAAATTTATTAGCATTAGTGAAGAGAGCCCAGACAGTAGCAGTGACGCCCGCCCGCATCTAAGCGCGCAAGATCTGACGCCAGTTCAGGAGAGGAAAGCAGAGACCGAAGCAAGCCCTTGCATTGGCACGACAGACCGCAGTTCCGTCCTGGAAGCAAGTCCGTGTTCACAGAGAACAAGCCCGAAGCAAGCCCTTGCATTGGCACGACAGACCACAGTTCCGTCCTGGAAGCAAGCCCGTGTTTACAGAGAACAAGCCCGAAACAAGCCTTTGCAGTGGCACGACAGACCGCAGTTCCGTCCTGGAAGCAAGCCCGTGTTTACAGAGAACAAGTCCGAAGCAAGCCCTTTCTAGGAAACATCAGGAGCCGACAAACCGAGATAACCTGTGAAATCGACGACGTCTAGGCCAGACCCGAAACCGGCGACAGATAATGCAGACAAAGACTGTAGAAAAGGTAAGCTCAATTCATTTTTGAGTGGCTCTCATTTTGTTTATATATTCTTTAGTGAGGAAAATTCATATCTGAGAAAATTTTTATTTGAATATTAATTTATGATAGATTATGATAAATTTTTAAATCTAATAAATTTTAACATATTTGGAAAAATATATGTGTATTTGTTATAAGCATAAAATTTGATAGTGTGAATTTTTCTTTTGGCAGTAAAATAATATAAGGAGTACGGTTAGGCTAAATGTGTAATTTTCCTTTTTTTCTTGAAAAAAAAGAGGTAAAAATTCCGACTTTTCATATAAGTCGATTGTCTAGTAATTCCTGATTGAAAGATTTCAAAGATTTTACTTTCCCATTATTTATGAAAGAATAGATGTTTTTGATACTAAAATATTTTGCATATGTGATGTTAAGAAAATTTTTAGCAGTTGCAAAAAGTGTTCATTTTGTTATAACTCTGAAAATTGTTACCTGCGGTGTCAGAAATATCAAGTATTGGTTGAATTATGAGCACAGAATTTCAAATTTCTAAATTTGTTTTAAATTTGGATGACCTACACCAAAACGTGTCAGTGTAGTGAAAATTTTACAATATTGAAAATTTATTTTTATATGTATACTATTTTTATTATTCCTCAAATTGAATTGTATTTAAAATTGTTAGTATTATGCGGGTAGCAGCAGAAAATTTTCCATAAAGTGTTAGAATCCCTGTTGCATAAGTTAGCGAGCGGAACTATCATTTTCATCTGTATATTGTATTTACATAAAATTTTAAAATGCAAAAAGTAACTGATCTGAACCAGTGCAGGAAAATTGATTTGCAGAATTTAGCGGAAGAATTGGGAGTGGAAATAGGGAAAAATGACAGGATACCGGTAATTATCCAAAAAATCGAAGCTGCCGATGATTACGATAGAGATTTTGCATTTACGCAAGCTGCGTATATCATAAAAGATCGCGAAGACAAGATAGCCGCGGATAAAGAAAGGGAAAAAGAGGATAAAGAAAGGGAAAAAGAGGATAAAGAAAGGGAAAAAGCTGAAAAACAAAGGGAATATGAGGAAAAACAAAGGGAATATGAGAGGGAGAAAGAAGAAAGAGAAAGAAAGGAAAAACAAAAAGAACGCGAATTTACGTTGGAACAACTTAGATTGACGCAAGATGCAAATAGACGCAGTTCAACGACCAGTGGCGGGTCGGAACGCCCACCCAAATTGCCGCTCCGAACAATCATGCATCGATTTGATCCGGAACGCTCGGATATAACTTTGTTTTTAAATTTGTTCGAACGACAGGCGACCAAAGCGGAGATAGAGACAGGTGACTTAGTGACGCATTTATTAGCTTTAGTGCCGGTCGAAATTGCAGAGTTAATTTTAAGGGAACCGCAAGATCAGACGGATAACTTTGAATACGTCAAAAAGTTTTTGCTTGAACGATTCCGTATGAGTCCCGAATCGTATCGTCAAAAATTAATGAAACATCCACGCAATCCAGATGCTCCTTGGAAGGATATTATTTTCGAGATCAACAGTTATTTAGAGGGTTGGTTGAATGGTTTAGGTGTTACGGATTTCAGTAGTCTGAAAAATTTATTGATAACTGACCAGATCAAGCTCCGTGCTTCTAGTGAAATGAAAGAGCATTTCATTGATTCGTGGGCAAACTACAAAGACCCGTTAGTTTTGGCAAAATGTCTGGACGAATATGAAGCAGTGAAAGGGATTTCAGATAAAAAAGAGAATGCGAGATCTTTTTATGATAGGAAATCTGAAGAAACGAAACTCGAGGGAAATTCTGGAGAAGAAAAAAATTCCGACAAAAAAATAAATTGGCGAGACAAAGAAATTAAAGACAGGGAACGTATCTTTGAACGAAAGAGGCGTTGCCATACGTGTGGAAGCGAATTTCACCTAATGGCCCGTTGTCCGAAAAGACAAAGGGATAGTACGGAAGTAAAATCTTTCGAGAGCATAAATCACTTAGGCGATATAAGCGAAGACAAAAGCTTGTTCCGACCTTTTTTGAGTGAAAACAAAATAAATGGGAAGAGGGCGTGTGTACTTAGAGACTCAGGTAGCTCGTATTGTGTTTGCCCATGGAATTTGGTAAATAAAAGCAAATTAGGCAACGAATATGTTTGGCTTAAGCAGACATTTGATAAATATCCAAAACGATTTAGAGTGGCACGTATAAAAATGGAAATAAAAGGTCTCGGATATGTAAATACGAAAGCGGCAATCCTGCCTAGACACTCTAAAATTAAACACTATATCTTAGGTAACAAGACGCAGGCTTTAATAAATGAAAAGATAAAGCGAAAGCAAAAATCACAAACTAATTCCAGTTTTGAGAACCCGGGGAATGAGATAAACCCTTTAACAGATCCCCAAGGGCAGGAAGAAATTCTTTTGTCATTCCCCCCCGAAATGAAGAACCACAGTTCTCAGTGTATTGGGGAAAAAGAAACCCTTTTGAAAAGGTCAAGGAAAGTTGATGAGTTGGTTTTCGACCAGCAGGGAAATTCGAAAAATAAACGCGAAAATATGGAAGTGAGTGTTGACAGGAAGGATTATCATTCGAAAGTTAATCTGGAGGAAGTGAGCGGATTCACAAAGAGTTTTCTAAAATCCTTCGAAATTCTGTTGAAAGAGAGTAGGGACAGTGGAAATTCACGCCTTTGTGACACTCTTGTTAAAGAAATTGAACGGTTGTGTAAAACGTATTGTTCGGCAAACACAAGTAAAGAAATTCAGTAGTAAGTTTTTGAGTAAAATCCAATCTTTTGTACATATTTGATTATTTTTAGTTTTATTGTTATTTTGGCATGTGTAGTAAAAAAGTATCTTTCAAAAAAAAAAAAAGTCTCTAAAGCTAGATGTTCAAGCAATGGTAAACAGTATATAAGAAATTGGGTCACTTATGTATATTGTGAGGTTAAATTGTAATGTTATTTGAGCCACTCAGATATGTTGAGCTAACCCTTTTTTTTTTGCAGATTTTCCGCGTTTTAACCCGGAAAATGTTTTGATGGTGGGGGTGTTGTAACGATTTCATTAAATCTCTCACAGTCTGCTAATTAGGCAGAGTAATCAAAGATAGAAGTTCCCAAGAGTTGGAAAACTTTTCTCACGCTTCGCTGTGGTGTGACAAGAATGTCGTTTACTACAATAGGAAAAGATAAGCTTCGATCAATCTTGTGAAACTGAAATTGCTAGACAGCAAATATTTCTCTGATCTGACCGTCGATATGGGGGGTCTCGGATCGTGGGAAAATTTCCTGCGAGAACATTTAAAAGTTCAGTAAGACCTCCCTAAAGAAAGCTTTAGCCAATGATGTAAACTAAAACTTTTTTGATTGGTGATCGGAGAATCTTTTGTTCGAGCAAGCGGACCGGAGAAGAGAATCGGGGGAAGAGAGTTAGATTTTTGGAGAGCAGAGGAGTGTTGGTGAAAAGACACTGATCTCTGGATGGATTCCCGACGAAGTGGGGAAGGAAAGGCTTTGCTGACAGATTTTTGAATGAGAGAGTGCGATCTCTCTGAAGTCAACGCAAAAGCCTTGGATTTGACCTTTCGGGGAGAGTGAAAAGTAGCACTAGTTAAGACTTTAAGATTCTAAAACTACTGTAAAAGACTGGACTATTTGGTGATTTGCTATAAATTACAAGTCGAGCGAACTCAGCTAAAACAAAATGTTGTAAATAATTTTTACCTCTAGAAATTTCAAGAACGCTTTTTAATAAAATTTGTTCTGAAATATTTAATGAAGGTGATCCATTGTGAAACGGTTCCACGCTACCCCATTTCAAAAACACACAACATCATGGATTCTTTACATATACATCGATTTTTGTTAAAGTTATTCCAAAATTCGTTGTTGCGCTCATGATTCTGAAATCCAAGAAGTTTTAAAACAACATTCAGTTTAAAGTTAACCTAGCTTATTTTATAAAATTTTTTGCTTGGATTAACTTCTACCTTAAAGTCAGATTAAAAAAAAAAAAAAAAAAAAAAAGAATTTTCGACAATCACCAACAGATAGAAAATACTTCAACTTTATCATATTTTTTATACATTGTCATTAATTACCCCTAAAAAGTGATCATGTAAGAATGAAGGAATATTATTTAAATATTTATATAGTTTTCTGTCAAAGTTATTCCAGAATTTGATGTTGCAATCATGATTTTTAAATAAAAGAAGTTTTAAAACAACATTGAACTAAAAGTTAATCCAGCTTATTTTATAAATTGTTTTGGTTTGGATATTCTACCTAAAAGTCGGAAGAAAAAAAAAACAGATTTTTGACAAACACAAAGAGACAAAAAATGCTTCAAATTTATCACATTCTTTAAACATTATCATTAATTATCCCTAACAAATGATCATGTAAGAATGAAGGAATATTATTTAAAATATATATAGTTTTCTGTCAAAGTTATTCCAGAATTCGATGTTGCAATCATGATTTTTAAATAAAAGAAGTTTTAAAACAACATTGAACTAAAAGTTAATCCAGCTTATTTTATAAATTGTTTTGGTTTGGATTAACTTCTTCCTTAAAGTCGGAAGAAAAAAAACCAGATTTTTGACAAACACAAAGAGACAAAAAATGCTTCAAATTTATCACATTCTTTAAACATTATCATTAATTATCCCTAACAAATGATCATGTAAGAATGAAGGAATATTATTTAAAATATATATAGTTTTCTGTCAAAGTTATTCCAGAATTCGATGTTGCAATCATGATTTTTAAATAAAAGAAGTTTTAGAACAACATTGAACTAAAAGTTAATCCAGCTTATTTTATAAATTGTTTTGGTTTGGATTAACTTCTACCTTAAAGTCGGAAGAAAAAAACAAACAGATTTTTGACAAACACAAAGAGACAAAAAATGCTTCAAATTTATCACATTCTTTAAACATTATCATTAATTATCCCTAACAAATGATCATGTAAGAATGAAGGAATATTATTTAAAATATATATAGTTTTCTGTCAAAGTTATTCCAGAATTCGATGTTGCAATCATGATTTTTAAATAAAAGAAGTTTTAAAACAACATTGAACTAAAAGTTAATCCAGCTTATTTTATAAATTGTTTTGGTTTGGATTAACTTCTACCTTAAAGTCGGAAGAAAAAAACAAACAGATTTTTGACAAACACAAAGAGACAAAAAATACTTCAAATTTATCACATTCTTTAAACATTATCATTAATTATCCCTAACAAATGATCATGTAAGAATGAAGGAATATTATTTAAAATATATATAGTTTTCTGTCAAAGTTATTCCAGAATTCGATGTTGCAATCATGAATCTTAAATACAAGAAGGTTTTAAACAACATTAAACTTAAAGTTAATCTAGTTTATTTTATAAATTGTTTTGGTTTGGATTAGCTTCTACCTTAAAGTCAGAAAAAAAAAAGATTTTCCGACTTCAAATTTATCACACATCTTATCCATTATCATTAACTATCCCTAACAAATTATCACATAAAACTACAAATCATGGGAATATCTTGTTCAGATATTACTCTTTAAAATGAAATAAATGATCTTAAATGGTATCTTATGTTGATGACTTTTACTGAAAAAAAAGTAGATATTGAAAATTACAATAATCTTTATTTTATATAACTGCACATGAAAAGACAGTATATAAACGAACAAAGAAAAATATGGCAATGATACTTTTGAATAAATAACTTTACCAACAAATATTTTTTCAAACAAATCTTTTCATAAAAAGTAAGCTTGTCTCATTTATATCTCGGCATTACGATATTAATTCCTCTCTTAAGAAAAGCACTACCAGCGAATGCCAAATAGTACATTATACACTGTTAAAAATAATCTGAAATTCACGGGTTTTTTTTCCTGAATTTCACAGAAAAAGTCCCTTTTCACGACAGAAGGGCATTTTCCGTTAAAAAACAGAAAAATTCTTCATATTTCCTGAAAACAACGGAACAGAAGGAGAAGAAAGTGGCCAACGGAGATATTCCGTTATCTGCTGCATATTTATTTCCAATGTTTAAAAAACTGACATGTTGCAACACAGAAAAACTAAAAATTCAATAAATTAAAAATTCGAGTTTATTTAAAAGAACAAAATAGTTTTTTCGAATTTAAAAAGCAACAATTAATTTTCCCATGCTTTTAAAATTATTAGCAATTTATTTTTTAAAGTTACAAAAAAATATTCACACTTAAAATATATTCTAAACAAATAGCTTAGTATATATATATATATATATATATATATATATATATATATATATATATATATATATATATATATATATATATATAATAGTTAAATTAAGTGAAAAAAAAATCGATTTTACGCAAAAAAGCAACAAACAAAAATAATGCTTCCGAAAAAAAAAAAAAAAAAAAATAACTTTCTCATTCCTTTGCTATTATTCGTAATTTGCTTTTTAAAGTTATAAAAGACACTCTCAATGAAAATATATTCTAACAGAACACATTTAAAAAATATATAATAGTTGAAAAAAAATCGATTTTCTCAAAAAAGCAAACATACTTTATCGAATTTAATTCAAAATATAATATTCATATTTTGCATCTAACAATCAAATTAGGAATTAATATAATTCATGTTTCAATCCTCTATTAATACTAAATTTTTCAATCATAATCTTATAACAAAATATCCCCCCACTTAATTTCAAAGTTGCTAGGTTTCTAAACCCCAGATTGTTTAAGTTCCAAGCAGCGATTTGAAGAAATCCCCTATGATCCTTTCAAACTCCTATTCTAGCAAGGGCGCGCTGGTCTTGAGGTAAAACACTCGGCTCATGTCGCTGTCATCCCTAGTTCGAACCCCAAGGGCAGCCAGGAAATCTGTACCAGTGAGTACTTAATATTAAATTAAGTACTCCTGTTATAGTCAACAGATGGCAGCACAAACAGATCGAGAATTTTTTTTTTTTAAACCGAGGTCATTCATAACAGAAAGTTACCGTTTCTTCAATCTTTCAAAACGGAAAATCTACTAACGGAACGGAAAAAGCCCGGCAACTTCGCTGCCAGTACTTTTCCCGTGAATTAACGGATTTATTTTTAACAGTGTACTATCTTCAATTATAGAAGACGCTATCATTAATTATTTCTCGCAATAATATAAAACCAGAGGTCATACAAATACCTAGTTCCGATATTACCCTTTAAATCAAAATAAATGAAGTGAATTAATAGACGAGGATAAAAAAGAAAGAAAATGTGTCCATTTATCTGTTTGAAGGATACGAAAGGGAAATTAAAACGTACAATCGACGCAGTTATGCCTAGATTAAGCTTTATAATAAAAATGTTTAATAATTGTTTATAAACGACACAGAGGGCAAACTTGCGCTGAAAAAATATTATAAAAATTCTATAGATTATAATTATAATCTTCGCTATTTTACATCACTTCACGTGAAATGACAGCATGTAAATGTACACGTAATAACGTGACAATAATGTACTTTTGAACAAACACATTGACCATTATATTTTCTTTAAAAAATAAATCTTTTTTTCATAATAAGACAGCTTATCGACTTTATATATTACCTCAGCAATATTAGTAATAGTATGTGACAATCAAAAGAATAAAATCCCCTGAATTTATCTTGTTGATGAATACGAAATGGAAATGAAAACACGCAATCGACATTATTAATGATGGAGGCTCTTGATGAAAAACGTTTGATTGCTGTTCATAATAGGTTCTGAGTATCGGTGTGTAATAAAAAAATACACAAGCTGTAGATTACAATTTTTAATTTATTTCATATAATTTGATATAAAATGACAGCATGTAATGCAACATACGGTAATATGGCAATAATGCATTTTGAACTAACAAATTTACCAATAACGATGCTGTAAAAGTACTATTTTCATTAAAGATAAATAAAATAAAATAAATAAATAAATAAATAAAAATAAAATAAACATGCTTTCATTAAAATTCACAAAAATGTCAACTTATATTATAAAGCACAAAGTGCGTCACTCAATGCTGACGTCATAATGATACGGATAACAATGTGGTGAAAATGGATGAATGTTACAACAATGGAGCTATTTTTTCAATTAATATTAAACAATCGTAATGTTATTTCTATGGGGAAAATGCAAGTTTTGGGTCAACGTTGCCCCCCCCCCCCCCCTTAGGGATCGAATTTAAAAAAAATCAATGTCCAATTCCTGTATTGCCTTCAGGAATACACACATATTCCAAATTTCAAAGTTCTGTGTCAACAGGGAGTGGGTGGAAAATGAGTAAAAATATTTTATTGCTACATACATATAGAAATGTAAGTTAAAAGAAAGCATGTAAAAATAAGATTATCTCATTTATATATTGCCTTGGTTAAATTAAATTCGTTTCTTAATATCGGATATAAATAAAAAAGTTTCTTATGAACACCAAAGAACGAAAGAAATGTCTATCATTCAATTAGGTTCTGAGTATTGGTGTGTACTGAAGAAATACGCAAGCTGTAGATTGCAATGTTTGATTTATTTTATATAATTTGATATAAAATGACAGCATGTAATTCAAAATACAGTAATATGGCAACAACACAATTTACCAAAAACGATGTTTTAAAAGAACTATTTTCATTTTTAAACAAAATCCGTTTATCTCATTTATATATCGCCTTGTTAAAATTAATTAATTTCTTAATATAGGATATAATAAAAAGGTTTCTTATCAACACCAAAGAACGAAAGAAAAATGTCCATCATTCATTACACCGACTTGAAAAGATTAATTATAGCTAATTCACAATCATATGAAACCAGAAGTCAGGCAAGCATCTCGTTCATATGCTTCTCTATAAAATATAATAAATGAAAAAGACGACATTAAAAAAAAAAAGTATTTCTTTATTTAACTGGTTGAAAGATAGAAAAATTAAAATACATAGTTGACTGTATAAAAAAAGTCAGTTGATTTTACAGGAATACCCGTCAGTCAGGACGTCAACATTTAAACAATAAATTGAAACTTAAACGTTCTGAAAATTATTTAGGCGGAATCTTGCTAGATTTATTTTGTAAAGCATTTTATCTAAAAATTTTCTCTAGAGGACTAAAGAAAGTAAATACATAGTCTGTTTCTGAGTACACATTGTCCAAATCTGTTTATATTTTAGAAATAAACTGTCAACTAGGACGCCAGTAAAAACTGTTTATTAAAAAAAAAAAATCTGTATTTATTACGAACTTTCTGTAACTTCGGCAAATTTTGTCCGTAAAATAAGTGGTTTACAGACTTAATCTGAAATAAAATCCATATTTTTTACGAAATTTCTGTTGTTTTAGCAGATTTTGCAGTAAAATTATCAGTTCGCAGATTTTTTTTTTGAAAAATAAACAGTTTTTAACTGGCGTCCTCGCTCATTTTTTTTAAATGTAAAATCAATCACCAGATTTTTTTTTCAGTGTAGACACAAGTTGTGCAATGATGGAGACTTTCATAAATGATATTTGATTATTGCTCATAATTGATATCTTGTACTGTAGACTATAAATTTCTTTATACAGATATATAAATATAATACCTTTGAAATAAAAATATATCAAACAAGTTCTATCATCAAAATCTGACAAATCGCCAATTTAAATACTTTAATAGATGTTAAAAATTTACATTAAAATCATCTAGTACTTTCGGTTACGTACCAGCCTTCATCAGGATTCAGGATTCAAAACAATGTTAACGTAGCTGAAAGTAACTAGATGATTTTAATATACATTTTTGACATCTATTAAAGTATTTTAGTCATCTTTTAGGTAATTGATCTCATTATTTGTGTATTTTTATACTGTTTTACAAAGATGAATTATAGCATTCCGAACTAGTTTATTTTATATGAATTTTAAACGTTCTGAAAATTATTTAGGTGGAATCTTGCTAGATTTATTTTGTAAAGTATTTTATCTAAACATTTTGGTCTAGAGGACTAAAGAAAGTAAATACATAGTCTGTTTCTGAGTACACAGTGCACAAATCTCTTTATTTAATAGAAATAAACTGTCAATTAGGACGTCAGTAAAAAACTGTTTATTAAAAAAAAATCTGTATTTATTACGAACTTTCTGTAACTTCAACAAATTTTGTCCGTAAAATAAGCGGTTTACAGATTTAATCTGAAAGAAAATCTACATTTATTGAGAAATTTCTGTTATTTTAGCAGATTTTGCAGTAAAATTACCAGTTTGCAGATTTTTTTTGAAAAATAAACAGTTTTTTACTGGCGTCCTAGCTCAATTCTTTTGCTGTAAAATCAATCACCAGATTTTTTTTTTCATTGTAGATACAAGTTGTGCAATGATGGAGACTTTCATAAATGATATTTGATTATTACTGATAATTGATCTGGAATGTTGATACCTTGTACTGTAGACTATAAATTTCTTCATGCATACATATATATAAATATAATACCTTTGAAATAAAAATACATCAAACTAATTCTGTCATCACTATCTGACCAATCGCCAATTTAAATAGGCAAGTATCTAGAGTATATTTAATACTTTTAAGTTAATAAATAATTAAAAATTCAAACAACAAATTACCGAAACTTCAATAGAAATGGCATGTACTTATGCATAAAAAAATGTTTTAGAGAAAAAAGCAGAAAAAATAAATATGTAAAATGATATAAGATTATATATATATATAATATATATATATATATATATATATATATATATATATATATATATCCCCATATGAAATAATGCCGTGCAAAGAAACACACGTTAATATGAAATTAATGTATTTTGAACAAACAAATTTACCAATAATGATTAAAAAGAAAAAATACTTTCAGAAAAAAGGTTACTTAGCTCACTTATATACCAAGTTAACGATATTGATTTCTCCTTTAATGTCAGATATAAAAAAATCCCTCTTAAAAACTCCAAAGAATGTAAAATAGTTCACCATTTATTATTCCTAGAGCAGACGCTATCATTAATTATCCCCCATAATAATATATAAACAGATGTCATGCAAATACCTCGTTGAGAGATATTACCTTTTAAAATAAAATAAATGAAATCCGTTATAGGTGACATTTAAACAGAAAGAAAAGTTCTCCATTTACCTGGTTTAAGGATACGAAACGCAAATAAAAACACACAATTGTTGGTGGAAGTTTTTGATGAAAGATATTTGGTTCATAATAACTTCTGAATGTTGCTATCATTTTTTTAAAGAAAATTATATGCATACAGTAGACTATAATTTTATAATTTTCTGTCATTCAGTATGCAATATCATCATGAAAATGAACACTCAATAATAAGACAAAAATGTACCTTTAAAGAAAAATCATACTAATAATGAATTAAAATAATAATAATAATAATAAAAACTATTCTCATACAAAGTTAGTTTAGCTTATTTATCTGTCTCCTTAGCTATACACTTTTTTTTTCTTTTTTACTGAAAAAATATATATAGTAGATTGCAATTATAATTTTCATAATTTTATATCACCCCAGAGCAAGTGACGCATGTAAAGAAATGTGCAATTATTAGGTCTCAAAATATTTTAAACAAATAAATTTACCAATAACAAGTTTTCAATGAAATAATTTTCATATTAAGTCTTAGATCATTTGTATACAGTGAACTCTTGTTAATGAGGATAGTTTCTATTTTCCCATCGTTTGCTACACTGAAAAAAAAAATTTTGATTTTACGGTATAATACTGGCACACCAGCTGCCAGTATTATATCGTAAAATTAACAGCAATATAAGAAGTAAAATACGGACGGACGGGCAAGACGACGACTGTAGATGCTACGTATTTATATAATTTCGAACGCACCTAAAAAAGTTTAAAATATTAATTAACTGAGGAGATATTTTTTAAACACGAATGCATCATACAGCCATAGTTTTAACATTAGCGAGAGGAATTTGAAATCTCACTGAAGCATAGCCTTAAGTTGGTAACCTATTTAATTTCTGTCAAAAACTGAATTAAATTTATTCTACGAAAGAGAATATTTTACACCATTCAAACGTTTAATGCTGACTTCAGATAGTGCGGACAAAAGAAGGCCTCTCTTGGAAGTCCGCACTAACGGGAGTTCACCGTCTATCATCATGGTGATATTAATTTATCTCTTAATGTCAGGTGTAAAGAAAGGCCTTTTAGAAATGACATAGAATGAAAAATAGTTCACCATTTATTATATCTTTCTAGAGAGTACACTATCATTAATTACCTCTAATCCCCGATCAAATAAAACTAAAGGTCATGCAAATATCTCGTTTAGAATATTGCTCTTTAAAGTTTAATAAATAAAATCAAGTAATGTATGACATTTTAAAACGAAAGAAAGCTTTTTCCATTTATCTGAATGAAGAAAGGTAAATGGAAACATGCAATCAAACTCCTGCTGTCTAATGATAGATGCTTTATATGAAAAATATTTCATTATTATTCGTAATTATTTGCGAGCATTGATATCTTGTACTAACAAATTATGCATATTTCAGACTACAGTTTCCTTTATTTTATATCATTCCACATGCAATGACAGCATGTAAATGAACACGTTGTAATATGACAGTAACGCGTGCAGTACAAACAACTTTACAAAATGCAATACTTTAAGGCATGCTCTCAAATTCAAACTGGCTACTTTCTGACACATTTTTTTATTCATTTTTGTTCACACACTACAAAAAATATTGTATTTTTTACAGAAAAAACTGTTTTAAAGGAAAAAAGTTTTTTTCTGTAAAAACAAATAGGGATTTTGTAATTTTTGCAGAAAAAAACTGTTTTAATGAAAATATACAGATATTTTCGGTAAATTAAACGGATTTCTACTGGCACCAAAATTGACAATTTCTTTGTGTCAATTTGAAAGTTTTTTTTTTTTTTTTTTTTTTTTTTTTTTACAGTGCAAACGTATCAGATCTCTTACTAAGAAACTATGTAATTCGAACTTTTTTTTTTTCAATTTTCGGTAAAAGCAGAGTACTTTTCAGTAAATGATTAGAAAGTTATAACTCAAGATGTAGTTCATTTACCAAAAAAAAAAAAAAAAAGTTCGATTACATATCACTTTAAAAATCATGGCTGTAAATCTCACGCTTCTGTAATTTAAAATGAGTCAGAAAATGTATTAGAAAGCTACGAGTTGCTGAGCGGGGGGAAAATATTTTTTGTGAACCGCCTTAAAGAAATCATTCTCATAAAAAGTCAGATTTAGCTCATTTATATTTTGCCCTAAAGCTATAAATTCATCCGTTAGTGTCAGATGAAAAACAAATGTATCCTAGTACCAACCAAAGAACGGTAAACAGTTACACTGCAAATCTTTATACACTTTTCAGAACACTTTTTAGAACACTTATTTTGTCACCTTTTTTATAACAATTTGAAACGCACTTTTTGGAACAGTTTTAGAATATTTCTGAGAATACTTCTTTTGTTCTGCACCCTTTCTAGCGCACATTTTGAAAGCAGTAATTTCACAAGTGTGCTCCCAATCCGTTCTCAAATGTGTTCCTATGTTTAGATTTAACAGATATCCCGAGCAGAATACTTTCGGTACACTTTCAGGACACTTTCTTTATAGCGGAGCATATTCGGAACACATTAAAGGAACACATTCAGTACACATTAAGGTAGTTGGAATACTTTTTTTGTATCAAGGTGTTCCAAATGTGTTCCCGATGTGTGCTGGGAATTTGCAGTGTACACATTAATTATCCCTCACAATAGCATAAAACCAGAAGACATTCAAATATCTCGTTGACATATTGGTCTTTAAAGTACAATGAAATTAGGTAATATGCGACACTTAAAAAAAAAATCATATCCCCCCCCCCACCTTTATCTAACTAAAAAATTCGAAACCAAAAAAAAAAAAAAAAAAAAAAAAAAAAAAAAAAGTTTGTGAAATGATGGAGGATAAATCCACACCAGATATTTGATCGCGGTACATTAAATAAACAAGAACTAAAAATCATGCGTACGGTATAGATTATGAAATACTTTCCAACACAAATAGAATATTATTAAGAAATTTAACTTTTTCATACGATGAAAAGAGATATCTAAATAAGCAATTAAAAATATATAGAACTCAATAAAATTCCATTGGTGCCGATATTCAAATTCTTTCGTGCAACCCTGTATATCATCTACATAATTTGTAAACAACACGTAATACACTAAAAATTACATAAAATTGCACATATCACAGTGGAAACAGCAGTTCTAGCAATTACCGATCATAGTCAGTCTTTTAACCGGATTCTCTTGTGCGTCTCTGTACATGACCGATAAATCCTATGTACTCCATAATCTATAGAAAATAAGTTGTAGTGAACTATAGCGATCCTTTTCAATTCCATTATGTTTCAATTTCAAGTATCATAATATGTTCAAAATGCACCGCAAACGATTCTTACCCATAGATCATAATGTAAAGCAATTATTTTGTACGTTTCTGTAATTGAACTATAAATGCTACTAATTGTAGACTCCAGTGAAAGCATACTGTAGTCCACCTCAGTAATTCATATTAATTTCATTATGTTTGAAATACCGTAACATGAATAAAATGCGCCGCAAACAATTTTTTCCCCATACACCATAATGTAATGGAATTCTTTTGTGTGTCCCTGTAAATGAACTATTCATGCTACACACTTCATTTTAAATACCGAACATTCTATAGTAAAATTCAATAATGAATAAAAATTTTCCTTTCAATCCGAGTATATTTACAAGAGTTAGAGCACGGACAGACAGACAAACCCTATTCATAAACACTTTTCAACTATGTTGGAAAGTGTTAAAAAAGATAAATTATTTAGGCTATTTACTGCAGTGTTAATTTTATTTTATATCGCTTCCCGTAAAAATAACGCCTTGTTAATGAACACACATTAATAAATATGACAATACTATATTTATGAACAGATAAACTTACCAATAACGGTTTCTTAAGATATCGTTTTTCTAAAAAATTCAGATTAGGTCATCCTTAGTATATCAGTTCGGTCCTTATTGTCAAATATAAAAAAAAATATCCTAGTAAAAGTATTGAAAACGGAAAATAGTTCATCATTTATTATATCTCCTTCTAAAGCAGACGCTATCATTAATTATCCTTCATAACAGTTATAAAAACACAAGTCAGGCAAAAATCTCGATGGGATATTGTCTTTTAAGGTAAAATAAATAAAATCAATTAATAGGTGACATTTAAAAAGAAATTAGAATTTTCCCATTTATCAAGTTATAATACTTTTATCAAATATAAACACGCAATCACTATAGGATAGACGCAATGATGAAACGTTTGTGTTACTGATAAATTTGATTATTGTTCAGAGCTGGTTCTGAGAGTTGATATCAAGTACTAAAAACAAATTATATTTACTGTAGACTACATTTTTAGGGTTTCGTTCATCTCACGAAACCCTATATTCCCGCTTCGTTGTCTGTCCGTCACAGAGCCGGTTCTCAGAAACTATGTAACTTACAGTCATGAAAGTTTGTGTACTTATAGCTAAATACTATTATGAAGCTCAAAATCATAAAATTTGAAAAAATCGTATTAGTTTAATATATAGAGATAAAAAACCAAAAATCTAACAGCCTTTTCCTATTAAATTTAAACATTTTTCGTTATAGCAGTTGCCAACAATTAAAAATCCACAATAAAATATTTTCTACAATAATTAATTTTCTATTGAAAGATTTCCACGTGAAAAATGAAAATGAAATAAAATTTTTCACCAATTGAAAAAAAGATTAATATGACGTCATATTGGTAATAAAACGGAAATTTCCAAACATTTTTCAATAATACAAGGAGTATGAGTATGTGTGAATACAGAAAGCAGCTTAATAGGACGTCATTAGAGAATTAAAAAGAAGATTAATCTGACGTCTAACATTTTGAAGGTCTCTATACAACACGTCTAATTTTGAAATTGATTTTTTATTAATATCGCATTTAGTCCACATCACAGATATTATTATGACAGAGTAGCTGGCTTCGCCCGCTATCGGACCGGTTCAGATTTTCAAAAAAACGAGAAAAATAGACCGGTAAATTTTTACTTTATAAAAAACATGACATTTTTTTTTTTTTGGAAAATGAAATGTATTTAGATTTATTAAAGGATAGATAAAGTGTTTTGAAAGGAATATTAAACGAAACCCTTTGTATGCGATCTTCGATCACACTTACCCACTTGTTATTTTAATTTTTTATGTTATACTACTCCGTGTGAAAAGACGGCATGAAAATAAACACGTAATAATACAATCATTTTCAAAAATGGGAAGAAGAAATATATAGAATAATTTCACAATAAACATTCAAAATGTAAAAGAAAAGAAACATAGTAGAGATATTATAATAGTTTCACCAAAATTATTTATTTTTAAAAATACGTTAAAAAAAAACTGTCTTAAAAAGTTTAGGCACATTATGCAAACGTTATCAAATGTTGGATTGATTTCGACCCACCAACCGTTCCGACCAACTTACTGTTTCCCCTGAGCAATATAACAGCAAATATTCAATTTCCGTTGGTTATTTAAGATGCCGAAAACTACGGAATTCAAAAAAGAGAAAATTTTAAAGATTTTTAAGTTGAAAGCCAGTTATTGAAATTTCTAGAATGTTAAATCGTTCAAAGCGAGAAATATTCAAGTAGCACAAAATGGTTGGCTAATTGTTGTGTATTTGTCATTCCACGTTGGCCCACAGTAAGAAATGTCCGACTTGCCATACTATAAGCGAACGAGCCATTTGCCAACAAAAGCCTAACAGTGATCCAACCTCTAACTGCTCAGGCTCTTGTTCAGATGCGCTCCAAATTAGAGAGATGTCTGCACCTACTGTTTCCCAACCATTTGCTAAAAAAAAAAAAAAAAAAAACAGTTGCTATACAGCCCTCAATCCTACCACTTCCCAACGGTTTTCACAAACTGCCAACGATGGGCCAATTAACTGCACCACTTTGGTATAGATTACTTGCTATAAATAACAATTTCGAACGAAAACCAAGATGCAAACGGCCACTTGTATCAAGTGTTCAGACTGATCGAAAAAATGGATTGTTGGTATTAAAGCAAAGTATGTCCATAAGACAACTTAAAAGTAATCTTAGTGTCAATGTCCCAAGGGGGTCTATATATACATGCATACAAGACCGCAAGAACATTGTTTTGCAAAAGATATCTTGCAAACCGCGCCTATATCCACACCATAAACAGGTCGGAATGGATTGGACTCGAAAATACATGTCGTACGGGGACAAGTAACTCACCGTTTTATTCAACGACGACAATAAGTGGAATATAAATGTTTATGGAGGGAATTGTTGCTAGCATGACCTCAGGAAGTAGCCACTTACTTTTTTTTAGAGGATGACATGACGGTAAGTCTGATGGTTTTGGGGAGGAGGTGGATTGGCTTTAGTGGCCAAACCGACAGCCATTTCTCCATGAGAAACAAGCTTCAACAAAGAATCAAGAGACACTAAAGCAACATCTACTTCCTTTTGGTGACATCTTAAGGGATCCTCAGTGCAGATTTCAGCACATCAGTGCTTCGATCTATAACTCACATAGTACGAATCAGTAACTTTTCGAAATGTTAAAGTTTTAGATTGGCTAAATTTAAGCTCGGGCTTAAAACCAATTGATAACAATTGGGGTATCTTAACTCGTGAACTACACAAGAATGGAAAGCAATATGACTCTACTAACTGAAAGAGGCCATTTAAAAAGCATGGTATTCTCTTCCACCAATAATATTCCAAAACCTAATTGATTGAATGAAAATATTATTATTTGAAGTTGTCCGAAACCAGGGAAATACATAACATCATGTAAAAGTGTTGAACGGTGTATTTTTCCATTGTGCCTAAACTTTTGAGATACTGTATAGTTACAGGCATTTATGATTTTTCTTTTATCACAGTTTTTGAACAAACACATTTCCCAATAGCTATTTTTTAAAGAAACCATTTTCATAAAAAGTCGGGTTAGTTCATGCATATATTGCCTTAATAATATTAATTCCCCACTTAACATCAGATGTAAAAAAAATTCTTAAGCAACACCAAAGAAAAGAAAGTAGTTCATCATTAACTATACCCACTGCAAAAGCAGACGCTATCATTAATTTTTCCTCAGAATAATGTAAAACGAAAAGTCATGCAAATATCTCGTGGAGATATTTCCTTTTAAAGTAAGATAAAAAAATAAATTAACATGCGACATTTAAAAAGAAAGAAACTTCTCCATTTATCTGGTTGAGGGATACGATACACAAATAAACACACGCATCGCTTGAGCCTTCTCAATGATTGAGGCTTTTGGTGAAAGATATTTTATTGTTCGTAATTAGGTCGGAATATTAATACCTCGTACAGAAAATAAATATACACTTAATATCGGCTATAGTTTTAATGTTCTTTATTTTGTATCACTTCATATGAAATGTCAGCATGTAAATGAATACGTAATTAAATGACGATACTGTACTTTTGAACAAAGGAACTTACCAATATTAATATTTTAGTGAAACTGTTCCTATGAAAAGTCAGTTTAGCTCACTTATATTTATTTTTAAATATATTAATTCATCCCTTAATGTCACGTGTGTAAAAAAAAGACCCTCTTAGCATCATCAAAGAAAGTAAAATACTTTATCATTTATTATACCCTGCCTACACCTAGTGCAGACGGTATCATTAATTATCCGTCACAACAATATAAAACCAGAAGTCATGCAAATACCTCGTTGAGGTATTGCCTTTTAAAATAAAATAAATGAAATAAAGTAATAGGTGACATTTAAAAGAAAGAAAAATTCTCCATTTATCTGGTTGAAGGATACGAAATACAAATAAACACACGCTATCTCTTCAGCCTTCTCAATGATTAAGGCTTTTGCTGAAAGACATTTGATTGTTCGTAATTGACTCGGAATATTAATACCTCGTACAAAAAATAAATATATACTTAATATAGTCTATAATTTTAATGTTTTTTTTATTTTATATAACTGCATATGAAATGTCAGCATGTAGATGAATACGTAATTAAATGACGATATTGTACTTTTGAACAAACAAATTTACCAATATTAATATTTTAGTGAAACCGTTCCTATAAAAAGTCAGCTTAGATCATTTATATTTCCCTCTAAATATATTAATTCATCCCTTAATGTCACGTGTGTAAAAAAAAAGACCCCTCTTAGCACCATCGAAATAAGTAAAATACTTCATAATTTATTATACCATGCCTACACCTAGTGCAGACGGTATCATTAATTATCCGTCATAACAATATAAAACCAGAAGTCATGCAAATACCTCGTTGAGGTATTGCCTTTTAAAATAAAATAAATGAAATAAAGTAATAGGTGACATTTAAAAGAAAGAAGAATTCTCCATTTATCTGGTTGAAGGATACGAAAAGCAAATAAAAACACGCAATCTACGCAGACCGTCCAATGGTGGAGGCTTTGATGAAAGATATTTGATTGCTATTCGTAATTGGTTCTGAGTTTTGATATCTTTTACTTTTATCTAATCATGCTTTTATGATGTTATGTTTGAGCGTGATAGGTGTTGTTTAAAATTAATGGTAATAATTCATTTATTTTTCAGATTGTCATTTATGTTTATTGGTTAAATGTTTTAGATTAATTTACATCTTCGCTTATATAAAGCTTAGAATATTTCCATGATGTTTGGTGAACATTTTTTTAAGTATTTCTTGTCTTGATTTTATTTATTTTTGTAATTAATGTATTTTTTTCTTTTGCATTAAGATGAAAATTAATACATTTAAATTTTGAAAAGAACGTCTGAAATAGTATTTTTTTTTAAACTACTAAGCTATTAACTGTGATAATATATATAAACAAAGAATAGATGACTTTTTTGTACATTTGACACAAACACACACACACAACATATTTGTTGCTCAGTTTCGATTTTTTATTTATTTTTAAATTTTTGTATAGATATATATCAGCTTGTATTTTTTCTACTATTTTTACTATTTAAAAGGTTTTTATACCTAAACTATTTCCATAATTTCGTAAATAAAATAAAATATATCATATTACGTACTTGCACAAATTACAGTTTGATTTTTTTTTACTTAATGCACATCTTACTCATGTTTTTATTACGGGAGAAAATGTTTTTTCGAGAATACAAAAGTAATTACTGAGTTAAATTTGTTAGTTTTAGATTAAGTTTACCATATTTGTTTTTTTAATAATCTACCGTATAAAGTAACCAGTAATATGAAAGTTTTAACCAGTGATTTATAAAGTGAGTGAGTCGAGAAAGTACGTTTCTCTCCAGAATATCCAAATTTTCTCAACGAAAGATTTAAGATTTTATGATTCTGTATGGTCTAGAAGGACAAATTCCATCCTGGAACTTCATTCCCTCCCTCGGAGCTTTAGAAATCTATATCTCTTTGAAAATTATCTGAATTCAGTATTGAATTTTGCTGTTCATGAAGGATTTTATACCTAACCTTTTTTTCCAATATTTGTATAACACATGGGCTGATAAGTTCCCGGTGTGGCACACAGATGGCGTTGCATTTGCCAAACCGATGTTTTTTCAGTAAATACTAACCTTTAAAAGGTAGCAGAAAAAATGTCAGGACGATTCGCCGTGTGGATAAAACGTTAGAGTGGTTTCAGTTGAACGACTTTGTTGATAAACAAAAAAAATGGATAAACAAGAATTTCAAGAATTGTTATTTGATGGGAAAAAACCCCGTTCAAACAAAAGATTGGCTTGATAAGCGTTATCCGGACACTGCACCAGGTAAATCAACCATTATTGACTGGTTTGCTAAATTTAAACGTGGTCGTACGGACACCAGTGATGCACCACGTAAAAGAGGTGCTTACTCCGGAAAACATAAAAAAAGTCCACAAAATTGGTTTATGGAACCGTAAAGTGAAGTTGCAGGAGATAGCTCAGACTCTAAAGATATCCAAGGAACGTGTAGATTTTATTTTGAATGAACATTTGTCTATGAAAAAGCTGTTGTCAAAGTGGCTGCCGCGCGTGTTGACTTTTGACCAAAAACAACAACGAGTCGATGATTCTGAGCACTGTTTGGAGTTTTTTCGTTATAAAATTATGTTATTCAATATAAAGTTATTATTTTTATTCATTTATTAAATTATTATTATTAAATTATTATTATTATTATTATTATTAAATTATTATTATTATTATTATTAAATTATTATTATTATTATTATTAAATTATTATTATTTATTATTAAAGTTATGTTATTTATTAAAGTTATAAAGTTATAAAGTCATAAAGTTATAAATTTTTGTTAAAAAGTTGTGTTTTCTTCATTAGACCGGGAACTTATCAGCCCATGTGTTAATTATGATAACATCTGTTATAATATTATTTAAAAAGGAGAGTTCTTTTTCCTTTAGGGATAAAATAACTGGAATTAAAACTTCTTCAAATCTACACAATAACTTTTTAGTGTTTATAATTAATCGTAATATAAAAATTATAATTTATATTCTTTGCATTGAAAAATACCCCAGCTTTCCTAAATAAAGAATGAAAGCTGTTTAAAACATTTTCTGTAAAACAAAATAATAATTGTATTATCTAGACCTACGGGAATTTTATAATCTAATAAACTTTTTGTTAATTTTTCTAACATCTTAAACAGTTAGTAATTTATTTTTACAATTTTTAAGGCTTACGAGTGATTTTAAAACATAAAGTTCTCAAGTAATTGAATTACTAAAATTATATATGGATATACAAATTACTCACGCAAATACAAACTCTGAAAATTTTTAATGTAAATAATTTATAATATTATTTTTTTTTTTTACTTTTCTATATTGAGTTCTTTGTATTGATCAACAATAATTTTATCATGATTTAATACTGTTGGATTTTACTAATACTAAATGATTAAGTTACACTATTGTATGACTAAATAATTTATGAAACAGAATGTTTAAAGTTTAATAAAACTATTTAATTTAAAGACATTTTTCGATTTAAATAATTTATGGTTATAGAATAATATTATTATTGTTATTACATAAATTGTTCTTATTGCATAACTATACTTTCCTTTTTATTATATAATAAATATTGATATAAAACTTTTGCAAATCATTATTGACAGCATTTCATGCTTTTTTTATGCATTGTTTGAAATTCACAGATTTCTTTTTCGATGTATAAATAACATTTTTGTTACAGAATTCATTGTTACGGAATGTTGATATTTTTTTCAATTTTATTACCTGCTTTTATTATAAAATCTTTAATTTCATAAATTTTATATTAAATGAAAGCAATTTCAACTCTGGGCATTTTAATAGAAAATTTATGTTTCTATGACATGTTTTGTTTTAAGAAGAAAGTCATACAAAGAGTGAATGCATTTCTATACATTTTTCATTAATGTAAATATTTTAAACGCTTTTATCTCTGAATAATAAGTTGGACATAATCTGCAGGACTTCTTTAATACCGCACTTTATGAAATGTCTTGGAAATTTAAGAAATCCTATGTATTACAACTTTTTAGAGGCTGAACCGAATATCTTTTGTGTGTAATGCAATGTTAAAAAAACAAAACAAAAGGACAAGTAACATGGAAATGTGCTCCCGGTGGAAATTTTGGTATGCTGAATTCATGCGAAGCTGACCAAATGTCTCAATATGCACAATTCTGAAAATGGCTATAGTTTCGATGCTATAGCCGTTGAAATATATTAATTCATATTACCTACTGATGTTTTTCTTGTCAAATAAACGTAATTTGAACTCAAAAAAATTATTTTACGAAATGTTTCTTTCTTTCTATTATTCAATAAAATTTCTGGTTTTATGTGATTTGAAAAAAAAAAAAAAATGGTTGGCAGCTATGATATTATAATGCAAATACGATATTTTTTCAAATTAAATGAAACCTGAAATTTTATTAAATAATAAGACTAATTAAAATTCACACGGAAATACGAAATATTTCGTCAAATCAATTTTTTGGTACAAAATATATTTATTTCACTTGAGAAAAACCAGAAGGTTGGCAGCTATGTAGTATGAATTAAGATATTTCGATGGGCATATCATCCAAATGATAGGAATTTTTCATGATTCAGCCCATTGAAACATTTCACCAGCATCGCATAAACTACAGCATATCAAATTTTCAGCGAATTCCACATTTCCATACAATTTGTGCGTGGTCCTTTAATGCTTTCATATTTTTTAAAGCAGTTTAGGAACAACACTGTTACTTTCTAAGATATTTAAAAATTTTTTGGTTTATTTTACGAATAATTATTATGTTTATAAATTATGAAATTTTCAAATTCCTTCATTCAGTGATTGTGTTGCTACCTTGTGCGAAGATCCGGAATTTGAATACTTTGAGATAACAAAAACGTTTAAAACTTTTGAGTTAAAAGAAAATATGAAATTATTTTTTTTGACAAATTTAAAATGTAATGTCCGATTATTTTTTGGAATATTTTTTGGATTATTTATTGGTTTCCATGATGTTAAGTGTGAGAAAAGCATAAAACCAAGAATGTATATTTATTTGTTTGACTGAATTATGAAACTACTATAGATTATAAGCTTGTGACTGAACTGCCAATGAGAAATAATTGTGAAATTTGTTTACTCTCATTCATTGCAAATGCAAATTAAATATTTCATTTAAATGCGTGGATGCTTCACATGGTGCAGGAAAATAACGATTTTGGTTATTGTCTGTGTTACGAGCACTTCAGGAATCGCAAAATGTTACATCACGACTGAATTAGAACAGATGATTAAATTTGAAGAACCACTTTTTATTTTCACGAATTTGTTCTACTTTGTGCTCCTTTTTCAATTATTTGTTTGTTTCTTTATTTTTTTTTAAAATAAGATTGTCTAAAACAGATTTACATGCTGCTGCATAGGTTTCAAGAATCCCTTACTTAATTTAGGCCGTCTCAAAGACAAGAATAATTCCTACAGACAAATCAAAAGCTTTAAAAATATTCAGCTACCAATTTCCGGAGATTAATTTGCATCATAATTACAGATTTGTATCGTTGTATTAATGATATTTTTCACTTTACAGTAATTTGGGATATAGCTAAATTTTCAAAGTCCGATAATAAGATTATTTAAGAAAAAATTAAATTTTTAAGAGACAAAAAGCCTGCATTCATATGTTTGGCTAGATCATGAAACGGCGATAGCTATAATAGCATTCTACTGAAACTGCCAAAGAGAAATCATTATGAAATCCCTTTCTGAAGAATATCATTAATTTCAAATGCATGTGAAATGTTTCATTTGAATAACTGAATGCTTCAAATGTACGGCAAAATAGAGATCTTGATCACTGTATACTTTAAAAGCCTCCAGAGATAATAAAATATTATATTTGAAATGATCTAAAATAAGCGACATATTTTTAGAAATTGATTTTCATTTTCATAAATTTGGCTTACCTTTTGCATTTAAACCCATTGTTTCGTTATGTAATCCCTTATATAATCCCCTTGTTTCGTTAATATTTTAAAAGTATAATTTTCAAAACATTACAAACTATACTCGAAACTTTATGCTCTTTGAAATCAGATCCACTTAAAAATAAGAATAATTTCTTTATTTTGAGATTTTTTTACACAAAATTGCTCTATTTTGCTCATTACGATTTCTTGACCATTTAATGTATACAGTCGAACCTCTTTAACGCGAACACTCAAGGGGAAGCTTTTTTTGTTCATGTTAAAAGTAGTTTGTGTTATCCGAACTTAAATACATTGCATATAACTGGACTGGGCAATCGGAAACAGTTCATACTAAAAGTAATTCGTGTTAAGCGTGTTCATGTTAACGAGGTTTGACTGTATAATCTTCAAATATGACTGCCCATGACAGATTTGTAAGCTATTCCACGCTATCCAAAAAGTTATTGCTTCGCTGTTTTTTTAAACTTAGATACTCCTCAGAAAGAGGTTCCTTGCTCATTACGATTTCTTGACCATTTAATGTATATAATCTTTAAATACGACTGCCCATGTCAGGTTTTTGAGCTATTCCGTGCTATCCAAAAAGACCTTGATTCGCTATTCTTCGATATTCTATTAAATTCAGATCCTCTTCAGAAAGAGGTTCCTGCTCATTACGATTTCTTGACCATTTAATGTGCATATAATCTTCAAATATGACTACCCATGACAGATTTGTGAGCTATTCAATGCAATCCAAAAAGACTTTGGTACGCTATTCTTTTAAACTTAGAACCTCCTCAGAAAGAGGTTCCTGCTTATTACAATTTCTTGATCATTTAATGTATATAATTTTTAAATACGACTGCCCATTACAGGTTTGTGAGCTACTCCATGTTTTTCAAAATGCCCTTTTTAAATTGAGATCCTCTTCAGAAAGACGACCCTGCTCATTATGATTTCTTGACCATTTAATGTATATAATCTTCAAAATGACTGCCTTTGACAGATATGTGAGCTACTCCATGTTATTCAAAATGCTTTACTATTCTTTTAAATTCATATCCTCAAAGACAAAGAAAATTTCTTTATTTTGAAGAATCAATTTTTATTTTCACAAACTTGGACTGTTTTACATATCTTCAATCCCTTGTCTCTTTAACACTTGTTGCCTCTAAAATAATTTTTAGATGCTGCATATTATTTAATAAGCTTTTGCTACTAAATTCTTTTTAAATTCAGAACCTTTTAAAACGTATATTCATGAAAAATTTCGACTTCCGGTTTTCGACGGATTTCTATGTTTTAGAAGGCTCTGAACATGATTTGACTGATTTTTAAAAATGTCTGTTTGTCTGTATGTGACAAAAATTGTGTGTGCGCTCTATCTCAAGAACTAATGCATGGAATTTACGAAAACTTTAGATTCTGTTAGACCTTGATATAAATTGGTACTGATTAGTTTTTGGTGTAAATTGCCGAAAAAGTGGCTCTGCGCTTTTCTGCCTTTTTCACGTTTTCCGCAATATCTCTATCTCAAGAACTAATGCACGGATTTTCATGAAACTTCAAATTCAGTTAGACCTTGACATAAGTGCTGATTAGGTTTTCGTGTAAGTCGTGTATAATACTAAATCATGTAATAGTAAATCATGTAATACTAAACCATGTAATGCTATGCTACATTTTTCAAGATTTTCGCGATCGCTGTATCTCAAAAACTTATTAAGCTTATTATTCTTATTGAGCTTGGATGCATGTATACCACAAAACAGGTGTTGCTTTTATGCTCTTTGTGTTGGGAATTTTAGTTGCAGACATCTAAAAGGGTGCCGAAATTCTATGATTTGTTTGAAAAATGCGATGCTTATATCTCCTTTTTTACATGCACACAATTCAACGTACCTATACCTTTAGAATCCCCATGATGAGCATAGACTGTCGTTTAATTTTGGCACTGTGATAGCGAATTTTGAAGTATTAACATGTATGAGATAGAAGAAAATTTTGGGATTGACACATCCGACTAGTTTTAATGTATAGTATTTCAAAACATAATATTTATGAGCTGCTGAATATTCTTTAAATGGCTTTTTTAATTCTATTCTTTTTAAATTTATATCCGTAATTCCTTACAGATAAATCAAGAATTTTGAAAATATTGTGTTACCAAGATTACTTATTTTACACGAAATTAGTTTACTTTGCTCATTTTTATTCGCTTGTCTCTTTAATGCTTTTGAAAAGTATGGTAGTATAAAATAGATTTTTAAGCTTCTGTACTGTAGAAAAAAAAAATCTAGATCTAGCAAAACTTTATAACAATACGTAAAATAATCGCTTCCGTGTTATACAGGATTTCGGAAAGCATTTCTTTATCATCAGAAGCTTCAGAAACCATTAGATTTCCTCGATTTTAATAAGCATTTCTGTTTCTTTTTCTGTTAGTTTCAAAAATCAAGAATAAAAAGAAAAGTGCTCAGTTAAACTGATGGCATTGAGCATCTTGAAAAAAATAGTCCCTGTTTAAAGTTATTTGCTCGCTGAGGTAACTCTCTTTACAAAGAAGCTACTTTACGCATAAACTTTTCAATCGCCCTTCTTTTAATATATTTTAAATATGTGATTTCTCAAAATAGGTTTATAATCTGCTGTAAATTACTTAAAAATTCTTTTAAAATTCAGATCCGCTTAAAGACGCTTACAGACAAATCACAAGCTCTGAAAATATTATATTACCAGTTTCCAACTGAAGCATAAATATTCTTTGTACTAACTAGTGTATAGCACACGCGCTGCTTGAAAAAATATCCTTGTTTAAAGTTATTTGCTGGCTGTGATAAAATCTTTACAAAGAGGCTACTTTACGTATAAACTTTTCAATCCCCTTTCCTTTTAATATATTTTTAATGTGTGATTTTCCAAAACAGGTTTATAAACTGCTGTATATTATTTTTAAATGCCGCCAAATAATCTATTCTTTTAAAATTCAGATCTGCTTAAAGACGAGAATAATTCTTACAGACAAATCACAAGCTGTGAAAATATTGTATTACCACAGTTTCCAGCTGAAGCATAAATGTTCTTTGTACTAACTAGTGTATAGCACACGCGCTGCTTGAAAAAATAAGTCCCTGTTTAAAGTTATTTGCTCGCTGTGATAACTCTCTTTACAAAGAGGCATTTTTCTTTGAATATTTCTTTTACAGGAGGTATCTTAATGGAACATTTTGGGAAACCTCGAAATTTCAAGGTTCTCCTCCTCTCTCTTCCGGTAGGCGTTTGCAATTCATCTTGCTTGCCTTACGTTGGCTTAGTAATTTTGCTTTCCGCTGTTGCACTTAGAATCTGAGGAATGTCTGATTGTTGAGAATGGGAAATGGTCGTATTCTTCTGTTAGGTTTTTTTTTTTTTTTTTTTTTTTTTTTTTTTGAGTGGAATTTTAGGGGGGTCTCGTTTTTGGACGTGTTTGAAACTAACATGAGACTTCATGCTTGTTTAAGTCTTTCATCTTTGAAACGACGAAAAGAATGGAAGCGTTGATAACATCCGTCTCTAAACAATTTCTACGGTAAATTTAGAAAAAATTAAAGTTAAAACAGAGTTTCAGCAATTCTTTGGGGTACATGTCTAAAGATTTATTGTTTAAGGCGTGCCTGCATAAAAGAAGTACATTTTCATGAGCCAGAAGAATCCAATGTGTAATGAATATTGAAGACTATTTCGCAATATTGGCTCGTAATATCGTCATCTTCAAAGAAAACTACCTACAACTATTAAAAAACTATCTAAAACTGAAATGATAACGGAACACATTTTCAATTTTAAACAAGTATTGTTTTGTCCTTTCCCTCTGGTACTGCAGATTCTTAGTTTTTTAGGACAAGATAAAAAAATATATAAATTGAAGCCAATTATTTATAAAGTGAAACATTGAACTATATTAAATAAAACTTCAATAATTTCAATCAAAATTTAATGAAGTTGAACATAATTCACCTTCATTACATGTTTCTAAATAATTTCAACAATAAATTTTGAAGAAAAAAAAGTTAAAACAAAAGTACTCCGTGGGATACCTGACTAAAGATTTGCTGTTTAAGTTATACCTACATAAAAGGGTTCACCTATTAATGACGTTACACTTCATGAAGAGGGGAAGGAGTCCACAAAGTGTGGCATAGTGTGACAAGGGGAGGGAAAGGGTTAACATATTGTGTCGTCACATCTAAAATATTAAAATAATCAGGTAGCATTATTTGCAAGTACTAAAACAAAGTTCAGAAAAAAATGTATTTTTATTCTGGTAAAATAAGTATATTTTTCCCTCTTGTTTGAATTTGAACAGCTTGAAATAAAAACACACAAGATCTTAAAGTTTGATAATATTTATATGAGTGGGTAATAGATCTTAACTTTTTTTCATAGAATTAGCTCAAAGTAGTTATAAAACATAGTTCCTAAAAATATATATGCATTTTATTTTTATAAAATTAGGTATATTTTCCATTTTTCTTTGAATTTAAATAGCTTAAAGTAAAAGCACACAAGATCTTAAGTATTTATAATATTTATATGAGTAAGCAGTAGATCGTATATAATCACCAAACAATTATGCTTTCATCTGCAAATATTATTATTCGCAGTTAATAACTAAAGCTATAAATACAAATTTAAACTTTAAAATAACTAATCTAGATAAAATCATTAATAATCGACATATATTTCAATTTTATAAATTACTAAAAATTAAAAACTATAACTTTAATTATCCATACATAGTTGTTATACCTAAATTCCACAAAACTCCTTTAAAATTTAGAACTGTAACAATCGGTTGTAATACTTATAACAATAATGCAAGCAAATTTTTATTAAGTATTCTCACTAAATTGTTTGAACTTACAAAACAAAAAGATAATTTGTATAGCATAAAAAATAGTTTTCAACTTGTCAATAATATTAAAAATTTAAATAACATAAAATACATGAAGACGTTTGATTTTAATGACTTATTTAATAACATTGATATTAACGATATGTTCAAGATAGTAAATTTATTATATAAGGAATACAAGGATTCTATTAAATTAAAAAATAAAATTTCGTTAAATTACTTTAAAACATTAACTAAATTTATTCTCCATTATAATTATATTGTTTTTAATGATACTATATATATACAAAGCTGTGGACTCCCTCAAGGTGGCATTGTTTCTTCAATTCTTGCAGAATTGTATTTATATTATTATGAACGTAACTCTAATATTGCTAATTGTAAAATATACCGTTATATAGATGACATTATTGTCTTCTATTTTAATAGTAATTCAAATTATTTATTACCTATAAAATATCATAAAAATTTAACTTATAGTTTCAATGTTATGGCAAATAATGAAATTAATTTTCTTGATCTTAAGATAATTCTTAAAGATAATAAACTTTTGTTTGACATTTATGACAAGCGAAATGATTTTACTTTTAAGGTTAACTTATTTACTAACTATTTGTCATGTATACATAAATCAGTATTTGTAAATATTTTACTAAATTTTGCACATAGAATTAATAATCTTTGTTCAAATAACTTTAAAAATCAAAATTTAAAACATATCCTTCAAATTGCACAAGTTTATGGATATCCTTACTATTTAGTTAAATCAATTTTACACATATAAATATAGATTTAATTTGGGTTAAATGTCTGTATTTTTTTTTTTTTTTTTTTTTGTTAAAATCTCCTTGATAAAAATGATAATCAACTTTTGATTGTTGATATATTTGGCTAAACTATGAATCCTATTGTGTGCGTTGCTGCATAGGATTATCCTAGTTTAATGTCATTCATATTTTAAAATTTAACGTTAATTTTCAACTTTTGACTGTTGATATATTTCGCTAAATTATAACTCATATTAAGAGCATGTGCTGCATAGGATCATCTTAGTTAAAAGTCATTCATAAATTAAAATTTACATGCGGGCAAATTCTATAATTGTTGTTATGATTATATGGAGTTAATATTATTGGGGTTGTAACAAAAGTTAAAATTATCAAGGATGTTACAATGGGTTAATCAATACAATATAATATTAATATGTTAAACATATTTAATTTTAGTAAATATTAAATATTTATTAAATATAGTACACTAATAAACATATCTCTTAGTTTTATATTATTTATTTTATTTTATTATTAGATCATTTAATTTAATTAATATTTATGTTTTTTATATATTTTTTTTTTCATGGTAGATATTATTTAAATAGCTGGATTTAAATTATAATAAGTGCATTACCATATTGAATAATCTATGTTATTTCTAAGTATAATACTAATTTATAAAATGAAAGCATCATATGGATTCTACATTAATGTTTGGGTTAAATTAAGATATATTTTAAATGGGTTAGTTAAAATATAAATTATATTATACTAGTAACTCTTATTCTCTATATATATCATTAATATTAACTAGTAAAATTAATATATTTACACTACATTACAGCTGCATATAAGTAATTATACATACAATATTAAAGTTTTAGTAGAATATCTCTACACCAGATGTCAGCAGCAATGTATTTGATAGTATGCTAAAATAGTCTAATATTTTTACAATAGATAGCAGTAGTATAGCTTATTTAAAATATTAAAACTTGGAAATTTAGTATGGAGGTAATAATATCTATGAAATACTTTCAAATTATCAAGTAATATTATATATTTTAATTTATTAAATTAAAATTAAAATAAAATAATTAATGGTTTTTATTTATATGTATATCATAATTTTTTTTCTACATTTTTTTAAATGTTGTAATCTATTTAGTTAAATAAAAATAACTGTAACTGTAGGTTACAATGTATGATCTGAAGGATTCTCTATTTAACTGTGAATTTAACCTCTTCTTTTGGATACAACTTTGTACATGTGCTCACAATATACTAAATATCTTGGGATATTATCAATATAAGTAATATATATATTTTTTAATTTTTTTAATTCTTTTTCACACTCCTTTTCAAATTGTATGTATAATTTATAATATTCCATTGTAAAGGTCTTGTTATTCAATATTGTTTCAGCGATTGTTCGGGCAAGATATGGCACTATATTTAGCAAAAGCTGGTGTCATATACAGAAAACAATCGTTCTTTGCTTATAAATGTGATTTTCTTGCCCTTGAAAAAGTAAATTACTTTATAAGCTTTTATTTGTGTATATACTCGTGTGGTTTATATTTCATTCCTTATTTTCTATTTATTTAATTTTTTTTTTTTTTCTTCTTCTTAATTTGAATTAATAATGTTACTTTTATTAGGACTACAATTTTAATTTGTAAATTGACAGGGCTCTTTGGTATCGGGATTTCAGTGTATGTGGTCAGTTTCTTATGTTTCAATGGTTAAATTTTACTTAAAGTTTTATATATTGAACTTCCATAATGACATGCTGCATTTGCGCAATCATTTGTGGATAGTTATATTTTTATTTTAATTTTTATTTTAATTTTTATATTCATTTGAATATCGTTCTATTGCAGCCATCAATTAGATTTCATCTAATTACAGCCCAAATTTTGGCATATCTTATATTTTCATAATTATTAAATACATTATTTTAATGCTGCCTATGCGCATATTTTGATGTATTTCTTGTATTTCATTACCATCATTTTAAGTTGCTGCATTCTTAACTTTTTGTATTTTTGCTATTGAAATAACATGTTGATTTGGCCGTTTGCATTGATTATGTTTGGGTCAGAAGAGTTTGGTCATTTTGCATATTGAACTATCTGGTTTGTATATTCTGTAAGGGCTTCTATTGTTAAAATTTTAAATATGTACTAAGGTATTTTATACTAGTTATGGTGGGACATTTTTTCTTCTATGTAAATATTGTACATAAATTATAATTTTGTAATCCAGGTTTTGTATTTTTATTATTATTATTATAATTTTTATTTTATTTTTTAAATTTACGATTATTGGTAATTAACATAGAATTTTATTTTTTGAATTTTTAATTATTGGTATTAATTATCCTAGAAGAAAAATGATAAATTTGTAATGAATATTCGTACTATTTAACCTAGAAATCAACTAATAAATTTGTAGCATTATGTATTACATAATCATATTTTTATACAATTTTATATTATGTATATTTAAACATTGTCAAATTTTATTTATGATATAAAAATCTCAATATGGTAAGTAATAATAAAAAAGATTTAGCGACTGGCAATTTAGGCGATAATAATTATATTAGGTCTAATGCTCGGTACTTGGAAATTGACAGGGATTTCTTTGGATCGTCAAACAGTTACCTGTCTTATTGTCCCAAAGTGAAACTCAAATTCAAAAAATGTTCGTCACCACGTTGCTTAACATGCCCACATGCAGATCCATTACAAATTGTAAATAGTTCTAACGCTAAAATTAATGTATTTTTCTGTAAAGCTTACAACATTATTTATTCGATAAACTGCAATATTTGTAAGATGGAATATATTGGTCAATCATGTAATCCATTGCACTACAGAATCAATCAACATAGACAGGATATTATTAAAAATAATTCTATAAATGTTGAGCACATGCACTTTAGACAACATGACTTTAAAGATATTACAATAAAAATCTTAAGTATGCACAAAAATTTCACTGATAGACTACTTTATGAATCAATTTTTATCAAATCTCGTAACTCATTATATCCTTATGGTCTTAATTCTAAATTATTTAATCGTACAAACCTTGTTTATACTAATACTACTAAACATGAACATTACAGTAGCACTTATGCTATATTAAATCATACAGCAAATACAAAAACTACACGTACAAAAAGGGGTAAAAATTGTAATAGTTCACAGTATATCTCTAGTAATGATATTGAACGGCAGTTATCTAATTTGGAATATGAATTCAATAATTCTTACAATTGGCTTGATATTAGGAAAAATATTTTTTCGATCAAAAAGAAAAATCTTAACAAGTATTATAAAGTTTTTTTATCATTAAATCTATCGCCACATTTTAGTGATGTTTATTTTGATCTTTTATTATTTAGAATTAATCAACTTAATGTAAAAATTTCAAAAAACACTTACAAAAAAACTAACAACACTCTACTTATAATTACTTTTTCCAATATTGTACTTAATAAAATAAATATACACAATGTAATTAATAACATTGAGAACAAATTCCCCATAAAAAATTTTACAATACATAAATCGTACAAATACAACGTTACATTAGGACGTAGGATTTTCAATTACAATAAATTTGCAAAATTTCTAACATCAAATGATAAACCTCCTTGCTTATGTAATAATCCTAATTATAGCAATTATGTAGATAAGGTACATGGTCACATTATTACAGGGGATATTAATATTGTAGAGAATGATTACTTGCGTAATCTTATGACTAATGGGACTAAATTTCGATTACCTTCATGTTATACAATTTTTTCTATTTTAAAACAATTTAATCTGGATCTTGACCTTTTTATTTATAAAATATCAGTAGATTATAATAAACCTCTTGAATTTTTTAATGAATGGAAATTAAATGTTTTAAGTAATTTAAATGCTGAACTTCATAGGAATTTGGACATATATAATTTTAATTTTAAACAACTAAATAGTGAAATAACGAATTTACAAAACAAATTTATTATTACATATGTTGATAAATCACCAAACAATTATGCTTTCATCTGCAAATATTATTATTCGCAGTTAATAACTAAAGCTATAAATACAAATTTAAACTTTAAAATAACTAATCTAGATAAAATCATTAATAATCGACATATATTTCAATTTTATAAATTACTAAAAATTAAAAACTATAACTTTAATTATCCATACATAGTTGTTATACCTAAATTCCACAAAACTCCTTTAAAATTTAGAACTGTAACAATCGGTTGTAATACTTATAACAATAATGCAAGCAAATTTTTATTAAGTATTCTCACTAAATTGTTTGAACTTACAAAACAAAAAGATAATTTGTATAGCATAAAAAATAGTTTTCAACTTGTCAATAATATTAAAAATTTAAATAACATAAAATACATGAAGACGTTTGATTTTAATGACTTATTTAATAACATTGATATTAACGATATGTTCAAGATAGTAAATTTATTATATAAGGAATACAAGGATTCTATTAAATTAAAAAATAAAATTTCGTTAAATTACTTTAAAACATTAACTAAATTTATTCTCCATTATAATTATATTGTTTTTAATGATACTATATATATACAAAGCTGTGGACTCCCTCAAGGTGGCATTGTTTCTTCAATTCTTGCAGAATTGTATTTATATTATTATGAACGTAACTCTAATATTGCTAATTGTAAAATATACCGTTATATAGATGACATTATTGTCTTCTATTTTAATAGTAATTCAAATTATTTATTACCTATAAAATATCATAAAAATTTAACTTATAGTTTCAATGTTATGGCAAATAATGAAATTAATTTTCTTGATCTTAAGATAATTCTTAAAGATAATAAACTTTTGTTTGACATTTATGACAAGCGAAATGATTTTACTTTTAAGGTTAACTTATTTACTAACTATTTGTCATGTATACATAAATCAGTATTTGTAAATATTTTACTAAATTTTGCACATAGAATTAATAATCTTTGTTCAAATAACTTTAAAAATCAAAATTTAAAACATATCCTTCAAATTGCACAAGTTTATGGATATCCTTACTATTTAGTTAAATCAATTTTACACATATAAATATAGATTTAATTTGGGTTAAATGTCTGTATTTTTTTTTTTTTTTTTTTTTTTGTTAAAATCTCCTTGATAAAAATGATAATCAACTTTTGATTGTTGATATATTTGGCTAAACTATGAATCCTATTGTGTGCGTTGCTGCATAGGATTATCCTAGTTTAATGTCATTCATATTTTAAAATTTAACGTTAATTTTCAACTTTTGACTGTTGATATATTTCGCTAAATTATAACTCATATTAAGAGCATGTGCTGCATAGGATCATCTTAGTTAAAAGTCATTCATAAATTAAAATTTACATGCGGGCAAATTCTATAATTGTTGTTATGATTATATGGAGTTAATATTATTGGGGTTGTAACAAAAGTTAAAATTATCAAGGATGTTACAATGGGTTAATCAATACAATATAATATTAATATGTTAAACATATTTAATTTTAGTAAATATTAAATATTTATTAAATATAGTACACTAATAAACATATCTCTTAGTTTTATATTATTTATTTTATTTTATTATTAGATCATTTAATTTAATTAATATTTATGTTTTTTATATATTTTTTTTTTCATGGTAGATATTATTTAAATAGCTGGATTTAAATTATAATAAGTGCATTACCATATTGAATAATCTATGTTATTTCTAAGTATAATACTAATTTATAAAATGAAAGCATCATATGGATTCTACATTAATGTTTGGGTTAAATTAAGATATATTTTAAATGGGTTAGTTAAAATATAAATTATATTATACTAGTAACTCTTATTCTCTATATATATCATTAATATTAACTAGTAAAATTAATATATTTACACTACATTACAGCTGCATATAAGTAATTATACATACAATATTAAAGTTTTAGTAGAATATCTCTACACCAGATGTCAGCAGCAATGTATTTGATAGTATGCTAAAATAGTCTAATATTTTTACAATAGATAGCAGTAGTATAGCTTATTTAAAATATTAAAACTTGGAAATTTAGTATGGAGGTAATAATATCTATGAAATACTTTCAAATTATCAAGTAATATTATATATTTTAATTTATTAAATTAAAATTAAAATAAAATAATTAATGGTTTTTATTTATATGTATATCATAATTTTTTTTCTACATTTTTTTAAATGTTGTAATCTATTTAGTTAAATAAAAATAACTGTAACTGTAGGTTACAATGTATGATCTGAAGGATTCTCTATTTAACTGTGAATTTAACCTCTTCTTTTGGATACAACTTTGTACATGTGCTCACAATATACTAAATATCTTGGGATATTATCAATATAAGTAATATATATATTTTTTAATTTTTTTAATTCTTTTTCACACTCCTTTTCAAATTGTATGTATAATTTATAATATTCCATTGTAAAGGTCTTGTTATTCAATATTGTTTCAGCGATTGTTCGGGCAAGATATGGCACTATATTTAGCAAAAGCTGGTGTCATATACAGAAAACAATCGTTCTTTGCTTATAAATGTGATTTTCTTGCCCTTGAAAAAGTAAATTACTTTATAAGCTTTTATTTGTGTATATACTCGTGTGGTTTATATTTCATTCCTTATTTTCTATTTATTTAATTTTTTTTTTTTTCTTCTTCTTAATTTGAATTAATAATGTTACTTTTATTAGGACTACAATTTTAATTTGTAAATTGACAGGGCTCTTTGGTATCGGGATTTCAGTGTATGTGGTCAGTTTCTTATGTTTCAATGGTTAAATTTTACTTAAAGTTTTATATATATATATATATATATATAATAAAACTTTTGTAAATAATAACCATTAAACTACATAAATAATCGACAATAGATAAACCGATAATTACAATACAATTTTGCATAGAATTAGTGCAAAATAGTTTTAAAAAATGTGACGTCACAACAGGAGGAAGCGTATCACTTGAGTGTGACGGGCTGTGACGTACTGGGAAGGGTAAAAAAAAAAAACACAAAAATTTGTGGTGGAATTAATAGATAATCCGAAAGAGTATCCGAATGGAGCAGAAGAATATAATGTATACTTCGGATAGAAAACTATATCGAAATATTGGTCTGTAATCACATTTCCTCCAAAAAAAAAAAAAAAAAAAAAAAAAAAAAAAAAAAAAAACTATACAAAACTCTAAAACTGAAATCGACAACATAAAACAAGACAAATTCATCAGTTTTGAACACGTTTTTTGTTATTTTTCTTTGGTACTGCGGAATCAGAACTTATTGAAGACAAGACGAAAAAAAATATATTGAAGGGAATATTGAAACATTTTAATTGAAATTATTGAATTTGTACTCAACTCATTTTGCTTGCCTCACATGATTTAGCAGGTCTTGAAATAGTATCCACAAGCGGTCTCTACATTAAAGCCGTTTGGAAAATTTGTACCGTGTTAATTCTATCTACAAGTAAATCCAACATTTTTTTTAAAATTTAATTTTATATGTTTAGATGGCTAAAATCTAGAACATGTTCCAACTGTTTTCTCATAACGATACACCAACTTGAAAATTAGAGTTTTCGAAAAATAAAATTGAACTTGAAGGATTTTAATTAAAGTTGGATGAATTTGTACCTACCACACATCGGTTTACTAACATATAAAATACATAAAAATGTAGAAAAACATATATGTACACGTGAAGGATTTTGCAAATAAAATGAAATTATGAAATTTGTTAATTAAATTCAAATAAATTTATATACATGATTTGCGAATCCCTATAGAACAAATAAATCGTCATCATTACTTGTTGAAATATTCTCATTAAGCATTACACGCTGATAATTAGAATGTGTATAAGATAATGTATCATCTTATATGATACATTATCAGAAAACAAGATTTTAACTTTTGCTTATCAGATATATTATTTTCATATCATTCTAAACGAAAAAATTATAGATGCAATTCTTTTTCACTTTAGATTTTTTGATAGTAAGATTAAAATTAATGCAAATTTTATTTAAATTCAATCATTTTTCCATGTATGATTTGTGAATCCCGGTAGAACAAATAAGCCGTCCTGATTACTAGTTGAGATATTCTTATTAAATATAACTAACACACAATGATCATCATAATGGATATAAGATAATGTATCAACTTATATGATACATTATCAAAAACAAGATTTTTAACTTATTATGAAGTACATTTCATGTATAGCTACAATGTACGAATGCTAGAGCCTGAGTCGTTTATCAAGCAGCGCATTATTAATTTCCTATCATTTGTATACTCAATTCTTTTTTACTTTAGATTTTTTGGTTATCAAATAAAAATTAATCCAAATTTTATTTAAATTCAATTATTCTTCCATGTATGATTTGTGAATCCCGTTAGAACAAATAAGCCGTCATCATTACTAGTTGAGATATTCTCATTAAATATAACTAACACACAATGATCATTATGAAGCATATAAGATAATGTATCATCTTATATGATGCATTATCAGAAAACAAGATTTTCAACTTATCATGAAGTACATTTCATGCTTCGCTGCAATTTACGAATGCTGGAGCCTGATTCGTTCATCACACAACTCATTCTTATTCATCATAACGATTCATTCCAGTAATTACTCCTCGAGTAATGCGCGGTGAGGGAGTGAAAGCCTGTATCCGTTCTCTTTTTAAAGAAGAAATCCTATACGGTTACAAGTCATGCGAGAAGAGACTCGGGGTTTAAAATACATCTGTGGGTTTATAAGGATTCTTGGTTTGGTAAGCGAGGTTAGAGGTGAAAAATGAGAGCGTATGTTTCTTTTCTTTGTTTAGTTAGGGTATTTCGCTTCACTGTACATGGGTATTTGGAATGTTTACAATATGGTTTTCATGAAGGGTGTTGAAATATGGAATTGAATGATACAGTGGCGTATCCTAAAAGAGGGAAGGGGATGATCATCAATAGTGTTACATTGAGGTAATTAGGAACAGGAACCTTAATATAAGTATTATTCTTTGCTTTTTAACTGTAATGTTATCAGAGATATTTAGCTCTCTGTTGTGCTGTACCTTTTTTTCCAGTCCATGAATCCATTTTTCGGGAGCACTTTTTTTTCAAGTGTGGTATGCATATAGTATACATAGGCTCCCGATACAAAAGTTCAGAATAATGTGCCATTTTATAAAATATTTTATCGGGCATTTAAAATTCACATTTTCTTCCATTGAGCTCCATATATAACCTCGGTGTTTTCTTCTGTTTATTAAAAACAAGAACTTAAATCATTGGCGTAGTTATTATTAATTAATTTTTAAACAACAGAAAGTTTGTACATCACAACAATGTTTCTGAATATGAAGATTATCTTATGTGTTTATGGTAAAAATATAAAAGTGTTTAAAATAAATTTGTGGTTTATAAGGATTTGGTAAGAGAGGTTACAGGTAAAAAATGAGAGTGTATGTTTTTCTTCTCCTTGTTTAGTTAGGGTATTTCGCTTCACTGTACATGGGTATTTGGAATGCTTACGATATGGTTGTCATGAAGGGTGTTGAAATATGGAATTGAATGATACAGTGGCGTATCCTAAAAGAGGGAAGGGGATGATCATTAATAGCGTTACATTGAACTAACTAGGAACAGGAATCTTAATATCAGTATTATTCTTTGTTTTTTAACTTATCAGAGATATTTAGCTCTCTGTTGTGATGTACCTTTTTCTAGTACATGAATCCATTTTTCGGGTGCACTTATTTTTCAAGTGATGCATATAGTACATAGGCTACCGATACAAAAGTTCAGAATAGAGTACCATTTTATAAAATATTGTATCGGGCATTTAGAATTCAATTTTTTTTTCTGTTTATTAAAAACAAAAGCTTTAACCATTCACGTAGTTATTGCTAATTCATTTTTAAACAATATAAAGTTTATAGGCCACAACAAAATTTCTCAATATAAAGATTATCTTATATGTTTATGATAGAAATATAAAATGGTTTAAAATATATTTGTGGGTTTATAAGGATTTGATGAGTTAGGTTAGAAGTGAAGACTGAGAGCATATGTTGTTTTTTTCTCTGTTTAGTTAGGGTATTTCGCTTCACTGTACATGGGTATTTAGAATGTTTACAATATGTTTTTTAGGAAGGATGTTGAAATAAGAAATTTAATGATACATTGTCGCATCTAAAGTAGGAGAAGGAGATAATTTTATCATTGTCGGCACATTGAGATAACATGTAGCTTCAATAGCAACCTATTTTTCTTTTGAAATATTATCGGGCATATTTAGTGCGGTGTTTGCTGTGTCTTTATCTGAGGGCACAAAGCCCTTATTCAAATGCGCTGTGCTCTTTTTCACAAATGTGTGGCGCCATTTTTTACCAATTCGCTTTCTCTCTATTTTCTCCCATTCAGAACTTTCATTGTAGCCTACACACTTTCTCAATTACACAAAAACAAACTAATAACATCTTATTGAGTAAAATTTCTGTTTACAAATAAACAGATGAAATATGAATCCTAAATCGTCTGTAAAATTTATATTATTTGTCCTAAATTTTGTAAGTTTATTCTATATTTGTGTAAAGTTAGTTAAAACTTCTAGGATTTTAATATATATATATATATATTCAGAATAAGCATTCATTTCCATCTAAGTTTTTAAAGTACTCAATTTGAGACATTTTTTTTCAAATTATCTACCACTTTCTTCGAAATATAATATTTGCTTTATTTAAATACGGAATATCTATCATTAAATAAAGCGAAGACTATTAGTTTGAAATAGTGGGAGATATGGTGAGAGATACGGTCAAATTAAAAAAAAATGATCTTACTTGACAGCAGTGACATTTTCACTCAACCATCACAAGCGTTTAATGTGTCGCGATGTGTAGACTTGCTGTAACCCACAAAACTTGAAAGACTGACTGCACTTCAAGTTTCTGCACTTCAATATTTTTATTTGAGAAGTAAAGGTAATAATTTCTGGCATAATGTCTGTTGTTTATCATTAAAAGAAAATTTGAATCCATGTATTTTCTAGAGCTATTTATTACAATTAACGTTTGTCACCTAAACCAAAGGAATGAATTCGCATTCAACTAATTGTAGCTTCTTCTACGCTACTGTGTTAAATATTAATTTTCCATGAAATAACGATACTAATGCTTTCTCTCTCAGAGGCATCGAGTCTACAAATAAATGGATAAATAATTAAAAAGAAAAAAAGGAGAGAAAAGAAAAGGAAAAAAAGAAAAAGAAAATAAAAGAGACATATTCTATGTCATTTTTATTAACTTAATTTGTTAATGTTGTTTATCTTTTTACCTTATTAAATATAGGCTTATAAATTGAACGTTATTGACTACAAAAATATAATTTAAAAACTATCAATTTTTAAAACTCTTTGACTTTTTGTTTTATTTCTGATTCAAGTTAAATTAATTTAAATTGTCTGACGAATAACTGTTGATGGAGTAACGATACTAATGCTTTCTCTCTCAGAGGCATAGAGCCCACAAATAAATAAATAAATAAAAAGAAAATAAATTAGAGAAAATAAAAAGAAAATAAAAAAACATATTCCACTTCAGTTTCATTAGTTTATCTGTGTTACTAATATTATTTATATTTTTATCATATCAAAACCTATTAAATATACGCGTATAAACTGAACGTCATTGACTGCAAAAACATAATTTAAAAACTATCTATTTTTGAAACTCTTTGACTTTCTATTTCATTTCTGCTTTACTGTAAAGTAGTTTAAATTGTCTGACGAATAACTTTCTATGAAATAACAAAAATAGCGCTCTATCTCTAAGGCACAAAGAGCATAAACAAATAAACATATTACACAAGAACTTAGAAAATTCGTCATAAGGAAGAAATTCACTTGTATTACGCTTGAAGCCGGTTTTGATTGTTTTAAATCTTCCGGTAAACATTTTCCCGCCATTTCCTGGATGTGAGAAAGCTCCAAGTGTTCCGACTCTCATAGAAAGATCACGAGAAACACTCATCAGGACCAGCTGAGCCAAGTAGGGTCGGGGGATTGTTCTAGCTCCTGCCTTGAGAACCACCCCCGTGTAGGCTTGATTCCAATATTATATAATATATACTTCCACGAAAACACTTTAGGCCGTCCCTTTTTGTAAAAGTCTTTGAAATCACTTACGTTTGTAACCATAGTTGCCAAAAATGGCGCCCTATTTGATTACTTTTTGAGGGGGGTTGGGGAGAGCTTTTTTATTATATACGAGAGATAGAGAGAGGAGGCCAAGAACGCAACTGAATTTTTCGTTTTAGGGAAAAAGAGCCAGATAGAAATGTTCCCACCTACTATTAAAATATCCGATCGTAATCATAGGGACTGTTTGTTTATGAAATCAAATCGTATTAGTTGGATGAATTATAAATATAGATTGGTATGGGAATAAAAATCCAATCAGTCTGAGAGGATAATTAATGAGATGGGAAAAATAACTGAACTAAATTATATATTCGTGATAGTAAAATTGAAGAATTGCGATAGTTATTTTGTTTTACAAATCGTGTTAAAGCATTTACATTAAATTACTACTATTTAAATATCCCATCGTAAGCAAAGAGACTGTTTGTTTATAAAATTAAGTCGTATTAATTGGTAGAATATCAAATATAGATTGGTATGAGAAGATACTTATTCGTATGGGGGAAAAATACCTATTTAATTGAAATAAATTATATATTTGCAATAGTAAAATTGAAGAATTTTTATAGTTCATTCATTTTGCAAATCGTGGAAAAGCACTTAAATTAAATTACTACTATTAAAATATCCGATCGTAAGCAAAGGAACTGCCTGTTTATAAAATCAAGTTGTATTAGTTGGATGAATAACAAATATAGAGAATAAAAATCAAATTGGTATGAGTCGATTATTATTGATATGGAGAAATACATTTTTAATTGAACTAAATTATATATATTTCCGATAGTAAAATTGTAGAATTTCTATAATTAGATAATTTTTAACTTTTATTCATTAGATATTCATTAGATAATTATTAACTTTTGTCAAAAACGTTTAAAAAATAAAAAAGATTTTGGTTAAAATGCTGGTAGAATTTTTAAAGCTTTGTTGTAGTTATTAAGAGTATACAATAATAATAATAATAATAAAAAGATTTTTATTTTATTTTATTTTATTTTATTTTCCATTTATATATGTATATATATTATTTTTGGAAGAAAATTCGAAAACAAAAAAAATGTATTGATTGAATAGTTAAAATAATACAAATATGATTTTTTAACTTTTTTTTTCTTTTTAAAATAAATACGTTTTTACGTTATCTGAATGTTTATGAAAGTTATATTTTTATTAATTAAATGGAATATTCAAAAACACGCGAAAATTTATTTTCCATGATAACTTCTAAATGCTGTATATTCCGACGCATGAAGCTCTCCGGACTATATGCTCACCTATACTTTCAAATTTCCTTTTACTATTTATAAGTATATTCGCCGTATAACGCGCACCTCCTTTTTTGTAAAGAAACATTTATGAGGTACATTACAAAAAATAAAATAAAGGTTATTTGAACGTATAATACTATTAGTTTTTATGCGATCTGAAAGCGAAAATTATTTTTTTTTTGCATATAAATAGCACGTTCATCAATTAAAAAAATCTTAGTTTTTATCATCATCTTTTTTCCCCTTAATATTTAATCTTTCATTTTTTATAATCAGCGAATAATGTGACCTCTAAATTTCGATCAATTTTGTTATATCAAGAGTGCATGTTATACGCCGGAATATATGGAATATATTTTTCTCTAAAATCATTCTGGAACAAACAAACAAACAAACAAACTAACAACAACAAAAAAAAGTACGATCTTTATAATAATGTGCTGGTGAAATTATTGTTATGTTATTCCATCCATAACTTTAATTTACAAAAATATAACATACTTTTAAAGATTATTTGGAGCATTATTTTTTATTCTGACCTGCAAATGTCTTTTCCCTTGATTGCCGTAATCGGACAAAAAAGGAAACTTTTAATGAAATGCGCTGCTAAATTTGTTGCTTGTGTTATTCTATCCATATTTTCAATTTACAAAAATAGAACACATTTTTAAAGATTATTTGGAGTATTATTTTCCATTCGTACCTGTAAATGCACTTTTTCCTTTATTGTTGTAATCGGGCAAAAAAGACAACTTTTAATGAAATGTTGTATTAGTGTATTTGTCGTTATGTTACAACAGCCGTATTTTTGTAAAGAAAATATAGTTGAATGTAAACAATACTTGGAGCATTATTTTCCATTCTGACTTGTAAATATACTTTTTCCAACATTGTAATAATCGGTCAGAAAAGAAAACTTCTAATAAAATGTTGCATTAGTGTATTTTTCGTTATGTTACAACATCGGTATTTTCGTAAAGAAAATACAATTGAATGCTAAACAATACTTGGAGCATTTATTTCCCATTCTGACCTGTAAATGTACTTTTTTCTTCATTGTTGTAGCAAAAAGAAAAAAAAAACTTCTAATCAAATAATATGTTACTGTATTTTTGGTTATGTTACAGCAGCCTTATTTTTTGTAAAGAGAATACAGGGGGATGTTAAACAATACTTCGAACATTATTTTCCTGCAAATGTGCCTTTTCCCTACGTTAACACAAGCAAAGAAAAAAAAGTTCTAATATAATGCTGCATTGCTGAATATATTGGTTATTTTCAGCCGTACTTCTTAACAAAAAAATATTATTTGAACAGCGAGTGTTTCAGAAATTGGCAAATGAACGAAAGTGTTAAATAAATAAATAATATTGAAATATAATATCTTTACAAAATTTTGTATATGATTTTGAGATAACGACAAATTTGATATTTTATAATTGTTTTAAAGCTGGATATTGAAATCGAATTGAAATTACCTTTGATCAATTCAATATTTTTTAAGGCAATGATTCCATAAATACGTTTGTTCACTGTTCAGCTATGGTGTTTTAATATTACAATCTCTGGCAGATTTATTACAAATAGAAATACAAAATTTCCAGAATTTTTATAGTGATTAAAAAAAAAAACTACTTACTTTTGTTTCTTTATGTGAATATATTACAAAAGAAAAATGATTTTTATCATTGAGTCGATCCCTTTCAGTATCACAATTTCTTTACAGTGCATTTACCTGGTCGATTTAGCATTATGGTTCTTAAACATTCAATTTTTAAAATAATAATTTTAGTTATGTTTCTCATTTTATATTGTCATTAAAGTTACTTTTGAAAATATAATAAATAAACAAATAGAAAATAAATAGAAATAGAGATAAAATAAAATAAAAAAATTTAACTTTACAATATTAAAGAAATAATATATTTTTTTGTCTAATAATGAAGTTAAATATCTGTGATGATTGCTATCTAATGTTAAAAAGAAAAATTGCACATAAGGTAAATTAAATAATATAGATATTTTTTTGAAATTATACTACATTGTACTGAGCTTTTATCCTCATATTTTCACAAAATTGTAGTGTTGGTTTAATTTTGCATGTGTACTTCCATTTTCAGTGGCAAAGTACGATATTCTTTACAAATTTCTATTTCCATGTTTATGTTTTCCTATCTATTACATATTTACAGTTTATGTATGATAAAGTATGTTAATATTTTTGTTGAACATGAAAATTGACCATTAAAAAATATTAAAGAAAATTTATTTCTAAAATATAGCGTATTTTTTAATTTATAATTTTAAACTATGAAAAAAAGTTCTTTTAGTAACACCCCATTTGTTGATTTTATCATAGAATTTTTTTATCACTAATTTAAATGTATTTTTGTATATGTGCATGTTAAATTATCTTCTAGTTTGCAGGCTCTGCCTAAAAATTAAATAAAGCATCCTCGGAGGGTTAGATATTATCAAGAGAATCAGTTATAGATAATTTCTTCAAATTTCGGTACATAATATGCTGAAAAAACTTATTTATTTATTTAATTTTTATGAAAGCTTTGTTTTTAAAATGCAAATTTTCTTTTCTATGTACTCATTACCATAGTAATAATGAGTATGAATACATATATTTAAAATAATTTAAATTATAATATATAATTTTTATTTAAAAAGTAAACATTAAATTCACGTAAGTATGCTGACCAATATGTTTACAATTTTTATACTTCATTTACTTTGTTCTACAAAGTATTAGATTTTATGTTTTATATATTAATTAGTTACAGTTATTTTTAAATATTAAATGATAATTTTCGGATCCCTAAGCTACATTTTTATTAAAACATTACAGACTTCATGGACGCCGTCACAGAAAAATACAGGAAAAAGCGATTCTTTTTTTTTTTTTTTTTTTTTTCAGAATTGGTGTGATAAGCGGTTGCTTCATTATTATTGTAATAAATACTTTCCCCACAGTTAATTGTTATTTTTTTCTCTTAATATTTAATTATTTCACGTATAAGTCACGTGGGAAAAATAATTTTACTAGTTTATTCAAAATGATGAAAGCTAAAGAAATTTCAGATAAAAATTTAAAGCTCAATGGCTGAGGGGCTTGTGACAAGCGCCCTTTGCACTCCCTTGTTGGGATCAATAAAAGACTGCTTTTATTGTCATATGGAAATGAAATATGTTTTACATTTCTTGATATTTTGCTTTATATAACATTATGTTTATAACATATTCCATCCCGATTCATTTTCAACTTAATATTTCCATTTGCAGATAGTCCCTGAATCGGGCAGAGAGGTATCAAGAACGCTCCAATCTCTGCGAAGTAACTGACCGTCCAAAGTAGAAGGATTGCATGTGGACTCTAAACACAACGCAGGGGGGGTTGGAAATGAAATCAGCGGTACGAGATGGTACGCCAGCTTGCGTGTCACTTGGGACATACCGCCGCGTGCTACGACGAACCATATGTCTCCCTTGAACCAATCCTGCACAACTCTGAATTCTTGCATGAGCACGCGATGTCACGAGATGGCTCTCAAAGAGCAGTGTGGGGGGCATAACAGAATGCTAAAAAGGGGAGGGGGAGTTTAGAGGGGGCTCATTGTCTCAACCTTCATCACGCACCTCCCTCTGTAATACAGAACACTATAAGATGAAAGGACAGATTGCCAGTCTTAAAGCATTTTTGGCACGTAATACCTTGCGAATGCACTTTAGTGTCAAAATGTTGTGGGAGGTTAATGTATGTTTTTCATGAAGAAAAGTGTTGAAGTGTTTTAAGAAATTTTTGCATTTGAGTTAAAAGAGTGTTTTCAGATAGCACTTCTTCAGCCTTCTTAATCATTGTCCCTCGCATAAGAAAGAGAAACTTTCATTCATCTTTTATGTATCGTGACAGCATCTGAATGTTGATATAAAAAAAAAATTCAATTCACGTTGCATATGGAAGGTTTCCATAATCCTGTGTTTTGGAACAAATAGGAAAAGTAAATCAGAGAAATGCGATTGAATATTTGATAGAGAATATGTGAAAGAAATTGAAAATAAAGGTGATAGGTAAAGAATAAATGTAACGCAAAAAAATCAAGTAATTCGGAGTTGATCTCAAATATTGAATAAATAGACATAAATAACATATGTTTCTTTATGTCCAGCTTAAATTATTATAGAGATTTATAAGTCTTTAAGTTTTTTTCTTTTTTCTCCCCCCCCCCCCCCCCCCCCAGAAAGTATGATTGGACTAATAAATTCCAAACTTTATTTTTTACCTTGAATTAAATTTTTGCGTCAAAATATATTCCTAATCTTTATCTTAGTATATGAACTTCATTCACATTTAAAAGGAGCATAGCTATTTTTAATATACGTACGTTTCATATTATTGTAAGAATTGTTTATTAGCGATTGTTTATTAGTGATTGTTTATTAATGATAACTCGATTGTTTATTAATAAAGCTTGCAGTTTTTTTTCAATGCTTACATTAGAATATCTTAGAAATAAATAGAGAGCCTAAAAGCCTTCTAGAGCAGCCTTATCGTCATGAGTAAAGTCGTCGGGTTTATTATGTCGGCTTTTATCATGAGTGCATTTGAATCTTTCAATGATGAATCATCACTCCACACATATGTTTATTAATTTGAACAATGCATAAACACAACTAATCTTACATATATAGATGTTAAATAGATATAAAATTATATTTAGGAAAACTTTCAAGTGCAATGAGGCAATAAAAATTCTTTATAACTACAAAGGTTACAAAGAATGAGACAATGTTCCAAGATACTACCTTTTTAAGTTCAAATCAATTTCAATATTTGTTTTACAGTAGATTTCATTTTAAGAAAAACGTGCAGATTGAGAACCGTAACATCATTTTCATCAAAACCAATATTTACTATTCACAAGTGTGTGAAATATATTAAGGGTCATAGAAACAAAACCCCAAAGATAATCAACTTTCTGTGAAATTTGAGATTACGGTGCCATCTATTAGCTTTGAAGGCATAGAGTTATAAATGTTTCTTTAAAAATTTCAGACATTTCCGAAAGTTTTTTATTTATACCTTCTAGAGTTTTCAACCATATTTAGGAAAATTGACAAATCAGAGTAGAAACAATATACTGCAATTAGAATATAAATATGTTTAATATTTGATGAAATATGAGCATTTGTATGAAAAATTGTATAACTGCACATGCACAAACGATAATTTTTTTTCTTTTTGCCTAATTTAGTAGTCAACTGTATAAGACGACTCATAGAAAAAGACCAATCGCATATTGTAAAAATTCAAAAAGATACTGGAGATAAGAATGAGCTAAATTTCAGTTGCCTTCTATAGCTGAACGATAGGTAAAAGTAGCTTTCTAAAAGTAGCTGCAATTAAAGCAGGTAGATTTCAGTGGTATTAGTTTCTCAATTAGGGAATATTATAGAGAGAAAGCAAAGATTTTCAAAGAAGAAATTTCAAGATAGATTCTGCAATCTTGAAATTTAGCTTTCTAATTTTATTTTATTTTTAAAAAGCAGAAAATATAATGCGGAAATTTATTTTCATGAACTATGTGAGATGTTCAGCATAGAATTTTTTTTTTCGTTTAAAATGAGTATTTTAAATAATTACATAAAAATAGGAAGCTGCGAGAGTAGATAATAATTGGGGGTTCTGCGCCAGCTGCACGCGCTGCACCAACCTCTGTATACTGTAGAGGTCACGGTACGGCACAGCAGGAGTACGTCACAGAGATAAGCGGAGTGGGGAGATAAGGGAATGTGGGAGATAAGGGAATGGGGAGATAAGGGAATGGTTGTGCGATAAGGAGGACTATAGATAAGAATTCCTACTATAAGACAAGGCTTGATAAGGAAGATTTAGACAATTAAGACAATGAAGATAATTAATCATGGAATGCTCCTTAAAAAAAGTTTTGAAGGAAGATTTCTTTCTTTTTTTTTTTTTTTTTTTTTTTTTTTTTTAGACAAGAGGGAGAATTTTTTAATGATTAACAGACTTTAGAAGGAGTAATTTTAAGATATGTTAGAGAAAAGATTTTTAAATGATTAATAAATATTTTACTAAATTAATTTTAGGGGCAAAATCACCCCTCCCCCCTTTTTTTCCCACCAAATACTTTTTCATAAAATTTAGGCTAAATTACAGTGTGTATGAAAAATAGAGAGTACCCATCAAGAGAGTACCCTATAAGGGAATAAATACATTGAGGAAATAGCCTCAACCACCCTTTGGCCCAAGTGGGCCCTTCGATGTAACTTAGGCTAACAATACAGGGTGTATGGAAAATAGAGAGTGTTCATCAAAAATACAGGAATACCTCATAACATGATTCACTTTACTAAATTTAAGCCCCCCCCTCCCTTTTTATTCCAGAGTGTTCTTTGATACAAGTGAGGCTAAAAATATAAGGCCCTTTCAAAAAATACAGAATGTCACACAAAAATTCTATAGAGGAATAAATACATTGATAACACCCCCTCCTCCCCCCCCCCCACCATTTTTTTCTAAAAGACCCTGCGATAGCAGTTAGGCTAAAAATACAGGATGTATGAAAAATACAGAGTGTCCAACAAAAAATACAGGGTGATTCATCATAGGTGAAAAAATATACAGGGTGACCATAACATGATTCACCTTACTAAATCTAAGCGCCCCCTCCCCCTTATTTTATTTTAGCAGAGTGCCTTTGATAATTGTTAGGTTACAAATATAGAATCTACGAAAAATAGACAGTTTGTTCAAAAGAAAAATTTGAGGGGAATTTTAAGATTGTCACCGAGAACGTTTTCAAGTATTTTAGAAAAAGATATATTTTTCAGCATTTCTAAGCAAATTTATGATACATGTCTGTGATATATATATATATATATATATATATATATTATTATTATTACTTACTAAATCATAATTTCATAGTTTCTGCTGGTGTTTCGGTAATGTTTCATTAATGGTTATATATATATATATATATATATATATATATATACATATGCATATAGGGTGGGGTGTTTTATGAAAAATACTTGGGTGAGATTTTTTTTTTTTTCTAGTAGGGGAAATAGTGATCACTCTTTAAAAAATATATTTTAGAATTGAAATTAAGAAAAAGAAATCATGTTTCTTCCACTTCTTAGTAGCAAGCTACTACATGGGAGTGTATCATATTGCGTCAGCTTAGCAGATAACCGCAGATAGTGAGTGAATGGGAGATAGTTAAGGATAAAAGAAATACTCCCGCAAGCTTTTTTTTTCTATCACATATTGAAAGATTGAACAATGTTTAAAATAATAATTATGTAATAATAATAATAATAATAATAATAAATATAAATAACAAATTTCTAAAGACTCAAAGAAAACTATATTACGAATGAGGACCACTTATTCATTTTGTCACATGTTTTAACAAATATAACTGAATAAAGATTTATACTATTTAACACTTTCCTTTAAAACCATATCAAAATAAAATTTATTAAGTCACGATTAACAAATCATATCTGTTTATTCATGAACCAATCCCATACGTTTATTTATAATTTATATGCACACGCGCGCCCCCTATGATCATATAAATTTGCACGTAATGAGACAATTTCTTCATTCTGTATGTTACGATCATTGTGTGAGTACGTAGTCAAGTGTTTTATTCGTTTAAGCTAGTTTATATTAAAGTTATTATGGAACGAGACATGCATTCTTCTACGTTAAGTGATCACGAGATGATTCAAGCCCTATCACCAGAATTGAAGGAACAAGATATGGTATCTTCACTGCAACCCAAAAAAGCTCACGTTTCGAATCATAATGTGAAACCCTCCTCATCAAGACAGGATAACCCAAAATTACCATTTGTGTGTACTACATGCAACAAAGCTTTTCCTCAAAAGTTTATGTTAAATAGACATATAAAATTTCATCTGAAGAAAAAACCTTTTATGTGTACCATCTGTGAAAAACAATTTGTTCAAAAGAGTGATTTATTAAATCATGTGAAGATTCATTCAAAGACTCCAGTCGTTTTTAATTGTGATGTGTGCTCTGAAGTATTTTCGAGAAAGTATGATTTACGCCAACATAGAAAGATTCACAAATCACCCAAGCAATATAATTGTGATGTGTGCTCTGATGTCTTTTCGAGAAAGTGCGACTTATTGAAACATAAGAAGATCCATAAACTCCGAAAGCAGTATGATTGCATCCAGTGTAGTGAAATATTTAATCGTAAATATGATTTAATTCGACATGTAGACACTGCACACAAAGTACTACCCAAAGCTATCAAATCACCATCTTTAAAAGATTTATTATATGAGAAAGTGAAGCACTTTAAAAGACAAAATGCCCTTAATGTATTTACTAAAACTGTAATTGACTCTAACGAGGAATATGATAAAGATTTCCAAACATTTTTTAACAGCGTTCGACCAGACGTTTTGAATGAATTAAATTATCAGATTGAAGTTAAAAGGTCTATGAAATGGTATGCAACTGTAAAGGTTATTGTAAGTCGTGAATCACAAGACGGTTACGACACTGCCACTCCCTATTTTCATTCAAAAACTACACTTGAGTTGACGAATCAAAACATACTTGACCATGTTGAGGATGCATTTGCGAAAATGATTAACTCTTTTGAGAATTTCACTCAACGGGGATCTGGTTGGACATTAGAACAAATTTTGAATTTAGAACTATCAACAGCTAAATATCGCATAGTTTGAAATTTTTGTACCTTTCTTTTGAAGTATGTATACTCATGACTTGCTATTGTAACTATTGAAAACGATAAATAAATATTATGTGAGTGAAAAAGCTTAGAGTGTTTATTTTTGTATTTTAATATCTTATTTACTTATTAACTAGCCTGCATAAATTATTTTCGTCATGTATTACATTACTTGCATATTAGCATTTTGAATGTATTAGATAACTAAAATGTAACTGAACTTATATATTTTTTCTAGTCATATTAACTATCTTCCATAAATTACGATAATGCTATGTAACCTAAACTGCTTTTTAAGATTTTGGTTATTTTAGCTAAGTTAAAAAGTACATGTTTCAACACATATGGATATTTATAAATCACACACACACACACACACATATATATATATATTTATTGCATAAGACAAATAAACATTCATATAAACTTTAAAGTATAGAAACACAAATTATGCTTACCTAAAATGAACAGACCTGTAATCACATGCTCGCATCAAGTCTTCCTCATATAACGGGAGTAGGACAAACATACGTGCTTCTTCTGGCATATCTTGGTCTTGAATGAATTCAGTTTAACTCCTTATCAGCTAATCTTATCTTTAATCTATCACGTGGTACGTGACGTCACTGATAAGGGGATTCGTATCGATATGGGGTCGATAGATGTAAGACTATGTTAGATGTCTTAATGAATCGATATAATTATTTAAATGATTTTTATACTACAAATGAACTATTCCATTTCTTTTTTAATCAAAGCTTCAAATAATACATGAAACGTATTGTTCACATAGAAGTTAGTATATTCCTACAATGAAGCGAGGTTGATACTTAAAACCGTTAATGTATGCGAATTCTTTCGTATAGCTCTGTATAGGTGCTACTCACCATATATGTATATATGTCGATAATATACTAAAATATGTTAAGTTTTAAAATGCTTCATTAAGTATTCAATGAAAAATAATAACTAAGAAATAAATTAAAAATATTAATTAAGAGATACCTTAATGATAAGACTTAAAAAAAAATTTGGGGAAAGAGTTAGGTTTTAATTAAATATGTTAATGGATCTAATCTAATACAAGTCTTGCTAAAATAGAAATTAAAATAAAAATACAGAGTCCCCTATAATATATATTAATTATACTGCACTAAATTTAATAATACCCTCCCCTATTTTCATACAAATACCTTCGATAAAATTTAGGCTAACAATAGCACATAGAAAAAAAAATACACAGTGCCCAACAAAAAGGGTACGAATGAATGAAAAAATGTAACATAAATATAAATTAGGGTCTACAGTGAGTGACGATACATAAATAATCAAATCATAAGGAAAAATCATGCGTCGTGATATACTTTATGAAACACTTTCCAATGCTATCAGACTATTGTTAAAAATTTGAAAAACTATTGAAATAAGTGAATTAGATTTATGAAAATTTAATAATTCACGCTGGAAATGTATTTTAAAAATTATAGCTTCCGTTTCTTTTTCCACTTATATATAATTATAAGACTTTTTTTGCAATGAAGACTTGACTGCTGTGCAGAGATTGAAAACTAGCATACTTATGAATCGACTAATATACGTCAGGTTCGCTATTTTAGAATTATCTAAACTAGTTATGTATGATTTTCACTATAACTTCATAAAGAATACTTATAGAGATCGGGAAACCTTATTATTTACTAATCAGTCTCCTTAACTTACCATATTCAAACACATAATATTTATAAGGATATGGAACAATATCGTGATTTCTTTGACTTCTCTGAGTATTCAAAATCCCATCGTTTAAACCATGCAAGTTTCGAACCCAACAAACATATGATTCTCATTTTATGGACATCACGCAGATATAATAACTGGGCTGAGTGAGCCCCCGTTATTTAGTCACATGAATGTGATTTCTATCTTTTGTGATTTACAGTTATTTACTAATACATGAATACGCTATACGTATGCTATATTAATCTTAGGAAAGTATTTTTATCAATATAAATATAATTTTCTCAGTTTAGTAGTTATACATTTTAACTAAAATCCCTGGTGGATATAACTCGACCATTCAGATTTTATATCATACACTATTAGATAACATTTACTAACTTCCATTTTATTTTAAACAATGGTTAGATCACGTGATAGTATTTAACTTAATGTTTTTAGAAATGACATATATTTACTCTACAATTAATTACATATACATATGGACAAGTTTTGCAAAAATTTTACAAGATAATAAAAAAGTTCTGAAAAACTACAAACTTATGTTAAAAGGTTACAAGAAAAGTACAAGTTAAAAAAAAAAAAATTCAATTTAATAATTTAAAAAAAAAATTAAGTTACAATAAAACAATTTTTTGAAAAGTTAAAAAAAAAACTAATTGAAAAAATGTTTAAAAAATTTAAAAGTAAAAAAAAAAAAAAAAAAAAACACATCTTAAGAAAAAAAAAAAAATTAAAAATTCACAAATCTATTTTTATTTATATATGTTTGCGCGTGTGTAGGTATGTATATACATACATGTATGTGTATGTATGTACATACATACATGTGTGCGTGTGTGTATGTACATACATGTATATTCATGTTTGTACATACATGTAATCATGTATATACATGTGTATACGTATTCATATGTACATACATGTGTAAATATTATAGGGCAAAGCGGTTTTATTTATTTCTCTCACTATATGTATATACATGTGTATACATGTGTATACATATCCATATGTATATACATGTGTATGAGCGTATGTCTAATATTGTAGAGCAAAGCGTTTCTATTATCTCTCTCACTATATGTGTATGTATGTGCATACATGCGTGTATGTATATGCATACATGCGTGTATGTATATGTACATACATGTGTATGTGTATATGTCTGATATTATAAGACAAGCGATTTTATTTATCTCTCTATCTCTCTCTCTCTCTGTATATATATATATATATACAAGTTAGACTGAATGGTTTTATATATTTATGTATGCATGTAAATTTATATGTTTGTAAACTTCCAATGTTTGATGTTTTAACTATCGAAAGAATATCCTCCACCTTACAATTGTTTATCGTAGTAACAATTTGTTTACTCCATCAGCAAACCAACCAACCAACTGCTTTACCAAGAAACTAATTGCTTACCCTAACAAACACATATTCACTATCTGCGCATGTGTGGAAATTAATAAGAAACTAGAGTAAAGACATGTTTAATCGATAAAAAATTACTAATCAAACAGGATATGTCCTAACTTGATTTAGACAATTACATATAGTAAGATAAGTCTTGGAATTAAAGCTTGGAAGAAGATTGGTAAACTCTGTACATTTCCCACGAAAACTTATATTTTATTAAATATCTGTAGAAATCACCATAGTTTGTTATTAAAATTAAATACATTCTCACAAATTCTCATTAGTTTGTGAATCTACTAACTTATAATATTAGTATGGTAACTTGGATTATTAGTATTCCCGCTTAAAAATTTCTTTTATAGATTTAATATCATAAACACTGACATGAGTCTGACTAAACTTTCGCCATTTTCATTTTAACATTTCAATTTATCTACATAGGTTTAATATTTACTGTTTAGTTAGTCTATTATTTCAAATTATTATTTTGTAGTTCTAATATTTAAAGCATCTTTATATCATTTAACGTAACATTTTAAAACGTTATAACATGTATCAAATCAATTTAAAATCATATTAAAAATATATATATATACAGATACTATTCTTACCTAATACGCCAACTTGCTGAACACACAACCGTCTCACACGAAGACTCTGAGAAAAGTGAATGCCCGCTCAAGGCCTTATCAGATAATCTAATCACTGATAAGAATGATCACGTGGTATGTGACGTCACTGATTAGCTGATATCATCCACATAGGGTTTTACCGTCTAATCATGTGACCATGTGATATCATTCAATACGTCACCAGTGATGTAACAGATCACGTGACTATGTCATAAAAGAACTAATTAGTAATTGCAATTAACACATTACCTCTTATTGATTTGTACAATATATAGATAAATTAATACATGATTTATCTACGTATTATTTTGTAATACATAGTGTATATCCTATGTATTAGAAAATAATAGATAAATGATGTATCAATTTATCTAAATATTGTAAAAATCAATAAGAGGTAATGTGTTAATTGCAATTACTAATTAGTTCTTTTATGACATAGTCACGTGATCTGTTACATCACTGGTGACGTATTGAATGATATCACATGGTCACATGATTAGACGGTAAAACCCTATGTGGATGATATCAGCTAATCAGTGACGTCACATACCACGTGATCATTCTTATCAGTGATTAGATTATCTGATAAGGCCTTGAGCGGGCATTCACTTTTCTCAGAGTCTTCGTGTGAGACGGTTGTGTGTTCAGCAAGTTGGCGTATTAGGTAAGAATAGTATCTGTATATATATATTTTTTTAATATGATTTTAAATTGATTTGATACATGTTATAACGTTTTAAAATGTTACGTTAAATGATATAAAGATGTTTTAAATATTAGAACTACAAAATAATAATTTGAAATAATAGACTAACTAAACAGTAAATATTAAACCTATGTAGATAAATTGAAATGTTAAAATGAAAATGGCGAAAGTTTAGTCAGACTCATGTCAGTGTTTATGATATTAAATCTATAAAAGAAATTTTTAAGCGGGAATACTAATAATCCAAGTTACCATACTAATATTATAAGTTAGTAGATTCACAAACTAATGAGAATTTGTGAGAATGTATTTAATTTTAATAACAAACTATGGTGATTTCTACAGATATTTCATAAAATATAAGTTTTCGTGGGAAATGTACAGAGTTTACCAATCTTCTTCCAAGCTTTAATTCCAAGACTTATCTTACTATATGTAATTGTCTAAATCAAGTTAGGACATATCCTGTTTGATTAGTAACTTTTTTATCGATTAAACATGTCTTTACTCTAGTTTCTTATTAATTTCCACACATGCGCAGATAGTGAATATGTGTTTGTTAGGGTAAGCAATTAGTTTCTTGGTAAAGCAGTTGGTTGGTTGGTTTGCTGATGGAGTAAACAAATTGTTACTACGATAAACAATTGTAAGGTGGAGGATATTCTTTCGATAGTTAAAACATCAAACATTGGAAGTTTACAAACATATAAATTTACATGCATACATAAATATATAAAACCATTCAGTCTAACTTGTATATATATATATATATATACAGAGAGAGAGAGAGATAGAGAGATAAATAAAATCGCTTGTCTTATAATATCAGACATATACACATACACATGTATGTACATATACATACACGCATGTATGCATATACATACACGCATGTATGCACATACATACACATATAGTGAGAGAGATAATAGAAACGCTTTGCTCTACAATATTAGACATACGCTCATACACATGTATATACATATGGATATGTATACACATGTATACACATGTATATACATATAGTGAGAGAAATAAATAAAACCGCTTTGCCCTACACATGTATGTATATTTACACATGTATGTACATATGAATACGTATACACATGTATATACATGATTACATGTATGTACAAACATGAATATACATGTATGTACATACACACACGCACACATGTATGTATGTACATACATACACATACATGTATGTATATACATACCTACACACGCGCAAACATATATAAATAAAAATAGTTTTGTGAATTTTTAATTTTTTTTTTTTTTTCTTAAGATGTGTTTTTTTTTTTTGTTTTTTTTACTTTTAAATTTTTTAAACATTTTTTCAATTAGTTTTTTTTTTAACTTTTCAAAAAATTATTTTATTTTAACTTAATTTTTTTTAAAATTATTAAATTGAATTTTTTTTTTTTTAACTTGTACTTTTCTTGTAACCTTTTAACATAAGTTTGTAGTTTTTCAGAACTTTTTTATTATCTTGTAAAATTTTTGCAAAACTTGTCCATATGTATATGTAATTAATTGTAGAGTAAATATATGTCATTTCTAAAAACATTAAGTTAAATACTATCACGTGATCTAACCATTGTTTAAAATAAAATGGAAGTTAGTAAATGTTATCTAATAGTGTATGATATAAAATCTGAATGGTCGAGTTATATCCACCAGGGATTTTAGTTAAAATGTATAACTACTAAACTGAGAAAATTATATTTATATTGATAAAAATACTTTCCTAAGATTAATATAGCATACGTATAGCGTATTCATGTATTAGTAAATAACTGTAAATCACAAAAGATAGAAATCACATTCATGTGACTAAATAACGGGGGCTCACTCAGCCCAGTTATTATATCTGCGTGATGTCCATAAAATGAGAATCATATGTTTGTTGGGTTCGAAACTTGCATGGTTTAAACGATGGGATTTTGAATACTCAGAGAAGTCAAAGAAATCACGATATTGTTCCATATCCTTATAAATATTATGTGTTTGAATATGGTAAGTTAAGGAGACTGATTAGTAAATAATAAGGTTTCCCGATCTCTATAAGTATTCTTTATGAAGTTATAGTGAAAATCATACATAACTAGTTTAGATAATTCTAAAATAGCGAACCTGACGTATATTAGTCGATTCATAAGTATGCTAGTTTTCAATCTCTGCACAGCAGTCAAGTCTTCATTGCAAAAAAAGTCTTATAATTATATATAAGTGGAAAAAGAAACGGAAGCTATAATTTTTAAAATACATTTCCAGCGTGAATTATTAAATTTTCATAAATCTAATTCACTTATTTCAATAGTTTTTCAAATTTTTAACAATAGTCTGATAGCATTGGAAAGTGTTTCATAAAGTATATCACGACGCATGATTTTTCCTTATGATTTGATTATTTATGTATCGTCACTCACTGTAGACCCTAATTTATATTTATGTTACATTTTTTCATTCATTCGTACCCTTTTTGTTGGGCACTGTGTATTTTTTTTTCTATGTGCTATTGTTAGCCTAAATTTTATCGAAGGTATTTGTATGAAAATAGGGGAGGGTATTATTAAATTTAGTGCAGTATAATTAATATATATTATAGGGGACTCTGTATTTTTAGTGTAATTTCTATTTTAGCAAGACTTGTATTAGATTAGATCCATTAACATATTTAATTAAAACCTAACTCTTTCCCCAAATTTTTTTTAAGTCTTATCATTAAGGTATCTCTTAATTAATATTTTTAATTTATTTCTTAGTTATTATTTTTCATTGAATACTTAATGAAGCATTTTAAAACTTAACATATTTTAGTATATTATCGACATATATACATATATGGTGAGTAGCACCTATACAGAGCTATACGAAAGAATTCGCATACATTAACGGTTTTAAGTATCAACCTCGCTTCATTGTAGGAATATACTAACTTCTATGTGAACAATACGTTTCATGTATTATTTGAAACTTTGATTAAAAAAGAAATAGAATAGTTCATTTGTAGTATAAAAATCATTTAAATAATTATATCGATTCATTAAGACATCTAACATAGTCTTACATCTATCGACCCCATATCGATACGAATCCCCTTATCAGTGACGTCACGTACCACGTGATAGATTAAAGATAAGATTAGCTGATAAGGAGTTAAACTGAATTCATTCAAGACCAAGATATGCCAGAAGAAGCACGTATGTTTGTCCTACTCCCGTTATATGAGGAAGACTTGATGCGAGCATGTGATTACAGGTCTGTTCATTTTAGGTAAGCATAATTTGTATTTCTATACTTTATAGTTTATATGAATGTTTATTTTCTTATGCAATAAATACATATATATATATATGTGTGTGTGTGTGTGTGATTTATAAATATCCATATGTGTTGAAACATGTACTTTTTAACTTAGCTAAAATAACCAAAATCTTAAAAAGCAGTTTAGGTTACATAGCATTATCGTAATTTATGGAAGATAGTTAATATGACTAGAAAAAATATATAAGTTCAGTTACATTTTAGTTATCTAATACATTCAAAATGCTAATATGCAAGTAATGTAATACATGACGAAAATAATTTATGCAGGCTAGTTAATAAGTAAATAAGATATTAAAATACAAAAATAAACACTCTAAGCTTTTTCACTCACATAATATTTATTTATCGTTTTCAATAGTTACGATAGCAAGTCATGAGTATATATACTTCAAAAGAAAGGTACAAAAATTTCAAACTATGCGATATTTAGCTGTTGATAGTTCTAAATTCAAAATTTGTTCTAATGTCCAACCAGATCCCCGTTGAGTGAAATTCTCAAAAGAGTTAATCATTTTCGCAAATGCATCCTCAACATGGTCAGGTATGTTTTGATTCGTCAACTCAAGTGTAGTTTTTGAATGAAAATAGGGAGTGGCAGTGTCGTAACCGTCTTGTGATTCACGACTTACAATAACCTTTACAGTTGCATACCATTTCATAGACCTTTTAACTTCAATCTGATAATTTAATTCATTCAAAACGTCTGGTCGAACGCTGTTAAAAAATGTTTGGAAATCTTTATCATTTTCCTCGTTAGAGTCAATTACAGTTTTAGTAAATACATTAAGGGCATTTTGTCTTTTAAAGTGCTTCACTTTCTCATATAATAAATCTTTTAAAGATGGTGATTTGATAGCTTTGGGTAGTAGTTTGTGTGCAGTGTCTACATGTCGAATTAAATCATATTTAGGATTAAATATTTCACTACACTGGATGCAATCATACTGCTTTCGGAGTTTATGGATCTTCTTATGTTTCAATAAGTCGCACTTTCTCGAAAAGACATCAGAGCACACATCACAATTATATTGCTTGGGTGATTTGTGAATCTTTCTATGTTGGCGTAAATCATACTTTCTCGAAAATACTTCAGAGCACACATCACAATTAAAAACGACTGGAGTCTTTGAATGAATCTTCACATGATTTAATAAATCACTCTTTTGAACAAATTGTTTTTCACAGATGGTACACATAAAAGGTTTTAAAAGGAAAAGCTTTGTTGCATGTAGTACACACAAATGGTAATTTTGGGTTATCCTGTCTTGATGAGGAGGGTTTCACATTATGATTCGAAACGTGAGCTTTTTTGGGTTGCAGTGAAGATACCATATCTTGTTCCTTCAATTCTGGTGATAGGGCTTGACTCGTCTCGGGATCACTTAACGTAGAAGAATGCACGTCTCGTTCCATAATAACTTTAATATAAACTAGCTTAAACGAATAAAACACTTGACTACGTACTCACACAATGATCGTAACATACAGAATGAAGAAATTGTCTCATTACGTGCAAATTTATATGATCATAGGGGGCGCGCGTGTGCATATAAATTATAAATAAACGTATGGGATTGGTTCATGAATAAACAGATATGATTGGTTAATCGTGACTTAATAAATTTTATTTTGATATGGTTTTAAAGGAAAGTGTTAAATAGTATAAATCTTTATTCAGTTATATTTGTTAAAACATGTGACAAAATGAATAAGTGGTCCTCATTCGTAATATAGTTTTCTTTGAGTCTTTAGAAATTTGTTATTTATATTTATTATTATTATTATTATTATTATTACATAATTATTATTTTAAACATTGTTCAATCTTTCAATATGTGATAGAAAAAAAAAAGCTTGCGGGAGTATTTCTTTTATCCTTAACTATCTCCCATTCACTCACTATCTGCGGTTATCTGCTAAGCTGACGCATTATGATACACTCCCATGTAGTAGCTTGCTACTAAGAAGTGGAAGAAACATGATTTCTTTTTCTTAATTTCAATTCTAAAATATATTTTTTAAAGAGTGATCACTATTTCCCCTACTAGAAAAAAAAAAAAAATCTCACCCAAGTATTTTTCATAAAACACCCCACCCTATATGCATATGTATATATATATATATATATATATATATATATATATATATATATATATAACCATTAATGAAACATTACCGAAACACCAGCAGAAACTATGAAATTATGATTTAGTAAGTAATAATAATAATAATAATATATATATATATATATATATATCACAGACATGTATCATAAATTTGCTTAGAAATGCTGAAAAATATATCTTTTTCTAAAATACTTGAAAACGTTCTCGGTGACAATCTTAAAATTCCCCTCAAATTTTTCTTTTGAACAAACTCTATTTTTCGTAGATTCTATATTTGTAACCTAACAATTATCAAAGGCACTCTGCTAAAATAAAATAAGGGGAGGGGGCGCTTAGATTTAGTAAGGTGAATCATGTTATGGTCACCCTGTATTTTTTTTCACCTATGATGAATCACCCTGTATTTTTTGTTGGACACTCTGTATTTTTCATACATCCTGTATTTTTAGCCTAACTGCTATCGCAGGGTCTTTTAGAAAAAAATGGTGGGGGGGGGGGGGGGGAAGGAGGGGGTGTTATCAATGTATTTATTCCTCTATAGAATTTTTGTGTGACATTCTGTATTTTTTGAAAGTGCCTTATATTTTTAGCCTCACTTGTATCAAAGAACACTCTGGAAAAAAAAGGGAGGGCGGGGGGGCTTAAATTTAGTAAAGTGAATCATGTTATGAGGTATCCCTGTATTTTTGATGAACACTCTCTATTTTCCATACACCCTGTATTGTTAGCCTAAGTTACATCGAAGGGCCCACTTGGGCCAAAGGGTGGTTGAGGCTATTTCCTCAATGTATTTATTCCCTTATAGGGTACTCTCTTGATGGGTACTCTCTATTTTTCATACACACTGTAATTTAGCCTAAATTTTATGAAAAAGTATTTGGTGGGAAAAAAAGGGGGGAGGGGTGATTTTGCCCCTAAAATTAATTTAGTAAAATATTTATTAATCATTTAAAAATCTTTTCTCTAACATATCTTAAAATTACTCCTTCTAAAGTCTGTTAATCATTAAAAAATTCTCCCTCTTGTCTAAAAAAAAAAAAAAAAAAAAAAAAAGAAAAAAAAAAGAAAGAAATCTTCCTTCAAAACTTTTTTTAAGGAGCATTCCATGATTAATTATCTTCATTGTCTTAATTGTCTAAATCTTCCTTATCAAGCCTTGTCTTATAGTAGGAATTCTTATCTATAGTCCTCCTTATCGCACAACCATTCCCTTATCTCCCCATTCCCTTATCTCCCACATTCCCTTATCTCCCCACTCCGCTTATCTCTGTGACGTACTCCTGCTGTGCCGTACCGTGACCTCTACAGTATACAGAGGTTGGTGCAGCGCGTGCAGCTGGCGCAGAACCCCCAATTATTATCTACTTGCGAGTATTATAGATACATTGGTGTAGACATTAATAGAGAAGACAGGACTCACAGGAAATTAAATACAAAATCTGTAAAGGAAGAAATGGCGTAAATCTAGTAAATTCTATCTGGTGGGTGAGGAGATATCCGGGAAAAGAAAGTATGATATATACAATTCTATTGTAAACAGCATATTGTTATATGGAGCAGAGGGGTGGGGAATTATAGAGACAGAGAGAAAGAAATTAGCGGCAGTGGAAATAGATGGCCTAAGAAGATCATGCAGGATATCAAGAATAGAAAGAATAGGAAATGAAAGAATCAAAGAAATGATGAAAATAAAGGGCACCATATTAGACGATCTGCAAAAGAAACAATCTGATACGGTCATGTTAAAAGAATGAGTTATGAGAGACTACCCGAAATCGCATTTAATTATAGAACAAATCATAAAAGGAAACGAGGAAGACCACAAAAGAACTGGATGGACGGTATAAAAAAAGTCATGAGGGATAGAGGTCTGGAGGAGGAATGGACCCTTGACTCGGAAGAAATGAAGTGGGTTTTTTTTTAGATTTTTCGGATGGCAGCACCTGACGCCATAAATAGAGTTTATATATGCTTTATAATTGCACATAAGAAGTATTTTAATGTTGCATTTTTACTTTCATAAAAGTACTTAAATACAGGTGCAAAATGCTCTTTTATTGGATAACCCCCCCTCCCCCCCACAAAAAAAAAACCAACAACTTCAAAACCCAGCTTTGTGGGACAAATGGACAGCAAATCTCACGATCCAGATTAATATATTACTATTAAAACAAATATTTCTTGTATTTGATGACAAATATTAGAACTAATTAAAAATAATCCAGTCTATTTTAATTTTAAGCCTACAACTAAAAAGCTATAGTCATATTGTTGAAAAAGCGAAATTTTATCTGGATATAAATTAGACTTACTCGTACAACCAATGCTATTACTAATATTTATTAGCAGAAAACATCAATACAAAAAAATGCTAACAAAGAAAAAAAAATTTCCCTATACTACGTAATATTGTTTAGTACCTGTTTTGATGTTTTCCTTGCACTAGTTTATCCAATTGGATTCGATTACAGACAACAATGACAATTTGCTTCTTTAAGAGATTTAACTGGATTGTGATGATAAGTCAGTCTACCTTTGAAAACATAAACCGCGCAAAGATCCAGCAAACTGTGTCAAGAACGATAGCATTTCAATGGTATGCCAAGATCCAAAATTGTGATACCAACCAATTTGTACGATTGGATAAGATCCAGACGACTACAGTAAATTATTAGAAGCAGTGCTTGAAGAAATCGATTTGGATCCGACTTGGAGGACATTATATTTGTCTGGTGATTTTGATTAAAGCCGTTAATACATTGCTAAGATTTTAAAGTCAGCCGAGAAAAAATGCCGAAAGGGTAATTGAGCAAACTTACATGTTGCTTGCCGAATTGATTGCGTGAAATGGTACGGGAGTGTCCCCGAACTCGTTGTACCCTTTGGACTTGTCGCCACCAGATAATCATTTGTTTAAAACGCTGGAAGACATTTTGCATAATCGAAAATAGATAATACCCAGACAGTAAAAGCTATTATAATTTTCTTTTTTCATTGAAGGTAAAATAATTTTAGTACTGTGATGTTCGTTTGTCTATGAATAAAGGACATAATTGTATTGAAGTTGGTGGCAAATACTTTGATTAATGCACTTTAATGCTTTTCGATAATAAATATTGGTGTTTGTTCTGATTTTTAGGCTCAATTTCGAAGCGTTTGTCACGGCTTTATATTTATAATACGAATACATTTTCAACGAACACTTAAATATTTAGACTTTATTGGATTCAAAAAGAACATGTTACACCTTATTTGATGTTTTCTTGGATCATAAAGTTCACCTACCGTAAGTGAAATATTTTCTCAAAATATAATTGAAATATTCTTCAAGTTAAATACAATGCATTTGAAAAATTTAGACCATAAAACAAAAATAAATTAAATTATGCATTGGAAGTTGTAGGAAAGTGATATTGAAACTTATCACCGAACTCCATTATTTTACTGCGGAATAAAAAATTGTCGTAAGCATTATTATGAGAAATTTTTTGGAGTTATAAACATTTAATGTAGCATTTTAAAATTTTATAATGCAAATATTCAAATAGTGGACCTTTTAAAAAGATTATTATAATTGTTATTACTACTAATCGAAATTTCTAATCTATAAAAATATGAGAAATGAATCGCATAAGACCCAAAACCGGAAAAAAATGATACATTTGTAAGTAATGTGACTACAAAACTTCATTAGTTAAAATTATTAATTTCTAAAATGATTGATGCAGAAAACAATATTTAAAAATGTAGTTCCAGTTTTTGCGAAATTTTTTATCAAAATTTAATTTTACTACATCCTATAAATGGATAATTATCAAAGGAGAGTTTTTTATTCTTCAGAATATTAGTAAATTAAGAATTAAGAAACCTCTTCGAATATTTTCATTTTTGCTTAGTATATATGCAATATAAATTTTAAACATAATAAATTTAATAATAAATGAATAATCTTGTTTATATTTGCCGCATATAATTTATCACTATGAGAGTAGCATTCAAGTAATTTTGTGACACTTCTCATTTACCTATTCCTATTTCGTTTTCAAAAGCGTGGCCAACAAAATGTTATTGAAGGTGACCTATAATCGTCATAAGTTCTAAACAAGAAAGTTTCTGACGTACTTTATGTCGCGATAAAAACAACAACAACAACAAACCAAATACATCTATTATATATATGTATGGAAATTTCACATATATAAGTACTATCCATGAAGTAACGGAGTTCCATGCGTAACGCAATATTCATTATTAACGCTGCTGGGTTAAAGATCTGGTGAAATCAACATGTGAATAAATTGTAATCAGGTTGGATATCATCTGAGTTATTCAGTGGTACAGCGCTGGAGCGTAATCCTGGCCTAAAAACTTTTCACTGTGTTGAAAAATGTGTTCAACTTTCACCTCCACTTACAAAGATAAAGTTCATCTATGTAAAATATTTAAGAATAACAGCTAGTAAGAAGTAGTACAACTTCATTATAATGTGTTTCAAATCATTATCACAATATAACACATCCGAATTATTTTGTGTGTACAAATGAGCAACAAATGCTACATGCAACATTTTTAATAGAAAACACGCTGTAGTGAACTTCAGAATAAGATGTAAATTTCGTATACTTGGCTTAGAATGTAAGACATTCAAAAAGACAAACAAATGGTCCAAAATCAAGAATTAAATCCTATTTTGTATTTCATTTGGTAGGTAGTATTTAAACACACGAGAATATTCTCAGACATGTGAATTTTTTAAAATTCTGCAGGCTGTAGGTTTTCAAATTCAACCGGAATAATACGTACCTATATTTAAAACTAAAGTTTCTTATGGCACATTTTAAATTTTAAAACGAAGAGATGAATGTAAACGCGGGAAGACATATAGATGTGTGTACACATACATTCAAGCATATTCACATTTTACAATAACAGATTATCGTTCAAAACTAAACAAGACCTACATACAGTTAATTTTGAATTTTGTATACAGCCCTCTTTATTTTACGACTAACAGATGTATAGTATTATTTTCTCCAATATTCCAGCGAATTCAATCTTACCAACCTGAAATATACTCTCGCGTATGCGAGAAATGCGAAAGATAAATGCAAGAAGTTATTATACCTTCGTATAATACAATCCGGCATTTCAAATTGCATCCATCAAAGAAATAGGTTCTTGTATTAGAATAACACGCAATTTCATTTACTTTATCCAGAATATATAACTACCGAGCTTAAATATGACAGTCTTTGCCGCCTCTTATTTTGCCTTTTATTAAAAAACTATAGATGAGAATAACTATTATTCCCATATTCAGACATCCATTTTAAATTGAAAGAAGCGGTTTTAAATTTAAAAACTGTAATACAGTTTTATTAATGAAGCTCAACAAAAACATTTTGTTAGCGTTATTGATAAATCTCTTTTGTAAGAATATAAAGAAATATTTACAAGGTCAGAATTAGATAAAAAGAAGTTAGTTTATTTATAAGAAAATTATTGAAATTTATCAATTTTTTAACACTAACCTCATTATTTCTGCAAGACATGCGACATTGTGTTAAACAGCCAAAGGAAGAAAAATTATATTTAAAATTAGCCTCAACAAATTAAAACATTGTTGACATTATTGCAATGGTCTTCTGGGAAACTGACCCTAGTCAAATAAATATGTTTTTAATCAGAAAATTTATGTAATAAAATATTTCTTCTTTCTGTGTTGTACGCATTTGGTTTCATTTATTAAATAAATTTTCTGGTTCAAAACATGTTTATTTGACTTGAATCAGACTACATTATATAGAAAAATAATCTTAATTATAAATTATAATAAAATAGAGAAATTTTATATATCAGCCGATATGAATAGAAAATTAAAGAATAGATTTATGCGTGTATTTTGGAATTTTTTTTTTAAGAATAAGTCTCGAAGGTGTAAAGCAGAGATAAAAAGCTTACCGTAAAAGCTACACTCAGAAAAAGAAACTGATTAAAACTACAAAACATATTTTTGGAGTACATTTTGTTGTTTTAGCAAAATTGGAGTAAAATTGAACCATTTTACTTCAATTAACAAAACATTTTTGCTGACGATACAAAAATTTTTTTTGGAATTGCAAAAAAAATTTTTTTTTTGTTGATTCAAACAAAATTTTTATTGACCCATATTTAAACAAAATTTTTGTTTAAATATAGGTCAATGGAAATTTTGTTTCAATCAACAAAAATATTTTTTTTGTTGAAAACCACTTTTTTTTTGCAATTCCAAAAAAAAAAAAAAAATTGTATCGTCAGCAAAAAATTTTTGTTAATTGAAGTAAAATGGTTCAATTTTACTCCAATTTTGCTAAAACAACCAAAATGTACTCAACAAAAATGTTTTGTAGTTTTAATCAATTCCTTTTTCTGAGTGTAATTATTCATTACTTATTTGCATATTCGCGACCAAAAATAGGTTTTTTAGATATGTTCAACTCTTTCCATGGGTTTTCTTTACTCGCTAAATGTTACATTATTTTTCAATAATGCACACAATTTTCATTTTTATATAAACAGTGTAATATACAAATAAATAAATCGATTAGAAAAAGTACCACTGTTATATATATATATATTCATTTGTAATATAAATACGAATGCAAAAAAATATTTTTCATGCAAGACTAACTCCATTGGCTTGATTTATTTCTAGACGAGAATAAGCGGTCACAGATGTCTTCATATGATTGCAAAAACTTATAAAATGCTAGGAACTGGCTTGTTATGGCGTTAAAGATAAAACTTATGCTCTTTATTATGCCATAATTTGGGTGTATTGGGTGGTATTATATTATTCAAGCAGCAAATTATCGGATCGGCAGGAAAGGCTCCTGATCCACTCGGTAAACAGTCTCTCAACCATCACATCCCGACTACTATTGGAGCGGTTTTGAAGTTTTTGCCGACTAGTTTTGGATCATTTGGTCACTTGCTAATCTTTTGCAGAGTACATCACAATGCCATACGATCTTTTGACTATTATTATTCTGATCTTTAGCTATTGGTACATATAAGAAAATCCCAATGAATTTTTATGTATTCACAATTTTATTTTGTTCTGGTTTTTGTTTTGTTTTTTACTTCCGATATAAGATTAGTTTAGGTAAAAAGTACTTTTCACTTATTAAAGTACATATGCTATTGATATACATATTTTTTTCCTTTTAAAGGTGAAAACTTAATTGTAATTTAAATTGTAAGTAATTGTAATTTTCATTGTAAACTCGCCTCTTAGTAATAGTTAGATTTTAAACTTAAACGAATTTTCTTACGTTTTAATGAGTTATACTGTCGATATGTAAATATTTCTGCATCTTATAATGGAAAAAAAGTATCATTTAACTATATTAAGTCTTTGAATTATGATGAATATCCTTACGCTTTAACTACTTATATTATTTTTCCATCTTACAAGGAGAAATATTCTCACTTAAGGGGTCAGTTTACCTTTTCAACAATTTCTTTTATTTTATTTTACAAAGTATGGTTCAAATGGTGAACTCACTGCATTTCAATGTTAAACTAAACGTACACTTTGAGAAAAAAATATAACTGCATATTTAATTTTTAAAAAAAAATGATTTTTTTAAAGCTATACTATTTAAATATTTATATTTTTGCCCAATTTTTTTTTAAAGATTTTCAAATATGTATTACACAAAACTGCGCATGGATTTTTAGATACATCTAATATTGCCTTTGATATATCTTTTTTACTGATATACATAGTGTAAAAAGATGAAATCTAACACATTTTCATATACTTTTATTTTAAAAAAATAATAATAATATTAATATTCTGAAGACTAATTCTATGCGTAGATTTATCACTTGTATAATAAGGAATATATACAAAAAAGTTTAAATCTCTAGCTCAAATATAAAAAAAGCCTTAACATTTTTAAAATATGAAAGTGGAGAAAATATGAACATGGAGAAAAAGCCGTTTAAAGTTTTTATTTGTGAAAAAGTACCCCTTAAACATCCTATATATATTATGCATAAAGCATTGTAAACTGTGTAAATGTAAGTATATATAAAACATTTCATGTACATATCATTCATAAAAAAATTCCATGATAGTAAAAAACAAATATCTGTAAATGAAAGAAAATGATCGAGAAAAGCGTATTTTAGTTTAAAATGTACTTTTGAAAGCAAATTTAAATAAATTAAATGTGAAACACTATCTGTCACATTAAAAAAAAAAAAAAAAAAAAAAAAAAAAAAAAAATGTTTCATAAATATTACATATATTATTTAAATACAAAAAAATCGGTACTTTTTATGCGTTCTAAACAATTTTAAAATATGAAAAACAGAAATAATCATTGCTGTTGTAAACAAACAGTTTAGTTGTATCTTCCCTCTTTCAGAAGACGTAAAAATGAAAATCCAATAAGGGAAGCCCCAGCTGTAACTGAGAGGATCTGCTCTCAAAGCTGGTAGACGGGAGGTCCTGGGTTCAAACCCCTGCCGCGCTCGTCGACCTAACCGTTCGGAGTTTTTCATTGTTTTCTTCGAACCTTGCCTTAAATACGGGTTCGGATCCCTTAGAAAGACCCCGACGGAGGTTACTCCCTCCCCCCCTAGGGCCTACATCCCTCCTGTCGGCCGGGATCAGTCGTCGGCTGATCGGCCGTCATAAATCAACCAACTAACCAACCAACCAATGAGGGAAAATCCAAGATCAACTAGTCTGATAAAAATCAGGGAGTTTTAACAGATAGCATACAAATCAGAAACACGGTGAATGAATGATAAACAGATGGAACGTGCGTTAGCTGGGAATGTAAACTAGGGATTTAAAGGGCTATTTATAGGTAATTGCGCTGGGTATATTAACAAAATTTAGAATATGCCGCGATATAATTGAGGGTAAAAATGAGGTGTCACAATATTCACAATTAAACAGGCTTTCATTTATTACTTAAAAAAGAAAATCGATTTTTGATCAATTTTGAGGTAAACTGTCTCTTTAATTTAATAATTCTCCGAACTACCTATTTTTACAGACATTATTTTATTTTTTCAACATATAGATAGGCATTGTACATGTTTCGAAAGTCTTAAAAACATCTCTAAAATCCCATAAAACCAGTCATATGTTAAAAGTTTCACAAAAGTAAAATATTTTCACCTGTTGTCCCAGGCATCCTTAATACTGATGCTATGGTTTTCTGCTCTGTCATAGGGGGTAAAGGGTGAAGGGGGTAAAAAAAAGTTTGAAATTTTAGCAACAGATGGCGCTTTACTCTTTTTAATTTACAAAATAAAAAATGTGTCATGCACACCACACATTGCATTTGTTTGTTTTAAAAACGCGGAGTACCTGCCATTTCCCTCAAATTGCGTCTGAGAAGAACGTCATGACTCTCAATGAAGGATCTTGCTCTGCTTGTGAAGCTGTTTTACAAGAACGGTAACTATGCAGCAGCAGCTCTAAAGACGTTCTGGACAGTAAAAGGTATGAAAAAAGGCTGTGGTCCTATGTCTGCCAACGGTCTGGACAAAATGATTAAGAAATTCGAAGACACAAGTTCATTTGAAGTGAAATCTGGCTGAGGGAAGAAACCAATTGCTTCGACGGCAGTAGAAGATATGGCCGCAGCATTGCAGGAAAAGACCAACAGTGGTATCGGAAGCTGCAGTGAACGGAACGGGGACTTTCCCGATCGTTAGATATGCCTATAAGCACGGCACATAAAATTTTACGAAGCATCTTGCATTGCTATTCATTCAAAATTACCCATGTTCAGGAGTTGCACCCTGCTGATCTGCAAGAAAGACACACTTTTGCTTTGGAATTTCTTGCTGGTATGGAAGTGGACAACGGGTGGTCACGGAATATTTTGTAAACAGACGAAACCCATTTCCATCTCCAAGTGTGTCAATACTCAGAATTGCACAATATGGGCAACGGAAAATTCATTCGAATTTCAACCAATACATCTTCATTCTGCAAAGGTAACTGTGTGGCGCGTGATTACTGCATCGTTTATCGTAGGGCTATTCTTTTTCGAACAGATAGGTCTTGCGGCATCTATTACCTGTACCGTCAATGGTCAACTCTTTGAGACTGTTTTGCGCAACCACGTCATTCCAGCACTTCAACAGCGTGCATGTGTGGGTAGTATAATTTGTATGCAAGATGGCGCATCTCCACACTTTGCAAAGCTAGTGAAGCAGCTTGTCAACATGGCATTTCGGAAATGTTTTAATTATCAGTCGTCATTTTCCAACAACCTGGCCGCCAAGATCACATGATATTAATCCTTGTGATTGGCTGTGGGGTTGTCTGAAAAATATTGTATTTAGTGGTCCGATAGCCAACTTAGCTGAATTGAAGACCCGCATTGCGCAACACATTCACAACGTTACACTGAAATACTCCGATCTATTGTGGAACATGCTGTTTTTTGGTTTAAATTTGTGGCAGAAAACAGTGGACAGCATATTGACTATTTCTTGAGCAAGTCTCGTGACAGTTAAAAAACGATTTCATTGTTGCAATTGTTGTTCTGCGGTTTTTAGCCTCAGAACAATTAAAATCTGATTTTTCCCATATGATGTGGCAATACCTTGTTGTGGTGGATGGGCTTTCCCCTAAGAGTGCCACAACTTCTGAATGATGAAGTCATTTTTTTTTCAGTAAAGAAAAGATACCGTCCTGCATATTGAACAGTACAGTTGGTTTAACGTGCAACTCACGCAATAACCGTCGAATTGGGATTCCAATGTCACTGATAGTCGAACCCATTTACGTTATGATGAGTAAAGCGCCTATTGCTAAAAATTTTAACTATTTATTTTCTTAAACCGTGCTATTTTCTCCTTCTTTGTGTATATTCCGGTCAAATTTCTGATACCAGTGGTTATTTTTTTACAGCTTTTTAAAGTTGAATTTTAATTATACTCACTCAGTATTTTTCTAAAATAAATAAAGCCTTATTGAAAGATATTAACTGTTCTTCAGAGAGGTTCTAATTAATTTTAATACTTTTAATTTTAAAATAATTCTAATCCCCATACTTACATGCATTCTTTCGCTACTTATTGCAAATTAATAAAATATTGGCCTTGTAGCTTCACAGTGGGTCAGAGAGTGCAAATCAATGAGTTCAACTCTGAGTTCCCACTGAGTTCAACCCTTTTTACAATAAATGAAAGTAATGATGAATAATGAGATATCCATTATTCTAATTACAATATAACAATCGCTTCAATAATTGTTTGTTTTTGTAATAATAATGCATTTATCATAAAAGATAGACGTATTTCATGCAATTGAAAGCAATAACCACTTCTGCCGCTCGACAATGTTATTATTAATCAAGTTCACTCTAGAAAGAAAACGGCCAGGGTGTGAGTCACTACTGAAACAGAAAAAAGTCATTAGTTTAATAGAAAAAAGCATTATTCCAAGAGAAATTGTTTCTATGTTTAGTAACAATAATAATAATAATAAATATATTTACATTTTTGGTATGATAACGTAACATTAATTTCAAATGATTTTATAAATTATAAATTCATAGAAATACTGTGTTATAGGAAAGATTTTTTATGATAGATTTATGGGCATATTTAGGGGGTGTAGTTTAGGGGGTGTATGTAAAAAAGCAGGGTACATTTTACTGATTTTAAACACGGGAGAGTTCCTTTTAAAAAATTTAAAAGTGACCTTTAAAAAAAAAAGCAGGGTGTATTTTATTGATTTTAAACAGAACACAATTACAACATTAAAGACGTGAGTATAAAACATCACAAATTTTACTGAATGGTGTATACAAATTTAAAATTTTATGCATACATTAAAATTAAAAATATCGACGTTTCGACCACCTTCTATGGTCATCCTCTGGAAATTTTTTTGATATTGCTTCCAAAGTTTCAAATGCGAAAAAAACGCATAAACGTTTTTCGCATTCGAAACTTTGGAAGCAATATAACAAATTTTTTCTGAGGATGACCATAGAAGGTGGTCGAAACGTCGATATTTTTAATTTTAATGTATGTATAAAATTTTAAATTTTGAAAGAGGAGGTCGAGCTAGCGCGGATGGTGTCTCAAGAAGATTAAAAAGGATAAGATAATTTTTCTTACCTTTTCTGAAGGTGCATCTGATGGCTTAATCCATTTGTATATCCATAAATTGATTTTATCCATAGATTCTCGACGATTAATCCAATAATAATTAATGGCACTACACGTTCAACATCATTTACCTTTAGGTTGAAAAAACTAATTGTTTAATTAGATGAGTCAGAGTAAATAGACTGGTTGTTCCATTTAAGATATTATAATTAAACACAAAACTTTACATTAACATTAGAGCTTACATTTAAACATTAATAGCGGTTATTTTACATTATAATGGAGCTAGCATTTGCTCCTGTTTACGCGTTTACATTTTGGTAGAGGACTGAAGAAAGAGTCAAAATAAAATGTTCAGAGTTTTTCATGACATCATTGGAAATTACGCATACGTCAGTGGAAAATTACACATTGCAGGGTTTGAGCGTAAGAACGCAATTGAAATAATAAAGTTTCATTTGCAGCTATAATTATTGTTCTTAAGTCTTTAATCTATTTCGTATAATTACAGTTTATCAATTTAGAAGAGTTCCGGAACATTTATTTGAAGTTGAGTGGTCATAAATATCACTCTGCAATTCAATATGCGTTGGAAGAAATGTTTATTACTTTGAAGCTAATTTCTTTATCAAGGTCTTTCCTTCTTTCCCTTTTCAAGAGGAAGTGAAAGAGTGGTTTTTCTGTAAATAAATTGCTCGGATGAGGTTAATTTTTCTAATAAATTTGTATACACCATTCAGTAAAATTTGTGATGTTTTATACTCACGGCTTTAATGTTGTAACATTTCATGGTGTAATCGTCCAGCATTTATATTTATATTAGAACACAATTACTTAAAAAAATAATAAAAAAATTGTTCCCTGAAAAATGGCGTAGGGAGAACACTATTCTCTATGCGACAAATAACAATAAAATATATATTTTTAAATCATAATTGAAAATTTAATATTTTTAATCAACAATCATGTTGAACATGTGTGATATACATGCATGTACAAAGGAAAATTACAAAATAAGCTATCAATAAATTTTTAATAGTTACTTCAAAACAATTATTTTAATTATGAGTACTAATTAACAAAAGCTAATCTATATATTTAATATCTAATAATTAATAATCAATATTCGTTTTTATTAATGCGTATTGTCTATTATTCATCATATTAAAAAAACTTATTTATGCATTACTAATAAAAAATTACAGTTGTTTGATGAATAAAAAAGAATATGTTTTTATTTCACACGATGTCAACTTCATTACAGTATTTTGAATTTCTGTGGTTTATTCCACATAAATATTCTGAAGGAATTTCGATCCTAATTCTAGAACAACTTTAATAATCAAAAGCTAGATTATAATAAATATGGAAGTAATCATTAAGATAATGAATAAATTTCTAATAACAGATAAAAAACAAAACAAATGTATTATTAATGTTTGTCTCTAGTCTCATTTTTGTTCGCCTATTTATTCATCAGCACCTAATTATTACTGTTATTTATATAGCTTTAACTAAATTATATCCATCTAAGGAAAAAAAAAAGACTTTTTCCGTTTAATGTAATATACTACATTAAGATCTTTTTCTATTTATAAATATGAATCCGCTGATATTCAGTTATATATGCGCATTCATTACCTAAATTCATAATTCATATTTTTCCTTATTCTATTTTTTCAGTAATGATTCATATATTGCAAAATACAACAGCGGAAATTTGTTGAATATTTTTTGTTGGAAATATGGCATATTTTTATAAAAATTTCAGCTGCAATGTAGATTGTAAAATATTACGATTTTTTTCTATACGTTTTTTTTTTTTTTTTGAAAAAACTGAAAAAAAAAACTTGAATCATAATATGAATTATATAATTGAATTGTTGACCTTACTAATTCATTAAAAATTACAATTGGACAATATTTTCGAATATTTTTTATTGAAAATATGAAAAATATTTTTTTTTCTTATAAATTCAGATGCAGCGCTTATTGAGTGAAATAAGAATATGCTTTTTTCATTAAAGATGATGGAAGAACGAATTTAAATCGTAATAAGTAAATTGTAATTGGATAAGAAAAAGAAATTATATTACTTTTGTTAGTTGCACAAAAATAAATAACTCATACATTTTAATACTGTTTACATCACTTTTTTATTCATTTTTTAAAGAATTTACTGAAATTTTTCAAAATATTTTTCGTGTTATTGGTTTTTTGTATTATAAAATTAAAAATAATTAAAATGGATACATACAAACACTTATATGTATATACGAGGTAGGGTCAAAAAGTTCCCGGAATAGGTCAATTACAAATTATAAAACAATAGAACAATAATTTTACCTTATTGGCCTTCAAAGTACTTTCCATCTGCATCAACACACTTCTCCCAGCGTTCATATAACTGTTGAAAACACTCCTTGAATCCATTTTTTGATACGGCCTTCAGTAGCTTCGTCGCATTTTAAATCACCTCATCTGAATCCATAAAATGGTGTACCCCTTCAATTTCATTTTCAGCCGTGGAAACAGGTAAAAATCCACTGGTGCTAGGTCGGGAGAATAAGGAGGATGTTCCAGAGTGGTAAAACTGTGTCTGGCAAGCTAATTTTTCACAATATGAGTGCGATGTGGTGGAGCATTGTTTTGTAAAAGAAACCAATCGTTTCTTGCCCATTTTTCTGGTCGTTTTCGTCTGATTGCATCTCGTAGTCATTTAGGAATATCCAGGTAAAGTTATTTATTGGCAGTTTGGCCTTCAGGAATAATCTGCGGTGAAAGAGGAGGGGCACCCAGTCCGAGGGTCATCTTCGATGTTTGTGGGACCTTCACGAAAACACTTATGCCACTCGTACACAGCCGTTTTTGTTATGGCATCGTTTCCGTATGCTTTCTTCAGCATCTAAAGCGTCTCAGTAGGTGATTTCTCGAGCAAAATTCAGAATTTGATGTTTGCACGCACTAAAGACGACATTTCAAAATGCGACGAATGAAAAATTCTCTTTGTCAGAAATAAACCGCAGCTAACGCCGAGAGAACACTGAAAAAAATGAAGTACTCAAAAATGAGTAAGTCCATGTACTCATTTCGAAATGAGTATTTTTGGATCAAAAATGAACATATGCTTTCCCAAAAATGAGTAAGTTCATGTACTCATATCGAAAGGAGTATTTTTGGATCAAAAATGAACATATGTATTCTCAAAAATGAGTAAGTTCATGTACTGATTTTCTTTTTATGGTCAACATAAAGTTAAGTTAAAGTTAAGTTAAATTTGTTGAAAGATACGTTGCATCAGAGTATGCTCGGAATTGTATTTTAATTTTAATTTTAATTTTGCTTCAATGTGTATTTAACCTTTCAGCGAACGCACCTTTTAAAGTTCTATGACAAATATACCATTAACAAAGCGTTTATGACTCTTTATTTTCATATATGAAACCAAAATTTAAATTTAATTTTCGCTACTGATATGTGTACTTCTTTTTCAAAATTGATTGTTATTAGTAGTGTGAAATATCTTGCATTTGTAAAAGCGTAATTACTGTGTCGTAAAAAGTACGACTGACGCTTACTTGCCGCTCACGCACTGTTGAAAAGTTATTTTTTTTTATTAAACAGCATAATTTAAAGCTAATTTAGTTAAACAAGAAAGAAAAAATATGCGTAAAGTATAGATTATGAAGTAATTTACAACACATCCAGAATACTGTGACAAAACTTTACCGATTATCTTTCACGTTTAATAGCGCTTCCTAAATGAACTAAATTTTTGCATTCTATGTAGTATAAGTACAAATCTATAGATCATATACAGAACTTCACAAAATAATTTGGAAATTTTTCCGACTATAGATGGCAATCGGTGAAATTATGTTTTAATATGTGCTATGCGTTTTCCAAATTTTTTATTTAGACAGCATCTTTTACCTTATTAAATGGTGAAGTTTTGTTACAGTATTTTGGATGTGTTGGAAAGTGTTTCATAAACTATGCTTGAAGCATGATTTTTCTTTCTTGTTGTTTTATTTAACATTTTTAATGATTGCAATTTAGGATAAAATCCTGAATTTAAAGTGTTAGAACATTGACCTTTCTATTGGAATGGGTCGTGAAAAATTTGTCCGAGAACTTTTTCTACTCAACACATTGAACTAGTTTAAATAAAGTTAAGCTTTAATAAATATATTTTTTATAATTTCCATTATATGAAATATACTGGGGGATTCAAGATAGAAGTCATGCAATTATCTCTTAAACCACTGAGGACAGAAATATTCTTCAGACTGCAAAAAATTGCATGAATCTAGCACAGCTTTTAAATATAACAGTTCTTTTACAAAGAGTTGTATTCCAATTAAAATAGGAAATTTAATTTTATACGGCACCCTCTTTAACAATAACTTATATTTAGAAAAATCCGCGTCTTAAAAGGACATTAAAAACCCCATTTTTACGACCGAAACTTACTGAGTTGTTGATACTTTGAATTTTAAGAATTTCAGGGTTTTCTGGTCGTGCAAAATGGTATTAAAAATATATTCTTCTTAGATGCTGGGCAAAATTTTTCTAATATATAATTTATAGGAAAAGGGGGCTCTATTAAAAATTTAAATTGTGTAGTTTAAAATAATTGCAGCTCCTTGAAAAAGAAATGCTATATCTAAAACCTAGACTTGATGTATATAGTTTCTTTAATTGGAAATACGTACGTTTCTATCATCAGAGATAGTCAACAAGGCATCTATATTTAATATCCTTTTATTTAATTTTTGTTTTATTGAAATTTATCTACTTCATCATATAGTTTAGACCAAAGTAATTTTTTTCAGGGGGGGGGGGGGAGGGCACCTAATTACTTTTAAATATTCGTGAATACATTTCTTCGAGCAAATGTGTAACCCGTGGAACAAAAGGAATGACAAATCTTTTTTAATTAATGAGATTTATAGCCTCTTATTTTATAAATCCTTTTCAATATTGTTACCGAATTTTTTTTCTCGATAAATTTACTCTATCTATAGAAAAAAAAAAAAAATTCATTTAAAAAATATGAGTTGCAATTTTAGTTCTTCAAGCTAGTAGCATTTTACTTCTAAACACATTAAAATATTTGAATTTTCAAAGTTATAAAGTTTTAACTTTTTGCATACAGTACGCAATATTTTAATATTTTGATAAATAATACATTTTAGTACTTTTAAAATGTATTTTAAATTTTAATAACAAGTTATTTATAAATGTACAAAGGCCTCTTAATATCGAATAAAGATTAAGTATTAACAGCATGATAAGAAGGAAAACATTTTTAACTAACCTATATATTTTTTCCCCATAAATAATTGATAAACCAAAATTTATGTAAAAAAATAAAATTGGTTTCTTTTAGCGATTCATAATGTTGTAATGCTTTCCCGTAAATGGTTAACATTTATATATGGTAAAAATTTATTAAAGAGTTAAAATATTTTTCGAACGAAGTTTACAACAATAAGAAATCAATCAATTATTAATTAATCAAAAACTATTAATATATTTTCAAAACAAGAGCTTAAGAAAAGCTCATTCATAGATTTTTCTTAACCTAAAAAAACTTTGTATAACAAACTTTAAACTACGAAAACTCTTAATTAAAAAACTTTTTCCCTACCCTGATTAAACTCCTAATGAACAAAAAATGAATGGCTCTTGACTCTTTAATTTTTTAAATATTGTCATAAAAAATAAATTCTTTTTCATGGTTAATGAAAAATATCTGATGATATATTTACAGATGTAGCAAATCTATGCCATTTAATGAGCTGTATAACAACCAATAGGGGGAGCTAATCACCAGCCAGTGTTGTTTCCAGATAGCGTGGTTGGTGGGAATATCGAATCTTCAATCGATATGATGATACTTAGCCATCAAAATTCTCTCCTCACGCATGCGTCGAGGCTTTATGTTATTATTAAGACAACCACATGGTATTGTTTTTAGCTGTTTGGCCTCCAATTAACGTTATTTTCCCTATGGATTACTTTTTATGAAAGTAGGAAAGTAGTAGTATTTTTTAAATATTTTTTCTTCATATTGGAGTTTCAATATTTTGCTTAGCTATTCGATTTTTTTAGTTAATAAGGGGTGAAAAATAGTTTTAATTACAGTTCTTTGGCCGAAGGAAGTATTGGTGTATCGAGTTTTTTCACTGCCTGAGGGGAAGCAAAAATTACAGAAAAAAAATAATCAAGAGACTATTTAACGTCAGGATTTATTTTCGGATATTTTTTAATTTCTGAAATAATTAAGAAAAGAAAATGTAAAAAAAATTAAGGAACTAATGAACTCTGTGAAACCTGTAATGACCTAGCCAATATCAGAATGTATCTTCTGATATTATATTATACTATGTTTGCACTCATTAACAAAAGCTAATTCGCACATACTTGCCATGTTACGAAATATTCCAAAAATCCTGTATTTACTACTAATTTTTAATAATGTATATATGTAATGCAGTTCAGACATAGAAATTATGTTCTTATAATTTCATATAAAATAAACTGTGTGCATTTATTTAAATGATTTAAACTTTCATCAATGATAAATTTTAATTAGATTACAAACTTATCTTGGTTTGTAAATAGATGTAACATTTTGTAAGAATTTTTTACGCATTAGTTTGAAGTATTAATTGATCTGAAACTAAACAAAGCTAATATAATCAATTATTCTGGGAAAAAAAAAACTGTACAAAAAATGTTACATGCAGTAGAAGGGGAGATAACTTGAAATTTACATACAACAGAAAATTATTATACATTAATTAATACAGATCTATTTTCAGCATTTACTTATAAAAAAAAAATCTTTATGAAAACAATCTATAGTGATCAAAATGAAGGATATGTTAAGAAAATTGAAGTGCTTGAAACAAAAATCAACCTATAGCCAAATATTTCATCTCATAACATGTTATATGACATGTATATAAAATGGTATAAAACACAAGTATGGTATAAAACACAAGTAAGTATATAAGATGTTATTTATTAAATTTTTATTTATAATTTTCAGTTGGTATTTTAGACATCAGTTTTTTTTTACGCTGAATGACTTATCTCGACGAATACGTAGATATATTTCTCTATAATTACGCACATCTGGGCTTCACATATTTTATTAACTTTGATTTTAAATCAAAGTGTACGGATTTACTTCAATACAAGCATGGTGGTTTGTAAACCTTGAATTTCTTTTCTTTAAAAGGAAAATTCGGACAACATTTCTTTAAACATGTTTCTAAAATCTTCTCTCCTTTGAAAATATAGCAAACTAGATTTTCGAATAAAACGATGAATTTTTTGTTTTTTTTGTAAAATTTCATTAAAGCTTATTATAAAATTAACATTTTTTATTGATAACACAAACGGCCAAAATCCTTATTTCCCCGTTCTAGTGATGTTTACTTATTTAAGAAAATATAGGTGGTATATGAGACAGAATGGGGCACAGTGGTGTATGACGATAGCAGTAAGATCCAGATCACATATAGAAACAGTCTTGGTTAGCAGTTCTGCTCTGACGTAGGACTGTTTGTGTGAAAATGGCGCTGACACAACACAAGTTTCTTTGTGTGTAAATGGAGTGTACTCAGCATATATTCTTTGTGCCAAATAGAGACGACTCAGCAATTGTTACAGTATAAACTGAGATGCGCGAGTATTAAGTCATCTATTCCATTTGCATTTCATTCTATCTTTTGTGTTGAGTTGGGCAGAGCTCGGAAAAGATAACGGGCTGTGAGCTTACAAACCCTGTGAACTTTAAATTCCCTTTAATGTATAAATTGCATTTGATCTGGATCATTTCATTAAAAAAAAAAAAAAAAAAAAAAAAAAAAGAAAAAAGAAAGTAAGTTATACAAGTCTTGTTCTTGTCTCCTGCAATATATTATCCAACGTCACACCATTTGACCAACATGTATGATCATTTTGTCCTAATAATGTTTCACATATCCTATTTCCATATAATATAGCACAGTCAATCGATGTGACATCACTGTGATGCCAAAGTCGTCACATATCATCACACCCACAACGGTGACTAATAGGTGGCGTTTTTATTTCATCACATTACAACTCTTTTGTGACCGTCATTTCGTGACTTCACTGTAAAATTACAGTGAACAACTTTAAAGTCACTTGTATCTCATCATAAAATCCGTCATAAAGGTTTCACAATGACGTGTATATTATAATTCATTTGCAGCGTCATGTAATGACAATGTCGATAGTAGGAGTTGCATTTGGATCGTGGTGCTTTAATATTTTGATCACATTCGGATTACGATGCTACTAGTATATTATACATATATCTTTAATATTATGATTGCAGAGTATCTCTATGATAATAAAAGAAAGAATTTGTCCATCATTCTGTGTGACGGGATGGCTTACCGCTACGAATTTTAGCACAAATATACTTCATGTGAGAAATTAAATCTTGAAGAGACATTTTTATTCAAAAATTGATTTGATTTTTTAAGTTAACGTTGATATAATTTCCTTTTTATTGGTTATTCTGGCTATGTGAGATGGTACCGGTAAATGCCAATTTTTCTATCCGGCCTTTTTTTTTTTTTCAGATGATAGCTAGTTATAAATTGTGTGTTCTTCAATCCTTCATTATTAATGCATTCTGCACATCTAACATTTCATGCCATAAACTATGCATTATTAACATAAAGATATATAATCTTAATAGTATAGTATAAATATAATCTCAACATATCGAAAGTTCATTTACCGGTGTTGAATTTTCAGTTTATTCCTGAAAAAGAACAGCTAAGAGCCTATTTTATTTCTTACAATCTCCCTCAAAATACATCGGGCTATATTTCAGGTATAGTTACAAAAACATTTTTATATCTTCTCCGTTTGCAAATCAAATAATGTCTTGGAAACTATAACAACGGAAAGGAATTTGAAAAACATCTGAGCAGATGAAATGCATCAGCAGTGGGAAAAAAGAAACCTTGCAGAATATGGAATATTTCTCCTTCTCCCGTTTTTCCTGCCTTAAAAACATATATATGGGTATCCTTTTCTACCTATTTTCCAAGATATGTATGTATCTGTATAAAAATGGATACAACACCGCTTGGTTAATCTTTTCTTGCTATGGGAAAGAACAATGTGCTCCATTCTTTATATTTTTATGTAGTATTTCCTAAGAATTTATATGAAAGATTCTATTCCCTGAAAGATAATGAATTATTCTGCGCAATATTAAAGTTTTTAAGATACAGTGTATTATTTTAATACAGCTAACAGTATGTTTTCAGGAAAATTGTTTGTTTCGTTTGGATCTTAGCCTAAAATTTCATTGTTATAAAGAAATGATAATCTGGTGAGGGTTTTAATATCTAAAAATAAAAGACCGTATTTCAGTTGCTAAGGGAACAAGCTTAAGCTTGGAACATTTAAAAAAAGGGAAAATGAAAAAATAAATTGATTTATAACTCAAATATTGTATAAATATAAAAATAAATAAAATTTTATTTATATCTTATTAAAATTTAAAGAAACTATAATAATTCTGAACTGAAATTAGCAAAAATAGAAGTTTGTTATTCAATTTCCTTCGACTTTTTAATACTGTTTCTGTTACTATACTGTTAAAAATTTGCAGCAAACTGTCCGGTCGTTTCACCGTTTTTATAGAAGATGGTTGCATAACCATAATTTAACCCTATTCTGACCACAATATTGCCCATATTATGGTCAGAATAGAGCTAAATTACGGTTGTGTAACCGTTTCCTATAAAAACGGTTAAATGACTGGACAGTTTGCTGCAAATTTTTAACAGTATATGACGGGCCGTGAGCCTAAAAACCCTGTAAACTTTAAGTCCCCTTTAATGTATAAATTGCATTTAATCTAGAATTATATAACTTTCATTAAAAGAATGAAAGTTATACAAGTCATGTTCTTGTCTCCTGCAATATATAATCCAACGTCACATCGTTTGACCAATATACATAATCCATTTTGTCCAAATAATGTTTCAGATATCCTATTTATATACAGGTTGTCCGAAAAGTCTGGAAACGGTCAAATAACTCGAGAAATATACATCGGATTGAAAAACGGTAAAATGCATGTTCAATATTTTTGAAATATCTATTTAGGGATATGAAAGTTGCCCCCCCAACTTTGCCTCACCCGGGAGGAAAAGGGAGGCAACTTTGAAATCTTAAATGATGACCCCCATTTTTTTTATTGCAGATTCGGATTCTACAGGAAAAAATACGTAACTTTTGTATTGAACATTTTCTTCGAAACATTGTAGATGGCGCTGTAATCGAGTATACTGTGAGAATCGTTACCATTGCAATATCTGGAAACGCTCAAATAACTCGAGAAATATCCATCAGATTGAAAAATGAAAAAAAACGTGTTTAATATTTTAGAAAAATAGCAACTTTGATATCCCTAAATAGATTTTTCAAAACTATTGAACATGCATTTTTTCGTTTTTCAATACGATGTATATTTCTCGAGTGTTGTAATGTAGTACAGTCAATCGATGTGAAATCACTGTGATGTCAAAGTAATCCCATATCATCACAGACAACGGTGACTAATAAGCAGGGCTGCGGAGTCGGTGGGAAAAATGACCGACTCCGACTCCGACTCTGACTCCTGAAATTTTAAAGGGACCGACTCCGACTCCGACTCTGATTCCGACTCCGGGATGGCTACAGTACTAGTTTTGCCTGTTGTTTTCTATTATTCAGATTGCTTCATTGCTGTCATTTGTTTTGAAACAGTAATAGTCGCTTTATTAAATGTCATTAAATAAAGGAAATATTACTATATAAAAAAAGTGGCAGCAATCAAGCAATCTGAATTTTAAAAAAAACCTCAACTGGCAACTCTGCAACCTGCTGTTACATTCCTATTTGACCTTGAAGCATATAATGTACATATCAACCGATAATTCTTTTTCACGTTTCATTTTTTTGGATGAATGATGGGTGTAAGCTGTGATAGGTAGTCAAGACTAGGACTCATTTACTGCAGCGGCAAACTTCCGACAGTATTTTAGTATAAAAAGTTTCACTTTTTTTAAATGCAGATTTTTTTTTAAATAAGGCAAAAATATTCTTATAAAATTCCTGTGGAACTTTGCCCCTACATTAATTGGCTCTGGTCAAGACTGAAAATATTTTGAACATCCCCCCCCCCTCCTCCTCCTAGATACTCTATGCACAAGCACTCACACAATAACACAATATGCATTAAATTTTATATGTGGTAAAATTTAATTACGTCAAAACTCTGCAAAAACTGCATGTAAAATATTTATATGCATGTAAATTGCAATCGAAAAGTTAAACTTGAAGCTATTAGATAGAAACAACAGTTGAAATCTAATAAATCTCCAAAATTTACTTTGAACAACACACATAAAGATCTATCAGATGAATCCAAACATCATATATGTTGGTATATCATTTTAAGACGATAACCAAAATATTTTATGCCAAATCAAACATATATTATACCAAAATAGGGGTGAAAGGATGTTTAATTTTGGTTTTATATCTATTCCTGCAGACCCCAAAAATAGGATACAAAAATTTTACAATTTAAGCATCATTTGGGGTCTCCAGAACCCGAAAAATTCTGAGAGAATGCAAGAAAAATAAAGATGAAAATTTTATATTTCCTGCATTAAATTTATAATTTTGGCTTTATTTCGGGTCTGCAAGACCTAAATATCAAAAGGAGAAAGATAACAGAAGTTTCACTATTTCATCATTATTTTAAGTACTGCAGACTCAGGGGGGAAAAAATTACAATTTCACTTTTTTTTTTTTTTTTTTGGGGGGGGGGTGGGGTCCTATGCACACGAAAAAAAGGGGAGAAAATTTACAATTTCAGCATTACTCCTGGTCCCACAGACCTGAAAAATCTGAGGAAAACAAGAAAAAAAAGGGAAAAATTTCCAATTTTCGCATTACCTCGGATTCCGCAAACCCCCAAAACACCTAGAGAAAGGACTATATACTAAATATAAACTAGAGATTTCAATTCAACACAGTTTTCAAATATGCTGTACACTGGACAGTATATTAGGCCTGTTTAACCGGAGTTTCCTTGTATATATAGTCCAAATATAAAAATAATAATTCAGTTTATAAATTTAAAATTACATAGAATTGGTTTCATTTCACTTCAAACTGTCTAAAAAACAAGCTGGAGTCGGAGTCGGTGTCGGCCTGTTTTTTAGTCCCTCCGACTCCGACTCTTTTGCCCCAAAATAGGCCCCGACTTCGACTCCACGACTCCGACTCTGACTCCACGACTCCGACTCCGACTCCGCAGCCCTGCTAATAAGTGGCGATGTTATTTCATGACATTACAACTCTCTTGTGCCCGTCATTTCGTGACTTCACTGTAAAGTCCCAGCGAACGACTTTTCAGTCACTTGTATCTCATCATAAATTCATTCACATCATATCTCATTAATTTAACTAAAACTTTTGAAAGGTTTAAAAAATGAAAGCAAACATATAAATTTCTAAAAAAAAATGTGGAATCTATGTTTTAAAAAAAACATGATAACTGCTTTAAAATAACTTAACAAATCAGTAATTACTACTTAGCAATTAGTATCGAACCTAATACATAAATGAAATACATGAATGAATGGGAAGCACTTGCATTAGAATATCTCTAAAATATTTTTCGAGTAATAAAGTTACGCACAAATAAACTAGTAAAAAACTTTTTACTGTATGAACTATATGCGTGTGTAAGCGTTTATGAGTGCAACTTTATGTGTGTACCTAGTATGCAAGCATTACGTTTGTTCCTTTAAATGTTTATTTTAAGACATTGTTATGAATTTTCCAAAGAATCTATACATACAAAACAGACATATATGTGTATTCAGTTCTACCTATATTCCGAAATATGCATGTATCTGTATAAAAGTGGATATAACCACTTAGTTAATATTTTTCCAGCAAAATGATAGAAACCGTTTCCTATTTTTATTTTTATTTTAATTTATTTTTAATTTTTTAATTCTTTTTTTTTTTTTTTTTTTTTTTAGAATTTATAATAAAAGATTTCATTTTTCGAAAGATAATATGAATTATTTTGAGCAATACTAATTTTTTTTAAGACATAGTGTATTCTTCTGATAAAACTGACAGTATACATTTTCATGATAATTATCTGTTTTGATTCAAACTTGGAATAAAATTTTATCGTATGGAAATGTTAATTAAATAAGCATTTATCAGAGAATGCCGGTGTAAAACATTTTTAAAAAATCCATAAAAAATATATAATGCCAAAACGTTCTCTGCTTTTTGTCGTTTTGACACAACCTTGCTCATTTCTTATTTAAATAAAACATACTTCTATAGAATTTTGTTTATGTCATCTTCCGAATCGACAAAACCTTTTCCCAAAACCTTTAAATGTGTTCTCACAAAATGATATTTGTTGAATTGATGGAAATTGTGAAAAAAATTAGTAATTAAGCTACTGACTTCAAATGTGGAGTGATGTTAAATGAGACATGTCCTTATCCGGCGAATCATTAGATTTGTCTTTATCATACCTATTTTTTAGAAAAGTGTATTCTAAGGGAATCTTTCCTATTTTTCCACAAAAATACCACTTAAAAAATAATAATATAAAAAAAATTTCCAAAATAATAATTTTCCAGATTTTCTTCTGTTAAATTCTCTAAAAGTTTTGGTGGGATTTCAAAAATGAAAAACTGACTTTCTCAAAAAAAAAAAAAAATAAATAAATAAATAAAAATAAAATAAATAAATAAATAATGATAAATTGAAATGATATTAAAAAAGACTTGATTCATTTTTCTTTAAAAATGTTTGTAAGAAAAAAATTGAAAGACAAAACGGCAGATATATTTTAACGATTATATTATTACAAAATCCCCCCCCCCCCCGCATCTAGTAAAACACAAGCTTTTAAAATTAGAGAAAAGTCTGCACACTAATAATTGGAATGACTAGTACAAACTTGTATTAATAAAACTACTTTATCTTAAAAATATTAATAGTGTATTACAATTTTAAGTGCAAAAATGTAATCCAGTTTATTTTTCCTTTTAAAAAATTTTTCGATGCTATTCCTATATCACCATACCAAAAATTAATCAAACAGTTATTGAAAATATGAAAAACGAGCAATGAAAACGACCAATAGTGTAGAGAGGAAATTTACAAACATCTGTTGGAAATGCTTATGAATTTATTATAACAATAATTCTGGTATATTGCCTTTTTAAGGTCAAGGTCTTTCGGCAGCTGCATTGAAAAATAATTTATTCCAAATTTAAATAATAGATAATGGATTATCAACAATTCCAAAATAATACATTCACTTATCTTTATAATAGAGGGTTTCTATTTGGCAAATTTTTTTCTTTTACAAAATATTGGCAAATACGTAACTTAAAACGATTATATGCATATATTTTTTTGGTCTTCAAATGGAATATAGTAAAATATATGTTCGTGCAGTCTTTCCTTAATTTTGTATTTTGAATGACATTCGCTACAAAAGTAAACGTAAGAATAATATGTAAAATTGTAGAATAATATGTAAAATTGCAGAATAATATGTAAAATTGCAGAATAATATATGTAAAATTGTAGAATAATATGTTTAATTTAGTATAATATGTAAATAATGCGTTTTAAAACGACATCCTGACTGAAGCTAAAAGTACTTCTTAAAATGTATTTATTGATCCAAATATAATTTTAAGTGGGAACACTAGTTTGAAACTTTCCAAAAATCAATTTATTATTATTTTTTAAATTTAAATTTTCTTTTTGCGTTTTTGTTAGTTTATAATGTCTGGAATATAGCCCAAAAGCTAATTTAAAGTTACAGCGAAAAATGTGCCCATCTAACAAAACACACATTTTTTCAAAACGACATTTTTTTACTTGGCCGCTTGGATTGCTCAAGAACCATTCGACCTACGTCTTTTAATTTTTTGGACAAACGTCAGAATTGATTTCTCTATGACGGTAATAGATTTTTTTTCTTTTTTTTTTACAGTTTCAGTTTTTTAAGTTTTTCAAAGCTATTTTTATCTAGCCAAATTGAACGATTTTTTTTTTTCTTAAAATGACGTTTTTTTCACAAATATTTAAATTTTGAAAAATCCTATGCTACGCCGTAGCCAATATGCTTAACATTAATTGTATTTTTAGTTGATGCTTCAGGAGTGTTCGGTGTCTCCGAGTTTCGACTCCCTCCAAACACAACTTAAGTTGGTTCAGAAATTAATTTTAAATAGTGACGTTTTTCTACTCAAAATTTTAAGATTATTTGCAATGTAATACAAAGAGAAAATGTATTTTAAATACAGGGGGCGCTTGTAATTTCTGACCTGATGGACTGGTGTCAACTACTGCTAAAGAAAACTTTTTTTTTTTTTTTTGTTATTGGCTTAACAATTTGTTTAAAGAAATGTTCTTCAAAATATTTCTTAAGGTGTCCGTGGTTGAAAATTCTGCTTTTTTTTTTCTTTTGCTATTGAAGTACTACAAAGTTAAATACATTAAACATATCAAACCAGGTATTTTTATTATATTTACATCAGCAGATATAAAAAATTTTGTGTTGCAATATCAGACTTTTCCCGCCTGTAAATAAATCTTTAAATGCATTTATCTCAGAATAGATTTTTTCATAATTTGTCATGTTTAACAGGATATATCGAAACTTTCTAGCAAAATAAGTTTATACAGAGTGTACAGAGCTTTTATGTTATGTTTTTAATAAATTGTCTTAAGTATTTTTTAATTTCATTTAAAAAGTTTGCAATTATATTCCTTAAAATAAAAATCACTCTAAAAAATCCTTTTTTTTTTTAAATTTATTATAAATTTTGCAAGTAATATTTTTTATAAATCCTGAAGACAAATTAACAAGAAACCTTTTTGCACACAACAGTGAAAAAAGCAATGCATTTGGGCAAGTGGTTCATAAGTTATACATATAAAATTAAATAAGGTTAAAATTAAAAAAAAAAAAAAATTCAAAGGTTTCAATTTTTTTTTTAATCTAAAAACTAATTTTTATAGAAAAACACATTTTAGGAAAAACGTTCCTTAAAAAAGTCTATAAATAAACAAAAGAAAATTTTGACCCCCCAGGCCCCCTTAATGACTTTAACACCAATTTCCACAAAAAAACAAGTACAGTTTTTGCATCTAATCGCTCCAAACAATCACAGAAATGGGATGTGCAGATCTTTCGACAAGGGTTAATATCTTATCATGTTGTTTGTTAAATTATTGTTCAGCTGAAAACCGCTTTTCATCTGCCCACAAAATTTCACGCTTTCCATCTGTGCCATGAGTCTGTCTTTGTCAATAGAGTTTTTCGACTCAACTTTCGAGCCTTTAACAAAAAAAAAAAAAAAAAAAAAAAAAAAAAAAAAAAAAAAAAAACACTTGAAACACATATTTAATGACTATATCATCATATAACATCAATATATTATCAAAATTTAAATATCTAAACAGAAGAAATGGTATTTATCTGACGCACCAAACACTTTTCCACATTTTGTTCACTGTAAAAAAAAAAGACAGACATTTCTTAATCTAGTAAAACATAATATAACCACGTACGAAAATGTACAAAATGTATCCTCTTACTAGTTACTAACGATTCCGAAAAGCATTCCTTATCTTTTGAAATCCCAGAAACCAATATATTTTCGAGATCTAAAGAAGTAATTTATTAAAAAAAAGTTTCTTTTGCTGCCACTTATTTTTGGAAACGTTTCCGAATAATTTTTATAGTGTATTAATAAATTTTCTGGACCCAGAATATTAGGTTTTTCAAATGCTACCAATTCTCAAGTAAACACTTCCATGTTCAACAAACATGTTTTACAGTCAAACCTGATAAATTAACAGCATTAACATTAACATTAATATTAAAATTCATATTATTTTGTTACTCTTGCATGTACAACTTCAATTACGCGGCTGAATATGTTTAATTGAGAATTGGTAGCATCCTAAAAACCGATATCCCGGTTCGAGAAAACTTATTGATACACTTTAAAAACTACTTTGAAACGCTACCGAAAATCAGTGGCAGTAAAAGAAACTTTGTTTTTACAAATGCTTTTTTTAAATCTCGAAAATATATTGGTCTCTGGGGTTTTTAATGATAAAAACCGCTTTTCGGATTCACTGGTAACTCTGTAGAGGTTATTGTATATTTTCGTTCGTGGTTATATTACATTATCATGGTTATGATGAATAATAAGATACAATAATATATATGTTGGACAATTGCACCATGGGATATTATATATAAAGGTAGAATAATTACTTAATGGAACGTAAAAACAAGAACAATTATATGGACATGTAAAATTTAATTGTTATTATATATACATAAACGTTGATCTTATGTATATATAATCATAATAAAAATTTGCAAGTTCGTATAATTGTTCTTGTTTTTATGTAACCATTAAATTCTATCTGTATATATAATAAGATACATTTGTCTTTTTTCAGTGTAGTGATAAAAACAATTTCAGTGTAGTGAAAAATTTCTAGCATATAACCAGATTTATTTAAAATATATATTAAATTAATTAAACCAATTTTCTGAAAAATAACTAATTATTGACATTTATCCATAAATACCCATACATGGGGTGAAAAGATCGAAAAAAAAATCCCCTTACAAAATCTTGTATCATCTTCATCATCAATCATTTGGAATTATTCTTTTGTATGTTATGTCTCGGAATCAACAGATAGCAAGGATCGTTTCTTTTCAGTATTTTGGAATAAAAAACGCCCAAAACCGTCATTATCGTTTCAAGGCACCCCCAATGTTCGATGCATTGTGCTGCCGCAGCATTTCGAGGATATGTTTTGAAAAGACCCCCTTTTGTTAGATCACTTCTATTATTCCGTTCTAGACCAGAAATTATTCTTCGAAAGAAAAGATGGATATGTATAAAGCTCATTTTTTTATACTTCTCCCCCTTTCCTCTTCCTACAGTTATCAATTTAAAAGATAGAAAAATGGTGTAAGTTTCATTGGGTTTGAAATGCTTTTGAATTTGAATAATAAGAGATGCACACGAGAGCATATAATTAGCACTAATCTATAATTTATTGTCTAACTCTTTGCTTACTACATGGTGCACAACATCTGCATATCAATAGATTTACAAAAAATGGGTTTTATTCCTATTCAGCAGCGAATTATCATATAACACCAGATATATCTATCCAATGGTACTGTTATGCCATGCTAATTACACTGTTCGACAAATTATACAAATATTCTCCTTATCAATAATCATTGTGTGTTTTCTAAAAATTTTTGTATGCTAAAAAATAAAATGTTGTTATAATTTTTTTCATCCTTTCATGCTCTCAAGATAATCTTGATTAATCAGATAATCAGATAATCAGATTTCTTGTACGTCAGATGTCGGATTATTGAGAGTCTGTTCAGCAAAATAAAAAGTTTTACATGGATGTACTTTTTATCTGGTGTTTTGTTTAATTAAACCTAGTATCTTGCTTTCGATGTTATTTCTGAAACAAGAAATAAAGATAAAACTGTACGGAACTTTTTCTTCTGTGAAAGCTTTTGAATAACAATACAAGATTGATATACAGTCACCAGACACAAGTTTTAAGTAAGAAAATATACTCTCCACACAATTAGCGAGTATTATGGATTGAATTTTAGCATGTACGCTGTTTAGAAAATGTATAAACGAAAAAGTATACCAGGTTGGTGCAAACAAAATTGGTTTTGTTTTATAAATTTTGAAAGTTTATTTTGAAATAAACTTTAATTTAACCGTGTTCATGTAATATACCATTTCAAAGATCAAATTTTAGTCTACTGATTTATGCTAATAAATTTTCTGCTAACACTGTTTACTTTTGTTTATTTTAGGCTGTCAAACTAATGAAGAAAAGAAAGCCAATTTCAGCCTTTTTATTTTATGAGTTGAAAAATGAATAGAATCAGCAGAAACTGCATACAACAACAATGAATCATTTACCCAAGGAATTATCGTACGTATTATTCAACGTTTGTTCCAACAATTTCGTAAAGGAGAGAGAATGATGGTGAAGATGTCGTATAAGTCTTTCTGTAATTGACAACAACCAATTGAAGTTTATTATTGAAGTGGACATACAAAAATCAACCTAAACAGTAGCAGAAGAACTAATAGCTGATCATTCAACAGTTTTTTGACATTTCTACTGAATGTAAAAATTTAAAAAGCTTGACAAATGGGTGCCTTACGGACTGAATAGAAACCAAAGGCGATACAAAGTCTACCCTGCGTTTCTTCTTCGAAACAAGTATGATCCATTTCTTGATTGCATGCGACAAGAAAAAGCTTTTCTTCTGTATGATAACCGACGTCACCGCACCGCACAATTACTTGAACTCAAAAGACGAAGAATAAAAAAACGTTATTCCAAACCAAAGCATCATCAAATAAAATTTGGGGCTTAATGTTTGTTTTTTGGTAAGTGGAATCATTCACTTTAATATCTTGAACCTTCTTGAATACATCACATCAGAGGAGTATTGAAAAGAAAAAGACAAAATGCAACATTTGTAAGCAGCAATCTACAAGTACAAATTCTTCTTCATGACAACGCCAGACACCCTATGTGTGACAAATGGCCCCGCAAAAATTAAACAGACATGATACTGTCCTTATTATCGCAAGGAGAAACAGGGAAGCTGCCTTGAGCGTCCAACTATAAAAGGGGTTCCCAAATCTGAAAAGCAGATAGATTTTCTTAAAATTAGTAACAAGTTGTGGCTAAAACCATGTTACAGGGGCACCAACTGCATCTTTGTCCTTAGGCCTCATGTAGGGTTAGTCGGGCCTTGAAGATACTCTACCTCACCCAGCTTTTTCACCAGGTATCTTTGCCCCTTGCTAACAGTTTTTTTAAGTATCTCCACGACCCTGCAAATGAAAGACTCAAACAAACAAACAGTACCTCAAAATTCCGACTCACCAGATCTAGAACACTAAGAAATCTGCGTTACGAAATTTATTACTTGTTTCTAACTAGCAAAACTGCAACGATTCTAATAGTTCTAATTTTAGCAAATAAACTAAGTTTTACGTTGAAAATTTTTGCTTTTGAATTTATAGTCAAAAACTGCAATTATTTTTGAAAAACTAATAATTTCGCACAACTGACAGATCGAAATGTATAATTTTGATAGTTTTTTCTGAACCGTTGCCTGAACTAATTTATAACACACAAAATAACATGTAACGTAATAAAAATTTAATAAACTTGAAAAGTGAGCATGAAATATATTAGATTTCTAAATTTACGAAGTAAAATAACATAACACAATATATCGTACGTTTAACCTCCAGAGATATGCACTGACATGCATGCTCCTCTGCCTCATGCACTGAATAATCTACGTAATACGCCGAAACTGGTTAAACACAGAACTGGGATTCAAGGCGATTGTTGTATTGTATTTTACATTTAAAAAAATTACATGAATATATAAACAAGAAATAAAGTAAAACGGGGTTTTAATTGAGAAAATGTATTTTTCACACACAATTAGCGAGTGTTATTATGAATGCAACTGTACAAAAGATACTCTGTTTAGAAAGAGCATAAATGAAAAAGTCCTTCCGGCCTGTACCGGGAGGAAAAGGTAGCTTTCCTATATCTTCGTTTTAAAATTTTAGCTAATGTTACACGAAAACAGCAAGTTAAAATGCAAAGAAACGTTTACAAAAGATTCCTTAATACTGAATTTGAATAAGAAATTTGCCAAATTATTGAGCAATAGCCAAATTGGCTTCATTTATGAAGACTTATTTTGGTCGCCAAATTTGGCAATATTTCGCCAAATGTCGCCAATTTTGGCGAGAATTTGGCACGAACGGATATGAATATATAGTTTTATGCGTATGATTGGGAAAATTATTACAACAATGAAAGAAAATAATTTGCGAGTAATCGCGTTAATGTGCTGTTTTGTTTCAAAATGTCTTCCACCCTAGAATTTCAAAGTGCTCTATCTCAGCCATTTTTTAAGATAGAGGTAAACCCAAAAATGCTCTGGATTCCTCGTATCAAGGCCTAACACTAAATTAAAAAATAAATTTGAATTTTTAACTTTTTTGTATATTTATTTTAGTTTTAAATTTTTAACTGGCCGCCATCTTGAAACAAAATAGCGGACCAAGCTGGCCAACGAACTCGGTCGAGACATTGGTGAGCTCAATACACACAATTAGTTTCATCAAAATTGATTTATAAATACGAACGTTATCGTATGACATAGGTCAGATATATATATATGGATATATATATATATATATATATTAGGGTGAAGCGAAAAAAGTGAATTTTTTTTTACAAAAAACGGGTAGGAGCCAAAAGTTGCCTTTATACTAGTACATCAAATATCTGAAATTTTACCGCTGAAAAAAAATGCCTTGAGTCTGCGCTTTTGGTCCAAATGTCGAAATTTTGGGTAAAATTTGAAAATTTTTCGAAAAAAATAAAAAAAATTCTGTAGAACTGGTTATGATTTAAAAGTGTCATTTGAACCTTTATTAATAAATATTTAAAATATTGAAACGATAAAACGATATCTTTATTCTGTATAGCTGGAGAAAAACTGACAAATTTCGATAAAAAAGGAGCGTTTCCATTCTTGTACAGCATACAACGAATCGTTGTTTTGAATGCAGCTCTTCGCTAGTTGCTTTTACAACTACCCAGGAGTGGAGGTGGGTGCATATCATGTCCCACCCGTAACCAGCACAACCACCCTATCATCTGAACTCAATGTTTTATTTATACAATGAATTGTGATTTTTTTATCAGACTGGCACGAGTTTTTTGTATATCAACCTAGTCTTGGTGTATTCATCTCTTCTTTCGTATCCACAGACTTTGGATGATGCTGGCTGTGACTTCCTTCACGTATCTTTCTACTGCTTGAATATGAGAAGGCATGCAAAGTAACCCATTGTTGATGTTAGTACGGGAATCTATACAGCCGTCTATTATCTTCAACAAACTTGCATCCAATAAATGCATAGTGATTGGGGGTCCTGTTACCGCAATAGTTTTCCAATCAATTAGATTTATATAACCATCTGCTTCAATATTGATTGTCAGTCAATGTTGATTGTCAAATTTGCGTATGTCATAATTTATTCTACCTCTTGCATTTATTATGGGATGAGCAGCTAGTTGGTTAATGTGATTGCAATCAGAATTTGTTCTGAGTGTGCAAAGTAATCATTGTCCTGAATAACATTTTTAACTATTCGTTTTATGGCGTTTGCTATATTGTTTAGTAGCCGAGTAATTTCCCATAAGGTTTTAGATACATTCTTTAGCTGTGGATTACATTGGATGGTAAACCATCTTGGGGCATAAACTTAGATCACATACTTTGTGAGTGAAAATAGAGACTCTGACTCGTAGTCAATGCGAATAATTAAGGTGAAGAATTCTATTCGTGGTTGTGAGCCATATTACGTGGGAAAATTTTCATAGACTCCTATTCGCTAGTTCTTTATAGCAATATCCTGATAAAATAGCTTTGCAAATGTCCAGCAGGTATTTCTGGTCTGTGCTGAGTGCCTTTTCATCGATTTCAGAGATATGTTTTCTAAATTGCTCTTTATTGGTTCAAAAACTGCAATAGGGAGTGAATAGCACGTTGACAAGGATTTCTCTAATACATTTGGGCCAGAAGTTTCCCTATCGATCATGCCTAACAAATGATGCAGAGGCAATTCATTTAACTGGAGCTGGCATATGATCCATTGCATAGGTCTTGAAAGCTTCTCTTCCATTCGACGGATTACTTCAGTATATGCTTCCCCGTATTCACAGGACACCGGACACCCATCACAACTCAAGCATGAGAGGCTGGACAAATCAATATTTTCATCTTTTAAAAACTTTGATATGCATTTAACTATAGTATCTTTTGATATGCATTTAACTATAGTATATTTTGATATGCATTTAACTATAGTATCTTTTGATATGCATTTAACTATAGTATCTTTTGATATGCATTTAACTATAGTATCTTTTGATATGCATTTAACTATAGTATCTTTTGATGCTCCAGATGAGGTTATGTTAGGCAAAATTAGTCCCCAAATATTTGGAGCCATGCTCTTCTAAGATAGTAACACGTTCTTTCATAATTCTACGATACGCATGTTTATCACTTATGTTTATTATACACATTGTGTCATCTTTTCAGGAGTCGAAATATAAGGCTATTTCTGTTTTAGGGTTCTGTTCTTTACGTTGACATGAACAAGCCGATTGGCTTTCATGCCTTACCTTGCAAACGGGTCTCTGTAAAACCTATGTAACGGGTACGGGTACATTATGTTTTTCAGTGTCATTTGCTGTACATACACAATCCTGAAGAACCGCTGAAGCAAGAACTGTAGCAGACCGATCAGAAATTCCATAGCTATCACATGCTCTAGAAAAAGTTTCAAACTTCATTCGAGTTTCGGTATAGGAGGTTGAAGATGGGAATTCAATTGTATCTATTATTGAATCATTGCATACTGATTCGTTTATTTCAATTTCACATGCAGCATCTTTTAATTGCGGTGCTTCTCTTTATTTAATCTTTTTCTATTAATTTATTTTCAACGTATCGTTGTATGCTGTACCAGAATGGCAAGGCCCCTTTTTTGCAGAAATTTGTCAGTTTTGCTCCAGTTAAAAATAATAAAGATATCGTTTTATCGTTTCAATATTTTAAATCTTTATTAATAAAGGTTCAAATGACACTATTAAATTATAATCAGTTCTACAGAAAATTTTTATTATTTTTTTAAATATTTTCAAATTTTACCCAAAATTTCGACATTTGGACCAAAAGCGCAGACTCAAGGCATTTTTTTTTCAGCGGTAAAATTTCAGATATTTGATGTACTAGTATAAAGGCAACTTTTGGCACCTACCCGTCTTTTGTAAAAAAAAAAAAATTATATATATATATATATATATATATATATATATATATATATATATATATATATATATATATATATATATATATATATATATATATATATATAAATCAACATTTGAATGGAGGGTGATTTTGGATTTTGGGGTCTGGGGGTCATGATAGGTGAAAATATATCGAAATTTTCCGGAACTGCTTTCCTCCGAACGGCTGCAATAGGTAGCTTTATACTTTTATGTATTGAAAGCTACCTAAAAGTATACGACTGTATGAAAATTACGGGGATTAAAGACAGATACATGTATCGTTTTGATAGCTTTTTTCGGACCTTTTCAACACAACGCCTACTGGTCTATTCATATCTCTCGGGTTGGGTTGAGTTGGGATGACTTATGACGGCCAATTATCAACACGAGAGATATAGGCCCTAGGTGGAGTGCCCTCCGTGGGGGTCTTTTTAAGGGATCCTAACCCGTATTTACGGCAAGGCTCGCAGAAAACCACGGAAAACTCTGAACGGTTAGATGGACGAGCGCGACAGGGGTTTGAACCCAGCACTTCCCGTCTACCAGCTTTGAGAACAGAACCTCTCAGCCACTGGTGGGGCCATATCTCTCGGATGATAGACTATTCCGTCGTTCTTTTGAATCATCGTTACAATTGAAACACCGATAACTTCAATTACATCCAACATAAAAATAAGCCATTACCCGTGCAATATTAAATTCAATGTACGTGAAGCAAAATTGTAGAAAATTTGTAAATTAAATTTTCAGAGAACTGCAGTGACCTATCATGCTTTCAAAATACCAAAAGAAGATTCAATTCTAGTTTAGTATTTACAAATATTTCAGGGACATATCTGCTGGGAGAATCGCGTCTATTAATCAAACATTTGTCTAATATTTGAGTGTATTTCCATCTGACAAAATTTGCTGTTTGGTGGAAATCTTTCTTGGTTTTGAAGGATCAAGATGACCGTCGTGATCCTCTTCTTAGATCTGTTTTTACAAGATATCGCTACCAACATGGGATTAAGGAACAGCTCAGATGAACGCTGAACGGATTATCGAGAATCTATTAAATTGCTCATTAAATAATGAAGTTTTATATGGAAAATACAATTTCTTAATGTTTTTTTTTTTTTTTTTTATTAAAAACGGTTTTTTACTTTTTGAGTTGTTTCTGCAACAAGAAAAGCACTAGTGATTTTTTTTAATATAATATTTTAATATTATAATATAATATTAAATATTATATTATATATATATAATCCAATATAACCCAATATATATAACCCAATAACCACCTCCATAATCTATACTAATAAAAGAAAGTTTCGCTCTGTGTGTGTGTCTGTGTGCCTGTTGGCGATGGCTAGGAAAATCCAGCCCACCTAGAAGGCTGCAAATTTAGATATAGGTAGTACAAACCCTCTCCTGGTGCACCATTACGTCAGAATTTTAATATTTTGAAAATTAAAGTAGTTATTAATTAAAAACTGATCAAATAAAAACGTCATTATTCAAAAGCTAGCTGACGCATGTGCAGAAACCAATATCCGTATCTTCCGGAATAGAATAAAGAAAGCACAACACATCCCGTTTTTGTTTTAAGTTTTTCTAAATTCGCCATGGGCAAACGGTTAGAAATACGGAAAAACCGTCTACATATTCTGAAAGAAAATACTTTTACGTCTCAAACGATCTGGTTGGTTTGAAAAAAATTTACATTTAACCCTTTAAAAAAATAATCAAAGAACATCGAATTCATGTTTTTTTATTTTCTCCCGTTTTCCGAGCCTTGCATCCACCGAAATACAAAAAATACGGAAAAACGAAGGTCACCAAATTAAAGAACTGACTTTGCCCTTTCCAAAGCCCCCTTTGGTTTTAAAAAATACAAAAATTAACCCTTCTAAAAAGTATATTTTCTGTATGCCGTTTTGGGATTTTTGCGATTTTGGCAATTTTAAAAAATTTGAATCGGCGATTCAGAGAAAGGTACGAAAAACTAAAAATACCAGACAATATCTACATTTATTCCTTTTTCGACATCTGTATTTGTTTTTGAAAAATACAAATATTAACGCTTCAAAAAAAAAATTCGTGCGCAGGACTCTCTTTTGCGAATTCCGATTTTCTATGATATACAAAATCTGGCATCGGCTTTTTAAAATAACCAAACAAAAATCAAACACACCTAAAGACATCTACGTTCTGTCGAATTTAGGCAGAAACCTTTAGTTTAAAAATAAAATCACGTTAACCTTTTCGAAAACGTTTTTTACCGTAAGTAAATTTCGCTTTTTTAACTGTTTCCCCTATCTTTAAAAATCCAAATTGGCGTTTATAAACAAGATACGAAAAACTAAAAATACCTCAACTAATCTACATCCCTTTGTTTTTTAAAATCTGGTATCCGTTTTGAAAATTTTTAATTTTAACCCTCCAAAAAAAAAAATCCTTTCCAAAACTCATTTACGCGATTTTCGGTCCAGGTTTAAAAATCAGCATCGACTCAGGAAATGTGAGTACGGACAAACAGTCGACTCCAGATCATAGACGCGTTCATTTTCTTCAAAACGCATGATTGGGTTTTAAAAAATATCTACATTAACCCTTTAGAAACCAATCGATTACGTAACCAACTTTCGCGATTTTTGCTATTTTGGCAATGTTTACCCGTGGTTAAATTTCAATTCTACTAGGAAATTTGGTTGGGTCGAGTGTTCTGAAAAGGCATCTTCCAGAACAGACTGCACCCCCTGGCGGTGGAAGGTGGAACTATGGACCCGATTACGACGGGGTTTGGTTTAAGTTTCGTATAGAACAGATTATTAATATTTTTGGCCCGTGCAACGCCGGGCGGGTTAGCTAGTCTATACTAATAAAAGAAAGTTTCGCTCTGTGTGTGTGTCTGTGTGTCTGTTGGCGATGGTTAGGAAAATCCAGCCCACCTAGAAGGCTGCAAATTTAGATATAGGTAGTCCGAACACTCAACTGGTGCACCATTACGTCAGAATTTTAATATTTTGAAAATTAAAGTAGTTATTAATTAAAAACTGATCAAAGATCACAAATAAAAACGTCATTATTCCAAAGCTTTCTGGCGCATGTGCAGAAACCAATATCCGTATCTTCCGGAATAGAAGAAAGAAAGCACAACACATCCCGTTTTTGTTTTAAGTTTTTCTAAATTCGCCATGTGCAAACGGTTAGAAATACGGAAAAACTGTCTACATATTCTGAAAGAAAATACTTTTACGTCTCAAACGATCTGGTTGGTTTGAAAAAAAAATTACATTTAACCCTTTCAAAAAAAAATAATCAAAAAGCATCGAATTCATGTTTTTTATTTTCTCCCGTTTTCCGAGCCTTGCATCCACCGAAATACAAAAATACGGAAAAAAGAAAGTCACCAAATTAAAGAACTGACTTTGCCCTTTCCAAAGCCCCCTTTGGTTTTAAAAAATACAAAAATTAACTCTTCTAAAAAGTATATTCTCCGTATGCCGTTTTGTGATTTTTGCGATTTTGGCAATTTTTAAAAATTCGCATCGGCGATTCAGAGAAAGGTACGAAAACTAAAAATACCAGACAATATCTACATTTATTCCTTTTTCGACATTTGAATATGTTTTTGAAAAATACAAATATTAACCCTTCAAAAAAAATTCGTGCGCAGGACTTTCTTTTGCGAATTCCGATTTTCTATGATATATAAAATCTGGCATCGGCTTTCTAAAATAACCAAACAAAAATCAAACACACCTAAAGACATCTACGTTCTGTCAGATTTAAGCAGAAACCTTTAGTTTAAAAATAAAATCACGTTTACCCTTTCGAAAACGTTTTTTACCGTAAGTCAATTTCGCTTTTTTAACTATTTCCCCTGCCTTTAAAAATCCGAATTGGCGTTTATAAACAAGATACGAAAAACTAAAAATACCTCAACTAATCTACATCCCTTTGTTTTTTAAAATCTGGTATCCGTTTTGAAAATTTTTAATTTTAACCCTCCAAAAAAAATCCTTTCCAAAACTCACTCACGCGATTTTCGTTTTTCGGTTCAGGTTTAAAAATCAGCATCGACTCAGGAAATGTGAGTACGGACAAACAGTAGACTCCAAATCATAGACGCGTTCATTTTCTTCAAAACGCATGATTGGGTTTTAAAAAATATCTACATTAACCCTTTAGAAACCGATCGATTACGTAACCAACTTTCGCGATTTCCGCTATTTTGGCAATGTTTACCCGTGGTTAAATTTCAATTCTACTAGGAAATTTGGTTGGGTCGAGTGTTCTGAAAAGGCCTCTTCCAGAACAGACTGCGCCCCCTGGCGGTGGAAGGTGGAACTATGGACACGATTACGACGGGGTTTGGTTTAAGTTTCGTATAGAACAGATTATTAATATTTTTGGCCCGTGCAACGCCGGGCGGGTTAGCTAGTATATTATATATTATATAATATTTTATATGAAACTCTTCAATAATCATACGCGGCCGATATGCAATCATTTAAGACGGGTTTTTAATTAAGAAAATGTACTCCATACAACTAGAGAGTGTTGTTATGAATGCAACCTATACAAGATACGCTGTTTAGAAATGGAATAAATGAAAAAGTATATAACTCCCACTGTATGGTAATTCCGCGGATTGGAGAAAGAGAGAGAAATATATCATATTTATAGCTTTTTCTGGACACTTTCAACACAACGCCTACTTGTTTATTCATATCGCTCAGATGACAGATATTTCTTCGTTCCGTCGGAAGTTCATTGCAATTGAAACGCGATACCTACAACAAAAAGGAGAAGTTACCCCCACGTACGTGAAATTAAAATTAAAAAATTGACGTGCATTTCGCTTTCAGAGTCGCAATGCGTTCCTCTGCTTCATCCTCTCACGATACTAAAAGCAGATCTAAGCATGGATTAGTGTTACTATTTAGGGGCACCCCAGGCCCCAGGGTCATATTTTCGGAGAGAATTATGTTCTAATTAAGTATTTTCCTAATATTTATGTACATTTCAATGTGACAAAATGTTTTGTTATGTAAAAAATTGTCATGACTATGGAAGATCAGGATCCACATGATCCTGCTTTTGTATCCTATTTTGCAAGATAACTCTAGAGTACCGAATAGGTCGATGAACGGAGAGAATGATTACTAAGAATTTACTATATTTTGCATTTTACATAAAACATTTGTTTTATGGTGTTAAAATGTACTTTTTTACTATCTTCTCTTTAATTAAAACATAATTTCTTGCTTTCTGTGTTATTTCTCAAACAAGAAATAAAGAAAAAAACCCAGTAATGAATTTCTTATTTTTACGAACCTCTTGAATAATCATACGCGGTCGATATACAGTCACCTGAGAAGGGGTTTTTAATTAAGAAAATATACTCTCCACACAATTAGCGAGTGTTATTATGAATGCAACCTAGCATACAAGATACGCTGTTTAGAAATGGCATAAATGAAAAAGTATACGACTCTCACTGTATGGTAATTCCGCGGATTGGAGAGATAGAAATGTATCATTTTGATAGCTTTTTCTGGACCCTTTCAACACAACGCCTACTTGTTTATTCATATCTCTCAGATGACAGACTATTCTGTCGTTCCGCTGGAACATCGTTACAATTGAAACACGATATCTTCAATTATGTCCTACACAAAAAGGAGCCGTTACCCAAGCAGGATTAACCTCCATGTACGTGAATCGGGATCGGATAATCTGTAGCTCTTCGCTCCGACCTAAGTGGGATTATCGGAATTTGATACAGGAATGGTTGATTAGCATTACAAATAGAGCTTCCACCCCCGCCTCCGGACACGTGACCCCGTGACGTCAGCCTAAAAGATGTGGATGTGTGGTCCGATGGGCACGTTAATACGATTATCGTCACGGTGGGAAATGGAATTTAGAGTAAATGGCACTTGACAGAATTTGTCGAGCTTGGGTATATTTTTATTTGTATTCCCCAGTTTTTAATTTGAGTGATGTATTATTCAGTTTCGCAGGTTAATTTGCTCCGCTGCTTTGAATTTTTGATTCGCTAGCTTTTCGATGCGCCAAGAAAATTTAAATGAGGTTGTATGAGGAACAAAGACTGTGTGTATTCATACACAATACACTATACATTTTGCTACATAATCAAAATATTCTTAAAGCACAATATAATGTAATTAGCCCAATATTTCCATTTAAAAATAAAATTCCGTCAGGAGGAGATGCTGATACGTTTATCGTCACTGTAGAAAATATGATTTTGAGTAAATGACATTTAACAGAATTTGTCGAACTTGGGTATTATTTTTATTTGTATTTTCAAGTTTTCAATTGAGTGATGTATTATTCAGTTTCACGTGTTAAATTGTTAATATCCTTTGGATTTTTGATTCGCTAACTTTCATTACGACAGGAAATTTGAAATATTCCTAAATAAGTTTATATAAGAAGACAAAATTATACATTTCAATGTTTAAGCAAAGCATAGTGTACAAAGCACAGTATTTCTATTTTAAGTGTATATAATCCGACAACGAGGAAATAAATTATTCACTGAGAAATAATAATGTTGGTGGGATTAGATGAAAAAGAGACAGAGAACCATTTAATTCAATATGTACAGGGTGTTTCTTCTTTCGTTTGACCAATAGCTAATTACTAAACCGTAAGTTCTATAAGGTAGTTCAAATTGCAAAAATGTTTCAAATATTATTCGTCATCATATGAAAATAATTTATTTAAATTCGTTATTATTTCAAAAGTTAGGAAATATGAATTTTTATACACTCCTTGGGTCCTATAAATTATATTAAAAAAAAAATCCATGTTTCAACAAGTAAAAGAGTAAAAATTGCATTTTTGTCCGACTAAAACTTATCGGGTTACAACAACTTTGCATTTTAGGAATTTTCAATGCTTTCTGGCACTAAAAATGCGTTTTTCTGTTTTTAGTGCCATAAAGAGGCGATATTCATAAAATTCAAAGTATCACATTTCGGTAGGTTTTGATCAAATGAGGAGCACGTCTCACCCGGGATTAGAATCACGAGCTTTTGTTTTCCAAACAAATTACTCAACACTGCGATATAGTTAATCCGTTCATAACTTTCTTTCTATCTCGGGCAAGCAGATTCTGGCTCCGACAGAATCCTCTCCCTGAATTTTCTTGATTGAGTCCAGGAACCTCAAGGTCTAACTGTTACAGCACAAGTCAGTAATTATCTATTTCCTTTTTTTTTTCATCGCTCAGACGCCATCTGTAGAGCCCACTGCAGTTGGGACTCGAACCAAGGACCTTCTAATTTCAAAGCAGTGTGCTACCGATTACGCCACTGCGACATTTCTTCCTTCTCATCATTAGCTTCTCTATCTCGGGAAGATGGATACAAGTTCCTTACACTGTAAAAAATATCTGCAAAAATACAGGAAATTATCCGTGAAATTATCCGGATTAGTTTCATTTTTCTGAAACACAGTGCAATTTCCGTAATTGACAGTTAGAAAATACAAATTTGTAAAAATTCAGAATTTTTTTCCGTAAATTTAATAGAATTTTCCGTATTTTTAAAAACAGTACAATGTCCGTATTTCTTCCAAAACAGTGCAATTTCCGTAATAGAAATACGTTTAAAGGTTTCCGTACAGAAAGCACTTTCTTTTAAATGCGAATTAAGATTGTTGAATATACTAGAGTTCTTCACAGATCTAGGTCCGGCCCGGCTCGAGCCGCTGGTCCATTCTAACCAGGGACGGTACTTTTTTTGGAAAATAGTAATAGTACTATATACATGGTGTCCGAAAAGTCTGGAAACGGTCGAATAACTCGAGAAATATACATCGGATTGAAAAACGAAAAATATGTGTTCAATACTTTAAAAAAAATCAATTTAGGGATATCAAAGTTTCCCCCCAACTCGGCCTACAGAGGAGGGGGGGGTGGGGAGAGGGGCAACTTTGAAATCTTAAATGATACCTCCCCCCCTTTTTTTTATTACAGATTTGGATTCTACGGGAAAAAATACGTAACTTTTGTATTTAACATTTTCTTCGGAAAATTGTTGATGGCGCTGTAATAGAGTAAAATGCAATGAGAATCGTTTCCTTGAAAAGTCTGGAAACCGTCCAATGAGAAATATACATCGGATTGAAAAACGGAAAAATACATGTTCAATATTTTAGAAAAATGGAAACTTTGATATCCCTAAATAGTTTTTTCTAAAATATTGAATACGTATATTTTTCCGTTTTTCAATCCGATGTATATTTCTCGAATTATTCGACCGTAATCTAGTTTCTAAACACGAAAGAGAACCATCAATTGGAATATTGGCAAATAACGATTTGTCATCAAGTGATAACATTACAACAATTGAAAGGATTGACATTTTTTAAATTTACTGACAAAATCATAAGAATTTTTTATGGTATGCGTATTAGTAATGCATAAAGGAGAAAAAATAGAAGTTAAAAACTTAACAAGAGGGTAAGTAACGATACCAATATTAAAAACTGTAAGTCTTAGGGGAATATTGATTTTACGAACTTTAGGAAGGGCGTAAAAACGAGCACAGGAGGCTGAAGAAGGAATAACACAATGTTTATTATAATCATTTAACACAATAGAGAGAACTCTTATAAAAAAATTTTGACAGAGGAAAGAGGCGAATTAGTAGAAGCTGTTTTGACTTCAATGGAAGGACCTTCACGTAAAAGGGCATAAACTTTATCAGAATAATCTTGTTTATTTATCAGAACAATTTGACCACCTTTATCTGTTATACTTATAATAAGATTATCATTAGACTTAAGTTCATTTAGAGCAACATGTTGAGAGCGTGAAAGATTGGGTTTATAATTTAAGTTATTAGAAAAAAATAGTATCAGCAAGGATGTGACGAAGAGTTTCTTTTTGCGAAGGAGTGACTTTACTATATTTAAAAGAAGACTCAATAGGAGCAATCAATTCTCTTCTGTGATTGGCAGATGTCTTCTGCTTTCCTACACTGTAAGAAAATTCTGTAACGTCACTAATTATATCCAGCAACGTTCCGTGTTTTCCCAGGTTTCTGTCAGATTCCTGAGAAAAACAAATTTCTTTGCGTATAGTTTCCTGAATTCAGGGATTAAGCTTTTTTGCGTGGCAAAGTCTCTGCTCTGCTTTCGCGCTCCGCCATCTTGACAGCTTCATTTTGGATCCCTTGCACCTATGCTTACAGCGGCCTTGAGTTAAAAAAAATATATTAATGAAAGAGGTACGTATTGAGATTTTTTAGGAAATGAAAACTTTCCTGAAAATGTATTGCGGAAGTGAGGCGGTAATCTAATCATCTGTTGAAGACAAACAATGAATAAATCAGCTGCCATACTGGACACTTTCAAAAACCTACCATTTTATTCTTTCAACTAGAAGCCGGCAGACGTTCTTTTGGCTAGTGAAAATATTTTAAATATAATTTTAACCTAATTTCATGCAATAATTAGTCAAATGGTAACTGGGTTGGTTTTGTGAGGTGTTTTATATATTTCCTTCATTGTCACCCGGTCGCTTTTAGGCTTTATTTAATTAATTGCTCTTAATTTTTGGATTATAATCTTCTTATGATTCCCCCCAAAAATAGTTAAATAACGAAAAAAAAAGGTATGCACGTAATTTAATATAATTAAAATATTTTTAATCAATAATTGCTGGAAAATTTTTTCTGGGGTTATTCTGTTTTTTTTTTTTCCCCTTTAAGCTACAAGCTTTTAACTTCTACAATCTAAAATTAGTAAACATTCCAAACTGTTTAAAAGTATTATTTTTTTTATGCTTCTGACTTTTAAATTTGCATATGTAACTTTTTGTACCAAATAAAATCCATAAATAAGAGTGTGAGCAAAACTTTTAAGCTAATTAAATTGTGAGCTACATATCAACAAAAATCATATTGATGTATCAGAAACATCCCTGAGATATATTGGTTGTTTCCTTATATTTTCAAGTACTATTACTGGCTTTCTGTGGAACGTTTCTAAATTCTTAATGAATGCTCCTGGTTTTTACCAGGAAGATGACAGAATGTGAACATATCTAAATTTATTTGGAAGATTGCTGATTTATTCCAGGAAGGTTTTACTGAGAAGATTTTAGTATGTTCATGGTTTTTTCCAGGTAGGTCACCGACTTAAACCTCGAACCTTTCTGAAGAATTGAGAAACTTACAACTATAATTCCAGGAAAGTCATTGACTTTTAACATTAACTTAGAATTTAACTTAACCAGAAACGTTACTGGTATAAATTAGGGACATTAGCTGCCCATTATTTTCCAGGAACGTTGATGAATTTCTTTTTTACAATGCATTGGCTGTTCTCTTAACTTGTCTCTTCCCTCCCATTTCCTTCCAGTCTTGCTCCTGCGTTCAAAGTGGTTGCACGTCTTCTTTGCGCCTGACGAAAATAGACAAAGTTCTTTCGAAAGGCCTAGCGCATTCCTTATTTTCATAGTGTTATTAAGAAGTTATTTTATGTTTATAGTATCACACCAGTTTATTCAATACGTTAATGTGAAACTTATAGTTTTTATAAAAAATTTAAATAAGCAATTTAAAACGAAAATAACTATTTTGACGTAAATAGATTTCTATATTATGGAAGAAACAGTATTTGAAACGTTTCTGCAATTGGTACTTTGCCTATAACATTAACGTTTTAGAAGTTATCTATTGATCAATGATGATAAGAAACACCCTGTATAATAGTATTATAATGTACTGGCGGGTTTTTGCTGAAAAAATAATAATAACTAAATAAATGAAAAGAAAAAGAAAAAGAAAAAAGAAAAGAAAAAAGGGATTAATTTACCTTACTACTCTTACCTATAATTTTAGAAGACTAACAACATTTTAGTAACCAACTGAGCTATCCCGGACGAATTGGAGGACCTAATTCACCCAAAAACCTTATTGATCATAGCATCTGGTCTGATATCTGAATCATCTCAATAGAATAAATAGCAGGTAATGGAACTCCAGTAAACGCTGAATGCGTAAGATTAATTTTAACACAATTATTCAAATTAGTACAGAAATCATATGAGTCGTTATTTCCCAACCGAGCGAAAATTGTCCTAGATGCTATGGTCAATAAGGTTAACTGGGTGAATTAGGTCCTCCAGATTCGTCCGGGATAGCTCAGTTGGTAGATCATCGGCAGCTTCAGCCAAGAGATCTCTGGTTCGAATCCTGCCCCTGACATTTTTCGCCCAGTTGGGAAATTACAACTCATATGATTTCTTTACCAATTTGAATAATTGTGTCAAAATTAATCTAGTGTAGAATTCGTGTTAAAATTAATAAAGCATTTTAATCATGTTAGACTACTTTAAACATAATGTTTTTATTGACATTTTTGCAGTTTCTTTGCGTTGAGAAAATTTATATATTAAAATAATGTGAAACAGACGCTTTTTACTTTTTTCACAGTCAGTTATGCAATTTTGGTTCTTAGAAATAAACACTTTTTACTTTCTCGCAGTCAGTTACGCAATTTCAGTTCTGATGACTCAGCTGAAAACAAATGTTTGAAGATAACAGCAAAAACATCAGAGCCATTTCAGAATTTGAGAGTCAAATTTCTTTCAGGCATTCTCGATTCCGTTCGGCTACTCATTCTGTTTCTTTAAATTTTATTTATAAATACAAAGATTGCCAAAATTTAAGTTTTATTTTGCTGTGTATAACTGCTGCAAGCTATGCTGATACAGAACTTGGATGGCAGCCGAAGATTCAAGACAGAGAATTTCTTGTTTTATTTGTTTTATTTTATTATTATTTTTTAAATATATATGCTCTTTTTTTTTTCTCTTTTACTGGTATGTTTACAGATTTGAATTATTATTCTGTCTTTGTAAGAATTGTTGAAATTTGAAGTGAGTGTAAGCTACCTAGCGTAAAAATGTGTGGGTGTTCTTTATGGAATTTCAACTGTACTTTATTTTTGAGTTATATTTTAGACATTTTGGCTTCTAAAATGGAACTATAAACTTTTTGTTGTATTTATATTTTTTGTTCTTTTAAATAGAGTATGTATTAGATTTTTATACAAATCTGCTTGTAATTTGAAATTTTAACATAATTTATCGCACAACTTGATGTACTTAAAACTAAGATTAAAAAAATAATAATAATACAGTAATAACAAATATACCCATTGTTAAAAAATCTACTCAAAAATAACTTGAATGTGTGTGTGTGTGTGTATTTTAAGTGCAATTTATCATAATCGATGGGATGTTCAAATTATCATCAACAACAACAAGAACGACCGTTTATAATCTATTGTTGCATGTACACTGTTAAAAATCTGCAGCAAACTGCCCAATCATCGAAGTAAACGGTTACATAACCGTAATTTATTTCTATTCTGGCCAATGAGATCGCTTCAAATTATGGTCAAGTAACAGTTATCTATAAAAACGGTTGAATGACCGGAGAGTTTGCTGCAGATTTTTAACAGTGCAGATCTAATCGCAAAAATTTTCATTGAATCCATGTCTAGTGGTTTGGACATCCAATTAACTCAAGCTACTTTTCTGATTTCGTCGCTCCATCTTACCTAAGGTCTGCTTACTTCTTGGTCGTTTTACAACATCTCGGGGATACCACTGTAAGGATATTTCTACTCCATCTATTGTCTTATCTTTTTGCAATGTGCCCAGTCCATTTAATTTTAAACGTTTAATTATCTCAATAAGTAACCATGTGTACTTGAATATAGCCTTGTCACTAAGTTTAGCTATAATCGTGAGTTACTTCATGTTAAATATTATGAATTCAAAATAAATTGTTCAGTCAAATGTGCATGTTCAGTACAGAGATATTTTCTTCGAATTTTTTGAACAATAAGACTAGTGCCTTTCAAACCTAACAGTCTGTCTTGTATGGCCGGATGCATCGATTCTATGTGTGAATATATATATATGTGTGTGGCGTTGTATTTACTTTTCTTGAAGCGCAGTAATTTATCATGGGTGCATCATAAAAGTCAAGTTATTTAGTTGCAAATTTACATAAAAGAGAACGCACTTAAAGCATACGCACTTAAAAAAAGAAAAAGAAAAAAGAGAGAGAGAGAGAGAGAGAGAGAGAGAGAGAGAGAGAGAGAGAGAGAGAGAGAGAGAGAGAGAGAGTACGTGTGTTTTTCAAAATGATCCTTAAATACTTGGAGGTATTATAAGTGGAAGAGATACTTAACAAGTAATTTTTAATAAAAAATAAAACCGAAATGAAGAGATTTCTTGCTTTTATGTTTTTATGCTGTGATCCTTCATTATTAATCATATGATATGAACGGTCGAGTTAAACCGACTTGAACCCGAAAACTTTTTTTAAAGTCAACCCGAAAATTGAAACGATCTCAACGCAGTTCACTAATATTTTAATACATTAATCCGCATTTTAAACGAATTATGAAAAAAATATTCTTTAATTAAATTTCTAATTATTTTTATTTTTTATGTAGAACATTAAACATATCAAGAGTAAACATCATATAATATCAAGAAATCGAAAAATAAACATGCCACTTCAAGTTCAACTTATCTTCGCGTTTTGCTGGTAATCCTGTATTGTCATCCATATTATAAGTCATGCACGGGTTCAGCTAAACCGACCTGAACAACAAAACTTTTTTTTTAAATAAGCCGAAATTGAATCGAACTTGACGCACTTCACACCATATTTTAATGCTTTAATCGACATTTTAAAGCAATTATGAAAAAATACCCTTTAATTACATTTCTAATATTTTTACCTTTTATGTAGAAAAATAAACATATATTTATAATATGCTCATTTAAATTCAAATTATAGCTTTTTCATCTTAAACGATATTGTGGAATATTTTGAAAAAAAAAAAAAAAAAAAAAAAACGGGTTATACCAAATCAGCCAAACCGTGTCGGGTCGGGTTTGGGTAAGTTTGAGTTATCCGATTTGATGCAGGACTGTAATCCCAATTCATTTAAATATCATTGTTTTGTATATCCCTTATTTTGTCGTGCAGTATACGATGATATGTTAAAATATTTGAGATGTCCCTATGTAACAAAACTATACATGATACCTCAGTTATTTTAAAAACGTAATTTAGTGCTGCGTACTTTAACGCAACATTATAATTTCCTAATGATTAGTCAATTTTTACGAAAGTTAAAGCCTATAAAAAAATAAACTCATGAAAACAGACAAACATACACGCATATAATTTTTACATTATTTTGTCCAGCTGGCTGTGATACTCCAACAACGGAATTTTTTAAGCAGTAAAATGTAGAAAATATAAATAAAAAACAAAACGTGTAATATAATTTAAAAAATACGCTTTAATCAATTAATAGTGTCATATTAATTAAATTATGATTATGCGTTGAGAAATCAATTCAGAAATCCGAAAAATAAGATAATGTTTCATTTTTAAATAATGTTTAAATAATGTGTCATTTTTCTTTCCTTATTGCCATATTTTAAATAATTTCCCTTTAATTAATGCCTCGAAATCAGCAATATATAAAAGACGTTGCTTGTAATTTTTCTGAATAATTATAATTATAATATTTGAAACAATGAAATTATTTTACTCAGACTCTTAAGAATTTGACCTTTAATAATTGTGCAAAAATCACAATGACTTACGCAATACTAATAACCACAATGTGGTCAACAATGACAGGACCACCATGAATAAAGGGTTGACTATATTTAAACAAAATAACATATGAAAGGAAAGAAGATATTTCTTAAGAAGAATTTACAGTTTAGTTAAGAAAACTTTTATCATTAATGATTTGATGACACATAGCCATGAGTAATGAATAAAAAATACTTATTTGATTTAAAGGTTAAAACAATATTTTTTAAAGTTTAGTAAGTTAATTTTAGTATGTTATGTTTGATATTTATTTATTTATTTATTTATTTATTTTTTAATCATAGTGCAAAATTAAGAAAGAATTCGTTAAACAAAAATGGACAGAAAATATTCATTATTTTAAAAGCAAATGTAATAAGGTAGACTTTATTTTTTATTTTAAGATTTCCTGCTCGCTTCATGTAAAAATAATGTTCAGAAAGTCAATGAATGTCACTCTAAAAAGCAAATAATGCTTCAAATCATGATTTTATGTTTATTCTTATTTGCAGTAATATTTAATGAAGTCAATTTCATTCTTTCAATTCACAATAAAACTCAAAATGACAAATATACCCCTAACTACTATTATATATAATACCTTACAGCCAAAATAAAAAATATGATTGAATTGTTGTTTTATGCAAACTGTGTCTGTGATTTACAGATTAATTTGAAAATATATTTGTACATATATAAAATGTATTATTGACAGACTTTGTTTGCATGCCAGAGTGGTTAAAAATTATGAGTATTTTTATGTTTTAAATTACATTATAATTACTTGGATATTTCCATACTTAATGCATCTTACATAATTACATCCAATCTTATAACATGTATACATATTTACTAGAGATGAGTGGGGCTCAGCGCGACCATGGGCCCGAAATGGACTAGGGTTCAATCAGTCATGCAAAAAAACGCGCAAGCTAATGTTAAGTCTATGGGAAGGTTCTTGCGTGATTTCTCGCTCGCATTTTAATATTTTTAAATGATTTTTTTTTTTTTTGCATAAGATAGCTGAGGTCGATCTCTAACGTTGTTAGTTTTTACTTTTTCGATTTTGGTTGCAGTATTTTTACATAAGGGTACTTTCACATTCAGAACGAGTTCCAACCAGTTCTGAAATTGTAAATGTCCGCTTATAAAAAATACTGTAACCAAAATCAACAAAAGTAAAAACTAACAACGTTAGAGATCGACCTCAGCTATCCTATGCAAAAAAAAAAAAAAAAAAAAAAAAAACCCTTCCCATAGACTTAACATTAGCCTGCGCGTTTCTTTGCGTAACTAGCGTAGGCTCGAAAAAAGGCTCAAGCTAATGTTAAGTCTATGGAAAGGTTCTAGCGCGATTTCTCGCTCGCATTGTAATATTTTTAAATGCTTTTTTTTTTTTTTGCATAGGATAGCTGAGGTCAATCTCCAACGTTGTTAGATTTTACTTTTTTGATTTTGGTTCTAGTTATTTTATATAAGGGTACTTTCACTTTCAGAACCGGTTCCAACTGGTTCCAAAATTGAAAACGCCCGCTTATAAAAAAACTGCAACAAAAATTGAAAAAGTAAAAACTAACAACGTTGGAGATTGACCTCATTTATCCTATGCAAAAAAAGCTTTTAAATATATTAAAATGCGAGCGAGAAATTGCGCTAGAACCTTGCCATAGACTTAACATTAGCTTGCGCGTTTCTTCCTGTGACTAGTGTAGTCTCTTAAAGTGAAAATTTTATTTATTCACAAAATGAGAAAAGAGGAAAAAACTTTCTATTTGAGAAACAAGAATATAGTCTACGTTTCATAGCCCTTCAAAACACAGTTTGAAAGGGAATTGAATTGTTATTGAAGGTATATAAAGAGAAATATCCCGTAAGGCATGGTGACTTCACTGCGACGTCACGTGACGTCGACGTGAAGTCACGGTGACCTGAATGTGAAGCCGTATGGACATTTTAGAGTTCTTTCGTGACCACTTTGTGAAGTCACGGTGTGACAAATTTGTGAAGAGTGTGTCATTTGTGACGATTTTGCCATTAACTTTGTGACGAATCTGTAACGAAAGCGACAATGTTTTGAAGTCACAATATGACCAATTTGTGAAATATGTGTCGTTTGTGACGATTTTGCCATTAACATTGTAACGAATCTGTGACGACAGTGACAATATTGTGAAGTCACAATGTGACAATTTTGTGAAGTGTGTGATTTGTGACGATTTTGTCAAAGTGTGTTATTTGTGACGATTTTGTCAAAGTGTGTAATTTGTGATGATTTTGTCATTAACTTTGTGACGAAGATGAAACCCCAGTGACGATGTTGTGAAGTCCCCTTGTGAGCAATTTATAAAAAGTGTGTCGTTTGCATAGGCGTAACTAGTGGGGGGGGCCGGGTGGGCCGTGCCCACCCCAGGTAGTTCCAGTGCCCACCCCAGAATTTCAAGTTCACGTGAAAATTTTATGACTGCGATATGGTCAAAATTTTAATTTTCAAATATTTGAATGATTATACCAATAAATTATACTATATACTTCTGATTTGAGAACTAATGTAACAAAAACGGCGCGCACGCATATGTAAATATGTGTGTGTGTGAGGTATAAAAGAAGCAACAGACAAAGAAAATCCTATTAGTCTTCTACATTCTTTGCAACAGTTATATGACCCGGAGTCTATAGGGTTCCAAAAGGAACAAAGTGAAATATTATCTGAAAGCTCTAAATCTGAACGAGGGTTTTCTTTTTTGTCAGGGGGTGATGGGAAAAAAATCAGTTCCAGATGTCCAGTTCCGTATTCTTTCAACTAAGTCAAAAAATATCATCTGCTGTGGTGAGAGCCGATAAGAGAGAGACGGGGGTAGATAGTAGGGGGCACAGGTGCCCGAACGGTTTTTTCCTTACAAAATAATGACCAATTTAAAAAACAGGATGTAATTGACAAATTACTGATCAATTATTTGTCTGAGTGATGAGATACGGCAAAAGTCGTAAATGAGACGATCATCGCAGGGGGCTTTACTTTGAGGGTTAAGGTAGGGCGAATTTTTTGCAATTTGCCTGCGACTGTAAGCGTGTGGGATTATTTCCCTTTTCCAAGTTTGCATGCGTAATTATCAGTGCTCAAATAAATTCTGTAGTTTTGGCAATTTTTGTTTGTATTGCTGCATGCTGCTTCATGGATCGAGGCTCTATGCTTCATGTTTCTGAATGTACTTTTTGTGAGTAAATTTTTCCTTATCAATCTTTGATATTCTGAATAAATAGAAGGGCTTAGTGAAATAACGCAACAAAAATAAAATTCTGAGACAATTTAAATGAAAGCTTTTAGTTGCAATTTTTATTTTATTTTTGTTCTTGTACCTTGTATTTAGTCAGTTAACGAGTAGTACTAAGCTCTCTCAGAAAAACTTAGCAACATTTAATTATCTAATATAAAAATTATTAATAATATTTAAGTTATTTTTATTAAAATATTAACTTTTAATAAACAATATATCAGATTTTAAAGATTAATTAAAATATTGGTATTTTATCTTTACTATATGACATATTATCTCATGACACCCTCATCGAAAAAATAAACTGTATTTTGAGAAAATGTAACATAACAGGTTCTTGCTCGAACCTCTAATTAATGTCATTTATTATTTAAAAAAAAACTATTTGGTAAAGACAGAAATTTATTTTTGAAATTGTCAAATTTAACTTTAATTTTTTTTTTCAAAATTTTAGGAAAATCCTGTATGTTTGCAACTTCTAAAAATGATCGCTCGCTGTGGTGCATTTAAAATTTTCATTGATAAATCAAAAGGAGCAATAAGTTTCTTTTTGCCGAGTTGCCAATTGAATAGAATTTTTTTTTTTCTTACTGACTTACTGTTTCTTTCTGACAAATAACACTATATAACAATAAAATTTCCCTTCTATGTCCTTAAAAATTTATTTTCAATATTCTAATATTTATTTTAAAATAAAGGAGCTCTTATAAATTTATTTTAATTTAGAGAAGGAATTGTGGAATTTAACGTTTCATTAATTAATAATTTTTAAGATCATCCTCTTCTTAAAAAAGAAAAAAAAAACTGAAAGCTTTTTTTTTGTGTCTGTGTGTGTAAAGTTTACTTGTAAAATAACTCATTGCTGCACTCATTCCTCAAAACACAAGTATTTGTGTTAAATATGGTGTACAATTTACTTTAAAGTTTATTTTTGAATACTTTTAAATCTTAAAATACATTAATATTAGGCCTACCGAATTTTCAGCATCTGGTTTACAGATGTCGAATATTCGCTATTGGATCAAAATCACTAATCGATGCATCTCTATAAGCACCTTTCAAATGTGATAAAAATAATTTTGAAGAATACTTTTGTTTTCCCATGAAAAAAAGGTAAAACTTAAGCTTTTTTATTTATTTATTTTGGGCGAAAATTATTTTAGGTAAAAATGTTTTCCATGTGAGTTCTCTTTAATCAAATCTCTTTCTGCTGAATGCTGATGGAGCTAATTAAATTTAAAATCAATCCACTACTATAGAAATCATCGTAGTTTTAAAATTATAATGTACTATTAAAATTTAAGAATATATATATATATTTTAAACTTTAAAATACTTCTGATTTCTTTTTCTTTCTTTTTTTTAAAGATTTTATACACTATTTTATGTGATACGTCAACTTTTGAAAGGACTATTACTTATACAGTATCGAATTTAAAAATTGTGTTCTTATAAACATATTTTGCACATATTAAAAATTGAGGATTTTATGCAATAAAACAGTGGAGTATCCACTGAATTTTAAATAAACAAGAACGAAAAATCATGCGTCAAGCATAGATTATGTAACACTTTCCAACGCTTCCAAAATAATTTTACAAATCATACCGTTTAATAAGCTGAAAGATAACATCTAAGTAAACAATTTGGAAAACGAATAACATATTTTAAAACATAATTTCAGGAATTTCCAACATATACAATATTCGAAAAAATATCCGAATACTTTTATTCAGCTCTGTATAGGATCTATAGATTTGTATATATACTACATATGATGCTAAATTTTAGTTCAGTTAGGAAACGCGTAACACAGTTTTAAATTCTCCTTCTGGAGTTTCTGTCAATAAACGGAAATGTGTTCGCGAACTTTTGTGCTTCCCTGTATAGGATCTACAGAATTTATACACACCACGTAATAGACAAAAAGCGAGTTAAATTTAAAATCGCGTTCAGTAACTTAAAACGAACTTCCAGGAATTATTGTTAACAGACAGTAGAGAATTCTTTTGTGTGTCCCTGTAAATGAACGATGACTGCTATACACACAGTATTCTGTAGGAAGCCTCTTGTAATGCACCTTAGTGATATATATAATTTTCAATGCGTTTAAAATAGTGAAACATTATTTAAATAAACCGCAGACGATTTTTCTCCATAATAGACTTAATGTAACGGAATTCTTTTGACTGTCCCTGTAAAGTAACTATAAGTGCTATGCACAGCCTATTCCATATTAAGCTTCTTGTAATGCACCTTAGAGATATATATATTTCAATGCGTTTAAAACAGTGAAACATTATTTAAATAAACCGCAAATGATTTTTCCCCATAGACCGCAATGTAACGGAATTCTTTTGAGTGTGCCTGTAAAAAAACTATATGTGCTACACACTTCCGTTGAAATAGGGAACATGCTATAGATAACGACAATAAGATATAAAAATTGCAGAGCAATCCGAGCATATTTACGGGAGTTAGAGCACGGACAGACGGCCATACGGCAGACAAACCGAAGTCCTAAACACTTTTCAACTAGGTTGGAAAGTGTTAAAAACGCATCGTTTTCAGTCAGGGATGTAGCTAGAAGTAAACAATAGAGGGTGCTCAAGAAAATGTAGGGGGGGGGGGGGCTCATACTATTTCTCTCTATCTCTGAGACATGCACGCACAAACACAGATATATATGATCAAAGTATTATATAGAAAGGTAAATTAGTGTATATTCATATTGTAGGCACTATATTTCTTATTAAATTGTTTATAACTATGTTTGATGCGAAGAAAAGTAATGGCTGCAGACAATGTAATGGAGGATATATGGTGGATATGCAGTATACTTTTTGGATTATTTTAAGGAATACCGTATACCCTCTTCTCAAAAGCAGTATAGCATATACTTTTTAGGGTATACCCTCTCCCTAAAGCGTATGCCCTCTGTTTTTTTTATTACTACATCACTGGCTGCATAATGAACATTTTCAGTGCATAATTATACTAGTGAAGTAATAAGTGATGATGTCAATAAGTAAATAAAAAGCTGACAGTTTTCCTGTTTCAAAAGAGTTTCAACCTTTAATTTTATTCTGAATATTCCTTGCCCTTAAGAATTTAAAGTTATGTTTTTATATGATAAAAAACATTAGAACAATCAAGGATGTATTTTGTATTTTAAAATTATTTTTGTGTCTAGTCAAAAGCTAAAACCACTTGTATTTAAATTGGCTATAACTCATTAGAATAACTTTGTTTTATGCTAATAATGAAAAACGCTGCAAAATGAAAAATTTGAGTATATAACTAATGCAAAAGGGAATGTTTGCATCAGCAAAAGGTAGCTAATTCTGAGTATGTGCAGATAGGATGCGCACATTTTGAAGCACTTATTTGCAGATTTTAAATAAATGCTGCAATTTAGTATTTATGCAAAACTGTAAAAAGCCCCCAAAACTAAGTTCAATTTTTGAAGAGAATTTCTTTTGGATTTTTGAAACAGAATTTCTTTTGGTGACCTTGGCAACTTTCCCAGGGGGGGCTCAAAAATTTTCAGGGGGTGCTGAGCCCCCCTGGCACCCCCCTAGCTACGGCTCTGTTTTCAGTACCGGTTTCGAAGATTTAAAAAAAAAAAAACATAAGAAAAAGTAAAATGCGGTCTATGTAGAGATTGACCTCAACTATCCAATGCAAAAAAAAAAAAAAAAAAATAGAAAATCATTTTAAAAATATGAAAATGCAAACTAAATATTGGATTTTTTCGCGTAAGTGAAGTACCCCCCCCCCCCACACCCACCCCAATCCCCTTAAGAGCTCAATCATACATCCTCCTTTTTCATTTAAAATAAACGATTTATGTGAATACTGTAAATTAAAGGTGAGTCAAATTGAAGTCATATTTTAATTTTTCTTGTCAGAATCTCAGGCTGACGTATCATTTTTACTGCAGTTAAAGGAAACATTAATTGTCTTTTGCTTATTTACATGTATTCGTCCATCAAAATAAAAACTAATCTTTTCCTTCCGCTCCTCAAAATATTCTTTTTTACATTCTTACATTTCTTAGAATTTTTAAACAAATTTAGAGTTTACATTAATGATTTCAAGAAAAATTTTCTCTAATTTTTCCGTTTATTCATTCTTAAAATAATAGATTCAGTTTACTTTACCTGCATAAAATTACAGTGATCGGAAAACTTCTACATTTTAGACAGGTTTCAGTTGTATACATTTTTCAGACATGTATAAATTATATCTATATGGTATTCGTTCTATCGGAACCACAAAATTTTTCTCAAGACAGTTTTCTGTAATAGACACAATTCAACATTTTGCTGTTGGAGAAGTGGAATTCGGTAAGAATCAAAACATTCATTTAAAAAAAAATGAATTTTGGAGAAGTGATAGTTTAAGTGCTGTGTTTAAAACCGGGACATTAAAGAGATGTATTGGGACACCCAGACATTATGCCTAAAATTGGGTCTCTCTCAGAACTTCTAGTCATCTTAAAAATTTCAATGGCACAATGAATAGCAGTGGTGCCGACTTATATGGGCCCGTGGGGCTTTAGCGTTGAGCCCGCCCAATAATTTGTTCCCCTGACCCACCTAATTCCCCTTGTTTTATTTCACTACGTATTTATTTAAATTTTTAAATCTCTGAAACAAAATTTCATTTTCTATTTGTTGGACAACAAATAAGAGTGAAATATGCCAGCCCAGGATATCGTCGGGATAGCTCAGTAGGGAGAGCGTTGTTACGGCAAACCAAAGTACCCAGGTTCGAGTCCTGGGCGTTAGTCCTGTGCCTTGGATATAATTTACTTAGTTGAATATACTTTCCTCTGTTCATTATGAAAATTTAATTTTGTTGACGTTGGAAAATAGCATTGACATCCGTAACAGAGACATCAAGAGCACTAAATGTTCTTCAGTACACATATAATTATTAAATTTCTCTCAACAGTTCAATTTCTTATATACTTGATCAGCAGTATTGTTGTCGTATGTAAACCAAAAGGTAAATGTAAGAATCATGTGAACTTTAATGACTATGCTATAGATTTGTTTGAGAAAGAGAATGTATACGGAGCATTTAAAAAAAAAAAAAAAAGATTCTAAAATGTATACGGCGAGTAACTTCGTATGCCCTCCACTATACCCCTTTTGATCAGTGAGTATAAATCAGTGAGTGAACATTATCTATATTTTAGTGTCCCAATCCTGATAATTATAAAGCTCATAAATGACTGAAAAGCTTTGCTTCTTGTGTTTTTAATTTGTATTGATATTTATGATATTATAGTAAATATTAACATTATTATGCAAAAGAATTCACGAATAACATAAGCAAATAATAAAACGTGCCGTGCTATTTTGCTTAAAAAATTTGGGCCCATACAATATATTTCAAAAGTTGGCTCCATTGATCAATGGCATTCCTAAATAATAACCTTGATAATAAGTTGTTTCTAATTTTAAGTCAAAATTTTCATTAAATTAACGAGTTTGGTCTCAATGCAGTTTTTTAAAATATTCTTGCACCTTGCACGCATCAGTGGTGCAGCCAGAATTCTGCTCTATGGGGAGGAGAGGTTGAATTGTTGATAATGGTGGTCGCTGGTTACTTGAATCACCGGCTAATCGAATCAGTTTAGGTAATGAAGTGATAATCATTTTTTCCCTCGAAGAGTAGAATCAATAGTTACATTGGCCATAATTCATTTCAGCAACGTTTACTATATAAGAGTTAGAAAACATAAAATGCACCAATGGAATAACAAAAAACTGTTAGATTAATATAGTGTTTGAAAAATGAGGAGGCAAACTTAAGAAATGGAAGGGAATAGTACAGCAATTTTTTGTACAGAAAATTAGGAATCGATTTTTAAATCAGAAATACATAGAATTTCATTCCAAAACAATCCCGAATTCTTGTTCTTAACTTTAGTAATAATAAAGCAATTTTAGCAAAATATCCAATAGACTTTGCTTTGTGTCAGATGTAAAATAACACGAGAAGAGGTAGAATTTATTATAATCCGCGTCCAAACAATGCCAAATTAAGTATGCCATAGTTTAGGATGTAGTTGACATTAAACGCGGTATCGTTGACTGAATTACTGTGTACTTCCAGCACTTTATTTGACATCTAATTTCGTATACAGTATACTGAAAATTTCGTTAAAATATCTTCATTATTATTAAAGTTCTCTAAAAATACTTGGATTCGACTTGACTTCCTATATCCTATATTTTTCACTAAATAAATGGATCGCGACCTGGTTTCCTATACAAAAATCTTTAATTGTATAGTGTGCTCTACCACCTTTTACAGATTGTTCTACTTTTTTTTTAAACACATTGTTTATGTGTTAAGTATGTTTGCTTTCTAAATATTATTTGTTTTTAACCTTTTTCATGATGTTGGAGAATATTTATCTATTAAATCACACAAAAATAACGCCTGCATCCAAGTCTAAACATACACACAAATATTATACACACATACAAGCTATAAATACAATAAACCCAACAAGTGTGAAAAATTAGCCAGAGCCAGGAGTCAAACCTGGGACCACAGCATACAAGACTAATGCTCTAACCACTGTACTACCCCGGCCACCTGGGTCTGCAATTTATTAGTGAGAAATTGCAGACCCAGGTATTGGCCGGGGTAGCTCAGTGGTTAGAGCATGAGTCTTGTATGCTGTGGTCCTAAGTTCGATTCCTGGCTCTGGCTAATTTTTCACACTTGTTGGGTTTATTGTATTTCTAGTTTGTATGTGTGTATAATGTTTGCATGTATGAATATTTATCTATATTTAGTTTTCTGTTAGAAACACCTATGCAGAATGAAAGATAGGTTGTACCTGCCTTCGGCCGTGGAAAAAAAAAGAAAATACATTATAATAACAATTTTGAAAAAAGAGGGTACTTTTTAACTTTCTCTGCCCCTCCCTGTAAGTAAGGGCGAAAGGATCTACTTATATATACATTTATTTAAATGAAATACATTATAGCTAAAACTCTAAAAGATATTCCAGTTTTTACTTCTTATCTGATTTAAACACGACTGTAATTTTGTCCACATGAAAAACAATATGTCATAATTTCGATGATATAGAGGCAGCATTATTTAAGATTTAATAAGTGTAGATCAATGTATAACTAATTTATTACTTATTAATTTCAGTTAAAGCATAATTAGCATAAGTTTGTGTGTAATTATAGTAAATTTTATAAACTCTATGAAAATGCTTCATATTTAACGCTTTTCTTTTGAAAACCTTGCTCATAGGCATGTATCTGTAAGTCAAAGTCAATAAAATTGCAATCAGTGCTTCTTTCCTCCGGGGAACGCGTGGCCTGAAAAACATTTCGAGCTACCTTACTAGCTAATAAACTACACTCTTTAAATATATAGTCCCCCACCCCCCACCCCTCAGGAACAAATTGTTCGAATGAAACACTGCAATAATCTGTTCAATCAAAAACACATTTTACATTTATATCTTTATAGCACATTTTCTTAATTCTTACTTTGTCAAAGATTTTTACCTGCATCACTCACATACCTTGGTCTTAGAAATAACTGATAGCAAAAACACAAAACAAGATGCACATGCAGAGGTCTGTTTGGGCTCGGTCCTGGCCCGAAACCGGACCAACCCACGGGCCAGTCTTCGGCCTATTTTCATTCATGGCAATCGGACCGGGCCTGGCTTCCTTTTTTCCAGGCAGGGCTGAAACTGGAATTCATTCTTCCTAAAGGTCTGGACGAGTTGAAATTTTCGGGTCCTGTTTTTATCAAGCCCATATGAAAATAATTGGCCATGCCTACCCTGACCTGACCCATGCAAAAATCAGTAAAATTTCGATCGGCCCAACAATTTTTGCAAAAAAATGCATATATTTTTAAATCGTCATTGTTCTATATTAAAATTTTCAATTTTTTCTTTTTAAAGAATAGTTCATTTTCTAGGCAATAAAATTAAAGTACAATAAAGTGTGTGAAAAAGAACCTGCCCATGACAGAATCCTGTTTCAAACGGAAAAATGTATTTATACATGCAAAATGAACATAATAATACGTGAGAAAAGAATGTAATATATTTACAACCAACAGTGTAATATGCTAAGAAGGTAACTTTCCTATAACGGATATTTCTGTTCTCCTATGCGATTCCGTCTTAGAAGAATTTTCAGGTTTTTAAGTCTCCAAGCCATGTAATATGGATTACAGTTGTTAATAACAACTTCGACATTTGCATACAAATCAAGATCCAGTAACAAAATAAATATCTCAGCACAAAGTGTTTTTTAAAAAAACGAAGAATGCAAACAACATGAAAAGAAAAACTACAATAAATATTTTTGTCAGAACTCCTCGTAGAAGACAATTTTTAACCATACCAGTGTAAAAATATGTTTTTGTTGAAATTCAGGCGAGCTGGGAAGGGATAATTACGTTTTTGTATGAGCCGGGCCGGGTCGGGCCAAGATTCTAGCTTTTATACTCAGAGACGGATCTAGACTAAATTTTAGCCGGGGCAAGATTGTAAATTTGCGCCCCCCCCCCTTTGCTCCCAAGAATATCAGAATAAAATCTGCGTAAACAATTGCTTAAGGAAGTAATATTAATACTCAATACACAAAATCTGTATTTTTACTATGTATTTTTCCTATATAAAAAGTACAATATTACACAATACAAAAATTACAGAAAATATACCGGTTTTAACATCTACAATACCCTCTATTAAAGATTTACTTTGCGAGTTTTTTTTTTATGCAAAATTTTTTATTATGTCGGCATAAAGTAATTTGCAAGCTATCTCATTTTCTGAATTTATTATACATAAACTGGATAACCGTTGTTCTTTTGTTAAATTTCTTGGATATCTTTTAATCCATTTTAATTTACTGAAACTTCTTTCATTAGAAGCGACGGATACAGGTAGTGTTAGTAATATTTTTAGACAAGTAGTTAGATTTGGATAAGCATCCTGAGGTCCATATAAATTTATAATTCTTAGCAGTTCAATAGCCGAACTTGACTTCATCTTTTGGTTGAACTCATCTTTATATCGTTTTTATACATATTTGCTCAGTTTGCGCTTGTAATTCTTCTTATGATTCTTTTAGGAAATGCTTTCCATGAAGAAAACTAAACATGCCATAGAGAATTTGAATAGCTTCAAATCTGTTTCATAATTCAGTTAGGATTCTGTCCACTACTTCAACGATCTTTAGTTTGAATTTCTCATCATCATTACTTTAATCTTCACAAAGCTCATCAAAAAAACCTCTTCTTTTTCTGTCTTCCTCGTTTCCCTAAATTTTGCCTCAACACCAATATCAATAGCAATACCATTCACATCCTGTGTTGCATTAGTTGCAATACTTGCCCTTTCTGAATCTACCATATTAACCCGTTCGGGACCATGGGTCCATATATGCACCCTCAAAAAGAGCATACAGAATTTGTTTTAGGCCCCAGTAAAAAATAAAAGTAATATTTGCTTTCTCTAATTAGAGCATTTTTGTGATAGTTTAAGTAAAGGTAGATTTTTTTTTTAAAGTGGTGCCAACCGAATAAAATTTGTGTAAAAGCCGCCGGTCCCGAAGGGGTTAATGAGACCATCTAAGTGTTTTACAGACCTATCAATCGTCATGTCTTCCCTTTGAGAAAGTTTGTTCACTATATCGAGTTGAGTCAGCACTTTATGCCAGAAGCATGTCATCACTATGAATTCAAATTTGGTAATATTAAAGAGTAGTGAAGAAGCTTCTGTTTTTGTTTCAGGAGTTGCTAATGGGTCAGTTTGTAATTCCTTTAGAACATTTATGATCTTTCCAATATGTTTACAAATTGTTATTACAGATTCACGTTTTGATGACCACTGAGTAGTACTTTGTAATTTTAGTGAAAGAGGCACATGTTTTCTTAGAATGTCCCATCTATTAGTTGAGACATTAAAATATTTGTAAAGACAATTTAAGATACCAAAAAAAGTCTCGGCTTCTGGTAAAATTTTGGCAGCATTTACACCAACAAGGTTGAGGGTATGAGCAGAACAAGGAACAAAAAATGCTAAATCATTTGCTTGCAATATTTGGGTTTGGACTCCTTTATATTTTCCGGACATATTGGAGCCATTGTCGTAGGATTGGCCCCTACAGTTATTAAAAGCTAGATCATCGTTTTCTAATTTGTGTAAAATGAGTTCTGTAAGGGCTTCTCCAGTTTTCTGGCTGACATTGAAGAAGTCAATAAAACCTACAATTGACCTACATTAGAAATAAAGAAGCAAGCATTTTTTTTAAGCGGGAAACATTTTTTTCAAATAACTATAACTTTTTCAAAATTATATTAGAACTGTTATAAACTTTATTCGTTATTGTACGTAAAAAGAAACAGGAGATTTGAAGCGAAAATATAAGCATTGCAAGAAATGTAAACAATCATGACGATCATGAAACAATCATGATTAAAGTAACTTTTAAATTTATTGCTATGTTAACCTATGCCGTTTAAATTTAATTAATGTACTTTTTTGCTTCAAAAGTAGTACAAGTGGCGTGACTGTGAAGCACAACTTTAGTTAACATGTTTTATTAGATAAACATTTCTAATGAAAGATTTAATTAATTTTTAAAAAGTATAGGTGCGATATTTCGGAAATTAAAATTTAAAAGGCTTATTAACAACTGATATACATAAATAAAAACATAAAACTGATTCCCATGGATAGAAAACCTTTTTAACTACATAAATTGCTTACCTTCATGAATATCGCTTGGCTTAAGCCATGAGGACATACTAGATGGTAGCTGTGAAGCCTACTCTTTTCTTTTTTTAGCCTTCTTTCTGTAATAATCTCCCGAATGTCTTAGACATAACCGAAATAAAATACTGCATACGCTGTGAAGCAACATACAGGGTGGCCATAATTAAACTGCAAGTGTTCAAGGGGTGCTGGAGAGAAAACTACCGGGTATATTCCAGTGAAATTTGGTATCTACACGTTTCAGAACATGCGCAAGTCAAATATGCAAAAACAAAATCACCATTTTCACCCGATAGATGGCGCTCTACCGTATTTAAACGTTCACCGGTGGCATATACAACCTCCAAAATCGATAGACAGAGCATAATGACATTCTAAGAGGCATATAAACAATATAAAATAACATTTACAGTCTATCAAAATTCCATACAATTCTCTTCAGTAATTAAATTTTTACAGTAACATGTAATAAAAATTAGCGTAAATAAGATCACAAATTAAACAATCCATAAAGACGCTTTGGCAAACAAGCCATTATTTATTCAATGAAATTATTACATGATGTTCTCAATGTGTGAACCACCAGATGCAATCACATGCTGAAAACGTAAAACAGCATGGTCCACCGTCGCATTTAAAATCTGTGGTGTAACACACCTCACGTGTCTCGTTATGCTAGATTTCAATTCAGCAACAGAAGCATGTTGTTCTCCATAAACCATATCTTTCAGATGTCCCCACAGATAAAAATCGCAAGGGTTAAGGTCAGGTGAACGTGGGGGCCAAGCGTTGTCGAAACCTCTGCTTATGACTTGGTCCGCATCAAAGGTATCATGCAGCAATTTTTTAACATCTTTAGCGATGTGAGGGGGTGCTCCGTCCTGAATAAATACCGTGGTTTCTAAACAATGTCTCTCTTGCAATGATAGAATCAATTGTTGTCTCAACATCGCACCATAGCTAGTCCTTGCAACACTAGAGCGTTTGGGACCACTTGGAGTTGGGGTCTCAAAGAAATATGGGCCCACAAGAAAATCACAAGTCATTCCACACCATACAGTTACATAATCGGAATGGAGGGGTTCTTCACGTTTAGCGTATTGTTTGTTCGTTCCCCATATCCTGCAGTTATGCGCATTTACACTACCTGATAGTGTAAAATGCTACTCGTCTGTCCACAATATTCTCTGTATCCAAGTGTCATCTTCACTGATTTTCGACAGGACAAGGTTTACAAAATCAAATCTTAGGGTGTCATCATGAGGTTTCAATTCTTGAAGAATTTTAATTTTATACGGATAACGCCGAAGAATGTGGCGCAACACTTTATGCACAGTTGACCAGGGTAGAGATAATGTCCGAGCCACACTTCTTGCGCTCACTTGTTGCAGCATACTGGCTCCTGAACTGCTACTCGTAGTCGCAATGGCGTCATCAATTTGTTGCACTTTTTCCGGGTTTACGGGCAGTTGCCCTCTTGTGCCTGGAATAACGCCCAATTTTCCTGATTCTTCAAATTTTAAAATCATATTTTTCAATTTATTGACACTCATTGGACCTCTTCTTAATCGTTTCATATGCCGGTATTCTTTCAGAGTAGCTGAATAATTGCTACCATTCTGATAGAATATCTTCTCTAACAATGCACGTTCTTTCTTATTCAGAGTCATGACTGGCCTTTACTTAATGTATTGATGTTTTTATACAGTTCGATGGGCTTAAAATTTGCATATATACCGTCGATAAGCATTGAAACACGGTATAGCGCCATCTATTGGGTGAAAATGGCGATTTTTTTTGCATATTTGACTTGTGCATGTTCTGAAACATGTAGATACCAAATTTCACTGGAATATTCCCAGTAGTTTTCTCTCCAGCACCCCTTGAACACTTGCAGTTTAATTATGGCCACCCTGTAGAACGGTGTCATGAAAGAGATTAAGCAAAATCTTTAAATTTTAAATAAATACAAATTTCTTAAAAATACTGGTGGCAATGTGATATTTTATATAATGTAATACAAATTAATTTATTTTTTATTTCTGATCCTTATGCAACGAAAGTAAACCGCCGTTGAACAAAATAAACTTGAATATTTTTTCATGTGAATTTTTAATTTTCCTTTATTTTTAATCTTTTATGATTCCTCATTTTTGCGCCCTTCCAAGTCTTGCACCCGGGGCAGCTGCACCGGCTACCCCCCCCCTTAGATCCGTCACTGTTTATACTGGATCGAGCCAATAAACTATGTGTATGGCCCAGATCGGATTCGAGTCTAACTTTTAGCTTTTTTTTTTTTTTTTATGTGCCAGGCCGGCTTAATATACATACATATATTTTTTACGATACGGATCGAACTTTTAACTTTTATACCCGGCTGAGGGGCAAAAAATTTTCTACAAGTCGGGTCGCGCTCGAACCCAGAAATTTCTCCGGTGCAGACCTTAACAGAAAGTCTGAAACTGAGAAAAACCTATAAACATATATTTTTTTTTTTCTTTTTTCTCCTGGAAATTGATGTCTATTATCCTTTTGAACATGGAGCAAAGACAGAAATTCAATTTAAAAACTATCCACTGTATAATACTCAAAGCATATGACGGTCGAAATAATCATTCTTTTACTGTAAGATGTCTGAAAAATGTAATTGCTACCCTTTTTCAAAACAAATGACAGTTTTCACTTAACCAGTGCATCTAAGATCTAATATACGCTTCCACAGTTTAAATATAATATTCGCGGTCTAATTTAATCACTTTGTTGAATATAATTTGATTCAACAAAGCTGCGAATTTCAAATAAACTAAAAAAACTTAATATTAACATTAGTTTCGATTCGTGAAAGCGTCTAATTTGCTTAACTAGTGATTCATATAAGCGGCAATTATAATATTTTTTTAGCTCTGGAAGGGGTTTTACCCCTCCCCCCCCCCTTGGGCTCTGCCACTGGACGCATACACACATACAAAGGACTTATGAAGTTGGGGGCCTGTGCCCACCCCACAAAATAGCTCTAGTTACGCCTATGGTCGTTTGTGACGATTTTGCCATTAATTTTATGACGAATCTGTGACGACAGTGACAATTTTGTGAGGCCATTCGGGTTCTGCCCTGTGCTGGATGATTTGAATTTATTCAAACCCGACCCAAATAGTTAGTTGTGTTTACTGTATTTATTTTATTCTGTATCGGATTTTTAGAGTATTTTGAGTCCATTTAAAGTGGCTGTGGTCCAAATATGGCTACCCTCCCCTGTAGAACTTTATTTTTGTTTTATTGCTAAATGTTGTAACATAAATGGAGTGGTAATAGCATATGTAATGACATCCAGGGATGGCGAAACTGTGGTACGTGTGTCGAGCTTGGCACGTAAGCAAATTTCTCTGGCACGAGAAAAACTGACAGATAATTTTGAGTATAGGAAGCAAATTTCATTATATGTTTTTTACAAGAAGTTACAGTTTTGAGTAACAGACATCTAAATTATTTTTAAAAAAATCCCCAATCAGTTACTTTTGAATGAATTAACTCATTATAGATCTCATTGAAAGAGCTCTGTAGCGCCAATATCTCACCAAACCATTCAGTATATAATGTTTGCCAAATCATTTTGCTTCTCCATCAAATTGTAAAGGTTTTACTTTTTAAAATTGAATTTTAAAAGATTGTTTAAATAATAGTTTACCTATTAAACACGCTTCTACTTCAGATTAGGTTTTATTTTATTTAGGTTTAGGAGGGTTTTAGGTTATTTTAGGTTTTACTATAATTAAATTTTATTTATTGAATTTTAAAGTTAGCTTAAATAATGCATCTACACTGTAAAAAAAATTTTGTCGAATTAACGAGAAAAAACTGTCAATTTTGGAGCCAGTTTAAAACCGTTTAATTTACAGGAAATAACTGTAATTTTTTACGTGAAGTGACTGTTTTTTTAACAGTTTCATACCGTTACATTTACAGAGATAAACTGTTATTTTAACAGAAATATTTTGTGGTTTTTACAGAAAAAGTCTGTAAATTTTACGAGAAAAATCTGTAAATTTTAACAAACATCCTGTATTTTTAACAGTTAAAAACTGTTACATTTACGGAGATAAACTGTTTTTTTAACAGAAATATTCTGTGATTTGTACAGAGAAAACCTGTAAATTTTACAAGAAATATCTGTAAATTTTACAAGAAATATCTGTAAATTTTACGAGAAATATCTGTAAATTTTACGAGAAATATCTGTAAATTTTACGAGAAATATCTGTAAATTTTAACGAACGTTCTGTTTTTTTAACAGTTAAATCCCGTTGCATTTACAGAGATAAACTGTTATTTTAACAGAAATATTCTGTGAGTTTTACGAGAAATATCTGTAATTTTTAACGCACATTCTGTTTTTTTAACAGTTAAATGCTGTTACATTTACAGAAGTAAACTGTTATTTTAACAGAAATATTTTGTGATTTTAACAGATAAAACATGTAAATCTAACTAGAAAAATCTGTAATATTTACAGAAATCTCGTGTTTTAAGTCAAATACAGGGCACCCCAAAATGATTAAAACATGCTTTAATATTTTATCTGTCGGAGATTCATAGGCAATGTAAATTGCAAAATTGTTCAAAATAAGCTAGATTATAAGATTATGTTGATGAAATGGTTTTGCCATTAATTTTCAAAAAGTTACACTTTTGAAATTTTTATCCGATGTCTGGGTCTTACAAGTTACATTTAGGAAAGTATTATCCCTGTTCTGAAAAGTACAACAGTCAAAATTGCATTATTCTATGACCAAAACACACAGAGTTATACTTTAGAGTTTATGAAATTTCTGCCTCTAAATAGACAGATTATTTTTAGTGCCATAAAACTTGGAAATTTAATAAAATTCCTAATATAATAACTTAGTGTATTTGGTTACAGAAGAATGGAATTATTATTGTTGAACTCTTCAGAGCAAGCAGAAATTTCTTTTAAATATAACTTAATGACCCAGGGGCCCTATAAAAATTTTAAAAGTAACTTTTTCAGAACTAATTAATCCATATAATCATAATTCTTACTTTATTTTGAACACTTTTGCAATTTACTTTGCCTACGTATCTCCAACAGGTAAAAAAATTAAAGCATGTTTCACTCTTTTTGGGTCATCCTGTATGCTTATTTATATACAAACAGCAAGTTTTTGTGCCCAGGGCACTTTCAATTTTTAATGCCCCCATAGATTTGTTGGTTTACTGATACTAGTTTTTTAGTCTACTTATTCAAAAGGTGTCAACTCAAAAAATTAAGTTTTCTGGAAAATTGGAAAACAGTTCCAGGAATAAAAAATAAAATATTTTTTTTTTTTTATTTATTGAAATGTGCTTTTAACCACAGATTGAGATATATTTTTGTCATTTCATCGTATTAATATCTCAAGCATCACATATTTTCAGTTGTGTCACTTTTCGAATAAATGTGCAATATGATATAATTGAATGACTTGATAAATACAGTACATCAATTACTAGAAAATAATGATGTTATTGCTATTAAATGTTAAAACAAAACTGAGTGCAAACAAAAGTCCTAAAAGTATTAAAACAACTTCTATTTTAAATTCTAATTGCATGCCCCTTAGAAATTTCGAGCCCAGGGCATGGGCCCCTGGTGCCGTGCGATAGTCAGGTCCTGGCCTGTATACAAATGTGCTAACTTTAGTACAAAAAAAGTGAACTTTTCGCTAAAATATTAATTTAGAGAAAAATTAATATATTTAAATTAAAGCAACATTTGTGAATTTATTGCTCAAGTTTGGTGAGGGCATCACCTTCTAATAAATAAAATATAAATAATTTTCAAAATAAAGCAAACATATTTTTGACATACTCACATCGACAATTTTTGATAATATTCAACACTCTCACAAGTATTTGAATTTGAGTAACACTGTTTGCTAATAGTAACTGTAATAGTAATTCTACAACTTACTAAAGCAGAAATTACTATTTGAAATAGTGGTATGAAAATTCAAAGAAATTGTAGAGCATACTCTTATTACAAAAAAAAAAAAAAAAAAAAATTGTTTCCTGACGAGAGCATAATTTACAAAAATGAGAATTCTCATTTTTCTTGATGTAAATGCAAATGTATGAAAATTATTTTATAGATTTCCTGGAAATTAGTTCTTGTATTTTAGCAATAGCCTGTAAATGAAAATAAGAATAGCTACAGGATATATATAAAAAAAATCATAAAATCAAATTATTTCTTAAATTCAGATTATCGAAATTTTCTAGCTTGAAGCAAATTAAATTATAAAACATTAAAAAATATCAACCTATATTTAAGCTTTCAGCTGATGTTCTCACTATACACATAGCTGACAACAGCTATTATTTTTTTATACCAGTAATTTTGAAGAGAAATCTTCATCTTATTTAATTGGAGAAATCTGCGATTAAATAAGATGAAGTCGTTTCGAAATTATTGGAGCCAAAAAATAGGTAGTAGTTGGCAGTCATCACTATACAATATGTGCATGAAAATTAAATATTAGTTTATTTATTTTTAAACTAAAGCTACATCTAATAATCATGTTTATAATTTTAAAATACATAAAAACAAACAAATGAAATTATGATGTTTATTATCAAATAAATAAAATAGTACATAAAAATGATCAGCCACTTCACAATCTGAAATTTTATTAAATAAAGATGTTTCAAGCTAATGTATCATTTTTATTTCACTTCTGGATTCATCTTCAAACATTGGTTGTTGATTTATTCCAAAAGAGTATCTGTAAAAGGAATATATTTATTTCAGTGGATTAAAATAAAACATTTTTGTCTTCTTTTACAATTGAATAAAACAACATTTTAGAAAAGAAATAGTCATGGTACTGAAATCACAATTTTTAAATTTCATTTCTGAATGCTTTAAAACCAAAATTTGTAAATATAATATACATGAAAATGGCAAAAATATCCAAAATTTTTAAAAGTCAACTTGCTGCTGATTATTAATATTGTTTTACTTAAAATGTAAACTTGAAACTGAAACATATCACCAGCATGAAAACTTAATAAAACAATATTTTAAATGTTTTTTTTCTGTTTTACAGTTATAGAAAAATTGAAAATCAACTAATCGAAAACAGATTTTTTTTTAACAAGTTGACTTTTTACACCCATCAAAACACAAAACATAGGATTCTGTATTAAGTTTCATTTAAAAAAAAAAAAAAAAAAAAAAAAAAAAAAAAAAATTAAATATAAAGTAAAATTTATTTTTTCTATTTCAAAATTTTGTTCATGTTTTAATGTAAGTTCATTGATCATGTTGAAAGAGAAATCAGGAAGGATATAATATTTGAAACAATTTAAGTACATTAAAAACAACCCAATTAAAAAAAAAAGTCTTCAAATAAAATTTGTTGAATTAACATTTTAAATAGCTTGTTGCTATTTAAAAGAGTTATTTATGCATATGTTATTCATAATAGTGTTTTTATTAAATGACTTAATGTGTGATTTTACTTATTTATGAGAAAAAAATAAGACTTGTATATGAAAAGATATTAAAATTAGTTAATAAAATATGTAACTAAGCAACCATCATCCTCTTTAATTATATAAAGCAGTAAAAATGAAAAAAAAAAGTGTTAAACCAGATAAAGCAATCTTTTTGCCTTTTTAAAATTTAGCTGACATATTTGCAATTCTGACTACAAATCACTAGCAGTTACATCTATGTGTTATTCCGATATCAATGTTTTCATTATTGAAAAATTAAGTTATTTATTAAATTCTAACTCAATAAAATGTCTTTTAAATTAGTTAAAAAACACTTTAAAGTGTACAACTTGATAAATAAAATGTTTCACTGTATATAAGCCATATTTTGGCCAAAAAAAAAAAAAAAAAAGGCTGGTTAAAACCTATAAAAGTCACCAATGTAGCTTTTTTTTTTTTTTTTTTTTTTTTTTGCAACCCTGGTAATATATATGAGGCATATATAAAGCTTTTCTATGATATTGGTGAAATCATAGCTGCAGTCTTTGCATAATTGTAATTGTGGGGGGGGGGGGGGGGGGGGGGTGCTATAACATGAAAATATCAAAAAAATGTTAAGGTTATAGCTATTATGTATTTTCATTTAGGATGGTAACTTAATAAATTTTAAGGACTTTAAGGATAAGAAACTATTTTTTTCCTCATAGATATTTAAATCATACATAAAATTATTTAGTAAAAAACTCAATTTCTCACTGTAACAGTATTAAGAATAAAATAGCATGAATAACTTATTAGCAAGAACCTTTTCAAAAGAAAATAATAAGTTTTATTTTGAGCACATCTTTTAACTTTTCTATATATATATATATATAGTTTTTCTTTTGTTCTAAATTTGTACTAGAATCTCCTCAAATATTATCTTCTGCTCAATTCCCTTTTCAACATTGAACATTCTCAAGAATGAAGAGAATTTTCTCTTCTTGAGGATTTATCTGGAATAAATTATGAAACCGCTTAGGAGCAGAGAAAGGAAAAAAAAAAAAATCTTCTGCATATTATAAATTTAAAAATATATAATTTTTATAAGCATCAAAATTTATTGTTTGCCAAATATGGATAAGATCAAGTATTTTCAGATAATTTCATTTAAAAAATACATATAAAATATTTTGTTTTAATCAATGTAAAAAAGTAAATAGCTGTATGTAAAACATGTTTTTCCCTTTTTAAGTAAAAATATTTTTTCCTTTTTGAAGTGTGGCTCCTCTCTGTTTGATTCCACATATAATTATTAAATTGTATCATATATGTAGTGCTATTGTAATATAGGCTTTAGAAACACCATACTGGTGGCTAACTTAATGCAAAGGGGTGGAGAAATATATTCTTTTACTTGCTACTGGCGAATGGATTTTATGATGGGGCAAGTGACTTTAAAAAATTGCAGGCTATAGAAGATATGATAAAAACTGTATTTTTTAAACTAATTAGCTGTATGTTGCAACTTACTGTGATCAACTGTGTGCAACTCATTCCAAATTACTGTGATGTAAACATTGTACTAAGTTCTATCCTATAGTAAGCTTTACTCTGTTATATATATATTATAGAAAAAAATATATGAAAATGCATTGTAGTAATTAGTAATATTTGATTACATTTTGTCCTACCGATTTTTAACTAATTGTTATGTTGCATCTTGCTGGCTGGTAAGATTTTTGGAAAATTCTCCTGACCTGTTAATACATTTTTCTCATATTTTTCTTTTAGACATTTTGACTTTATGGTATTTTTCTAGCAGTTATAAAAAGACTTCATTTACTTTGTAATACTTAATAGAAATTTATAAACTTCTTTGGTATAAAACATTTAGTGCATCAAAAATAAATTAATTTAAACTTGATGTAATTTCTCTGTAAACAATCTATTGCTTTTTTTTAAATTAAAAGTCACCCCCCCCCTTTTTTTTTTTTAGTGGTTAAAGCCAAGAAAGGGCAGTTGGCATTTTTTGGCCTGGCTAAAATCTGCATACTTGCCAACTTTTACACTTTAGGTGTAAAATTTACACTTTTGGAGCATTTTTTACACTTTTACACCTAGGGCACATATTTTTACACTTTTTGGCAAAGTTTCTTCCAAGTTTCATTTTTCATCCTTTAACTTATGCTTTCTAGTTGCTTATAGTAACGGTAAATGATGAATGTGAGGGGAATATTTAGTATTGCCAAAGAATGAGTTCAGATTTCATTGTCAAAAATCATCAGGAAGATTTTTAAAATTTGTATTGCATGTAAGAAGTCGTGTTTTAAATAAATTTGCTCAAACGTAAAGCAAAATCAGTTTCTTAATGAGTGTTGTAATGTTTTTCATATTTTTCTCAACAAACTATCTTTATAATGGTCAGCACTGTATTATTTATTACTATTCATCTATTATGTACTTAAAATTTTTGAAAAAGGCCGTGTATATGTTACTTAAAAATGGATTACACGGGTTTTGTGTAAAAATAAATGGTGTGAAATACTCTTCATGCGTCATTTTACACTTTGCCATTTTCAAAAGTTGGCAGGTATGAATCTGGCAACCCTGCTATAAACATTTTAAAAAATTGAAATGTACTTCTAATTACTGAAAACATGTAATTAATTTAAATTAATGTAGAGTTAACATGTTTTAAAAGCCAAAAATCAGGAGACTTTTTCAATGAACAACTTGATATTATATAATATTTATAACACTATAAAAAAAAGTATTTAAAAAAATAAACCTGCAAAGAATAGTTAAAAACCAGCAATGCATTTTAAAGCTTACAATATGATTTAATAATCCCCTTGTTTAAAAAAATTATTTAAGATTCAGGCACACAGACATGGAAAATTTTTACAAAAGAAAATTTCACTGTATTTAAAAAAAAAAAAGCAGAGCACTGCTATTTAAAAAATAATAATAATAAATAAATAAATGGTTTAGCGAAATTACTACATCCAGTCAAAGTCAAATCTTTTAATTTTTATTGAATCATTGTTTTATATATTTAAAAATAATCTTACCATTGAAAGCAAATTCATCTGCAGTTACCACTTTTCCATGTTCAAATCATACATGAAGCTCCATTTATAAGAATTTTCATCTGAAAATTAATTAGACACCATTTAAAAACAAAAATTTTATTTAAAAAAGTCAGTTTTTATTAAAAATAGATAAAAATGTGAGGTTCTTTTATGATTTACTTTTAAGTTCTACTAAGTTACTTTTTATTTTTCTTCAATATTTATAATAATATACAGTAAAACCTTCCAATTTTGCACATCGATGGGATTGGATATTTTGTCTTTTATTTGGAGGTATTGTTGAAAAAATAAAATATTAATACATAAAATATATAATTTAATTTGCTCAAGAGATTCAAGATAACAAAAGTTAAAAAAGATATTAATAATAATTTAAAAGTTTGTGCCTTAATAATAATGATGTAACCAATAATGAGTACTGATTTCTGTCAATAAAAAATCTATGACTAAAAATTTCAAACAATAAATGTAAATATGAATATTTAGGTAGTACATCTGTTTAATTAAGGTAATCAGTTAAAAGAGTTTTTATCTTTTAAATTCTATTTGGCAAACATGTTTTATACATTAATAAGTTCACTAACTAAATTTAATTCTTCAGATCAGCTTAAAAATAACTTTTCTAGATTTTTAGCCATATTTTACACACAGCAACACTTATTTGTAATAACACAGTTTTCTTGTTTTTCATGATGCTCTTCATCATTTTCTTTAGTAAATATTTTTTTTATTTCTGGTGGATTACTTGGAATTAGTGATGGGCAATTTTACAGAATTCAACAATCGAGAAAAATTGTCATAGTAAAAAATAACATTCAATAGTCATCAATTAATTCCCAAAATCTACAAATGAGATGTTCGACAATCAATTATCATCGAGAAGCTAAAAGCAGCAATTGCAAAACTTAGCTATTATTCTGGCAGAAAATTTGATCGTCGTAGTGATAGGGCTTGCTCATTAATTCTACTATCGCAATGATTTACTGTCATCCTTAAATCTGCTTTTAACTTTTCACTAGAGGACATTATTTCTGAGATTTAGAAGTGTTTTGCCATGACACACAGTTTTCTTTTTTCCCTTCCTTAATTTTTTTTTTTTGTATCACATTCATGATTTTTCACTTTAAGCACCTTGGACATCAGCTTTTCCCCCTCTTTAAATTTTTTTATAATTATTATATTCTTAAACTTGGTAGCCATTTAAATTTTATGGATGACATAACTTGGTTGTAATGATGAGAAAAACTTTGGATTTTAAGTAAATAAGAACTTATTTATCCATTGTGTAGCATAAAACACTTATTCAGGAATAACTTTCTACATTTTTGTATTACAAAATAATGTAAAATTAATAATTTTAGAGCAAAAAAACTTATGTGGAGTAAAATGGTTATACACTGATGCTCAGGGTTTATAAAAATTAGGGTTGCACCGAATATTCAGTATCTATTTGGTATTCGGACATACTATTGAATATTCAGTTACGCCTAATATCAAATTATTCGGCCTGCCCGAATTTCATACTATTTGGCCTGCTGCAAACTTAAGAAAAAATACATTTAAAAATATTTGTAAAAAACTTACACAACTTCTACTTTTAACTGTCAATTAATAAAGATATTCATAGTAATTCGAAAGAGATTTATATTTAACAGAGATTGTTTTTAAATTATTTATTTGGAATTTAAAAAGTGTCACCTAAGAAAGTTAACCATTAATGATGACCTTCACAGGACTTGATGATGTACAAATGCAAATTCTTGAACATTGTCTATTAAATAATCTGGGTTCTTGCTTTTTCGTAAACACAGTGTTTTTAACAAAATGGAAGAAACTTTCAGGAGTGATAATAGACATCAAAACAGACAATTCTTGTCCAGAGAACCAGGATCAAAATCCACTTATTTAATCAGAAATGCAATGGTATCTCATTCCAGGTCAAACTTGTTTGTTACTTTAACAATAATGAAGATATAACTATATTTTCAACAGAGTTACTTTGATTTCTGTGAATATGACAACATGACGAGAAGTGCTAGAAATTGCCACCATTCATGTCTAAACAACACTGAGACAGACATTCCTTTATTCAAAATGCAGCTGACAGTACTTATACTATTATGTCACTGGCTAAAATTAGGTCACTTTTAATGATATCATCACGTTTTATGCAAGCAAAATTAATTATGCTAATCTCACTAAAATATCTTCATTATTGTTAAAGTTGTGAACAAAATTTCAGTTTTGACTTCTAGTGGCTCACCCTGTATTTTTGATTCAATGGATTGTATTTTTGATGGAATAAGTGGATTGAGATGTTATTTCTTGTTCAAAAAATGTTTGTACTGACCTCATTATTTTCCCTGAAAGTTTATTACAAGATTTTAGGAACAACCTGTATGTTTACAACCTCTCAAATTTATCACCTACTCCAGACACTGCTGTTTGGTGGATTTAAAAACTGCCTTGCTAAATCAAAAGGAACAGGAATGTTATTCTTGTTGAGTCGCCACCATTTGAATAGATTGTATTTATTTACTTTAGTCCCTTACTGTCAAATAAACAGTATATGACTCGGGAATTTTCCTTCCAATTTCTACAAAATTTCCTCAATTTAAAAATATTTGTTTTAGATAAAAAATAAGAAAATTTTATTTGTTTTAATTCACAGAAAAAGACTTGAAATTTAAAGTTTTATTAATTTAAAGTTTAAAACTATTCTCTTCTTAAAATGAGAACTCAAAGCATATTTTCTTATTGTAAAGTTTACTTGTAAAAGGGTTTTACTTATCGAAATGTGAGTATATGTGTTAAATATTATGTAAAATTGTTTTAAAACTTTATTTTTTAATACCTTTAAACTTTGAAATATAAAAAAATTCAGGAAGCCGAATAATCGGTATTCGGCCGTATATTCATTATTCAGCCTAGCAGTTAGTAGTTAGCCAAAATCACTATTTGGTGCATCCCTAATTATAAAAATGATTTTTTTTTTTATTAAAAAAATTTGGATATCACAAGAAATTTTGAAAAGTAACAGGAAAAAAGAAGTGGAAGCCTGAAATATCACCAAATCATGACTAAAGGTATAAGTTTTACCAACAAAGTTATTGATGATTCAGAAGAGGAAACTTTTATACAGTAATAGTGGCAAACAAACTATCAGAATCGGACAAAAGGTCAGAGCTCTACAAAAAGACAACAGATTAGATATTTCTTGATATCATAATAATCAGGAATACATAGTTAAGTTTGAAAAAGTATGTACATATTCCTATTTCATGTTTCCTGAGGAAGATTACATGTTTGATGAATCACAAATTGCAGCTGTCCTTTCTGATCCACCAAACTCCACCATAATCAGATTCATGTACAGTTATTTACTGTATTAAAGAAATAAAAACTTTTAAATAAGTATACTTATTTTACCCCAAGCCATGGGGTAAAATAGTTAATAGACAATGTGCTTTAAAATACCATTATCAGTAATAATTTGCAGTTTTATTGTTGAAATTGTTCTTGAAATAGTGGGAGCTATATTCATTTGTATTTTTTTAAATTAAAATGATATATTTTTGCAAACTATGTATGCATAAAAAAGTCTGTTTTTATAGCTATTACAACCCACCTGATCCGATTACTAGATATTCAGGGGTCTGTCCAGACTTTTTTCCCAGGGTCCTGTTTTTGTGAAATTGTGAACAGCTTTTTATATTTGTGAAAAATCTAATCATAATTTTGTGAATTTGAAATGATCATTATATTCAGGTTCTTGTTTACACATTTAAAAAAAGATATATGGGTGTAAAATATATATTTTTTCTTTATATATGTAAAAGCGACAGATCAGATTTTACTTTTAAATGATTAATTTGTCAAATGTTCGGCTTAAAGATGGAAAAAATTTGTTAAAAACCTATTTTTAAGACACAGAATTTTGTGAAGGGTCCTGTTTTGAAATGAAAAATTTTGTGAAGAGTCCTTTAAAGGACCCAATTTTTTCTTAAACAGATCCCTGATATTTCACCAAATAAATTCAGAATAGTTGGTTTTTCTTTTTGTAATTTTTAAAGAAATTCCTAAACACTTACATGTATATTTTCTTTTAGCTGGACATAGCTTCCTGCCAAGTCACCCATCCTCAATTACATATATTCCACTGCTCTCCTAAATTTCCAAGGATATATGAAAAAAAAAAAATGTAAATATTAATCTCTGGCAACAAATATGAAATTACTATATAGTACAAATTTACACATTACATACATTATAAGTGTTACACTACACTCTAACATTCTTTTTCCAAATTTCATTTAGAAAATAAGATTAAAAAATTGCTTTTTAATATAAAAATATATCTGATATTCATAGTTTTTAAAAATATTTCGAATACAGTAGATGCCCTTAATGTGATCACTTCAGGACCATGAGTTTTTGATAACAAATCAGATTGATAACAATATGTGATTTAAGAAAACACCAAATCATATCTAGTAGTACTATTACTACCAGGGTTGTTATGATTTAGCCCAACCCAAATAACCCGGGTGAGTTCAACTAGGTTTTTTCAAAATTTCAACTTCAAATTACATAGGATATATTTCTTAATGTCAGTACACCAGTCATAAAGTTTATCCCCCCCCCCCCTACCACCACCACAAGGGAAAAAGTCTTAATTCTTTCAATGACAATTTTTAAAACAAATAATTGTAACTTAATTTTGAGAGTATGTGTAACTATCAGAAACACAAAAACTAATTTTTTTCTCATTAAAAAAAATAATTTGATATATAATCCTACAGTTGAAACTCTTAACAAAATACCACATATGCTGAGGATCCTAATTTAATGATGTAGACATGTAGAATTATTTGGTTTATTCTATTAATTAGCTACAATAAAAAATACCTACTTTACAGCAAATATTTTTTTTCCAGTTCTGCGAATTTTGTTATATCCAGTTTCAATTGCAAAAAATTTTTCTTAATTAAATATAAACTACCACCCAACTTAATTCAACAACAACATAAACTAAGGGAAAACAGACATTCCCTATTTACTTCGGGCTGAGGAAATGTTACTTACTGTGCCTAAGAAAGAATATAGCAACACATTTTGGAATGCAAACAACTCAGAGAAAAAAAATCTTGCAATCCATCATTAATCAATATGTTTCAGAATGAATATTTTCTAGAGAAAATATTTATTATATATATACAATCACTTCAATTAAAATGAATAAAAATACTTTATCTTTAACAAAATATTAGTTTAAAAGTTCTTATTTAGCACTAGTATTAGTATAGTACTTTAATGATAATTTTATTGTTAAAACTATTACTAATAATCAATTTATCTAAAAGCAAAGCATAATTTTGATTATTGTCATTGATTTACGTATTTTTGTAATCAATTAGTTGCTTTAAATTGTATTTAGTAATAAGTACATTTTTTTTTTCAAACATTCTGAACCACCAACTTAAAAAACCCCCAAAAAATCCTGATAAAACCCAAAAAACCCTGATAAAACCCAGTGGGTTGGGATTTTTCAGAAAAAACCTGTGCATTTAACAACCCTGATTACTCACCCTTGTTGCAATGACGACTTGTAAAGTGATAAACATTTATTGAGACAATTGAGTAATTTTTGTTTGTTTACAATTCTCTTAAAAGTTTATTAATGAATTGTTTATACTTGTCTTTTTTTTTTTTTTTTAATTGTCCTATGATGTTGTAGAACATCATTGGAACAGAACCTTGTTTCAGAATATTTTCAATGCATTCCTCATTTCTGCATATGTAAGTGGTCCTTCAAAAAGTTGACTTTCATTGTCCCCCTCCCTGATCCTCATCATCACTATGATTTTGTATATCTTCGCAAATTTTTTGCAAATTTCAGTTTCTGTCAGCTTTGCAACTACAGGAATGTCACTGCTGATTGCCATCCAGTCCTCATAATCTTCATTCGTCATATCATCAGGGAAGATTTCCGTAGTCTGTTTTCAGTTTCACAGAATGCAGCAGTAACAAAAGAATTTTTAATTGTAGCAGATGATATTCGATTCCATGACATTAACAGAAAATGCAATGTTTCCAGAAAAATAGTTTTTTTTTTTTTGCAAACTTTTCAGGAACTGGTCTGCTGAAAAAGCGATAACATTAAATGGAGTATTGATCACATAAAGCGATGTAGTAAGCAAAATACAGTGGGTCGGGATATGGTGATTTTGATAACACTAACTGGATAATAATATTAACCACAATCACATTAAGTGGCATACACTGTAGTTTAGTATTAATTTTTTTTTAATTATAAACATTAACAACAAAACATCTAAAATTTGGCTTTTGTTACTACATCAGGGATGACGAATGTTTTTACGTATGTGTGCCCAAAATTGACAATGTCTCTCATCATTTTAACATGCCAAACAGTACGTAAAAAAATATTACAGTACAAGCTGCTTACATGAAACACTTGTATATAAAAATTGAATTTTGTAATTAATTTTTTGCCCACTTTCTGATATGCTAGAATTCTAGAAATTATATACAGTTTTGTGTTCCTGGTGATAATACAATATATTCATAGCATAATTGTCAATTAATAAATAATTATTAATATAATTATAACTAAACAGGGTTTGTGATTTTTTTAAAATCAAAATAATCACATTTTTTAAAATTTAAATCAATTAAAAAAAAAACTTGCACAATATTATTATTTTATATGACTTTTCTTTTAATTTATAAAATAAAAATTATGCACACACATGCATGCTATAAGTATTACCAATATATATTATTAAGTATTATTTTATAAGTATTATCAATGCAATATATATAATATTTTTACACAATTTACATATGATTAAAAGGTAACATTTTAGGATACCAAAATATTTTATTATACAAAATGCCTGAGAAACTACAAATCATATGTCAAAAATGAATGTAACCTTAAATATTTTAGTTAAAATAAAAATAACTGCATGCAGCACATAAAATTTTTAAACAATTTTGGAAGCAAATAAAGATATTAACTTTTGTTTTTTGTTAAAGTGCTGGTACAGAAAAACGAGTTTAGCAGCTAAATCAATTCCTAAGAGAGTCCTAATTTTCAAATGTACTAAGCCAAAAGCTGAAAATAATCGTTCTAATAAAGCTATTTCAGTAAAAAACTGGTTGATCATGCATTCTGTAAGTTTTTTAGTATCATCCTTTTCGATAACTGTGACATGTGGCTCCTACCATTCTAAATGACTGAGATCTTCCACTATATTAGATTCAAACAAAAATTCATTGAGTGGTTCAGATTTTGCTTCAAACTTTAATAGGTATCACCAAAGTAGAGTATTTCTCTTTAGCGGACAATAATGCTGACATTTTCTCAGAGCTAAAATACAGAGCTTTTCTAAATACTAAATAATAGGCAAGTAAATATTCCTATCCTTAAAATATTTTTGCTTAGTCCTTACTGTTACAAGTTTATTTTACAATTTGATTCAAATGAAATTTGAAATTATTTTTTCTAAACTTGCATTGTAATTTATTTTTTGACAAAGATTAAGCCTGATCTTTCTAAATACTCTTTGATTATCTGAATTATATAAAACTAAATTATGTTAAAGTACATTATTATGTTTGTTTACATCTTGAATTTATTACCAGTATCTAAAAAAAAAACTGGTTTAAATCAATGATTTTATTTTAAAAAATCAATAGATTTAAATCAGCGAACCCTCTAACTAAACCCTGAAAAGATTTAGAAATCTTAAATAGGTAGTTTAAATGTTTTTTTTTACCTTTCCTATTTCCAAATCTTAAAAAGAAAAGAAATGGAACAAAAATTATTTTTTTTTACTAAATTTACAAGTTTACACTTTCTACCAAGCATAAATAAAAGTGGTGAATTTTCCACAATCAGGGCACATGCCAAACTCGCATATTTTAACAGAAATGTTTTAGAACTACAAGAATTGCATTCGTGAAATTAGGCATGATTTCTAAATAGTTAATGTCTTTTCTGAATTTTTTTTTTAACTTTTATATTATTCATCATAATAATTTATTTATTAGTGAAAGTCCCCAATTGCAACACCTATTTTTAAGTTTCTAATTTGTATGTGTGCATAGTGTCAATACTCTAATAAAACATACATTTTTTAAAATTAGTTTGTTGAAAATAAGATTCATATTTTCTTGCTGATTCACTCGTAATTTTATCATTAGGGAATTAGGTTTACTTGTAAAACTTAACTTGAAGTCAAACGAATACCGAGCAATTTAAGGTAGTTCTCAAATGACCTGCTCAATAAAACAAAACTTTCTGACACATTTTTAAATGCAATGGGGTAAAGTTAGCAGGGCTAACTATTGAAGCAATTTGGAATCGAAATGAGTTTTCCACAATTTGATAAATAAATTACTTATCGAGTTATAAGCGATTTGTGTCGTCTTTCCCTTTTCTCGTGCAAACAGCATCAGGGATTCGATTCAAAACGCAGACTTTGACAGTATTTTCTGAAAGATATTCTGCCTTTACCAAAAAAGGAAAAACATTATTTGATTACATAGTTTCTGAATAAGAACACCTGCCAATTTTACATGTCTCCGAACAATGAATTAAGAAATATGTTAAAAGTAGTTCTTTTGGATCTGAGAACAACCTTAATGTAACAATCAAGAAACATTAAAAAGTCTATTTTAAGTATAATTCTGCATGACTAAAATTTTTTATTATGTTGGTTATATTAATTTGAAATTTTCCAGTTTTTTTTTTTTTTTTTTTTTTTTTTTACAGTGTGATTTTTAACTTAGTGTAGTATTGCACAATCTTTTTTTTCCTAACAAACATTTTGAGATAACACAAAATATAATGTTCATTTTTTATAGGATTCATTTATCTTTTCAGACTAACTTGGCATCATTTGGATAGTAAAAAACCAAGAACTTTAACTTATAAATAGATTGCCAAAAATGGTTGTCAATTGCCAATTTTGTTCAATGTGGCCACAATCATGTTCAAAACATTTAATAAATACATAAAATTATTAAAAATGACAAATAATATAAAAGCAAACTAAAGCAATACAAAAAATTAATTTAGTACATAACATAAAATTGATGGCACTAAATATGGTTTTCCAGTAATTTGCTATGCCAATCAGAATAAATATAACAAATATACTATTATATTTGTTTATTCTACTCTATTATATTATATAGTTACAATCTGCATATAAATATTTTTACCACTGCCTATAATATGCCAACTATGAGATATTAACTAGGCACGTAACAAAAAAAAAAGCAAAAATAAATAAGCGTTACAGTAATTATTATTTCTGTCGCTATTGTAGGTGCAGTGAATGTGACCTGGCTCAGATAATAAGTAACGATATTTTCTCTAGTTGATAATCAGTTTTTCAAAGTGTCATTTTTTTTTTTTCAGTGAAAACAAGTATGAATTTTTCACCTTTTATTGACTATATGACACTTTGTAGATACAGAACTTTTGCCTCTATCAGTGACTTTTTTAGACATGCCCCCACCCCCCCTGATTTTTTTTCTTTTCCTTCTAACCTTTATGTTTAAAGCTGAATTTTTAAATGTAGAATTAATAATTATGTGTCAACTTAGTACAGCCATGAAAGAAAGATAGACTGTCTAATTTAATTAATCATTTATTTGCAGCTTTATTGAAAGAATCATTTCTTGTTTTTGTTTAGCTCAGTTTAGACTGCATAACAGGTTAGAGAACAAAAAAAAGGACACGAATTTAAATTTACGTTCAAATTTTGAATTTAAAAATATTAGAATTTTGTTGTATAAATGATAAAATTTTCACAATACTTGATGCTGAAACCTTTATTTTGTTTTTCGATAGTTGTATTGTAAGTAAGAGACGGGGGGGGGGGGGGAATTATTTTTTTTAAATTCTCATGTTAAGTGCAATATATTGTAGTTGCTAATTTATTTTGCCGTAATTTCCGGCGTATAATCCGCGGAATAAACAATTCTGTTTCAACACAGAAATTTTATTCAACGATTTAAGTCAAATATTTACAGCGATATGACATTTTATAAAATAAAATTTCTGAGTCGAAAAATGATTATTTGATCCGCGTATTATACGCTGGAAATTACGGTAAGTCTGAAAAAGTTTATAATTAGCAGTACTATTTTGAGAATATCGGACAGATATAAAAAAAAATAACCAGATATCTATATATCAAAATATCGGATATTTTTTATATTTTCGAAAATATATTTACGAACCCTAAGAGTCCTAATATTCTGCAATACTGTAACAACCGTACTTATAAAAGAACATTTAATTACATGCACATTTATAAGGAATATGATATTTGTCAGCTTATGTGCTTGCAAGCCAAGCAATATGGAAGCCTCCACGATTCACCACGAGGAACTAATAATAAACATTTTAAATTGAAATATAATGAAAATTCTCAAACCGATATGGTTTACAGTTTTAATTTAGTTTGACAAATATCATACCTTTCATTATTTTAAAAAACGATGCATTTAAACTTACCTTACAAATTTGAAAATGCTCAATTGTCGGCAACATGCACAAAAGTTCCGCGCCTTCCAGCTTCCGGTGTGTAAACAAATCTAGCTGTTGCCAACTCGCATTTCTTCCCCAGTCTAATATATGCTCGTGACGTCACTCCTATAAGGAAATAGCTCTAGAGCTGTAGGCCGCATAATTTCCGTCTCCACCGCCGATCGACGATTGGGATTTTTACGCTTTCTGATTATTTGTAAAAGCAAACGCTTCTTAAGTCATTTCCGATATTTTAGAGGATTATGAAGATATAAGAAGATATAATATAAGAAATGAATATATATTATTAGATTATATAGAAATATTAGATTATATAGAGATTAGACTACATAGAAATTAATTAGTTTATATTATAATATTTATTATATTACAGTTATAAATTAATTAGATTATATAGAAATTAATAGATATTATATAAGAAACCAAGTTCAACTGGAAATGACCTAAGAAGCGTTCGGTTTAAGAAGTAATCAGAAAGCATGATAATCGCAATCGTCTATCCGCGGTGGACGGGGAAATTATGCCTCTAGGCCATTTATTTGTAAGCATTATTTGCAAATTAACATTTGAAATCGTCAAGTAAAAACATATTTAAGTAATTTCGCTAATTTATATCGACATCAGTTATAATCTAATTTATTTTGACGTTATATATATTTATAATAAATAAGATAATTAACACAAAATCATTCTGATATTAAAGTATGTTCCTTATATTTTCAGATCTATTGTACATCTTTTTATCATTAGTACTGGTAGAATAAAAAAATTAGTGAATTCTTTAAAAGCTTAATGCTTTTGAAATCAATTGATGCAATTTTCAATATTCTCTGAATATGATACTTTTATATAGGCTCGAACCGAGGCTAACGAAAGAGACAGGCTACCGCGGAGCTTTACGCATATATTTTTTTTACAGACCGCGGGAGTCACGTGATGCACGAATGCACCAATACAGATGTACGAAAACAGCATCACGTCACTCTAAAAAAAAGATAAGTGGAATGCACCGCGGTAGCCTGTCTTTTTCGTTAGCCTCTGCTCGAACACTGGGGTTCAATGTTCACCCCCCCCCCCACGCACACACATAAAATATCCAAGAATTATCATTTTAGCCTGTAGAGTTGTGCAAGGTGACCTGACGATCAAGTTTTTGCTGCTGCTGTAGGACAGATATCGGTAGTTTTATCGGTGTTTTTTCTACTTGTGTGTCCTACAGCTTTTTCAACGTTTACTTTAATCAATGTTTTTTCTACTTCTGTGTCCTACAGCTTTTAAAACGTTTTACGGTAGAAGCCACGTGATGTGAACTGCTCTATTGGACACATATAATATAGAATTATCAAAATACAACTGAATTATTGATTTATAAAGAGCATAAATAATACAGCATATGCTATACAAAAAAAAAATTGTTAATGGTTAGGCACTTATTTTTATTACTTTCAATTACTGTGTAGGGTAATTTCAAATAACGTCACAAATCAACTGTTGGAGGTCAACTAACCTTTAGAAGGTAGTTGTGATTGGTAGCTGAGAGGATTTTGGACGCGGCTGGAGGTCAACCGGGAAGTTTTGATTGACGGATGAAACGGTAATCAGCAGATTGTAACTTCCCTATACTTGACGAAAATGGACAAAAATTGCTTTCGGGTGCAATGGACCCATCTTGGTAGCCGGAAGGTTAAAATTGAAAATTGAACCCCTCCCTTCGAAATATTTTACAAATGGGCAGGAACCTAGGATGATAGAATATTATGTCCTATTCTGTTCTCCTAGTAGTAGCAGTGCTAGACACCGGCTTGCTCATTCATTATCATGACGTCACAAATGTTGGCTGGCCCATGACCTACGTTATACACGGCCGGTGCATGACGTTCAAAACGTCACATGGAGTGGATAATTTTTATCCGGTGATTGGTTCAAAGTGACGCACCCACCGTTTTGCACTAATCGCTGTGTAAAATTGATCCACTCCATGTGACGTTTTAAACGTCATGCATTGGCCGTATATAACGTAGGTCGCGGCTGGCCGCGACCAAAGACGTACAGCGATTTGCACAAAATGATAGGAGCGCCGCTTTGTACCAATCACTGGTCGCAGGTCGCGACCATCCACTACGAGGCTAACGAAAAAGACAGGCTACCGCGGTGCATTCCACTTATCTTTTTTTACAGACCGCTAGAGTGACGTGATGCTCTTTTCGTACACCTTCATTGGTGCATTCGAGCATCACGTGACTCCGGCGGTCTGTAAAAAAAGATACGCGTAAAGCACCGCGGTAGCCTTTCTTTTTCGTTAGCCTCGAGCCACTACGAGGCTAACGAAAAAGAAAGGCTACCGCGGTGCTTTATGCGTATCTTTTTTTACAGACCGCCGGAGTCACGTGATGCTCGAATGCACCAATGAAGGTGTACGAAAAGAGCATCACGTCACTCTAGCGGTCTGTAAAAAAAGATAAGTGGAATGAACCGCGGTAGCCTGTCTTTTTCGTTAGCCTCGAATGAATGAGGCAGCCCGGTATCTAGTGTAGCCCTGATTCTGTGCTATGTTACCCACTCTCTTAAAAAGGCACTCAACAGAATTCAACAACTCTGTTCTGTGACATTTTAAATTTTAGTCTTCGACAATGGCAGAAACCACGACCTACGTTATACATGGACAGTTCATGACATTTAAAACGTTATTTTTTTTTACACAGCGATTGATACAAAGAGTCACGCCCATCGTTTTGTGCCAATCGCCGTGTAAAGATTATTCACTCCGTGTGACGTTTTAAAAGTGATGAACCGACCGTGTATAACGTAAGTCACGATACTTCTCTATAAAAAAAAAAAGGACATGTTTACAAACAAACAGTTCCATCAACCAATCCCCCACTAAATTTTGTCGATGCAGGAATCGTCATGACGACGTAGGCCAATCATATTATAGACCAGTTTAAAGTAGACCAATCAAATTTCCCCATTTTATGTGTACATAGAGTTGCAAAGGGCGGAAAAAACCATGTTTATGTACTTTTTCCATGTCACGTCATCTACGGGTATTTAGAAGAAAAACACCAATAGGCGTGAAGAACATTTTAGCACAGCTTCCCATTCGTCCAATAAACAGCCTTTTTCGGAGGACATATACCAGCAAAGGCATAGCTATTGCCACTCGTGAGTAAAGTCCATTCCCGGGAATAACTCGGGTTTTTTTGGGAGGGAAATATTAATAATTCCCGGGAGTTTTCATAAAGTTTTAGACATGGAATTGTTTAATTTCTAAACGATTTTTTTTTATTTTTTTTTTTACAAATGTAAACAAAACCAGTAACACAAATACAGAAAAAAAGCACAGTTTACATGAAAACTAACGATTTACATGGTTAAGCTGCAGAAATAATTAAGTAAGATAAATTAAAATATCATAAGTAATTTGATATTTTATTCTTGGATAAGCAAGGATAAGCTTGGATAAGTGCGAGAGGCAGATGACAGATTCATCTTGCCTGACATGAATATAAACATCACCCCTGTTCTCCGATTCAGACAATGTAAAAAACAAAAAAAAAACGAACAAAACTAATAGAAATCAATGCAAAAATACACTAACTCTGAAGAAAATTAATATTGTGTATGCCTGAATAGTAAATATGCCAGCTAACAGAAATTAAACAATTTTAATTTTTAAAGAAACATTCAAATCTTTACCAATTCACAGCTGCCATTGTTGTAAAGCAAATGAGTTTTAATGAATCATTAAAACCTAGAGCGCAAAAGCCCAAGTTTTGTGAATTCAAACCTATTTTCAACTTTTCGGAACAATGCTTGAAATTTCTTACAAATAAAAAAATTAAATTGAAAATGACTAGTTTTGTTTACTTTCAAAACTCCTTCAAAATTTCCAATATTCCCCATAATTCCTTGTTTATTCTCAAAAATTCCCTGGTCTATTCCCGTCCCTCAAAAACTGCGGGGTTTTTGCAACTCTATGTGTGCAGTAGCAGTCATGAAGAACAAACAGGTTTTTCTTGCTAACCAACCGTAATTGAGCCAACAGTGACGTCAGCTGCCCTTTCTTTAAAAGAAAAGAGCGAGGCTAACGAAAAAGATAGGCTACCGCGGCGAATTCCACTTATCTTTTTTTACAGACGACTAGAGTGACGTGTGCTCTTTTCGTACACCTGCATTGGTGCATTCGAGCATCACATGACTCCGGCGGTCTGTAAAAAAAGATACGCGTAAAGCACCGCGGTAGCCTTTCTTTTTCGTTAGCCCAGGGCTACACTACATACCGGGCTTGCTCATTCATTATGATGACGTCACAAAAGGTGGCTGACTAGGAGGAAAGACATACAGCGATTGGCACAAAATGATGGGCGCGTTGCTTTGGACCAATCGTTGGTCGCGGTCAGCCACCATTTGTGACGTTTTGAGAGTGAATGAGCAAGCCCGGTATCTAGTGTTGCCTTGGTTAGCCTCGAGAAAAGAGCAGCTGACGTCACTGTTGGTTAAATTACTGTTGGAAGGCAAGAAAAACCTGTTTGTTCTTTATGACTCTGTCACGTTGCAAACGTGCCACTTTCAACTATTTTACGATGTTATCGTACCCACGTGCACATTTCCTATTTTTGAATATTTAATCCTAATAATTCTAATAGTTTCTCTTTAATATTAATTTAAATCATCGTTCTCATTTTTCGGCATTTTAAATTCCCTTTAATTTGACATCTCATTTATTTCTCTACGTTAATTCTGTCATATTTTGTAATTCCTCTTTTAAGTTCTTAATTATTCCTTTTTCATTGCGTTTTGCCGCAGTGCCGATTCGCGATCTTGAAGCGACCGGCATTTTCGAACGCTTCCCCTCCTTGCGTTTCGCTAGGCGCGCGTCGCGGTTCGTTATCGCCTTTGGCGTCAACACGGACTTACGCTTTGGCGTTCGCTCACCTGTTGGACAGGTTTTTCACCGCCAATCTCTGGCTAGCGCGCGTTTTTCATACCGGCAAGCAGTTCAGCAGTAGAGAGGGTTGAGTCTTGCCTGGGCACGAGACAGCTGTGTTTAGATTAGGCCTCCCGGTCGCCGTAATGGCTTCCGTGGGAGCCGAGCGAGTGAGATACTGACTTGTAAGATGGTGATGTCTTTTTGGAACATATCATGTGCGAGCGACGTCTGCCAATATCATTCCTCTTAAGAGTATACACTTTGTATACAAATAAATAAGTTAGCTGCCAACTACGTTGTCCTGTCTTCTCTACTACGATGTCTGCCTCTACTCTCTTTCAGCACCTCCAGCAGTGATGAGCCTGTGTTCTGGTAAGATAGGTATTTCTTCCTGATTTTCTTACTCGTCGTGAAACGATTCTGACAACAGCGAGCCATTTTCTACAGAACCTGAGTTTTTGCAGATGAACACTTCGCCGCTTTTCTCTGATCGATCACGCCACGTGCTGCCTAGGCCTAATGACCTAGCACGTGCTTCTGCAGTTTTATCTCCAAGTAACTTTTGTACCAAAACAAGTTAACCACTTCCATGAGAAACCTTAACGTTATACTTGAGAAACCTCTAATGTTATAGACTCCTACCAGGGCTACACTAGATACCGAGCTGGCTCCTTCATTATTATGACGTTACAAATGGTGGCTGGCCGCGACCAGCGATTGGTATAAAGCGAAGCGACAAAACGAAAGACATACAGCGATTGGCACAAAACGATGGGTCGCTTTGTACCAATCGCTGGTCGCGGCCAGCCACCATTTGTGACGTCATGATAGTGAATGAGCCAGCCCGGTATCTAGTGTAGTCCTGCTCCTACTGTACACATGAGATGTGGTGATTTGATTGGTCTACGTTAAACGGTCTACGATATGATTGGCTTGCGTTGCCATGAAGATTCCTGCAATGATCGCTATGACAAAAATGTACTGATAGATTGGTTGATGAAAGTGTTTGTTTGTAAATATGTCCTTTCCTTATTAAAGACTTAAGCAGGTATACAGATAGAATATTTTACTATTTTTGAAACAAGATTAACCACCAGGAATCTGTATTCTGCAAAATTTTCTTTAAATGCGAAAATTTTGCATAAATACAAGCTTTTGATTGACTAATCTCGTTTCTGAAATAGAGCAAAGTCTTTCAGGATCCACAAATTCCGAAAATGCGCAAAATTTCCGTCCAAACCATATTTAAGATAATTATCTATAAGCTGAAGGAGCGTAGTATGAACGTTTTGACTGAGAATTCTCTACTTAAGAAGTTCTCATAATTTTCGTAAACGCATAGTGGAGTCCTGGTCGACCCCTTGAAGGGCGGGGCCTCCGTGGCCGAGTGGTTAAGACACCATTCCGCTAATCGCTTGAGAGCGTAGGAGTCAGGTCGGCGGGTTCGACTCCCGCCAGCTCCATTGCACACACTTTGTGGAGCTCCGGGACGTAACTCTCTGGTGTTGTAAATTTCCTTGTGGCTATCTCGTCCCTGTATATTGACGATGACTTATAAGCGGGCACTTGATGTCAAGCACACAAGTCAGATGTATGTTCTCAATAAACAAACTTGAATGGTTTTAGCTAAGATTATTAACTCTTTTAGTATGAATGTAGGCAACGCCCCCTAGATAAGAAAGCCGTGAAATGCGTCACGAAAACGTCATACCAAGCAGGCAAAATTAAAAAAGAATTCGAACAACTTGCATGTTTCGATTTCGATGGCTCGTGGAATTATTAACCATTAGTAAACAATAATTATTAATTCTATGAGCCAATGAAATCGAAACATGCAAGTTGTTTGAATTTTTTTCTTTGTTTTGCCTGCTTCGTATGACGTTTTCGTGACGCGTGTCACGGCTTTCTTATCTAGGGAGTGTCAGAAATCATCGGTTTGCGGTCAAATAAACGTTGGAGAATAGTGATTGGTAGCTGAGAGAACTGTGGGCTGCTTATATATACATATATTTTGAAACTTTCACCAAGATTGGTGGGGAAGGCAATAAATAAAAAAATAAAAAAATTACATATAAAGACTTGAATGGGGGGAAACAAGACTATTTAGTACTGTACTCATCCAATATTGGACATGACAGGGCTTTTAACCGATTCCAGACGCTGCGATTGAACCCCACTCAACAGATCGAGAGGGGCCGGAGCAAGTCCGGACCGCAAGCTTTGGCCCGTCGCTTCATAGGCGAACAAAGTAGAAACTTGTAAAAGGTAACTTATAAAATTTCATTAGAAAAATATGAGATTGAGATTTGGCCCCCAAAACACAATTTTTGCATTTGGCTAAGGAAAGTTTTAAATGCTTTATTTCTTCCAAATAGGAAAGTTTTTTGGGGGCGAGGTAGGGCGGACATGTGCAGTTGAAAAAAAATAATCTATAGATTGTTTTCAACTCTCTAGATGGATAGCTCATATATACATATGTGTGTGTATGTGTGTACTAGATAGTACTAGTCAAGGTTTGATGGTAAACAACTATATAGTTCCATTTGAAATATATTTGAATTTTTAATTAGTTGCTTTTTAATTATTAAGTATTGAAAACGTTATGAATAAGCAATGTCTAAGCAATTCCTAAAAATATAAGGCGATAGATGGCGCTGTCAGTCGAACCTACTCAATAAATGAAGTGAAAGAATTTAAAGAATTTTAAGCTTGTAATTTCTAACCTATTAAGGTTACTTTTTATCAGTAGTTTAACTAATAATATTAATTGAATAGACAGGGCATTTGTTTGTACATACTACAAACCTCAATTTTTTTTTGAAAAATATCAATCTTTAGTATTTTTTATTTTTTTTTTAATTACGCGGCCTTTAAAAATTTTCCACTAATTTTATTTTTATCAGTCTCGCTCTAAAACTCCGAACTTAAAATGTGCTGTATCCAGCTATACATATTTTTAATTGTTTGATTTTATATTTTCATACTTTATTAAGATAGTTTCTTTTATAATTCTTAGATGAATATTTTCCTTCTTTCTATTTTCTTTTCTCTTCTTTTTCCTTTTTTAAGGGGAAAAAAATCACATATTTTCTTTACATTCTTGATAACGGTCATACAAAATATAACAAATTATAGACCATTTCAATTTATTTAATCGATAATCACATGCAAAATTTTAAAATTTAAATATTTTTAATACAAAATTAGATATTTGTAAAAATATTCTTGGATGTTATATTTTACTTAATTATTAAGCATTCGAATAATAATAAAAAAGTACAGATCATATAACTTCTCCCCATGAAATAAAATATGACTAATTATAACAAAAGATATTCCAGAAATCATTCTATCAGCAGCAGGAGTAGAACTCATCTTCTATGGAGATAATCAGTTCGTAAACCAACGCTTTAAACGACTGGGCTATCGTGACCTCGGTCTGTTAATCTCGAAAACTAAACAGGTTCTATATTTGATTTTAATCATACGTAGTTTTGTTCATTTTTGCGCTGAATTATTTGTACTTAAATTTTTAAGCTTGTGCTTTAATATATACTAGATAGTATCTGTCAAGATTTGACGGTAAACAACTTAAAAATTGCATTAGTAATATGTTTTAATTTGTAATTAGTTGATTTAACTTTATTAAGTATCGAAAACTTGATGAATTGTTATATTGTGTAAGCGATTCCTATAGATATAAAGTGATAGATGGTGCTGTCAGTCCAAACTACTCGACTGATGAAGTGAAAAGATTTTAAGCTTGTAATTTATAAACTATTATGCTTGCTTTTTAGCAGAAATTTAACTAAAAATATTAATGGAAATTTTCTATAGTCTTAACTTTTTTTTTTAAACTATCGATATTTAGTATTTTCTAATGTTTTTTTTTAAGTATGCGACCTTTAAATTTTTTCGTTACTTTTATTTTTACCAGCCTGACTTTAAAACATTATTTATATGTTAAACCATGTATATCACGGTGATTTCTTTTATAGTTTTTATGTGAATATTTTCCCTTCTTTCTTTTTTCTCTTCTTTTCTTTTTTTACGGAGAATAATCACATACTTTTCTTAGTATATAAACATATTTTCTTGATAATGGTCAGACAAAAAAAAAAGTTTAGATCAATTTATTTAATCGATAATACATGCAAAATCTTTTAATTTAAATATTTTTAATATCAAATTAGTAATTATTGTAAAGTATTGTCTTAATTGTAAATTAGTAAAGTATTGTCGGGTGCTAAATTTTACTTACCACAGTCGCAATATAAAAAAATAATAATAACAATGCTGAGTATTTTCTGAATATTTTTAAATCACGCGACCTTTATTTATTTTTCACTGTTATTATTTATTTATTCTTTTTTATGAGTCTTACTCTAAAACCACGAACTTAAAATTTGTTGTTTGCAGCTAACGATTTATAATACATATTTTTTAATTACTTGAATTTTATTTTACATTTTTATACATTATTTAATTATTAAATCATGGACATCAACGTCATTTTTCTTTTAGATTTCCTGTTTGAATATATTTCTCTCCTTTTATTTCATCACCTTTTTTTTTTTATATATATAAAAAATAATAAAATACTTTTCTTTGTATATATCTTAGTATATATATGGCATCTTGTTAACAAAAATTGTAGATCAGTTCAATTTATTTAATCGATAATTACATGCACAATCTTTTAATTTAAACATAAAATTGGTAATTAAAAAAAAAATGTTGGATGTTAAAATTTACTTATTTATAAAGTATTCGAATAAAAAAAAATTACAAATTATATAACATCTCTTGAAGTAAAATAAGAAATTATTGAAATTATCTTATCATCAATAAACTAACAAAAATCAATCTGCCCCGAGCGAGCATCGAACCCGCGCTGTCAAAAGCTTAGAACCACAGATTAAAACGTGCGCCTTAGACCGCTCAGCCATTCCGAACTCACACTACTTTGTTCTAAAGCTGGATATGTTGCTCATTTAATATTATGCTTGCGCATTTGTCTTTTTTTTGCACTGAAAAACATTGATCTTAAGAATTAGCTTTTTGTTTTAATATAGAGGATGATACGATGATTGATATATTATTATTATTATTATTTAATCAAGAATGGCTTTTGTGGCGGGAGGGGGGAAGGACTCAAGGGGAAAAAAATACGTATTCCCACAACAATTACATACATATATTTTAAAGGGTATAAAATAAAGACGAACAGATGAGAAATTTGGCCTTTATGGAGTAAGGGGGGCAGCTTTTCTTTTATGCAAGTTATTTATGTACCGCTTTGAGAGAATCTATATATTGTATTTTCTTTTCAACCAGTTCGCCCTGCTGGCTCATCATCCTTTGAAGAAATAAAGCACTTTTTTTTTTTTAAATTCTGCCAGTAAAGTATCATAATTGGGTGTTCGTTGATCAAACCTGAATATTTTATAGATTATTTTTCTTTTCTGTTACACCCCCCCCCCCAAACACACACATACACTCTAAAAAGGTTAGACAGTGAAAAATATTATCTTTTTAAAAGTTTCTGCTTTGGTCGTCTTTATTTCATCCCCATTTAAAATCTAAATCTCTGTATGTTACTCTGCATTTTTTTAATTTCTTGACCCCTCCCCCCTCCCCCTTTTCCTAAAGGCCATTGGTGGCATATACTTGCTATGAATATTCTTATAAATCCCTTCTGAAGATTCTATGAGGCATTCATAGTTTTCCATTTTTTTGCTTTTTCATCCTATCAAGTATAATTCCTGCAGTAACCATTCCATTGCATTTTATATTGTCTTATCCTTTGTTTTTCACATGTGTTTTCATTTTTAAATATATATCCAATCCATGTAGCGAGTTGAAAAAATATCTACCATTGTATTACCATTTTAATCCCCCCCCCCCCCCGCCAGTAGCTCCCTTTCTTCAAGAAATTAAAATGTCTTCTGCCAAATATCAAAATTGTGCGTTCATGTGCTAAATTTCAGAGTTTTATCTTATATATTTCAATTATCCCAATCTCAACTCTGCCTCTCCCCTTATCCTAAAAAAAAAAAATGAATAAAAAAAAAATAATAATAAAATAAAATAATGGAGAAAACTTTCCACTTTGTTCTTTATATCAACCTTTTTAAAATCTCTCTATGTATAATTGTTTAATTTTCTTGCCCCCTTACGCCCCCCCCCTCCCTCCAAAGGTCATTCTTGGTGAAAATTAACTATTAAAAACTGTAATAACATACTTTGTAATATATATATATATATATATATCGCTGTGAATTTAGCGAATTGAAATAATTTATATATAGTATTATCTTTTTAACCAGCCTTCAAAACTTCCCCTAGTAAAATGTCAAAACTGTGCCCCCCTCCCCCCCACCAAATTTCAGAATTTTATTTCACATTTTCTGTTAGTCTATAACTCCCCCCCCCCCCATTTACCTTGTAAATAATGAAAATTCTCAACTTTATAAAAATCCCCTTTTTTGTCTTTGGCGGGTGTTTAAATGACATTGACAGGCAAACAGTGAAAATCAAAATGCGGTTTCAGTTCAGCATTCTTTGTATCGGTTAGGAATAACAATAATAATAAAAACAGAAAAAAACTGTTTTTTCTTTTAAACAGCTTTTTCCCCTCTAAAAAATAATGGATTTTTTCTGTAAAAATTACAAAATCCATATTTTTTACAGAAAAAAACTGTTTAAAAGAAAAAAACAGTTTTTTCCTGTAAAAAATATGGGTTTTGTAATTTTTACAGAGAAAAACCATTTTTTTTACAGAAAAAAACTGTTTTTTTTAAAAACAGTTTTTTTCTGTAAAAAAATGGTTTTTTTTCTGTAAAATTTACAGATTTTTTTTACAGTGTAGTGGACTTGTTCTACTTGAAGAACTAAAAATGGCACGATAAGTATCAGATTCGGTATCGCACTTATGCAAGAGAAAAACTTATTTATAAATTATTCATACGGAATTCGATGCGACATAGCTATGTTATTGAGAAAATACAACATAATAAATAAACCAGAAGTAGAATTCAGCCATATGTAAAAATATTTAAATAAAAATTCTATGAAAATTAATTATTGATTGTATCTAAGTTAAAATGTTTCTGGCACATTAGAATGTTGGTACATTATAATGCTGAAATTCAAAAAGGTACGACATCCCTAACATATACTGTCATTACTACATGTAAATAGTGTCAAAAGTAATCGTAAAGTCAAAAGTATATTAAACTAACTAACCCGCCCGGCGTTGCCCGGACCCTAGATAATGACAATCTCAGAGAAAGGCTTTAACCCCCTCCCTCCCCATACCCGCAAATATAACGAATAATTTGTTCAAGAAAACCACCTTCACCTACATTAACGCGATCATTAAAAAAAGAATTAAATTTTTCTGATAATTAGAACATAACGAAGATGCTACGCTAAAATAGCCGGCAGATGACACCCCTTCCCGACCTCAATTTGAAATCTATATCTTAGTTAGTTACCTAAATTTTTGTTCATTAGTAAAAATTGCCAATTATTTCCTTTCATTTTCGCAAACTGAATGGAGGGATCGGCTAGAGAAACAGATCTCTTTGTAGTTCAGTTTTTAATGAAAGCAGATCCCTGTCTGAAACTTTCTCGGATTGTTTTCACTGGCGCCGGCTGATTTTTGGCAGTTTTTTGCATAAATTAAGAAAAATTACCGACCGAATTTTTCAAAAATCACATAGTCGGATGCAGAATTTTTTTTTACATATGCTCAGAAATTTTCAAATTGATATTTCAATTAGTTTTCGCAAAATTTGCTAATTAGTAAAATAATTTCGAATTCGTTCGTTTCCGCTTGCAAATCCAATGCGCCTGTTCTTTTCTTTAGCCATTTTGATTTGAAAGATGTCATTTTAGAAGCGATGGTTAATGAGAATCTAATTAATATTTTGAGTAATTATCAAAATATTAAAATACTGAGACTCAGGTGCACATGGCCAGACCTTGGACTATCCACACCTAAATTTTCAGACTTCTAGGTGGGCAAGATTTTACTAGCCATCGCAGACAAACACACACACAGAGCGAAACTTTCTTTTATTAATATGTAAAGACATGTCCTATTATTATGGCACCAGACCCGAAACAGTTAAAGAAAACGATTTCGAAAACAATTAAGTATATTTTTTATGAAGCACAAAAATTTCCAATAGCTTTTAAGAAAAAAACCTCTCTCAAGGGCACTTTTTTGCAAGCGAGTACTGTTTCCATCGTGAAACTGATTAATTAGATTACAGAGTAACTCTAAAGACCTTTTTTAACTCAAATTACGTGACATTCATTGTAGTAGTTTCACTTGAACGTAAATCAGTTGAAAGATGATTTTACTTGTGTGACTTTATGCCATTCTAAACATTTCAAAGTAGGTTACAAGAGCCTGTGTCATTTTGTTTTCAAAGAATCAAATTTCTATTTAGCTGACACTGTTCTTTTCACACTCTAACTTCTTTTTTTTTTCTCTGCCTATAAAATCGAACGCTTGCCAAATCTACAGATGTTCTTTTGCTTTTTTTCTATTTTTTTCAGCCCCCCCCCCCCTCTCTCCGCAAATGTTTGTAGTTTAGGTGCTTGAAGGGTTTGTCATTTAGACTTTGAAACTGTCTATTTACTTTTATTAAAAGACAGGGCTTACAAGCAGAAACATTTCTAACACATCATTAAAATCTGATGTGAAAAGAAGAATTTAAAAAATATTACATTCGATCTAGATTTGCACTAATTATTACCGTATTTTACGGTAATAATTTGTGCAAAATGTCATAGTATCTACAAATATCAAATGAGCATTTGCGTCATCTTTACATGAAAACGGTCACTAATAAGGGTTATGGTTACTTGTTATTTATAAGCTACTAGCTGCGTATCAACCCGTTGTGTTGCATTTAAATTGCATGAGGTCTTTCGATTGTTTGGGGGGAGGGGGGGGGCAGAAAGTGAGTTTTATTATACATTGCAAGTTTATAGCCCTAACCAGCCCTAACATAATTCCAAAGAATCGTAATTTAGAACGTTCTCCATATGTCACCCTTTTAAATTTCTATTTTTTTAGAAACCGTTCTTAACGACAAAATCACCATGTCAAATTTTAAGTTTCTAACTTAACAGTATCTTAGAAATCGCAATTTTAGAAAAAAAAAATTTCTCGTGGACCCTTCTAAATTTCGATTTTTTTTTTTTTTTTTAAACTGATCGGTGCGAAAATTTATTAGCCATATCAAAATTTAAATTTTCTATCCCCAACAATTCTATAGAAATCGCAATATAGAATGTTTTTAAAACGTTTTCAACACATTTCACACTTTTAACTTATAAGTAACCACCATGCCAAATATCAAATTTCTAGCCCTAACAGTAACACAGAAATCGGAATTTTTTAACTTAATATTCTCGTATGCACAATTTGAAATCTCGATTTTTTTTTAACTAGTCTGTACGATCATTTACGTTTTAAAAGTCACAGCCATCTAAAATTTCACGTTTCTAACCCTAACAGTTTCGAATAATTCGTAATTTAGAACATTTCTAGAACGTTTTCCACTCATTTTGCTCAATTAAATTTCGAACTGTTTTGAAACAGTTCATAGCAAGTATTTACATCTTATACTAACCACCACAGTAAATTTCACGTTTCTAGCCCCAAAAATATCACAAAAATCGCATTTTTAGAATGTTTTATGCTCCAGCATCCCCTTGGGTGTTGTTATACCAACATAAAATATAGCCCAAATTGGAGCAGAGAGCTTCACCAGTATTTTTTCACTATTATTTTTGAAATTGATTCGGTAGTTTCGGAGATTTACCCCCCCCCCCCCCTACAAACAAACAAACGTTACTTCTTTATAATATTAGTATAGGCTACATATTTGACATCATATGCTTTGGGCTTTGAAAAGACATTGGTCTTTGCTACACAACTTTTTCATGTATGAAGAACGTATAGTTGACTTAAGGGTAACAGAAAGACTGGTAAAATTAGATCAAAAGGAACTTTTGATCAACTGAAATTACACTAAAGTTTAGATGGAATGAAGTTAATTGTATTCTTTCCGATAAAATAATATAGTAGGATAGGTGAATTTTACGGATTTCATAGATTTAAATCATTTTTTAACCCTTAATGAACTATAAATGCCGCCACACTAGCAACAACTAATTTTTATTATCCAAATGTGTTGTTTCCATTCGGACACTAGTATTTTTGCACAGAAATTTTCGCCTTATCTAATCTCAAAATTTTATATGCAAAACAAATGGTGCCAAAACAATAATAACTGGAGACAACACATTTGGACAATAAAAAGTGGTTGTTGCGAATGTGCTGATGTTTGTTCGTTTAAGAGGCTATTTCACTCACGCGAAAGCACCCGCTCTCTAATGTTAATCCTATGGGGAAAATATTTTAAGATATCTGGTTCGCATTTCAATATGTTTAAATGATTTTTTTAATTTTTAATTTTTATTTTTTTGCATTGGATAGTTGAGGTCAAGCTCTATGCAGGCCCTTTTGTACTCTTTCGATTTCGATTACAGTTTTTTTGTTTTATTATTAAGATATTTTCACTTTCGGAACCGGTTTCGAAAGTGAAAGTATCCTTATGAATAAAACTGCAACCATAATTGAGAAAGTAAAAAAGAGGATAAGAGATCGACCTCAGCTATCCAATGCAGGAAAGATCATTTAAAAATATTGAAATGCGAACGAGATATCTTAAAATATTTCCTCCATAGGATTGACAATAGCGAGTGGGTGTTTTCGTGTCAGTGAAACAGCCTCTTAAGAGTTAAAACGCATTTTATTTCCTTATTTTCTGAAATGGGGAGAAAATAAAGATAAAATGCAAACAACGTCTTCTTTGTGATCTAGGTGGTTGAAATATATCAGTTGAGAATCCGGAACATTCACTAATGAAATATCGTGTAAAAGTTGCAAGTACACTTAAAAATTTACAGTAAATTGTCCAGTCACTTAACCGTTTTTGTAAATAGCGGTAAACAGCGGTAAAAAACCGTTTTTGTAAATGCTTTATATTATTACCATAATATAAAGCATTTTCATTGGTCAGAATCGATTGAAATTACGCTTAAGTAATCGTTATCTATAAAATCTGTTGACTGACTGGACAGTTTGCTGTAAATTTTTTACAGTGCATGTTTTAAAACTATAGGTTTGTATAACAAATACAAATAAAAAATATTCTCCGAAAATTGGTGCTGTTTTATCTTCTAATTCTAACCTCATATAATGTTTACTATTCGTACAAATATTTCAGGATTTACAATGTTTAAAATATCCCGAATTTTTATCAAAACTACTAGTTAGAAACTCTTCGTCTAAAAATACATAATATCCATAAAAATTTAAAATATACATTCAAGTTGGTAGATATTAAGCACTTTTACTAAAACCCAGGGAAAAATTGCGCCACTGTGGGCCGATTGTCACCACTAAATTTTGATAGTTTTCTTTGCCTCATTTAATGATAGAATTTCTTAGATTTAATTAGGCGAAGGAAACTATTAAAAATTAGTAGTGACAACCGACCCATTGTGACGAAGTGCTTTCATCCCTGCTAAAACTGTTATTTACACATTTAAGGAAAGCAACAAATTTCATGTTCCTTCTGATTTCATATTTTTATATCTCTTTATACTCAAACGCATCCTACATTTATTATAATTTTATAAGAAGTGAGAATATGAATCTAAAAAATTAGCTAAGAAATAGCTGAAAATAAAAGAAGCCATTAAAAAGATAAATTACGGCCTTTTCCGCTAAAAGATCGCGTAATTCTATTTTCGAGCTCATAAATATGTCTGAACAACTGCAGCAAACATTAGAAAATCATTGAAAGAGTTCATCAGAGAAAGCGATGAAACTAAATCTTTCTAAAACTTTCTTTTAAAAGAAACAACCATTTTTTTTCTAGATGGTGACTGCCGATTTCTTGGCTTCGACCATGCCTTTCGTCGAGCCATGAAACAGATGATAGCTTAAACATCATGAGAGCTATATAAATGAAATATGTAGGATGCGTGCTGCACAGCCAAAATGTAACTTATTTCTTTCTCTTTTGAAATGGTGAGGAAATAAACACCCAACGCAAACAACACCTTCTTTGTGATCCGGAAGATTAAAACACATCAGTTGAAAAGTCTGTTCATCCAAAAATAATCCACCTTGTATAAATTGCAACTTCTTTTTAAACTTATGAGTGTCGATATATCACAAGGTGTAAGTCACACACATACGTACAAAGGGCGGCCAAAAATTAGAAATATTTTTCAGCTGAAAAAATGTTTCAAGTCATCTGGTGGTAGTTGTTTTTCGCTACGTCTGGCTGACTGGATTTATAGCCTGTGTCTGTGGTTTTTCCGCCTTCTCACCCCATTAACCAAGAGGAGTGAAGTAATTATACGAACCCTTTGCGAAGAACAAAGCTTCCCCTTTACAGCCTCCTGAAACGATGGCCGTAGATTTCATTCCGGGATTGTTATTAGCTTCACACTACATTTTCTGCTCGCTTTTATGAGATGGGTGATATTTTTTGTGAAGGTACGCTTTGTTTTATTTCAAGATGGGTTGCATCACATGATTCTTGAGAGGGGTTGAATGAATATTGTGCGAGAGGAACAATAAATTAGGAGATTTTTCTGTTGTTCCAGTTGTACTAATGCGTGACCTTTTTTTGAAGGAACAGTACATTAGCCGTAAAAATTCAATTTAAAGAAACGTAAAATGAAAGACAAGGCTGCATTATTGATATATACATACATTAGACGTTGTTTTGAGTTAAGTTACATGAAGAGAAATTTAATATTGAATAATGTATGGTTCTATCAAAAAATAATTATGATAATAATTAAAAAAAAAATGCATTTTTTTTTCTTAGATAGGGAGATTATTGGAAGATGATATTAAAAAAAAATATATTCTATTTAACGCTGAGTTATAATGTTAAAATATCCTAACTTGAATACATTCAGATTCATACTACATTTTCTGCTTGCTCTTGTGAGATAAGGGATAATTTTTTTAAGGTACGCTTTTCTTTTTTTTTTTTCCTAGACAGAAATCAGACAGATCAGATGAATCTTGAGAGGGTTTTAAAGGCATATTGTAATCGAGAAATAATAAATTAGAGGATTTTTTTGTTCCATTTGTGCTAATGTGTCACTATTTTCTTTCTTTATTTATTTCTTTTTTTTTTTTTTTTTGTAGAAATGGAACATTAGCCATAAAAAATTCACTTTAAAGAAACGCAAAATAAAAGGCCAGGTTACATTATTGAGCTATTTATGTATTATGATTGTCTTGAACTAAGATGTATAACGATAAATTTAATATTAAATTATATATATATGGGGATTGAAAGGTTAGAAGTAACAATTAGAAGTAAATGCAACAATTGTATGAACTTAATTGAATTATAAGAAACATGAGCCGTAATAAAGTCGAGCACAAATATGAGTTCACGCAATGCAAGAATGACAGCGAGCAAGTATGAACGAGAGTTCCATAGATTTGAGCCATAGCAGTTGGTTTTACTTTTGCCGCAATGCTCAGGGAAGCTTGTAAAGTATGTTTTTATTGAAATACGAAAATTTTTATCTGTCATAAATATTAATCCAGTTATATATTTGTATTTGAATCGTCAGATGTATGCGTTGTCGTTTTTTAAAACTTGCTGTTCATATTTATATTTGAAGAATCTTTTACTGTGTTGAAACTACATATTAATTATCACAATACCACATATATATTATACATATACAGTCATAAAATAGTTGCGACCAAAAAAATTTTCTTTTTTTTTTTTTTAAGATTAGTAGGATTATCAGAAGATAATTTTTAAATTAGTTTGATTCAGCAGTAAAATATAAATTATCAAAAAGTGTCCAATTTGAATAGATTTAATACTATATTTCGTCTAATTAAATTTCTGCAGGGCTGAAACTACGTCAGAAATTAATGACACTAACAAAGGATGTGAATTTTCACTTTGCTATACAGCCTATAACCAATAGAGCGAAAAATGTCCAGGCCGGTGATCAAACCCGGATACCTTGGTATAGCGCACCAAGTGCTATACCATTTAAGCCACCAGGACGAGATCCAGTCTGGCATTTCTCACTCTTATACGTTGGCCAGACTGCAATTTCGCAACACAAGATAGAAAGTCATACATGAGCACACAACTTTAGTGTCATACATGAGACGAACAAAGTCTTAGCATCGGAGAATAGATTTATATCTAGTTAAATTTCTGCAGGGCTGAAACTACGCCGGAAATTAATGACACTAAAAAAGGATGTGAATTTTTACTTTGCTACACAGCGTGCAATCAACAGAGCGAAAAATGTCCAGGCCGGGTATCGAACCCGGATACCTTGATATAGCGCACCAAGTACTATACCATTTAAGCCACCACGACGACATCCATTCTGGCATTTCTCACTCTTATACGTTGGCAAGGTTGCAACTTCGCGGCACAGCAAAATTGCAGCTTTTGCAGCGAAGTGGTGCTGCGAAGTTGCAGCCTTTCCAACGTATAAGAGTGAGAAATGCCAGAATGGATGTCGTCGTGGTGGCTTAAATGGTATAGCATTTAGTGCGCTATACCAAGGTATCCGGGTTCGATGCCTGGCCTGGACATTTTTCGCTCTGTTGGTTGTATGCTATGTAGCAAAGTGAATATTTACATCCTTTGTTAGTGTCACTATATATTTCATTTCAGAGGAAAGGGAGTTCAGTTAAGTATTGACAAAAGGACATAAAAAAGCATTTCTGAAATGTATTTTCTAAGGAACTGTAATTCAAATTTTTATCTCATGGTATAAAGCTCAGAATTCCTTTAACAGCCACTCTTTTTGGTTTGCACAGGAGATAACTCGTCACTTTTGACACCAAAGTTTTTCATCGAAATTATTTCAAAAGGGTTCGAAAAGGTTCTTGCAGCAACACACTTTGGCTTCACAATGAGGTGGTTTTGAATAAATAAAATCATTATGTATCAGCAAATCAAAGACTACAAAAATTCAGAAGCGTTAACATTTTATCTGTCGACTATTATAACAACAACAACAAGAAAAAAAAATCATGGATAAAGCCAAAAGTTTCATAGAGCGATGGTTGGGGATGTAGCACTAAAACTACACCTGCTTAAATTGACATGCTTTTCGATTCTTCTTAGAGTGTTGAGTTTTAAAATAACGTAGTATCGTGATTTCACTGTAAAATAATATAAATTTTTCTGTACAGTTTTCAGACTTGTATTTATCTTTAATAGACACCATATTATATGGTGTGTGCGATAATGTCCCCATATGATGGGAAAATGTACTTTTTTAATTTTATCCTGATAAAAAATTACTTATACAAATTACTACATTAACATGATATAGTTCTAAATGTTTTTGCCTATTTTTTTAAACATGCGCTTCTACTATAGGCAGATAAAAGAACATTGTAAGCACCAGAACTTTTTAAATAATTGCAAACTGGTTTCGGTAGCATTCCGCGAACCATAGTTTCTTTAGCATTGCGCATACTGTATGTACCGCATTTTGGCACGCTGTTTCCTAGCGAAACTAATTTGCAATTAGTTGAAAAATTCTGGTACTTGAAACGTTGTTTTATCTACCTATATTGTGCTGCGTGAAGTATCATCATAATTTTCACATGCTCCTCCTTTTCTATAATTACTATTTCATATGCTATGTGTGATAAAGTCACTGAAAGAGCAGCATTATCCTGTCAAAAAAATTTCTGTGCAATTTATTACATTAACAGAGTATAAGCTCAAATGTTTCTTCTTAGTATTGAAACATATGCTTCTTTCAAATGTTAGAATAATCACTACTTTTTTCAATTGCTTAAACATATAATTCCAAATATATATATACGGCTTTTAAACATAATGTTTCTCTCTTTTATAGGTACCATTTCATATGCAGTGAGCCGATAATGTCATCCTTGAAGGGGCGGAATATTTTAGAAATTTATCCTGAAAAGAAATGACAATATATTACTTTAACATTATATAATTCCAAATGTTCTTCTTTAGTTTCAAACCATGTGATTAACCTTTTCCTTTATAGGTATCATTTCAAATATTAAAGTATTTAGCTTTTTTATCTATTACCTATGTGTATAATTCTTCACGTCTTCTTTTATAGGTAGAATTTCAAATCCTGAAGTATTTAGCTCATTTTTCTATTTCCTAACAGTATAATTACAAATATTTCTGAACTGTTTTCAAACATATTAGGATTTTTACTTTATAACCATTTCATATTCGATAAGCATTAGCGGCTCATAACTTTTTTTTTTTTTTTTTTTGGGGGGGGGAGGGTGCGCTCTATGTAAAATCTTTGTATATGTATATCTTTATTAGATATGTATATGTATATCTTTATTAGATATGTATATGTATATCTTTATTAGATATGTATATGTATATCTTTATCAGACAATATTGGAAGTAAAGTGCTTAAAGCATGTGTGAAATCTTCAAAAAATCACAAGTAGTGCCTCCAAAAACAGTCACAAAGCCACCACTGGCTGTAAGTTTTAATGCCACTCATGAGGCACAATGTTTTTACAGCCATAAGCAGACAAGAAATTAACTATAAAGTTATTACATTAACATGGTATAATTCCAAATGTGATTTCTTAGTTTTCAAATATGCGCTTAACTTCTTCATTTATGTGTATCATTTCAAAATGTTGGAGTACTGAGCATTTTTTCTCAATTACCTAAGTGTTGTGAGACCCTGCTCAACTCTCAAGAAGCTTGTTAAATTGGATTGCTTCAGACTGAAAGCACCAGGTGCCTTTTCAATCAAAGAAAGCGTAGGCGACGTTCCTGGAGCATGTACTCTCAAATTTCTCCGGAAAAGTTCTCATTAAAATCTCGAGAAAGGATGACACAACTAATCTAAGAGGATCACTCAGTGTTTGACATCCTTGTCCATTTGGATGACAAGGAGTATATACTTGTTTTGATTCTTGGTGTTAGCACCATGCATTCTATCTAGAGGTAAACATCGGAACGTGTAGTTAATTATGAGATTGAATTTTTACAGCTTTAGTTCTATTTATATGACATGAATTCTTGTTTTCTCTTGTCAAAATAATCATGTTTTTGTTGCAGTAGAAAAAAATTGTTCTCGTATTCAATACGTTGCGCTGGCAGAATTTTTTTTTTTTTTTTTTAAATTCCTGTTAAAATTTCTTCTTACAACAAATAATATCTTTGCCTAGATTTATTATATAGAAGGCTAAAACGGTGTTTAGGAAATATATGTAATAAAATACTACTGAAAAATTACAAAAATCATTTTATTCTTTATTTCTTTCTATTTTCTTGTTTAACTTTCATCTTTAAAGGTATGACCTATATTTTAGTTGCTGCAGTAAGGTTATTTCACATATTGATTTCAAAATGTCTCATTTTCACTTAAAATTTGCAACATTAATGGATTTTTTTCATTATTTTCAACTTTTAACTCTCATACTGAATTCTTTATTAAATTGTAAACTCCAGTTAAGATTTTTTCTTATTGAGTAATATATTTGCCTTGTTTTATTATACAGAAGACATTAAATAAGTTTTGGCAATAGATTTAATAAAATACCATTGAATAAAAATCTTTTTTTATCCATTTATTTTTATCTTTTTATTTTTATATATATATTTTTACTTACATCTTTTAAAGTATTTATTTTCATTTGAGCTTCTGCATTAGTAAGCTTATTTTAAAAATTGATTCCAAGCTGTTCCATTTTCACTTAAAATTTGAAGCATTAATAAATTCATTCATTATTTTAAAATTTTAACTCTCACCCTGAGAGCATATGTTCTCAAATTTCCATCGGAAAAGTTCTTATTAAAATCTCGAGAAAATATGTCGTAACTAACCTAAAAGTATCACTCAGTGTTTGTCATCCTTGTCCGTTTAAATGACAAGAGGTATATACTTGTTCTGATTCTTGGTGTTAGCACCATGCTATCATTCTAGAGGTAAACATCGGAACGTGCAGTTAATTATGATATTGGATTTTTACAGCTTTAATTCTATTTATATGACATGAGTTCACGTTTTCTCTTGTCAAAAAAATTATGTTTTGGTTGCAGGAGATGTAGCTGTCGTATTCAATGAGCAGCGGTGGCAGAAATTTTTTGTTATTTTTACTTTTTTTAAATTAACAATTCTGTCTTACTGCAAATAGTATCGTAACATATTTTTGATATTCAGAAAACTGCAAATAGATTTGTGATATAGGATTAGTAAAATATGTGCAAAAACTTCTTTTTTTTCACATTTTTAATATTTTTTACGTCTATCGTTGAAGAACTATCTTAGTTCTGTCTTTAAACTTTTCAGTATTAGTAAGATTACTAAGGCTGACTGTGAAATGTCTAACCCTTACTTAAAAATTGCAGCATAAATAAACGTTATTCAGTATTCAAATATTGAGCTTGACAGAGAATGCGCTCATATTTACCCTGGATAATTTTCTCATTAAAATCTCGAGAACATATGACACAAGTAATCTGATAGGATCGCTCAGTGTTTGACATCCTTGTCCATTTGAATGACAAGAGGGATATACCTGTTTTGATTCTTGGTGTTAGCACCACGGTTTTTCTATCGAGGTAAACATCGCAATGTATAGTTACTCATAAGAATGAATTTTTACAGCTTTAGTTCTATTTATATAACCTGAATTCTTGTTTTCTCTTGTCAAAACAATCGTGTTTTTGTTGGCGCAGAAAAAAATTGTTGCCGTATTCAATAAGTTGCGCTTTTAAAAATTTTCTTTATTATTTTTTTAAACTTCTGTTAAGATTTCATCTTTCCATAAAATAGTTTTGCCTAGTTTTACTATACAGAAGACTGAAAATGAGTTTAGGAAACCTATTTAATAAAATTCCACTGAAAAATTACACAAAATATATTATTTCCTCCATTTACTTTTATCTTCTTTTACTTTCACCTTTAAATGTATGTTCCGTGTTTGCATTTAAATTGTGGCATTAGTAAGTTTATATCAAATATCGATTTAAAAATGTCCCATTTTCATTTAAAATTTGCAACATTAATAAATTTATTCATTATTTAAAATTTTTAACTCTCTCATTGAGAGCATACGTTCTTAAATTTTCATCGGAAAAGCTCTTATTAAAATTTCGAGAAAAGATGACACAACTAAATTTAAGAGGATCAGTCAGTGTTTGACATTCTTGTTCGTTTGGATGACAAGGGATATATACTTGCTTTGATTTTTGATATTAGCACCATCCTTTCACTCTAGAGGTAAACATCGGAAGTGCAGTTAATTATGATATTGGATTCTTACAGCTTTAATTCTATTTATATGACATGAGTTCGCGTTTTCTCTTATCAAAAAAATTATGTTTTGGTTGCAGGAGAAAGAAATGTAGCTGTCGTATTCAATGAGCAGCGGTGGCAGAAATTTTTTGTTATTTTTACTTTTTTTAAATTAACAATTCCGTCTTACTGAAAATAGTAATCGTAACATATTTTTGATATTCAGAAAACTGCAAATAGATTTGTGATATAGGATTAGTAAAATATGTGCAAAAACTCCCTTTTTTCACATTTTAAATATTTTTTACGTCTATCGTTGAAGAACTATCTTAGTTCTGTCTCTAAACTTTTCAGTATTAGTAAGATTACTAAGGCTGACTGTGAAATGTCTCACCCTTACTTTAAAATTGCAACATAAATAAACGTTATTCAATATTCGAATATTGAGCTTGACAGAGAATGCGCTCATATTTACCCTGGATAATTTTCTCATTAAAATCTTGAGAACATATGACACAAGTAATCTGATAGGATCGCTCAGTGCTTGACATCCTTGTCCATTTGGATGACAAGAGGGATATACCTGTTTTGATTCTTGGTGTTAGCACCATGGTTTTTCTATCGAGGTAAACATCGCAATGTATAGTTATTCATAAGATTGAATTTTTGCAGCTTTAGTTCTATTTATATAACATGAATTCTTGTTTTCTCTTGTCAAAACAATCATGTTTTTGTTGGAGCAGAAAAAAAATATTGCCGTATTCAATAAGTTGTGCTTTTAAAAAATTTCTTTATTATTTTTTTTTAACTTCTGTTAAGATTTCATCTTTCCATAAAATAGTTTTGCCTAGTTTTACTATACAGAAGACTGAAAATGAGTTTAGGAAACATATTTAATAAAACACCACTGAAAAATTACACAAAATATTTTATTTCCTCCATTTATTTTTATCTTCTTTTACTTTCATCTTTAAATGTATGTTCCGTGTTTGCATTTAAATTGTTGCATTAGTAAGCTTATATCAAATATAGATTTAAAAATGTCCCACTTTCACTTAAAATTTGCAACATTAATAAATTTATTCATTATTTTAAACTTTTAATTGTCACATTGAGAGCATATGTTCTTAAATTTTCATCGGAAAAGTTATTATTAAATTCTCGAGAAAAGTTGATACAACAAATCTAAGAGCACCAGTCAGTGTTTGACATCCTTGTCCGTTTGGATGACAAGGGGTATATGCTTGCTTTGATTCTTGGTGTTAGCACCACGCTTTCATTCTAGAGGTAAACATCGGAACTTGCAGTTAATTATGAGATTGGATTTTTACAGCTTTAATTCTATTTATTTGACATGAATTCGTTTTTTTCTTGTCAAAATATTCATGTTTTTGTTGCAGGAGAAAGATATATGGCTGTCGTATTCAATAAGCTGCGGTGGCAGAAATTTTCTATATTTTTTATTGTTTTTAATTAACAATTCCGTCTTACTGCAAATAATATCGTAGCATATTTTTAATATTTAGAAAACTGCAAATACATTTGAAGCATAGGATTAGTAAAACACGTGTGGAAAACTACCTTTTTTCACATATTTAATATTTTTTTACGTCTATCGTTAAAGGACTATCTTAGTTCTGTCTCTAAACTTTTCAGTATTAGTAAGCTTACTAAGGCTGACCATGAAATGTCTCCTCCTTACCTAAAATTGCATCATAAATAAATTTGATTCAATATTCAAGTACTGAGCTTGGCAGAGAATACGCTCATATCTACTCTGAAAAATTTATCATTAAAATCTTGAGGAAATATGGCACAACTAATTTATGAGAATCGCTCAGTGTTTGAAATCCTTGTTCATTTGGATGACAAGGAGTATATGTTTGTTTTGATTATTGGTGTTAGCAACATGCTTTCATTCTTGAAATAAATATCGGAAAATGCAGTTAATTATGAGATTGAATTTTTACAACTTTAATTCTATTTATATGACATGCATTCTTATTTTCTCTTGTCAGCATAATCCTGTTTTTGTTGGAGAGGAGAAAAAATGTAGCTGTTGTATTTAATAATTAGAAATGACAGAAATTTTCTGTAATTTTTATTTCATTTTTTACATTTTACTGATATTTCTCCTTACTTCAAATATCATCTTGGCTTAATTTTATTATTCAGAAGACTGTAAATAGATTTAAGATACAATCATAGTAAAATATACGTAAAAAACTCTCTTTTTCGATATTTTAAATATTTTTTACGTCTATCTTTAAAGATCTATTTTATCCTTGTATGTAACTTCAATATATTAAGCTTACTAAGGCCGACTATGGAATGTCCCATCCTTGCCTTAAAATTGCAGCATCATTTTTTTTTCAGCATTTGAATATTGAGCTTTATAGAGAATACGCTAATATATACTCTGGAAATTTTCCCAGTAAAATCTTAAGAAAATATAACAGAACTAATCTAGCAGGATCGCTCAATGTTTGACATCCTTGTTCATCTGGATGACAAGAAGTATATGCATGTTTTGATTACTTGTGTTAGCAGCATTCTTTGACTCTTGAATTAAATACTGGTGAACTTTTACAACTTTAATTCTATTTATATGACATGAATTATTATTTTCTCTTGTCAAAATAATCCTGTTTTTGATGGAGAGGAGGAAAATATATAGTTGCTGTATTCAATAAGTAGCACAAACAAAAATATCTTAAGTTCTTTATTTTCTTTTTGTTTTTAACTCCCTTTCCGGTTTCTTTTTACTTTAAATAACATCTTAATCTGATTCTATTACTCAGAAAGTTGTAAATAGATTTAGAAAGTAGGTTTAGTAAAATTGAATAGAGGAATTGAGGGGGGTCGGGGCAAGAAAATGCCAAGCCACATTTTTGGTGAAATAAAGCTGACACTGTAATCTGTTGCTTAATATTGTAAATTATAATATCCTATATATAACTTGTTTCTAATGTCACTTGGTGGCAGCATATGTACCAGATTTTGTTTTTGCCTCAGACATTTGTGCACCCAATTAAGATACTAATTTGCAAAGAACGTAATAGTAATTAGCAAATAGTAGTAATTAGTAAATAGTAGTAAATAGTAGTCATTAAAATAATGTCATATTGTTACTCAGAATATATAAAACTAGGGGGCTCAGCCCCCTACTCGCTAACGCTCGCCAACCCCCCGTGAATTGTGAAGTAATTCACATTGAGACCGCTACGCGGTCCCAGCTCGCTTCGCTCGCTCGCCCCTTTTTATCTTTCAGCAATTCTAACCGGAATAAGTTCTACCATAAAACATTTGAACATATGAAATTGACATTTTTTTTAACCTTTTTGGCCCTGACGTCCTACTAATAGGACATATCTTTTATTGAGTATTATTTTGTCTTAAACATTATTTTTATTAATTCCAGCAACTAATAGTGATAGTATGAATCTCTACATTTCATATTATGACTTCACTTATGTTTAGCATTTAGTAATAATAACAAGTTGGAAATTGTACGTCAAACGTTACAAACGAGGTGCGTTCGTACGCACGTTTTAGAATTAAATTCATGATATCCCGTGCGTAGAACGGGTTAAACAGCTAGTTAAGTATATATTTTATGACACTGTTCATACAAATATCTTAACTAGTTATATAAATATTCAGATATGTATGTATCAGCTAGTTATATAAATATTCAGATCTTGATGATTTTTAATTCTGTGAAATGAATTATATCGTCTGCAGATTAATTTCTGTAATAAAATAAGCATCTCGGTCGCTTGACGATTTAACATCCATCGGAAGCTCCTATAACAAAAAAAAAGCACCGATTAAAAAAAAAAAATCAAATTTCTTAATAAATATTTTTATTAATATCTCCTAAAGTTTTGATTCGATTTTAATAAAATTTGAAATGTCTCGACAAAATTCTGCAAAGATAATATATTTTAAATTGCAAACCATTTGGTTGGGTAGTTTTTGCGTTGTTATATGCGGACAGACAGACAGACGGACGGACAGACGGACGGACCAAGCGACGACTATAGGTGCTACGTATTTATATAATTACGAACGCACCTAATAATAATAATAATTTTCATAATTATTAGCAAGCCGTTGGCATTTCTTTTAATTAAAACATACGTTTCACTCTTTAAATTAAAATTTGGGAATCCTTTACCGAATTGGTAATTTGTGATAAAAGATAAAAAATATTACTAAATTTTTATGCTTGTTTAATTTAGATGTAATACGACATTTTCCAAACGTCTTCAAATATTCTTCCTTAGACTATTGTTTAATGAAAAACACGCAAAATAACTACATTTGTGAGGTTTTGTTAAAGAACGCATTCGTTAACTATCATTAAACCCTAACTTCTGTGATTCCGATAGCTATTTTTAATTTTATTAGCATAACAGTAATTTTTTCCCAAAATTGAAAAAAAAAAATCAGGGTCGAAGGGCGAAGGGGTTAATGTAAAAAAGTAATTATCCGTTGTAAACAGAACTAAATCATTTAAATACTATGAAAAAAGGATCTTGGAAACATAATTAGTTTAAAACTTATTGCCCGACAATTTTTTTTTAATGTAAAAAAGTAATTCTCCGTTGAAAAGATAACTAAAAATGCATTTAGTTGGCGCTACCAATGGACATATAAATCATTTATTTACTATGAAAAAAGGATCTTGGAAACATAATTAGTTTAAAACTTGTTGCACCTATAATATTGTACAGCGCGGCTTAAATTCATTAGGGAAAAAAATGGTTATAGATTTTTACAAAAAAAAATATTTTTTACTTCAATTTACAGCAACAGATGGCGGCAGGTGCAACCTAGACAGTTGATTTTTTTTTTTCGATTTTTGAGTGAGTGAAATTCGTAAATGAATTCTAAATAAGAGTTGAGAATTCTTTTGAAATTAACTATATTACTCATAATTAAAATGAAGAATCATCTCAGACGCTTTGGATTACGTACATGTTATTTTATTTTTAATAATTGCTATTTTGAGTTTCATTCTATGGTTTCACTGCTCTCACAGTAACCGCCATATTGGATTGGTGGCGGAGCTGATCTAACACAATCTAGTCTGTTCATTGGTCTGAGCTCTAGAAACTACGGTTGTTGCCAAACCATAAGCTACAAATTCAGCCCTATTTTCGCGCCACGTAAGAAAAATATATATATAGATGTTACTAAAACATTGGCGAAAAACTTTATGTATGTTATATATCTTGATTTGAGTATTTGATCAAATTTTCAAATTGAAATGTCTCAGAAGTTCAAAAATGTGGCTTAGCACTCTCTTGCCCCGACCCCCCAATTATAAGAACTCATTTATTTCATACATCTTAATTGAGCCTTATCTTTTAAGCAGTATTTGAAATCTGATTTCAAAGGCTAAATAAGAAATATCCCGTTTTTAACAGAAACTTGTAGCATTAACAAATACATTTCAGGTTTTGAATTCTGAGCTTGTGAGCCTATATTAAAGTTCCTGCAGAAAATTTCTCATTAAAGTTTTCCGCAATAACTACTAATATGAAAAGACTATTCGACTTTTGACATCCTTGTCTGTTTGGATGACAAGAAGTATATACAATTTATTTCAATTTTGATGATAACACTATGATTTTGCTGAAATAGTATAAATAAAAGAAAGTGCAGTTAAATTATTTCAAGACTCGCTTTTTACAATTTTAATTTTATTTACATGATATACGTTCTCGTTTTTCTTGTCAAAACAAGTAATATAAAAACTTTTTTTTAAATTCAATTCCTACATAGGTCATATAGAAAAAATTTTCCAGCGATCTACACGCTTCGCCACTGACGGTATTTATAAGAGAAATTTTTGAAATGTATTAAAAATTAAATAAAAAATAAATAGCTAAAATACCAATAATTAATAGCTCGAAAAGTCTTTCTCACAAAACTGTTAGACAAACTGCGTTAGAAAGGTAAAAAAATTGTATTTTTCTTGATATAAATTTAAAATCTAATGATTATGCCGTTTTCAAATATTGAATTTAAAAAATACCAAACTTCACAATAAAGGGCCATAGCGATGTTACAGTTAGCGATAATACAGGTTTTTCAAATATTAATTCATTAATTAAATTTTATTATTTAATTTTAGTTTTATACTTCATTTCTGTTCAAAAGTATATACTCACTCCACATTTATAGTCTCCTTCGCCCGCGAGCCGCCTGATCTTCGTCCGTGAACAGCCCCATTATCTTTTTACGCGTGAAGGTGAGACTATAAATATGGAGTGAGTCTATACTTTTGAACAGAAATGAAATATGAAATTAAAATTATTTAATTAAATTTAATTAATGAATTAATATTTGAAAAAACTGTATTAACATCAATTGTCATCCAGTAGAAGTTTAAAAAACAATTATTTGAACTTGAATGGATGAATAGAAATTATTTTATTAACGATTGAAAATTCCAAAAAGATATATATAGAGAGAGTGTGAGCTAATAGTAGGAATTTAATAATCGTGATTTTTATTGTTAACATAATTGAAATATATTAATAATATTTTATTATTATGTTAGTTTTTTTTTTTATTAGGTATAGGAGGGCTGAAAAGGATTTGCAATGCATGTCCTGTTTTGTAGTTTTTAAGATATTATGAATAGCCCATTGTAAATTGTTATTCAATTGTTATATTTGCTAAAGTAACCTGTAATATAGAGAAACGGAAAAAATAATAACAGTTAATGTGCAGTTTTTAAAAGAATAAAAAATATTTACACGTACACCCCAAAAAGTTGTTTTCTTCTACAGGGAATGTTATATTTTAATTTTCTTGATTTAATGTCAGAAATAAAATATACAAAAAAAATATATATAATTTTAAATTACTTTTAGTCTATTACACTAAACATAACAAAAATAAATAATTATATATAAATAAAAATTTATTATAAATATTATATTTAGTATAAATAAATAATAAAATATTAAAAACTAATAAAATAGTAGTAAAAAGTTCAAAAAGTTCAAAAATAATTTTTTTTTTTTTACTTTAGCATCTAATATTCTTTTTTTTAAAAAGTACCCCGTCATTGCCTTTAAACTTACTTCCAAGAGATAATTATATTATAAAATTGTGAGTTAAAATTTTGCTATTCATAATTTAATATTAGCTATAAACGCTAAAGAAATTTTCTATCGCAAAACTTATTTCATTTTGTTACATAAAAAATTGTAAGTAGTTTTAAAAAGCAACAAATAATATTTAAAAATAATAATACTCAAAAATCATTCTTTCTTTTATTTTTTATTTCTATCTTCTAAGAAATATGCTTCCTTTGCTTTTAAATGACAGCATTAATAACTTTATTTCCACGATTGAATTATGTTATAAAATTATGAGGAGTTTTACCAGCATTAGGTGAACACTTTGAGCTTTTTCATTTAAAAAAAAAATGCCATGAAAACCCTTCTTGTTGATAAATTATCAAAAATTAACTCTTTTATATCATAATAAAAACGTCATTTAAAAAAAAAAGAAAAATAATCTTCTTAAAATGTTTTGTACGTAATATTTCTCTTTTAGGTTTTATTTGGATATTAAGTACTTTTAACACTATTTTATTCTTTACGCTATTTTTTGTTTATATTTATTCTTATATAAAAGTCAGCGCACGAAGTCAAAACAAATACCAGAAAGTATAATTTTTAACATAAAAACAAATTATACACAAACTCAACAATATATTTTAACTTAGAACCCTTTTTTAACACAAACAAAACCACCCAAAAAGCGTAGAAAAAAATTATAAATTACATGGTATTTGGCTAAATGGCTCAATATACTCACGCAAGTCTAAAAACATGATTTATAAAGTATATTATTAACGCGATTTGCGTAGTTTTTATGTTTCATTTTCTCCTCTTCTTATTTATTACGAACATAGTTTTTATTGCTCTGGTAATAAGGTGTAGCCAGTAAACTACCATATTCAGAAATATCAGGAAGTCTGAATGAAATTTAAACATATGAAAAAAATGAGTGCCTCTGGAAAAAATACTTTACCCTATCTGGCTAACCAGGTTAAGGGTGTGAAATTTACTGCAAATGGGCTATGGTCACGCTTTAGCAAGCAAGTGTTTGCGGCCATAAACAAATTACATGAAAGGGGAAGTTCACTGCACAGTTTTTGCTTATACTGAGATTTTAAAACTGGAATATATAGAGGTTGGAGAGCAGTTTTTATCAAGATAAAAGCAATTTACACCAATAAAAGTTACTTTCTTTTAAAGGGATGCTGCGTTTTGTTTTTTGATTTAATATTGGAGCTGAAAAGTAATATCAATTAACCGTTTTAAGTTATTTAGGATGTGTACAGTGTTACCAAAATTTCTTAATAAATTTTTTTGCCTTATTTAACAGCAGAAAAATGATACAAATTCTGTGAATAATCGTGGTAATTACAAATTCTGAAATGTAACTTTTTAATAGGAAATTTCTTATCTTAAATAATGGTAGCGGATTTTTTCGATGTTCCAAAGAGTGTACGCTCCTTGAGTTATTGTTTCAATTTAAATCTTTAAACATTGAAATTTTATTTCATTTTAAAAATTATTTTTCTGTCTGATTGTTCATAAAATTGTTATTTCTATAATAAACGAAGAAATGGATAGCTGCAATATGTATTCATTTGTTAGCTGTAGTAAAATTACTTACGAACCTGTAATAAAATTACTTTTAGCCTTGAATAATAATAAAAAAAAATGTCAAGCAGAAAATTAACAGTAAAAATTACCATTCATATTATTCTAAATGTATTGAAAGCGTATTTCTTGTTTTTACACATTTATTATCAACTCTTTTTCAGTTTTTTTATCTGTAAAAAGTAACATTGTTTTATGAAAATAAAAGTAAAGTATGTAAATTTTACAAAAAAAAAAAAAAAAAAAAAAAAAAAAAAAAAAAAAAAAAAAAAAGTTTTGTTCAGTATTTTAGAAAGTCCTTGTTCAAAAGTCTAAAATTCGTTCGTAACCAGGAAATATACAACTTTTCTCTCTCTCTCTCTCTCTCGCTCTTTTTTTTTTTTTTTTTTAGCTATTTATCAAACGAGCCTTGTATTTCTATTCACTCTGAAATATCTCACATGAAAAAAATGCTTAAACATAGTTTAATCGAAAATTGTAATCGAAAAAAATATGAACAAGTTTAATCTAAAAGTCACGTTAAATATAAACTGTGAAATAAATATGAAAAAAAAAATGACTATATTTGTAAAAAAGCCAACTTTTTAACATATTTCTTTTTGGCATTAAATCTGTTTTTCACGTATTAGACACGTTTTATATTGATTTAAACCAACAAATATTTTAACGGTATTTGTACTCTAATCATAACACACAAATAAAGCAGGTGCAACTATTCATATATATCCCTATCGACATTTACTAAATTTTAAAATAAACACTACGAAACATTTTAAAATTATGTATATAAATATTTTATTGAAGTAAATGGATGTGTATAAACACACACACTTTGAGAATAACTGTTTTATAGTATCTATAAACTATAAAATTAAATATTTTAGATCGAAATTTAAAACATCAAACATTTCAATACTGTATTCAAAACAATTTTCCTCTATTTTAATACAGGAAGAAAATGTTTAAACCGACAAAACTCTCTTTCCATTATTGATTAACGGCCCGAAAATCTGCTTGTAGAAATACCACATATAAAAGCGAAAAATACTGAACGCATTCACTAATATGTTTGACTAAACCTAAATATTATTTTTTATGTCAAATTTACTTTTATAGGAGAATAATAAGCATTTTAAAACACTATTTTGCGGTTAGATGTGGATACAAAATTACAATTTTTTTTAAACTATTTAAAATAAGCTAGTTAAATGCAGAATAAAGTTTAAGAAACAGTTGATTTCTTTTGCAATAATCAATCACGTAGCAAATTTTTAAATTTATTGTCATAAAATATTATTGTATGGAATAAACTACAATCGACTATGTTAAAACAAATAGGATTAGAGCTGAAATTTCTCTAAAGAAAAAATCTCTAAGAGCTATTAATACTACTATTTACATGAAAAGTATTGAACATATGTAAAGGGTTTCTTTATTGTTTTCTTATTTGTACGTACTCACACGCATATACAAATGTTAGGTGTATATGTGTTGCGTGTTCTTTTTTATTTCATTACTTATTCAAATTACGTTATAAAAACATACAGAAGAAGATAAACCATTGTCCTTAACATTCCTCCGAATGTACATGATATCATTATAATAAAGCACCAGTTCTGCCCAATAATGTTCAATTCGAGGTGACCAAGCAGTAAAATTGCCCTAGAGTTGGACAATTTAGGCTTATTTCAGAAATTTAATTTTTTGAATAAAACTGCATAAATTTTACGCCCTTTTTTATTCACATTATGAAAAAACAAAAACATCTTGAGAAATGAGCTATATTGAAATATGCATATATTTCGATATATCTTCATGAATTCGGTTAATCCCCGGAATAGCGATGTAAACAGGACAGATTCATTCCTCTGTCATTCATTAAAATAAGGACCGTGGAGGAAATAATTTTGCTCATTCACGCAAATCAATCAACTGCATGTGCACGTTATAAGCTATTAACAAATCAAATTTCAGAACATGCGCAATGACGTTTTACCTTTGTCTGATGTTAGATGGCAACAGTTTCTTTTTCAGGATCTACGAGCCATGTTCGGGTAAACGCTCATTTCGTCGTTTTTTTTTTTTTTTTTTTTTTTTCTCTCTCTCTCTCTTCTGCTCTTGGAAAGTGTTTTTGGAGGAAATATTTTTTTTTATTCTTTACGTTTCATGGTTCATATCGTATTATTTCGAAAGAATTGAAAGTGCGCGCGTTGCATATTTTTATTTTAAAGAGAGGGAAAAATGATTTTTTCTATTATTTGCGTTTTGGTTAGAAATTAAAGTATCATTTTTTGTAATTACTGAAAGTATGCTACCTTCTACGTTTATTCTTGAGATTTTCAGATTAAATGTTGAAATTTAATTTTTAGAACTTAGAATTTTTTTTTATGTATTTTATTAGCTATGCTATTTTTAGTATTAAAAAAATAAGTGACAATAGTTTTTTAATAGAGAAAAGAGACTGTTAGTTAACTATTAGGAATAATTATTATATTTTTGTGTAGATATTATGAATCTATTTAAAAAAGAAAAAACCGGAATATTGCGTTTAAATGAATTTTTTTGTTAATCAAAGGGAATTAATCTATTTATTATTAATTTGGCCAGCATAGAACAGGTCTTCGCTCCTTCTGTCCAAATGATTCATTAAGGCTAAATATGTCTATAAGAAAAACCTGCTTGAGACTAAATATAATTAAAACAAGGCTTCAATCATCTATCCAAAATTTATTTTCATATGAAACTCTGAGGTAGAGAGAAGAAGCTCAGTTATACACTGCCGAAAGCAGCGGGGTTGCCGAATCGACAGTCTAGACGAGCGAAGACCAGCTTGTTATATAATTAATAATGGTCTCAAAATTGTTTCCATTATCCAGCATAAACTGATATTACTAATAATAGGCAATGTTTGCACAGTCCTATTCTAATTAATTTTATCGCTTATTTCTTTCTGAAGTTGCGTTGTTGCATTTAACACCTACGTGTAAAGAACTTAACATAAAATCCCAAGCAAAGTTAACTTCTTTGTCTTATAACCGTCATATAGTAATGGCTATATAATTGTTTACATTAACCAAGATGAACAGATATTTCTAATAAATAATAGGTAGTGTTTTTTATTGTCCTATTTAGAGGGGTTTTATCACTGATTACTTATTCATAATACATTATTGCATTTAAAACCTATGTATAAAAACATAACATAAAATTCCTAGAAAAACATATATCTTTATCTTTCAGTCATCATATGATAATGGCTCATAATTGTTTACATTATTCAACATCAACTGATATTATTAAATACGTAATAGGTAGTGTTTCTGTTTACACAATAAATTCCCAATAGATATTTTTCGCTCCTTACTTATTCAAGTTATGTTACTGCAATTAACACCTTTATATATAGAAAATAACGTAAAATCTATTGAAATATACGCCTGTTTGTCTTTTAACAATTACATAATAATGATCACACATTTGTTTACATTAGTCAAGACATCCTCAATTAATAATGATAACGAAATGGAATGTTTATTACTCAATACTTATTCAAGTTATGTTACTGCAATTAACACTTGTATATAAGGAAAATAACATAAAGTCCATAGAAAAATACGTCTTTTGGTCTTAGCAATCATGCAGTATTGGTTACAGAAGTGTTTACATTAGACAACATCAATTCACACTGATAATAATACACAATGTTTATAGTCCTAATTGATTTTTATCGCTGACTACTGGTTCAAGTTGCATTACAGCATTTAAAACCTAGGTATAAAACAAATAACATAACATTCTTAAAGAAAAAAAATCTGCCTTTGCTTTTAAGCCGTCACAAAATAATGGCCTCTTAATTGATCGCATTAACCAACATCAACTTATATTGTTGATAAATAATAGGCATTCTAATTGATTTTCACCACTCATTACTTATTCAAGTTATGTTATTGAAATTAACACCTGTGTAAAGAGAACGTAAAATAAAATCCATAAAAAATACGTCTCTTTGTCTGTTAGCCATTACATAATAATAGCCATATAATTGTTTACATTAGGCAACATCAATTGATATTGCTAATAATAGGCAATGTTTACACAGTCCTATCCTAATTGATTTTTATCGCTCATTACTTATTCAAGTTACGTTACTGCATTTAACACCTGTGTATAAAGAACATAACACAAAATCCCCAGAAAAATATATCTCTTTAACATCTACATAGATATGAAAGCTTTTTCGAAAGCGAGGAGCGACCATTTCTCCAGACCTACCACAGCGTTTCTCCAGTGATTGACAGCAACGATGCGAAAAGTTGTGTGCGATTTACATAGATAGGGCTAGAATCATCTTCTCCATTGCTGTCACTTTAATAGCCAAGATGCTGTGAGGGACGTCTGTCATATAGTATTTCCGGAAGTATCGTTTTTGATTTCAAGGATGTTTTTACAGTAACTTATGCGCAGAAATTTTGTGCAAACATTCAAATTTCGTATAAAATATGTTGCATGTCCCTTGATTAACAAACAATACACAAAAGCTAATGCTAGGAAAATTATACATAAAAAATAACATAGATAACAATCATAACTGCATATTTGATCGCTAGAATCTGTCGCTTTATCAGAAAAGTTTTATGGAAAAAATATCTGTAAAATGAAATGTAAGAGAATGTATTAGCATGCATGTATTCATACCCTGCTTCAAATGTTCTGCAATGATTTTGATACATCTAGAAATTGCAATGTAGTTTTTCATAAATACGTAAAATGTGATAATAAGCCAATCAGAACAAAAAGAGAAAATGTAAACGAAAGAAGAAGCTTGCTGAGCGACGTTTCTTATAATTCACCTTTTTTGTTTTCTACTAGTATAATTTTACAGTAATGTATGCGCAAAAATTTTGTGCCAACATTGAAATATCGTATAAAATATGTTGCATGTACTTTGATTAGCAAACAATATACAAAAGCTAATGCTAGGATAAATATGCATAAAAAAGAACATAGATAACAATCATAACTGCATATTTGATCGCCAGAATGTGTCGCTTTACCAAAAGAGTTTTTTTGGAAAAATATCTGTAAAATGAAATGTAAGAGAATTTATTAGCATTCATATATTCTCATACCCTGCTTCAATGCAATGTTCTGCAATGATTTTGATTGCAATGATGTAGATTTCATAAATATGTAAATGTGATAATAAACTAACCAGAACAAATGGAGAAAGTGTGAACCAAAGAAGAAGAAGCTTGTTGAGAGACGTTTTATATAATTCAACTTTTTTGTTTTCCAGTAATTTATGAGTAGAAATTTTGTGCAAACATTCCAGTTCCGTATAAAATATGTTGCATATGTCTCTTGATTAATAAGCAATACACAAAAGCATATTTAAAGCTAGCAAAAACATGCATAAAAAACAACATAGGTACCAATTACAACTACATATTTGATCTCATAGAATATGTCGCCTTATGAAAAAAGTAAAGATAGCTGTAAAATGAAATGTAAGAGATTTGTTCCTAATTTATTCACATGCGCGTATGCTTATCTTGTCTGAATCATTTTAGAATGATTTTGATATACGTAAAAATTTCAATACTGTAGTTTTTCATAAATACGTAAAATGCGATAATATGGTAAAAAAAAGAATAAAACAAAAGAATGAACACGTAGCTTATTGAGAGATTTCTCTTATAATACAGTTTTTTTCACGAGTACATTTTTGCAGTTACTTGCGCACAGAAATTCTGTGAAAACATTCCGATTTCATATAAAATATGATGTCATGATCCTTGATTAATGGCAATCAATACACAAAAGAAGCTAATGCCATCAAAAACATGCATAAGTACTAATAACATAGGTAAGAATCATGATCTCATTCCTCATGGATTTTTTATCTTAATTAATTTCTCCATACTGGCACTTATGTAGTGTATTTTTTTAATTATCAGTTTATTTAATTTTAATTTATTAATAGCTTTCAAAATTATTAAATATGAACACATTTAAAATTGCTTAGATTTTCTATATTATTATGTGTAGCATATGTATCTCCCACAATGGAAGTGTCGCTAGCGTGTAAAAGAACATTTTTACGGCTTGCTTTCCGATCCACATTCTCTTGAGGTAAAAACGAATATTCTACGTGGGATAAAAATAAAATTAAAATAAAAATAAGAGAAAAACAATAAGGGAAGGGCTTGTCAGTGAAAACTACATGGAGAAGATTGATTATGGATTTTAAAGCTAATATAGAGATGGTCTTCTTTTTTTTTAATTTCTTAAATTGTAAAGAAAATAATTATCCTTTTGTCTTTAAATATTAAATCATTAGAATAATAATTGAAATAGTTTTAAAAAAAATCTGTCGTTCATTTTTAAAAGAAATTAAAAAATGTTTCATTTCGTGTAAGATTATCATATCCTTACGATTTTTTCTCACTGGTGGGGTAGGACCGAATGATTTGACTTTTGATAAAAAATCATTTTTTAGTAAACTTAGTCAAACTTATCATATATTTAAACTGATGTTATGGTACAAGGTTATGTGCAGAATTTGTATCCAAAGTTACATTAAATTCTATAGGAAATTTGGCCTTCAAGAAGTAACTGATAAGGTATGTGATTTTACTCCACGTTCCCCTATATTTTATTATTTCTTTTATCATTATTTTTTCTTGCACATGGATCTGTATTTCTACATTGATTTTTAAACATCAGAAAACTGCTATGACGTAATTTTTCATAAATAAGTAAAACGTAAAACATAATAATATGCTAAGTATAACAAAAAACAATTTCAAACAAGCTCGGTGGATGCATGTTTTGATCCATTTTTTGAATTTAAGTACTTTTGTCCAGTAACTTATATGCAGAAATTTTGGACATACATTTCGAATAAGATATGGTACGTGTTTGTGAATAACAGTTAATATACCAAATTAATGTATTAGAAAAATTACTCATAAAAATAATAGATAGCTAGTAGAACTGCATATCTGATCTTAATTTGAGAATTTCGAAATAAATCGAACTAAAAAGAAATGTCTGTCGATGCAAATGGAAGATACTATTTTCTGAAAAGTTAAGGACATTCAAATAATTTCTGTATAACTCTTGCAAAACAGATCAAATAATACGAATACCAGAAGAGTGTAACTAAGACATGAATTCTAGAGTATGCTTAGATGTAATATATTATATTATCGTTATGTATTAGAGAATATCTTTATTTAAATAAAAAATGTTTAGAATTTATCACATTCATAGACTCCTCCCCCATACTTTGAAAACAAATTTCAACGTCCGTGAACAACAATCGTGAAAACAGAGAATTTCATTGTTTTATAGAGACATTTAAAAGTCATAAATAACATTTTTTCTGTAAAAATGTTGACAAACAAGCAGGATTAATTGGTTAAAAATATAGTATTAGAAGCAAAACACAACCAGTCACTGATCTAAAATCTGTATAACATAAAAATCTTTAATAAATGAAAGTGTTTTTTGATAACGTATTTCATAATTTAGACAGACTTTCAATTCAGTTAATGCTGATTAATTATTTTGTGCTTTTTTTCCATGAAATTTCATGTTGCATGCATGTATCGTGTTTTGTGACTGTACTTGCGACTGATTTATTTATTTATTTATTTATTTTTAAAATCTTTTACATGGGGGGGTTGAGTACTCATTTTGCTAATTAGAAAAAAACTTATGTTGATGTTGTCTAACGAATATTTCACATATTTTATATAACGGGTACTTGTGACTGGTTTATTTATTTATTTATTTATTTGTAAAATCTTTTACATGGGGGGTTGAGTACTCATTTTGCTAATTAGAAAAAAACTTATGTTGATGTTGTCTAACGAATATTTCACATATTTTATATAACGGCATAATCTTATGTTTAGTTTCAAAATTTTCTTTGAAAATAGATTTGATTAAAATGAAAAAAAATATTTTTGCTTGAGATAACAACATTTTCCAATTAGTTGAAAACTATTTAGTGCATTGTTTAGCCTATCTATCAGTTATTCTAATTTTATATTGTGATAGTTATCTCTTTATTAATTTGTATGTACTTTAATTTTTATTATTATGGTCGGATAACGGTGGAATTCTGAAGAAGAGGACAACAGGGTTCTCTGTAATGTGTTACTTAGATAGCATACGTATTTTACTGGGTTTGTTTTTGTGTGGATTTAATAGATATTCCGTATTGAATATATTCCTATTATAGTAACTGTTGTTCCGCAGGCTCGCTTAAACTGATTTAAATGTATTATTGGGTATAAATTGTTTAAAAAAGAGCATTTTAATAACTTATATTTTCTCAAACTGGGAGAAATTTTAATATGTTATTTAGATGAACGCGATTTTTTTTCTACATAGAAAGTAGTTACTAAGGCTATTGTATTTTTATAAGAAAAACAATGCTTAATACATTGGTTTAGTAGTGGCTTTCGCTTGTACTTTATTATCCTGAAAATGCTTTGTGTGACATTTAAAGAAAACCCTGAAAGTTTCCTGCATATAATAAGTATTCTAATCAAGCAATAAATACTACATTTTCGGTAGGTATTTTTAATTCAGTGATTATATTACTTACTGATGATAATCGTAACTATCTATACTTTAACAAAACTCTAATGTGGTAATAGTAAGTGAGGGTAGACTATGGAAGAGAAATTTTAAAATCTTGATAAAATATATACTTAGTGGATGTTTTTTTAGTATAGCTCAATGAATATAAATTATGATTAAATAATTAACATGTTCTTGAAAATAAGGATTTCTGAATTTTTTTACTTTTACAAACAAAAAATAAGATTAGCCCCATTATTAGAAAGCAACGATAACGTAAATATTTACAAATAATAAGTGGCTATCTCAGAATTTTAGTTACTATGGATAAATATCATCTGTACCTTTGAAAAACAGAATATTGTGTTAAGGTATTTCTAATTACATTCTCTCACTTTTTTTACATGATATTCTTTTTGAAAAATAAAACTTGGGTTGATATCAAATACTACTTGTTCTATATGAGATAGCTGAGAGTAATCTATCTTAGCAACAATTTCTGGTATAGTTTTAACCTTTGGACTTAGTGATGTTTGGAATTCCGTAACTTCAACTGCGTATAACTTTGTTGACAATCCAGTGATAATGAAATATGACACATGATTCATGTAAAAAAAATTAATAAGGAATCAACTGTGATGTTTATTTTTATCAAATATTTTCATTTGTTAATGAAAAATGCAAATTAATGAAAACATGTTTTCAAAAAACGCTGACATTTGAAATTTTGGTCGGTGTGAATTCGCACTAGCATGGAGTTCACGGGTTAATAATTTTTCATCCGGTTGCATTGCTTTTCTTTTGTCTTTGTGATATGTGTTGTAAGATTATTTGTTGCCACACAAAAACACTCACTGTTTCAACATCTCTTTGAAGATAAGTCTCCGGATCAGCCATGTGACAATGCCAAAAATTGTTACCCAAGAAAAAATATCGCCCTCAGTCTTAACTGATTTGAGTGAAGGCGGAAGTATTCTCTGTGTATCGAAAGTGAAGGATGGATATATTTTTAAACTGAAACCCTAAACCCTGTCTTGGCTTGTTTCTCGATTCTACCGATCAGATATTTTTAAATAACCTGACTGGGGTATTTCAGTGTGACATTACATCTGAGTGATTGTACAGAGACTTTTTGTGATAGTTCTGTAGTGAAACCCATGTTTATCTGAATGGAGAGGGAAACACGATTCGAAGGTGAAGACTGCAAGAAAATGAGAAAACAGTGTAGTGTCACTCAATATTATAAAACTAGTACTTTATAGGATGTTTTAGAACAGACAAACGTTAATTGGTAGTCGAGGAACCTACAATAAAACCAATTTTGCATAGGAATCCAGGGTAGCAATAAACTTATACAGTCAAAAATACAATGCATCTCACTCCAATCAAAACCCATATTGTTGTTTATAACATATTTTAACGTAATATGAAACGGGCTTAACTTGCTTTTTGGGAAATGAAATTAAACGAGAAAATTGTTGGAAGTAACATAGAGTGACTGTTTGTGATAGTGCTGTAGTGAAACCCACGTTTCCATGGGACCATTGGACCATGGGAGTGTAGAGGGAGATATGGTTTGAAGGTGAATATTGTAAGGAAATGATAAACAGTATAGCGTCACTCAATAGTATAACATAGTATACTACAAGGTGTTTAAAAAGAAGCTGGACAAACGTTCCGTGATAATCGAGGAACTTAGAACACAAAAATTTTGTATAGGAAACCTAGGATAACCAACTTATTCAGTCAAATATGTAATGTTTTCACTCCAATTCAAACAACTATTGTTGTTTATAACATATTTTAATGAAATTTGAAAAACCTTAACTTGCTTTTTGTGAAGTGAGGTGAAACCAGAAAATGTTGGAAGTACATGCTGAGACTTTTTGTGATAGTTCTGCAGTGAAACCCTTGTTTATCTGAATGGAGAGGGGACACACGATTCGAAGAAGACTGCAAGAAAATGAGAAAACAGTGTAGTATCAATCAATATTATAAGACTAGTACTCTATAGGATGTTTTAGAAAAGATGAGATAAACGTTGAGTAGTAGTGGAGGAACCTACAATAAAACCAATTTTGTATATTAATCCAGGGTAGCAATAAACTTATGCAGTCAAAAATTCAGTGCATCTCACTCCAATCAATACCCAAGACTGTTGTTTATAACATATTTTAACGTAATATGAAACGGGCTTAACTTGCTTTTTGGGAAATGAAATGATACGAGAAAATTGTTGGAAGTAACATACAGTGACTGTTTGTGATAGTGGTGTAGTGAAACCCATGTTTATCTGAGTGTAGAGGGAGATGTGATTTGAAGGTGAAGATTGTAAGAAAATGAGAAACAGTATAGCATCAGTCATTGCACCATTTGGAGCTTTAATTAAACCAAAGCTTCAAATGGTGGAATGAGATTTTATCATTTTATGGTTGTAGCTACTGCAGAACCAAAAGTTGATTCAACTCAACACAAAATTTTTAACAGTTTCGATACATAATTAAAAAAAAACAACAACTCACAAAGCATTTTCAAAGTGTTTTCTCTCATCTCCAATAACAATATTGAACAGTTCTAATAATGTTTCTGTAAGTATTTTGATATTCGTCACTACTAACATTTTTGCAAGCATGGATTATCAATTGTTTAAGTTGGATTACATATGTATATCGTCCTTGTTTATTTTTTCTTGCAACACCTCACAATGTATACACTTCTGATTTGATATAGGACTCCCATTCCCAATGGTCAATTTTTGATTAAATATAACTGTCAATTTAAAGATACAGATATGCAATTTTTTGCAACGATCTTTTTTCAGAAAAAGAAACAAAAATCTAAATGTCCAAGTTTTGTCTATGTAGGTGTTTATAAAAATTCTAAATTTTTACTTTTTGAAAATTATATTAAGAATATTTATTAACATAATCTTATTTCCTGCCTTATTTTGAACATTTTTGCAATTTACATCGCCTCCTTAACTCCAACAGTTAAAACATTAAAAAGCGTTTCAACCGTTTTGGAACATCCTGTATATGTAAAATGGAAAATTTTAACAGAAACTGGTGTAATACTTATTAGACCTTTAAATTGGTCCTTTATCCAATTTAAAAGACAGTAGATTAAAGTTAAAACCTTTTTTCTGTTACTCCATCTGTTGAACAGTTTCTGTCAACAAAAATATGGGTGGAGAGTCCCATAAGCAGGTATGTCGCCATTTGGCGTATTTTATTGAACGCGGCTTGGCACAAATTTAATTTCTTTATTGTAACCTTTTTCTTTTTCTTTTTTCAGACGATTATGTAATAAATTTCAAAACAATATATTTATTCTTTTACGTTTGCTACGCATTTTAGTGCTTATTATTTAAATGTATTTACTTTATAATGTTACTTGACCGTTTACTGAGGGATATTTTAAAAAAATAACAAATTTTTTAAAGCATTTAATAAACTTCGATTTTGTGTGTTTGTTTTCGTTGTGTTTTGCACATTTTATTATGGTAAAATTAATTGATTTCTGCCGATTAAATAACTGTTCGCATACTGTTGCTATACATTTGAAACCACCATCACATAGTTTCGCCAACCGCTATTGTTTTATGCCAAGCTTGCCGACATATCCACTTATGAAACATTATCTAGATAATTTTATCAGTTTTAGGTGCAATATCACCTAGTTTTCTTAATAATTACACACTCTAAACATATTTTTACTCATATTTAGTGGGTTGTTCTAGATAGAGTAATGCGGATTCATTTTTGTGTAAATGTGGCATTGAAAATGGTATGAAATATAACTGTTCAGATTGAGATGTTAAAAGTTTGCATAAAAATAAACATGTATACCCCTCTTTAAAAATTTAATTATATATATATATATATATATATATATATATATATATGTATATATATATTTTTAAAGAAAGTTATGAAGATGTGAACTTAGGGGCCAACAGTTTTATTCTGTGACATTTAGTATTGGAGTTACTGAAGGAGGGAGTCCCACTAATGCGAACGCGATCTCAAATTTAAATAAAAAGAAAATTGCCCAGTTAAACTGATGACATTGAGCTCAGAGGCTATTCACACTAATTGTATATTATACTCATATTTCAAAGTATAATGCCTTTGAAAAATAAAGAAATCGACAATAAATTAAGAGAGAGATTAGTCCCGTTCCCCCCTTTATACTTAATCAATGAACCCCCAAAACTAATCAGGGAAGCGCGTTATCAGAATGAACCATCATCCCTCAGTTCCTCAACCAATGAGCCCCCAAAACTAATCAGGAAAGCGCCTTAACAGAATGAACCTATGTACAAAATTTGAAGATAATCGCATAATTCTGCATGCAAAACTCATTTATCTAAATTAAGAGGGGGATTAGCCCCCGTCCCTCCCTCCCCCTTTATACTTAACCAATAAACCACCAAATCTAATCAGGGAAGCACCTTATCAGAATGAATACAACATTTGAAGCAAATCAGATATTTCTATCAAGAGTTATCGCGTTACGTACATACATACGTACATACATGCGTACGTACATACAGAACCTGCGGGCGTATTAGATCTCAGGCTTTGATAGCCTGTAAGCTAATTAGAAAAAATACAGTTCGTTGAATTAAGATAAGAAAGTTTATCTTACCTTTTTGTTGACGTATGCTCCATCTCAAATGATTTAATCCGAAACGATTTATTCAATTGAGATTTGTGGCACTTATTTCTATTGATTGCTTGCTGAAAGAAACTAATTTATAGCCATTAGACGAGGTATTGAAGTTGGTAAAACTAGTGGTTGGTTTAAACGAATATATATATTAAACATAAAGTTTACACAATATTTTCGTGTAAGTATTTAATACTTAGTAAAAATATGGGTCTCTCAAAGACCATAATGTAACGGAATTCCTTCGAGTTGCCTCTTTAAATAAACTATAAAAGCTATGCACTTCATTTTCAATACGGAAAATGCCAGAGTAAATCTCAATAACATTATATGAATTACATTGCAATCCGAGTATATTTACGTGAGTTAGAATACGGGCAGACAGACAGATCGCCAGACAGACGACCAGACAACAGACGGCTAGACAAACTGGATTCATAATTTTTTCAACTATGTTGGAACGTGTTAAAAAATAAGTTTACAATAATTTTAATCTTCTTTTTATTACAAATTGTAATAAATTAGTTTGCGTTTTATTTTTATTTTATTTATTTATTTATTTTTTTATTGACTTGGATGGAGCATTTTGTATGCATTTGTAAATAAGTTTAAAATGTTATCTATTCCTTCCATTTTTTTGGTGTGCCGTGCATAGGTGTGCCGTTCATAAGTGTGCCGTGTTGTAAAAAAGGTTGAGAAACTTCACTCTAATCTGATCCATGAAAAAATTGCAAAACGAAATTCATCCTTTGCCTTAAAATTTGATATCCTGTACAATTGTACACCTCTTAATTTCAGCTAGCAAAAGTATACGACTACTATATTCGTACAGGTTAAAGAAATATAACACTTGGTAATAATAACTGTTATAAAAAGAAACAAGTACAAAAAATGTAATTTTTATATTAAAAAACAATGAAATATTTAGAAAAAAAAATAAAAAATGAAATTAAACATTTTTTTCAGCACAAAAGTTTTTGTACACATTTCTGTTTTTATTATATATATTTTTGTTACTTTTGAGTAAAACTGTTTTTTATTTATTTATGTATTTTATTTTTTATGATAAAATGAACAAAGTGTATTGTTTTAAGAGTAATGTGCATAGTGAATTAAAATTAACATTTTGGATCTTTAAAAAATAATTATGTTTCATCCAATAGTTTAACCACTACAAAATAAATAAATAAATAAATAAATAAAAATAACTGGATAATTATTAAAAAAAATATTTTATAAAATTCTTCAACGAAACACAATAGGCTTTTATTCTCTATATCAAATATTAATCAAACATTTCTAAAAAAATCCCCCCTTCCCCCTCTCTAGAAAAAATAATACATGATGCATTAAAAACTCTATGAAATTAGCAATGCATTAAAACTGCATACACTATCTGATCCGTGAAAAAAGAAAAAGTTTTGAAGCTGAATTCATCTTTTGCCGTCAAAACTTGACACTATGTACAATTATACTTCATTCGCCTCCTAATGGCAGTCTCGTTTGGTGGACTGGCGACCACCAAACGATACGACTACCATATTCTTGAAACTGTAATAAAAATAGTATAATTCGATAATTATAACTGTTATATGTATGATAAAAAAATAAGTAGAAAAAATGTAATTTTTTATATTAAAAAAAAAAAAAAAGAAGTTGTTAGACGAATTCTAAATAAAACTATATTTTCAGTACAAAAGTATTTGTACACATTTCTGTTTTTATTACATAAATTTTTATTCATTTATAGTAAAATTCATTTTATTTTTATGACACAACGAACAAAGTATATTTGCTTCGAAAGAAATGCATTTAGTGAAATAAAAGTAATATTTTCAGATCTTAAAAAAATAACCGTCTTTCATACAATAGTTTAATCAACTAAAAAAGAAACTAACTGGTAAATATTTTAAAAGGAATGTTTTATAAAATTCTCCAACGAAACACAATAGGCTTTTATTCGCTATATCAAATATTAATCAGACAGTTCTTAAAAATCCTCCCCTCCCCTGTCCTAAAAAAAAAAAGCATGATGCATTAAAAACTGTATGAAATTAGCAATGCATTAAAACTTCATACACTATCTGATCTGTGAAAAAAGAAAAAGTTTTAAAGCTGAATTCATCTTTTACCGTTAAAACTTGACACTATGTACAATTATACTTCATTCGCTTCCTAATGGCAGTCTCGTTTGGTGGACTGGCGACCACCAAACGATACGACTACCATATTCTTGAAACTGTAATAAATATATTATATTTGATAATTATAACTGTTATAAAAAATACATAGAAAAAATGTAATTTTTTATATTTAAAAAACAATGAAGTATTTAGAAAAAAATTAAACATTTTCAGCACAAAAGTTTTTGTACACATTTATGTTTTCATTATGTAAATTTTTATTGCGTTTGAGTAAAACATTTTTTTTCTAACGATAAAATGAACAAAATGTATTACTTTAACAGTAATGCATTTAGTGAAATAAAAGTAATATTTTCAGATCTTAAAAAAATAATCGTCTTTCATCCAATAGCTTAAGCAAATTAAAAAAAAAATTAACTGGTAAATTTTTTTAAAGAAATGATTTATAAAATTCTCCAACGAAACACAATAGGCTTTCATTCGCTATATCAAATATTAATCAGACAGTTCTTAAAAATTCCCCCCCCCCCCCCTGTCCTTAAAAAAAAGCACGATGCATTAAAAACTGTATGAAATTAGCAATGCATTAAAACTTCATACACTATCTGATCCGTGAAAAAAGAAAAAGTTTTAAAGCTGAATTCATCTTTTGCCGTTAAAACTTGACACTATGTACAATTATACTTCATTCGCCTCCTAATGGCAGTCTCGTTTGGTGGGCTGGCAACAATATACGACCACTATATTCTTGAAACTGTAATAAAAGCGCCCGGGATGGAAATATGAACCTGTGGCCGATTTTCTCTTAAAACTTTCGGCTTGCGCCGCTGCAAAAGTGGGTTCCGGTTACTTAACCGGTTGCTGGAATAGAGAAAATTAGACTCTGCTAACTGCTCATAAATGTCTGAGTGGTGTGAAATAATTTTTAGAAGCGGGGGCTCGTAGCCAAAGTAAATTTGGACTGTTTGTCTAGTAACGTTTAGATGTTTTTCTAATGCATCGTTCTTTCAACACTTTTAAAAGCAAATGAAAAAGTGAAGAAGTATCAGTGAAATGAATGCGTAGTTTCTTTTCACACGCTATTATAATTGCACTTGAATTCCGTTGGAAGGAAATTCGATTGAACGAAATCTTCATTACAACGAATTTTTATAGTAATCAACAATCCATATTAAAATTAACACGTATTCTGAACTCAATTATACCAATAGTAAATAAACGTGATTAAATGTATACCATTATAATAGCAATAGAGGGTTAATTATATCAAATTTGAAGTTAGAAGCAGGGCCCGCTTAAGACATAGAAGTAGGGGATGCCCGACACTAATCACCCCCCCCCCCTATTACCCTACCGATTGCTTTGTTATTTACTAAATCCATTTTTTGTATGCTGCAACAATTAGAAATTTTACCATCAAAATTTCGAGTAAACAACACTTTAGAAAGAGCGAGCTTCATAATTTAGATAAAAGTTTCAAAAAGGAAAAGTGCATTTTTTACCCCAATTGATTTTTTTTTCTAAAAGTATGTTTTTTAAGTAAATTTGGAGGTCTTTTTGTATTTACGGGCTTCCCGGGGCCTATTCGGTAAACAGGCCCTGGTTAGAAGCAATATCGCTTGCAATTCGCGAATTGATTTTTTAAATACAGAATTAACAAGAAATTGAAATCAGGCGTGAAAATTTGATTGAAACAATTTTCAACACTTCCAGAATACTATAACAAAACTTCACTGTTTAGCTTATAGATAGTACTTTGAAATAAGTTCGTGTGTGTCCCTGTAAATGAAATATAAATGCTATGCACATCATATTCTACAACAAGCATCTTGTAGTGAACCTCATTAATGTATATCGATTTCATTATGTCTGAAATAGTGTAATACCATTAAAATATGCCGCAATCAGATTTCCTCGTTAGATCATTATGTGACTGAATTCTTTTGTGTGACCCTGTGAATGAATGATAAATGTTTTGCACTCCATATTCTACAAAAATTATGTTTTAGTGCATCTAAGAATTTCATATTAATTTCATTATGTTTGTAATAGAGTGGCATCATTAAAATTTACCGCAAAGAATTTTTTCTCATTGATTGTAATGTAATGGAATTGTTTTGAATGTCCCTGTAAACGAACTATAAGAGCTACATACTTCATTTTCAATAGAAAACATGTCATAGTAAACATCAATAACATATATCAATTACATAGTTATCCGAGTATATTTACGAGAGACAGAGTATGCGCAGACAGACAAATCGAATTCATAAACACTTTTCAACTATGTTAGAAAGTGTTGAAAATTCATTATAACAAAATTTGTTAAAGTGAATAGATGTCCGCATTCCGTAATGCTCGATCTTGTGGAAATCGTTAAAGAAATTAAAATAATTTACCCCGAAATTATTGATTATGGGGATTGGGTGAGACCAATGAAAATTCTTCCATATGCTTTTAAGCCCTGAATAACCTAAATATTAAGATATTTGTATTTAACTTTTTATGCCCGTATAGCTTATAAACAGAACTCAATGCAAAAAGGAGACAATGTGTTGTTCCCGCCAATCTACAAACAATAATCATCGTGGTAAATTTATTTAACATACGCAATAGAAATACATCAAGTAAATAGTTGTTCCGAAAAAAATCGGAACAACAAAACTTCTCCTATACGATCATTTCCCGACAAAAAGTGTTTAAACAAATAAATATCGTATATACTCGCGTATAAGTCGACCCCTAAATTCGAGATGAAAAGATGTTTAATACCAGTAATTCAGAATGGTTTTCTGCACCTTAAATAGTTTAGAATTAAATCAGATTAAATAATTCGCAGAAAACCATTTTGAATTACTGGTATTAAACCTGTTTCCATCTCGAATTTGAGGGTCGACTTATACGCGAGTATATACAGTAAATAAAATGACTTAAAAAAAACGGTTAAATATTGAATCTCATTTAGGTTCATTATCTTAAAATAAAAATTAAACATTAATTCGTAGAACGCAGAAACACTTTTATCACTTTAACCGCCGAAATATATATAAAAAAAATGTTTTCTGAGAAAACGTTATAAGCACGACAACAATTCTCAAGACTCCCGTTTAAGACACTAAATTGAACTAGAAATTTCTTTTAATGAAATCTATGTTTTCTTTAATTAGTAGCTCATTATATATCGTTGAATATTGCAAATATCTAGTACGAAATATGTTTATTGAACAAGCTTACGAAGTCTCAACGAAAATTCCAATTTCAAAAAGAAACTTTATTTAACAAAATATATTTATATCATAAATATTTTGTTATTAGGTCTAATGCAGCGCATATTGCGGTAAAATTGTTTTATTATTTTTATTAGAGAAACATATTTTTCAAAATATTTTTTCGCACAAATTCTCAAGATTTCCGCGTAAGATGCTAATTTTAGCCAGAAATTTAATTTAATGAAATCTATGTTATCATTAATTAGTATTTATTTTATATCGTTTACTAACGCAAATTTCCAGTGAAAACACATTTAGAACGAGCTACGAGATCTCAACGAAAATTCTAATTTCAAAGATAAATTTTATTTAACAAAATGTAGTTTATCTTTAAGTAATATTTATATCATTATATTTTATTCTTTAACTTTCTAATGTCACAATTTATGCTGCATGCCACTTTTACAAATTATGTTGAATATTGTATACTGCAATAAAATTATTTTATTAGTTTTATTAGATAGATATATTTTTGTAGTTTATGCAGGCATAGTGGACGTCAACTTATTAATTTGAAATTGTATCAATTAATTTTCACTAAAATCTAATTATTTTTTATTTTATATTTGATACTAGTTTCGTAGCAACCCATTGTGCTGCATTTGTATTTTATAAGATCTTTTCGAGCTTTTTCGGTGAAAAAAATGTAATTATATTTTACATTTTTAAAATAATTTATAATATGAATATTGAGTGCCTATGCTTACGAATCCAGTTTTTAATTTAAACGTAATGCCATAAGCTAAGAATGTAGTTATTATCATTTTTAATTAAATTGTTGGTTCTTTCAATCGCCTTAAGATTCATTAAATTTTATAAATTAGTTCTCGAGTTTTTGAGTTTGAGACATTGATGACTGGGAGTCTTATATGAAATCTGGGTTTTAAAATAGTTGAAGCTCCGCCCTCTTAGGAAAGTCTTTCGTAAATTGGTTTTCTATACATAGTTTTATCAAGTTTATGTATCAGTAAATGTCTTTTAATGTACGTATATAATATAAAAATATCTTATAATCTAAAATATATATATATATAAATATATGGACACTATGATATGAATGCATTTTTTGAAAGATAGAAGCCACGCCCTTAGTCGATTTTGTTTGGTTAAATAAACACGACAATTCTCGTTTCCCATCGCCACTGTTTTAAAAGATAAGTTGATTTATTGATTCTTTCGATTTTTCCATGTTTTCTCAAAAACTATTTTATATACCGAAATACGACAAACTGCAGACCAAAAACAATTTCTATACGCTCCGGATAAGTTTAGCGTTTGTTATGCAACCGTTTCCGAGGCTATTCCAGACAAACAGACAGACAGACAAAATTTATTAAAAAAAATATTTTTGACTAATGGGTCGTCTAAATAGTCGAATGAACTTAGAACTTTGTGTTCCTCTGAAAATCTCAGACGGACACTTAAATTTACATATATGTACAGATAAAAAACTTTAATACATAATTTGTATTCATATGACATTTAGCTTGGACCCATCGATAATTTAACTTAAAATATTTCTGGACCGTTAAATGTTAACGAAACATATTTATGGAACAAAACATATTTATGTAAGGAGCTTCTTTGTACGAAGCAAATATGATTCACGCGGCGCAGTGTAAAATCTTAGTGTGAATCGTAGGTGACTCAAAGGGCAGTTAAAGTGTTAAGTAACGTAATAGTAGTACAGAGCTTCTAAACTTTGCGCTTTTTAACATTTTCCAACACAGTTAAAAGTAATAAAATAATGAAACTTTGTATCGATCACCATAAAAACAAAACAATACACAGGACGCGTTTCGAGCTGGACATTTTTAGCAGCCCGTCATCTGCTAAAGTAAACACGTGTCCGTAAGGGTACAAGGTCATAAATATTTGTGACCTTGTCCCCTTATGGACACGTGTTTACTTTAGCTGATGATAGGCTGTTAAAAATGTCCAGCTCGAAACGCGTCCTGTGTATTGTTTTGTTTTTATGGTGATTGATACAAAGTTTCATTTTTTTAATGCGATTTATCGCCAGTTTGTCGGTGCTGTTTCATCATTCAACAGTTAAAATATTGTTTATGAATTCGCCCTATTTGCCTGTCCGTGCTCTCATTCTCATAAATATTCTTGGATTGTAATCGTAATTGATATATGTTAATGAGGATTACTATAGAATTGAAAATTAAGTGTATAGCATTTACACAGCTGGTTATAGGGACACTCAAAATAATTCCCGTTAGATTATGATTTATGGGGAAAATCATTTGAAAAGGCTTTAACGATGTTGCACTTTTTCTAACATGTTGAAACTGCTATACAATACTAATGTGCACTACAAAATGCTTACTGTAGAATAGAGTGTGCATAGCATTTATCGTTCATTTACAGGGGCACACAAAAGAATTCGGTTTCAGATGAGAGATAACTGCTGTAAGTGCGTTTTCAGTTGTGGTATTCGTTTTTAAATTTAACTAATTTGTTACATATTATTTGGTATGTATAAATTCTAGAGAATAGATAGTATACAGGGCTGCACAAAAGAATTCAAGTACATTTCCTTTTATTGACGGAAATTGCTGAAGGAAATTTTTCAACTGTGTTATGCGTTTTCTAACTGAACTAAATTTTAGCATACTGTGTAGTATATATACTAATCTGTAGATCATATACAGGACTTCACAAAAGAACTGGAATAATTTTCCGACTATTAATGGTAATTGCTGAAATTGCGTTTTCAACTGTGTTAAGTGTTTTCCAAAAAGTGTACGAAGATGTCTCTTTCTTTTTTTTCTTCTTTCCTTTCTTTTCTTCTTTCCTTTTTTCTTCTTCTTTTTTTTATTTTTTTTTGTCTTAAGAAATGTTGTGATACCGAACTTCAATTGTAAAAATTAACTTTGCACTAATTTTACTTGAATCTCTTGTGTATTATTCAACATCTGTAATCTTAAATATGAATTTTCATTAAGCATTTCCCCTCCTGGAGAAAAGTTCCTATTCTCCACGACGAAATCTCCACGAGTTTATGATTTAATTTAATTTAATTTTTGTTTACTTAGTGTCACTTTTCACCTTATTAAATGTTGAAGTTTCGTTACATTATTCTGAATGTATTGGAAAATGTTTCATAATAAATGCTTCACGCTTGATTTTTCATTTTTTTTAAATAAAATATTTTGAACCACAAAAATTATTTAATGAAATGTGTCGTGTTTCTATAACAAAGATTTATATTGAATCAGCGATTTCAATAACTGAAGCCCAAGATTTAAGATATTTCAGAAATTAATAAAAACTGCGCTACATACAAATGATTGATATTTTAAGAACTTTTCTGTGCTCACTATGTTCTTTAAACATGTTTGTCGATTATGCATTTACTTATTTGGTAATAATTATAATTTTTTTTTTTAATGGAGCCTTCGGACACATTGTTTTTGCAGTCAATACAAATTGATATTCTACAAATGCAGTAAATGATAATAATAATAATAATAATAATAATAATAATAATAATAATAATAATAATAATAATAATAATAATAAATAAATTTAAGTATTTGTCAAAAAATACATAAATCATTTATATCTGCATCTTACCTTTAAATACTCGGGCAAATTCACACAGCAAAACTTCCCGCGTGGTGTATTTTGATGGAAACACTATATTTCTAAATTTCTAGGAAAATAAATTAATGTTTTATAAAATTAATTTTAAGTCAATGCAATTATCAACACTATTATATACAAAAAAATCTTAACATATGGGACAATATTTTCTAACAATGTGAATTTGTCAGCATGCATATTTAAATTTGTCACATTCAATGGTGTACAAAATACACTAGAGCGAGTAATTAAGGGTGCGCCAAATATTATGGATTTTGAATAGCGCTATTTCCGAATAGTCATATTTGTCTTGTTAAATATCAGAATTCTGCCATTAAGCAATGAGAATTACTATTTGAATATAGTCTATTCAATATATGTAACACTTAGCAGAGCACCTATTATTCGTAAAAGCACATAATCATATTCACAATCGTGTTCGATGACATGTTTTTTTTAAATTCTGTTATTGACCATTGTAATATATGTAATGATATATTGTCATTGAGTAATATTGTTTTTACAATAACCAACAATTTTGAGTGGATAAACAAACTTACCGTATGTACTCGCGTATAAGTTGACCCCTAAATTCGAGTTGAAAAGACGTTTAATACCAGTAATTCAGAATGGTTTTCTGCACCGTAAATAATTTAGAATTAAATCAGATTAAATAATTCATAGAAAACCATTCTGAATTACTGGTGTTAAACCTGTTTCCATCTCGAATTTGAGGGTCGACTTATACGCGAGTATATACGGTATGTATTTTTTGTCTGCTCAACCTACCTCCGAGGACAAGTTTGTGAAATCGTCTATTCATTTAGTAAAACTTGTCCATATTCGATGCTATCCCGTTTCCTAACGTGGTACTTTTTGATCGTACAAAATTGAAATGTTTATTATTTTACTTTTTAGAGTATTCGAGATAGTTTTTACAAGTTGTTATTATAAATATAATTTATAGAACTCAGTGAAAGTATAAAAGTTTTTAATTTCGTAACTTTTACAAAATTAACTAATCTTGCGTAAAGGCTTTTTCTTATCATGAAGAAGATCATTTGTAATGTGTTTGAAATTGGAACTATAAACCTAACGGTTTAGTTATTAACAATTGAACAATGATAAGCTTAAACCACCTTTAATAGTAGAATAATTTAGAGATGACATTAATTAACAACAGGTTAAAGGAAGAAACAATAACATAAAGTCATATGACACATTATAACAAAAGCGAGAGAATGAATTCAGTGATAAAATGTACGACGTACTTAGCCGTAAAATGCTGAAAAATTCAATCAGCTGTAACTTTTTTCTTCATACATTTCAACCCAAATTTCGTACGGAATTTTTTATACCTAGGTAGAAGCTTCAGTCCACCAAATTTTAAATAAGATCGGAATGCATACCACGTCACTAATTCTTCGCGTAAATGGTACTTATATTTATCTTCATCTTCTAAGTAACATTTCTTAAATAAATAAAATAAATAAATAAATAAAACTTTTATTTACCTTGAAAAAAAAAAGCATAAAGACAGCTAGGGCTATAAACAGCATTATGTTAGGGGGTTCTTAAAAAAAAAAAAAAAAAAAAAAACATCGTTTAGCTGCGCGAAACTTTCCGGCACATTTTTGACTCATTTCTAAACTACGTAAAACTTTTCGGCACATTTCCTGACTTATTTCTAAATGTAAAAACAAGAAATTTGCAAGAATGATTATTGAAGTGATTTTTAATCCAACAGCTTTTTTTCATTTTCAGATAAATGAATTACATCTTGTTATAAGCGACTGTTGTTTTAAGAGATTTTTCTCTTTCCTGCACTATATCGTAAATCCGGTTCAAAATACCAACTTTGACAGCATTTTCTAAAAGATCTTCTGCATTTCTCTAAAAATGCAAAAACTACTCGATTGCGTAGTGTTTGAGCAAAAGCACCTGCCAATTTCGAGCGTTTGTGAATAAAAATGAATTTAAAAAGATGCCAGAAAGTAACCAGTTTGGATTTTAGAACAGCCTTAAATGATGCTAATCTGAAATATCTAAGTGGTGTTAAATAATTTAAAGAAGTACAGGCTCATAGCCAAAATAAATGTTCAATATTTGTGAAAACAAAATAATAAGTTGCTATCCAACGTACACTTTACTTCGAAATTTTAAACAGAGATGTAAAAATTAAAATCACAAAAATAAAAATTATTCTCGACGTTTCCGTTTATCTTTAAAACCATCATCAGGATTAAGTTTTCTTAAATGCAATTTTTTTTTTTTTTTTTTACATGTTACATTACCGAAGCTATATTCAAAATATTTATTATAATATAGAAATATTTGTTTGAATTTCATAATCTCTGAAGGAGCCCCCATAATTTTAGGATTTTATTTATTTATTTATTTAATTTAATTTTTATTTTATTTTAAGTAATTTTTATTACTTACTCAAACAAACAAAAAGGATGTTTCGATTACAATACTTCACACTTATAATAACATCTTCATAAACGTAAGTAATAATTCACCTAGAATTATTACTGAAATCCTTTATTTGACAAATATAGATTTTTAACCTTCATATAGTGATACAAAACTGTGGAATAATCATTTCTCCCATTTTCTGTTTTTAACTTCATCTTTTCACGAGCCTCATATAAAATCTCGCGATATCACGTAGCTATTAATTAAATCCTTGAGTTTGTATTGTTGTGGATATTGATGTACAGATGGGTATTTGTTTATTATTTCAATCCCACACTTCTGATGATTGTTTTAAAGATAAAACGAAACGTCGAGAATAATTTTAATTTTTGTGATTTTAATTTTTGCATCTCTTTTAAATCTCGGAATAAAGGGTACGTTGGGATAGCAACTTATTGTTTTGTTGTCACATCTGAGTATACAATGTAAAGTCCTTATTTATTTTTCAATATTTATTTAGTGATGTTTAGATGTTTTGGTAAATTCAAAATCAGATTAAATCTCTCTGATTTTGTTTTCAATTATAAAGAGTAACACTGAATTATGTACAACTCCGTCAGCACTTATTTTAATTGTTACTTAATTAAGAGAAATTTACTTATTGTTAGGTTGAAATCCTACTTAATCCTGCCTTGCAAAGATGACGATTTAGAGAAATTTTATCATCTGTGATCTTTTACACAGTATATCAATGATTTTAATTATTTATTTAAAAAAAAAAAGTCGCATTGCCATGTTTAAACGTTACTTAAACAAACAAGTTACTGATTGTTACGTTGAAATGTTACTGAAATAAAACTAGACAAAAGAATGATTTAGTAAAATTTTATCATCCCTTAGCTTTCACACTGCATGTCACCTTTTTTTAATAGTTACTTAAACAAAGAAAGTTACTTATGGTTATTTGTAAATGTCACTTGAACAAAACTGGCAAGATAACAATTTCAATCACCCATGATTTTTCACACTACACATCACCTATCTTAGTTGTTACTTAAACACACAAAGTTATTTATTGTTACGCTGAAATGTTATTTAAGGCAGTTTTCAAAAAAATGTTTTGCCTCTATCAACAATGCGAAACTTCCTGACACATTTTCTGACTTTTTTTAATCATAAAAGCATGGTACTTGCAGGCATGATTATTGAAGTGATTTGTAATCGAAGAGTGTTTTTTTTTCGATAAATGAGTTACATATTGAGTTATATATGTCCTGCGCTGTCGCGGCTGGAAATTTAGTTCAAACGTCCGCTTTGACAGCATTTTCTGAAAAATCTTCTGATTTTATCGGGAAAAACCCAGTTTGATTACATAAATTCTGAATAAGAGATACTTATTATAAGATAATACTTATGATAAGATACTTATAATAAGATACTTGTATAAGATTTTGATACGTTTGCGAACAAAAGTAAATTAAAAAATGTATCTGATTTGAGACAGCCTTAAACAAAATTTGCGAAAAGATAACGGTTTAATAAAATTTTATTGTCCATAATCTTTTATCCTCTGTGTGTGATAGTAACGTGTAAACGTTTTGAAGATGGATGATTTAAACACTGCAAGAAAAAATATGAAAGAAGAAATATCGTTGTATGTGTGTATTTTTGCTACGCAAGTTGTGAAAATTATTATTGTAAGTAAAAATATCATAAAAATTTTGAAATTTATGCACTGTAAATATATACATTATATATATATATATATATATATATATATATATATATATATACATATATATATATATATATATATATATATATATATATATATATATATATATATATATATATATATATATATATATATATATATAGTTGCCAGCAAAATAAGATTCTGTCATTGTGTGCATATTATGGAATTCGGATTTTAAAAATATCCAGATCTAGAAATTGACCAGAAAAGTAAACTATGAAAAAGACACATCGTTCCAATGTGTGTATTTCTGATGCACAGGTTGTTAAAATTATTATTGACAGGTCAAATGTTACGAAGATAAAATTTTATATATTTTTTCAATTTATGCAGGGTAAAAAAAAAATATCAATAAAAATACCAAAGATGTATTGGCAATCGAGTTGCCAACCCATAAGATTCTGTCATTGTGCACATATTTTGGAGTCGGGCTTTCTAAAATATTGGATCTAGAAATTGATCAGAAAATTGAACTATGAAAAAGAAACATCATTTACAATGTGCGAATTTATGCTACACAAGCTTATAAAATTATTATTTCAAATAAAAATTTACAAAGATAAAGATTTACAGAATTTAGAAATTTACACACCGTAAAGAAATATCAGTAAAATGACGGAAATTGTATTGGCAATTGAGTTACCAGCACAATAAGATTCTGTCATTGTGGGCATATTTTGGAGCACGGATATGAAAAACTTTCGTATTTAGAAATTAATCAGAAAAGTGAACTATGAAAAAATAAACTTTATTTTGCGTATTTCTGCTATATGTAAGTTTTAAAAATTATTATTGCAAGAAAAATTTGCTAAGATAACGATTTATAAAATTTTGAAATTTATGTACTTAAAAAAAACATATCAGTAAAAGTGCGGAAAGTGTATTGGCAAATCGAGTTGCCAGCACGATAAGATTTTGTCATTGTGCTCATATTATGGAGTTCAGATATAAAAAATATCCAGATCTAGAAGTTGATCAGAAATGTGAACAATGAAAAAAAAAAAAAAACCTCTTATTTGTGTATGTTGAACTATGTGCTGAACTATGAAAAAGAAACATCGTTCCAATGCGTGTATCTTTGCTATACAAGTTTTTAAAATTATTATTATTGTTATTGAAAATTTGCCAAGATAACAATTTATAAAATTTTGAAATTTATGCACTTTAAAAATATATCAGCAAAAATGCGGAAAATGTATTGACAAATCGAGTTGCCAGCACGATAAGATTTTGTCATTGTGCTCATATTATGGACTACGGATACGAAAAATATCCGGATCTGGAAATTGATCTGAAAATTGAACTATGAAAAAGAAACATCGTTGCAATGTGGGTATTTCTGCTACACAAGTTATTAAAATTATAATTGCAAATGAAAATTTTACGAAGATAAAGATTTATAAAATTTTGAATTTTATGCACTGTCAAAAAATATCAATAAAAATACGAAAAATGTATTGGAAATCGAGTTGGCAGCAAAATAAGATTCTGTCATTGTGCTCATATTTTGGAGTCCGGATATGAAAAATATCCGGATCTAGATATTGATCAGAAAAGTGAACTATGAAAAAAATAAAACTTTCTTTTGTGTATTTTTGCTACATAAGTCTTAAAAATTATTATTGTTAGTAAAAATTTGCAAGATAACGATTTATAAAATTTTGAAATTTATGCGTTTAATATATATATATATATATATATATATATATCAGTAAAAATGCGGAAAATGTATTGGCAAATCGAATTGCCAACACGATAAGATTTTGCCATTGTGCTCATATTATGGAGTCCGGATATGAAAATATCCGGATCTAGATATTGATCAGAAAAGTGAACTATGAAAAAAATGAAACTTTCTTTTGTGTATTTTTGCTACACAAGTTTTAAAAATTATTATTGTTAGTAAAAATTTGCAAGATAACGATTTATAAAATTTTGAAATTTATGCGTTTAATATATATATATAGTAATTTCATTGCATTTGGTCAGTTGCTTCTGTTTCAATGGTTAATTTTTGCAATAAGTATATATATATATATATATATATATATATATATATATATATATATCAGTAAAAATGCGGAAAATGTATTGGCAAATCGAATTGCCAACACGATAAGATTTTGCCATTGTGCTCATATTATGGAGTCCGGATATGAAAATATCCGTATCGAGAAATTGATCACAATAGTGAACTATGAGAAAAAAAAACTTTCTTTTGTGTCTTTCTGCTACAGCTAAACACGTTTTTAAAATTATTATTGCAAGGGAAATTTTTCCATGATAAAGAGTTTTAAAATTTTGAAAATTTATGTAACTAATGTAAAAAAAAGAAATATCACTAAAAATTCGGAAAATGTATTAGAAAACCCAGTTGCCAGCAAAATAAGATTCTGTCAAAAAGAGCATGTTATAGAGTCCGGATATAAAAAATATCCGGATCTAAAAATTGTCCAAAAAAATGAACTATGAAAAAAAAAATGATTTCGAAACCAACCCCTGAGTTTGAATTTCACTCGTAATACCTACTGACGATTTTACGATGATGCTTTCACAAATTTACTGCTTTTCCCCGCTGCCAAACCTTCATCCACCCATCGTAAAATTCAACCCTTCCTTTCAATTAGTTGTTATATATAGGTCTATCGGACCTCTTTCATTAACCCTTTCACGCGAGTAGGGAGGAGTTGCGTAGTAGAAGATGATTGATTTATGGGTGGCCCTATTTCTAGCAAGGAATGCGTCGTGACTATGTAATGCCGGGTAACGATCTGCCAAGCGCTTTCTTTTAAGAGCGCTCGAGCATTGTTCAATCTGCTACCGCTATGAGATATGGAGACTTTGTCCTAGTGAAGAAAGCTACTGTTTTCAGTATCAGTGCGGTATCTCTAAGAGATATATTATTTGATAAAGTCTTCTGTTTAGTTGAAAATTGTTCCTTGTAGTATTTTTCCTCATTTTCTTTCTTTCTCACAAGATGTCTTGTTTCTGCAGATATTAAACAATGGCAAGAATTCAATGAGCTGAGATAAAATAAGAAAAGTTTTTGTTATTATCCAATCGCTTAATAAACTTATTGTTAAAGGTACAGGAAATGTCATTTGAGATGCAGTGAATAATGCTTTGAAAATTATCCGTTGTACTCTGAATATTTAAAGCATTCAACAGGAAATATTTTTTTTTCTTATGTATGGGTTAATGAACTATGAATATTTTGTATTTCTAATTATTATCGATAACATAAATTATTTTAATGTAGAATTATCATTTCGATAGTCCATTTTGTATCTTTCGAAAAACACCCACAAATATGATCATCGTCAAAAGGAATGAAATATTTTGACTTCATACACAGGGTTCGTACGCTTTTATCACAATTTTTAGATAGAATTTCTCGCCTTATTTAAATTCAGTAAAGTATTAAAACTCCTGCATTTCAACGAGGCGTCTGTAATTTCTGCTATTTAAATATTGAATAGAAAAATTCTATTAAAAATTGTGGTAAAAGCGCACAAACCCTGATACACTGAAATAGAAAACGAAACAGCATAATCTGCTGCCAATATTTTTGCCAGCAGTTTTTGTTGTAAAATTTGCTGTAAAATTTCCCAGTCTTGCTATTCTTCAAAACCGTCTCGAATTATGGTACATGAAATGATGGTACATACAGAACTCCCTTTTTTGTTAAACGCCTACGGTAGAAATATTCTGATTATGGCTAAACTCTCTTCTTATGAGCTTGAAACACTAATCATGCATAATCACAAAACAAATGTAAATGCATTTGTATCATTTGCAACAAATTTTTAAATTAAATATTATTAAACATTTTTTCTTTAAAGTAAAGTTGGTGGAGAGTTATAGCAAAATTTCATAGGAATAAACATTTTTTATATTTTCTATTCTGAAATGTTTAGGTTTTTGCAGTCGTATCGTAGGATGCAGTTAGCAAAATAATAATTAAAAAAAAAGGCATGTGCTTCTTGTAAATATGTTAATTCTACAATGAAACAGTTTTTAACCCCCCCCCCCAAAAAAAAAAAAAAAAAAAAAAAAAAAAAAGAAAGGAAAAAAAACGATTCAAAAGTATATAATGAGAATTTTTAATTGCATTTTTTATCAAATTTTTCCAACATATGACACTAGAAAATGTGATATTTTACACGATTTAAAATCAATTTTTAATCCTTTCAGGGGCAAAATACTTCTAGTGCTAAAATGCTGAAATAATTAATAACACCAGAATTTAGGAACAAATTTATTTGAAAAAACCTTTTTTTTTTTTAGGTAGCTTTCAATACAAAAATGTATAAAGCTACCTATTGCAGCCGTTCGGAGGAAAGCAATTCCGGAAAATTTTGGTATATTTTCAACGATCATGACCCCCAGACCCCAAAAACGCCCTCCGTTCAAATGTTGATATATATATATATATATATATATATATATAATTATAATAGCTTTGAATTTCAAAAAACATATAAAGTTCTTGTAACATTCTACTAAAATCCCCAAAGAGATAATTAGTGATAATGTGTAGACAGAATACCACATAGTTAATAAATTACAAGTGCAATCATAATATTACCAAAGCTTGTGCTTCAATGGTAATTGGCCAAAAATACTGAAAACATGAAGAAAATTTAAAAAGAGAGAGAGAGAGAGAATATATATAAATATATATATAATAAACCATAAAATGTTAATAATTTGGAGTTGATATCAAGTGAATACAAATGGATTAAGAAATGAAATATGAACCAAATACAATAGAAAATTGGACAACAAGAGAATTAAATCAGAATTGGATATGAAAAAACACGTGTACGTATACTCATCAGCCTGGATGTACCCACACGTGTTTTAAAAAATAATTCAGTATTTCATAATTTTACTGGCATATATGCTAAGATCAGTAAAATCACCCAGGTATACTGAATTAGTACCAGAAAACAATTGGAAATATTAAAATTGGAAATATTAAAATTGGAAATAATAAAATTGGAAATAAAAAACCCGTAAAGAATAGATAAAATATTTCACTCACATCAATTATCCAAAAATCTGTATACAACACCACACTGAATTACCACCAGATAACAGTTTGAAATAATAAAATTGGAAATAAAAAACCTGTAAAGAGTAGATAAAATATTTTACTCACAATAAATATCCAGAATCCTTAAACATCAGAAGGTCTTCATGATACCACACGACCACATGACGCACATCATGAAATATCTCATACTTGTTGACATAGTCGAGTTGAGAGAAATTATTTTAAAGACAAGTTGAGAGCACATCTTTTGAAATATCACCCTAACTATGACACCCCAACACAAATTGATTCAAAAACACACAAATTTATTCTTGTGATAAATACACTAATAACAAATTTATAACCGTGAATATACAAATTCTGTTGAAGGGGCGAGGCCAACGAGGTAAGCGCGTAACATCAGAATATTAAATTCTTCAAATTAAAATTAACTCTGGTCTTCAACATGCAGAAAGAAAAGGAATTGCTTACCTTTTCTAAGGTCTATCCAATTTATGAAATATCCACTGGTTTATATATTTCAACTATTTGAGAATTTATTATAAACACTTCTTGAATAATCGTGTAGATGTACCACTGCTGAAATAAGACTTGTAAAAAAATTATATTAATGCACAATTCACATTGAATAAATAAGTTCACGTTTGGATTGATTTTAAAAATTATATTTTACATTACTTAAAATTTTAAAAGGTTTACATTTAGATTAATTTTAACATCAGGAAACATTTTTTCCTGTGACTTTACAGAATGAAGGATAGTAATACACTGACTCATTTTCACAAAGTTTGGAAAGTTATGAGTAAAGTTGCATCATTTCTTTGAAACAAATTGACGTTGAATAATTGTCCTTTTAAATGTTTTAGTTCTGTAATAAGTTTATAATGGCATAATCACAAATAACAAATTATAAACATATTTCACATTATTAGAAGAGAACGATTATAACGAGGTAATAAATCTCTATTGCTTGATAAACTTGAAACTTAAGAGTCATAAATTAGGTCACTTGTTTTAAGAGATGAGAGAAAAATTATCGTTGGGTTTTTATCTGCGTGCTTCATCATTTTCTTTATTTATTTATTTTACTTTGAGTGGAAAATATTAAGTGATTGAAATGAATGGATTAGTTGTTTACAAATTCTCCATTCAATTTTAATCCCTAAAAGTAAAATTAATATACAAGCGATAAGCGCTCTCTATAGGTAAATTAAAAATAATATTAATAATATTATCAACATCTACCTGACAAGTAATGTGCCTCCCTCTATTGGTATGATACAAAATTAAGTTTGAGTTACATATCCACTATATTAGATTTAATTATATATATAAACAGTAAAAAACAATACTACCTTGTAGTTTTACATTAAAATCGTACAAAATCCCACTATATGAATAAATTTACCCAGAATTAAATCCATCCTACACAGCATTTCAAAGATTCTTAACAAGAATATATATTATGTAAAAGAGATATTTCTTTTAATACAAAGTGCTGGTGCTGCCATCTATGTTAATCTACTTATATATATTATAGAATTTATATAAAATAATTAATTTTTTTTTCTACTTAAATACATTATAGAATTTAGAGATTGATTTAAATATCAAATTTAATATATCATAAACAATTTAATGTTATGTTATAATTTATATATGTTTTAAAACTGAACATTAGTAACACTTAAAATAGAGGTGATCGGCTAAACGCACAATCACAGAAACTATATAAAGTTTATATAATGTTCAATCAATTAATAATTGTCCTTATATGTTTTAATTGTATTTATGTATGTTTTAATTGTAATTTGCTATATCATTTGCTATATGTTATCGCACTCTAAAACAATAATTTATTACATACCATGTTTATATTTATATGACATAATAAATGTTATTTAAAAGAGTTGATGATTGAATTTATCATAAAATTAGGATAACCATATATTTTTGCTTGATCTCGAATAAATCTAATATTTTTGTTTTTATTTATATCTGAGCATAGGTATTTTATACGATGAAGATAATTGATAATTATATTTTTATAAACTGATTTATGTAAACATGACGCAAAATTGGTAACAATATTTACTTTAAATGGAAAATCAAATCTTTGTTTTTATTTATATCTGAGCATAGGTATTTTATACGATGAAGATAATTGATAATTATATTTTTATAAACTGATTTATGTAAACATGACGCAAAATTGGTAAAAATATTTACTTTAAATGGAAAATCAAATCTTTTATCATAAATATCAAAAATTAATTTATAATTATCATTAATATTAATTTTTAAGTCAAGAAAATTTATATTATTATTAATTAAATCATTTCGCTTAATTTAAGCTGATTAGGATAAAAATTGAGTGGTGATATGCAATTTTTATCATTGAAATAAAATATGATAATGTCATCAATATAGCGATAAAATACATAATCATTGTTCGGACTAATATTTCTTTCATAATAATATAAGTAAAGGTCAGAGAGAATACTAGAAGCGGTCCCGCCCTGCGGAATTCCCTGGCATTGTTTATAAATAATATTGTCATATATGATGTAGTTATTATGCAATGTAAAATTTAGTAAAGTTTTAAAAAAATTACGGAAATATGATCTTTTAATTTTAATTGAGATTTCAATTCTTTAAATAATATACATATTGTTTTATGTAAGTCTTTTATATCAATGTTATTAAATAAATCATTAAAATCCAATGTTTTTATGAATTTTACCGGATTGATATTATGTATTTTATTAATAAGTTGAAAACTGTTTTTTAGGCAATGTTGGTTATTATGTTTTATCGTTATATCATATATCTGCTTTAAAATATTAAGTAGTAAATTGCTTGCATTATTATTATATGTGTTACACCCGATGGTAACTGTGCGAAATTTAATTGGATTTTTATGAAATTTTGGAATTATAACAAGATAAGGATAATTTAAATTATTGCATTTGATTTTTAGTAATTTGTGATAATTTAATAATTTTCTATTATTAATTTCAATATTTAATTTAGTTTTATTAAAAACATTACTTGTGTTAATTGCATTGTGAATTAACACTTTATAGTACTCTTTAGAAATAATAGCATAATTATTTGGAGATTTATCTACATAATTATAAATTTGTTTTGTAATTCTGATATATGTTTATCTATATTTTTAAAAACTGCATGTGTAATATGTTGATAATTTTTTATAATTTCATTTTTTAATTTATCTATTACAGAAAATCTCCATTCACTAAAATACTCGATAGGTTTATTGTTATCAATAGCAATTTTAAATCAATATCTTGAATAAACTGCAATATTATGGATTTGATATTACACCTATATGGAAGGCGAAATTTTGTTCCATTATGCATTAAGTTTTGTAAAATAGGTTGTTCTACAATATTAAGATCACCAGTAATAATATGACCATGTGTTGTAGTTATGTACTTTTGAAATTTTGGGTCATTACAATAACAAGGGTAATTATTTGAAGAGACCAATTGTTTTGCAAAAGAATTGTAATTAAAAATTTTACGTCTAAGTGTGCGATTATATTTATATGTCTTGTGAATGGTAAAATTTTTTATTGGAAAATTATTAGTAGTGTTGTTTATGATATTGTGTAAATTGATATTATTAAATACATGATTGGAAAAATTTATAATTAGTTGTGTATTATTAGTTTTATATTTAGGTTTATTAGAAAGACTTGTATTTAATAGGTTTGCTCTATAATGAAGAATATCATAAAAGATATCACAAAAATGTGGAGAATATTGATTCTTTTTAAATACTTTGAAATATTGGTTTAAATATTTCTTTTTAATACTAAAAATATGTTTTCTGATAGCAAGCCAACAATAATCATTACAAAATTGTGCCTCAACATCATCAAGCTCCTGTTGTATCACAATATTATCAGTGTATTTTTTGTTATTATGTCTACCTCTACCAGATCTTGAAGTTTTTTTAAGTTTGAAAAATTTAATCCTGAATAAAGATTTTTATAATTTTCATATTTAGTTAAATCTGAAAATACAGCAATTTTTGTATACTAATTGATTTAATCCACAAGGATAGGTAGTATTAAAATGTCTTATATATTTAGATTCTAGAAAAAGTCGTTCAGAAAATTTTTTTGTATTTTAAGTATTTTAATAGTATATTTTTAAAATCCTGATTTTTGAAATGAGTATATTCAATATTATGAGTAGTTGGAAATTTAGATTTTTTAAATTTATCAATATGAGAACGATGTAAATTTAGCCGCTTATGTAATTTTTGACAAGACTGTCCATTATATTCCATATTACACGAATTGCATTTCAATGCATATATATCTGACCTATGTCATACGATAACACTCGTATTTATAAATCAATTTGGATGAAACTAATTGTGTGTATTAAGCTCCCCAATGTCTCGACCGAGTTCGTTGTCCACCTTTCCGCCTTCTTGTTTCAAGATGGCGGCCACTTAAAGATTTAAAACTAAAAAATATTTACAAAAAAGTTAAAAATTCAAATTTATTTTTTGCTGACCTGCCAGACCTTGGTACAAGGATTCCGGAGTATTTTTTTTTTACCTCTATCTTAAAAAATGAGATAGAGCTGTTTGAAATTCTACGGTGGCTGACATTTTGAACACCTTACAAGACAGCACATTGCAAAAAAACAATGATTAATTTATGAGCTTTAGTGAACGCGATTTCACGCAACTTATTTTCTTTCATTGTTGTAATCATTTACCCAATCATACGCACAAAACTATATATTCATATCCGTTAGCACCAAATTCTCGCCAAACTTGGCGACATTTGGCGACCAAAATAAGTCTTCATAAATGATGCCAACTTGGCTATAGCTCAATAGTTTGGCGAATTTCTTATTCAAATTCAGTAGTAACGAATCTTTTGTAAACGGTTTCTTTGCATTTTAGCTTGCTGTTTTCGAGTAACATTAGCTAAAATTTTAAAACGAAGATATAGGAAAGCTACCTTTTCCTCTCATTACAGGCCGGAAGGACTTTGTTTAACGCATATTATGACAGTAACATCATATTAAAAATATTGTGGGTGCTATTTCGCAGTTTGGAATTAAAATTAAGTGTTCGCGCCATGGAAACACTGCCTTTGAAAGATATGGTAAGGATGAGTGTTTGTTAGGAATCCGTGAACTTCCTAGATTAAAACCAGAAATTTCAATGTCAATCTCCAGGTTCAAAAATAAAAAACTCCATTATTAATTGTAAGAGGACAATTACTTTTTATTTTATATGCAGCTAGAAAGATTGGTGTCAGAACAGTACATTGCTAGGGAGGGGTGTCTGAAACAGAAGGAGAAACGCCCCAAACGGCCATGTTCAGACCATGGTCATAACAGAGAAGAGAGCGAGCAAAATAACATAATTGATAAACATTCATTTTTGGCGAAAAGCTTTGGCGTTTGGCAAAAACATTTGGCATTATATTTGAAAAACACAAAGGACTTTGGCTTTATAAAATATTATAAATATTGACAGGAAAAACCCATAATTTTGTAACGGAAATAAGATTAATTTGTGATTTTCCTGAATGATGAGGGGGGGGGGGGACGCATGATATTTGTAAATTTAGACATTGAACACATAATTCTTGAATTTGTTTGCACAGATATATCTATAATTATGTATTGCATTTGTTTACTGCAATTGATAAAAACTCAAAGTGACTCAAACTTAAAATGAGAAAGGTAGTTTCAGATTTTTTATGAGGGAAAGGATTGCGTATAGAAATCAGTCTTTATAAGATATTAACAGATTTAGTACATTACGCATAGAAATCAATCTTAATAAATAAATAGGTCATGAAATAATTACCTTACGTTCGGCTTTTATTTTTAATGTTTCGTAAGGGAAGTGAATTCACCAAAATAACTTTAACAATAAAAGAAAATTTGGAACGAAAGATTCTTCTTTGTTTATTCACTTATAAGAAAAACATTTTTCCATGAAAAATGAATTTTAATCAATATGTTACTAAAATAGACGTAAAATAAAAATAAATCAACAAAATGTCTTAAAAACGTTAAAACACAAGATCTTAGTAGTACATAACTCTCCTATCGCTTTCGGCTCCAAACTAAGCCATTATCAGTGGCGTAGCCAGGGAGGGGGTCCAAATGCTCTGGATACCAGTAAAATTGTAAAGTTTTCTTCCACCTTGATTATCGCAGCAAATAGTTCTCCGATTACATAAGGCAAAGAAAACTTTACAAAATTAGTGGTATCAAGAGCATCTGGACCCCCACCCTGGCTACGCTACTGGCCATTATCAAGGACCTTCGATCAGCAGAGACGTCATTGACACTCACACAGCTCAGAATCTTATGTAAAAGGTAAATTTACTTACATTTTAAATAATTTAAATTTGCTCCTTAAATTTGACCAAAGATTCATTTAATGAGCACGTTAGGCCCAAAAATTATGCTAAAATCTTTGATAATTATAATTTTGAGGTATACAAATATATGAAAACTTAAATTTCGTGATTATTTGAAAGCTCAAAAAATAAATTTAAACTCACACAGAAAAAAAAATAATACAAATAACATGTTGGGTATTCATTCGTCAAACATCAATCTTTTGCGGAATTAAGTTCAAATAAATTGTAGATTTGTTTCAATGTTTTAATATTACATTTTATTCACAAATAAAAGGAAAAGAAATCAAAAATATTACTTTTTAAATGTAATATGGAATACTTTAGTTTTTAATGATATAGTGCCTATTATTTCAATTTTTTAGAAATTAATTTTTCAGTGAAATAGGCAATAGCCAGGTCATCATTACCGTGGTACTGAATAGAAGTAATTCCAGAACGTAAGGTTATTTAAAAAATGCAAAAATAACACAGTATTATATCATTTAATTATACTAAAGTGTTATTTATTTAGTTAATAATAGTAACATTTGTAAATATTTTTAATTTATTTTATATTTAATGAAAAATGTTAAAATATTAAAATTATCTTAAATACTTACAAATCTAATCATCTTATTATTTGAGGATTTAAGTTTGAAAACTCATAGCAAAGAGAAAAAAAGACACCTTGCAAGGAATTTTATTTTTTATTAAACTTTTAGGAATGTTTTTTATCTGCATTTTGATTATATTAAAGTTGCTACTGTTTTCTGTACATTTTTCTCATTTTTTTAAAATATTTTTTAAAGATGCTCAAGATTCTGTCAGATATGATATATGAAGATGTTTTATAATGCATATGTCAGCGAAATATAAGTATTCTATTGAATTTTGTTCCTTGTATGAATTTACTAATTTAAATTTCTTTCTCTCTCTCTTTTTTTTTTTTTTTTTTTTTTTTTTGAATGCAGCATTTTCACATTTCAAAATAGTTATCACATCCTTCAGATATTTTTTTTTTACAGGGATACGCCAAAAAATGATAAAACATATCCTCTAATGTTGATATTTACTTTGAGAATACCCATAATCTATCCAACGTAACACCATAATGAATAAAAAAACATTCATTTTCATACCGGCGCTTTTTCGTTAGATATTGATTCTACCAGTAGGGTTCTATACGGATAAGGTCGTACCGGACAAGAATGAATTACCGTTAAGTTATTTTGTAAAATATTAACAGCATTTATTTTTTAAAATACGCTTATCATGTTTGTGTAACTTTTTAAATAAAGGCACGTGAACTAAATCTTGCATTGTACTAGATCTTACTATTATTGAAATATAATATTGTATAACTTTTAAAACTAATGGTTTATGTTTTTAATGTACTTTTACTTTTTTTTAAAATAATAATAATAATAATAATAATAATAATAATAATAATAATAAAAGATACTTCTCTTTCAAAAACATTTAAAACATTTATAGAATTTTTATTTGCTTATGTTTAATACGAATTCAAATCTATAAACTAAGAAATTATTAGACATATAATATTGCAATTTACATTTCCTTGTGTGTTTAAACCATTTTGCGCAGATTAAACAAAACACGATTTAGGCACTGATGATTTAGATAAATAGTAAAACATTAATAAATTTGAAACATTCTAAGATAGCACGCTTTTATGCTTTGAAAATGAAATTTGTTCAACTATTTATATTATTTTTGTCGTATCCTTTCACTAGCATATGAAAAGCCGCCTGGAAGATATATCAGCTTTAATCGGTTTTTCGGTATATTGAATAAACATTAAATGCAACGGTATCATATCCTTATGCTTTTATTATTGAGTATTACTTTGGAAATTCGCACACAACCGCTCTAAAGAGATTAAAAAGAAAGGATATCGGTTTCTGTTACAAACCATCCTAACGATTTGCAATACTCGGTGTAATAATGCTGGGGTGTTATGTACTCAAAATCAAATTTTAAAGGACGCTGTAAGTTATGAGTTGTAATTTTCAGCTATTGCAGGTTAGCCACGTAATATTACTTTTTAAATGCATTTGAGGTTTACACACACGTTGCGTGGCAACAGGCTATATCCAATATTCTAATGTTTAGCATCCGTAAGGGATACGAAAATGTTAAAAATTATAAGCTGTTCGCCATTTTGTTTCTTTAACACTAGAACTACCGGAAATTTTACTCAAGTTTTTTAAAACTATTTCACACCAGGAAATTTAAAACTACTTAACTTATTCCTTTACCGTATTTCTTGAGTTTTATATTTAATTTATTTTAAAAAGAAATTTTTGGCTCGAATCGGAATATATTCATTTGGTAACCGTCAAAACGACGGCTCATGGTGGTTCTAGTGTTAACTACACAAGTATGTTGTTAGAGAAAATTTTTTGTCTGGAATTTTATTCTTTTTTTAGTTCCTATTTTTTCAGTCCCCTACACAAATGAAAGTAAAAAAAGCAAAAGTTAAAAAGAAACCAAAATTATTTCGTAGAAATGTACACGCAATGTATTTGATGTAAACATGTAATCTTATCTGATTCTTATATGATATGTGTTTTAAAATATTAAATTCTTCAAATATAGGTTTATGTTATAAAATAAGTCTTACTTACTTTTATAATTTTATATCAGTTTAATTAGAAATCGATATATTTTGTAACATATTTACTTTAAAACTGTGTTTCGAAAACACACAATATCTTTAAATCGAGTTTAAAAGATTTTGAAGCTATTTAAGGGAAATCTATTTATTTTTTGCTCGTTTAATTTAATAATATAGTAGGCCTTTTCACTGGTTTGCTAAATAAATGTGAAAATCTTATATAAATACTTAGATATCTGCTTTTAGCTATCATTTATTTTTAAATGTGCAGAAAAATAATTGTTGGTGATGGAGCACTTTTACTAAAATGTACAAAACTTGTACGTTGGTTTTTGCACTATAAAATAATCTACTGATTTAACAAAACGAAAAATTTGTCAGCTGGGACGAAAAAAAAAAAAAGTTTATTTTGCGCAAAAGTTGGCCTTTTCTAAACTTGTTCTTTAATAGTCAAATACAGTATTAGCATTTGCTGTTTAAAATCAGACACAGGGAGAAAAGAAATGTGTTATTTCGTAAAGTAAATGTCTGCAGCTAAATGGTATTTTTCGTACAAACATTTTTGATTTTTTCTGTGAACAACTTTAAAATAACTTCAGTTATTTAGTTTACCATCTAGATAATTTCACGTCATGATTTCATGATAAAGTAATTACTAACAATTTTCTAAAAAGAATTTTTATAGTAGATCATATATAATAGATCATATACTAGATCATATGTATACATCATATACTTTATGGTGTCAGCAATTGTAAAAAATATTACCCCTTTCTTTATCTCCATAAAAGTATTTATACAAATAAGAAGACACCCTTATTTTGATAATAGAAAAATTTACTTCAATAGGGACAAAGCAGTACAGAAAGCAAATAATTTTATAAGATACTTTTAATATTTTGAATTTTTCAAATCGGAAAACAATATCAGGGAAAGTAACATAGCCAGTATGATAATCTATTTTGGATTTTTAGCAGAAACATTTATGCTACCGTTAAAATTTATTTGGTATTTCCAATTCGACATTAAGTTCTCGTCTGTACCGCTCACAAAACTTTACTGACTATTTTAAAATGCCATTCCTGATGATGTTAATATTTAAAAGAGTGTACATTTTTAAAATAATTATCATGATAAAAATGACATTCCTGCAAGAAACCTGTCTTTCTTATCTGTGGATTACCATATCGTCTATAAATAATTATCTTCAATAAATGATATTATGAGTAACTTTTTTAGAAAATTCTAAAATAATTCGTAAGATGTGTTTTCCATATCAATGAAGTATCCCGTAATACACTATCTACCAATAAATATTTGGACACCTGTGATCGAAAAGAAAACAACATTTATTGAAATTCAATAGTTAGTAGAGCCTGCATGAGAAGCAATTACAGCCGCAATCCTCCTGGGCATGCTTTATTCAAGCCCTTGTATCACAGCTAGTGGTAACTGTTTCCGAATTCGGGTTGGAAAAGAAAGGTAAATTCCTTCACTGCTTTTGGACGGCTTGCGTTGTCATCCTGGAAGTAACATGGGTCCAACCCGTAGAACTGCCACAACGTAGGAATCACACTGTCACCCAAACTAGTACAGTAGGCGTCGGTGTTGAGCTTACCATGAATTGAGCCAGACAAAACCAGGAAAAACATTCCCTGATGATAATTCCTCCTCCGCCGAACTTAACTGTGGGCACAATGCATTCTGGCAGGAGGCGTTCTCCAGGCAGACGCCAGACACCTACCATCCGAACATAGAGGGTGAACCTTGATTCATCACTCCAGAGAACCCGTTTCAGCTGCTGTACGATCCACTGTCGACATGCTTTGCACCACCTTAACCAAGCAATGAGGTTGGACTTGGTGATCAATGGCTCATGGGTGGCAGCACGACCATGAACACCAAGCAGATGAGCTTCCTTACGGATAGTATTCATCAAAACAACACACCCGGATGCCTGTTGAAATTCTTGGCGTGTGTATGCCATTGGTTGGGTGCGGTTCTTCCTAATTTCTCTGGACAGCACCCGTCGGTGTCTATCTCCCAGTTTCGTGGGCCTGTCGACTCTGGGCATATTCCGACAATCACCGCTCACCTTCCACTTCTGAATCACATAAGCCACAGTCGATTTTGGGTAATTCAGCTCGCTAGATATGTCCCTTAAGGACCAGCCATTTCTTTAGTACCCGATGATTACACCTTTCTCGAAATCAGTTAACTCTGTACTTCGTGGCATCTTGCATGCGACTGATCCAAATGTCGTTTCCGACAGTATATTTAACAATAGAGAGCGCGACGAACTGCGCGACGATAGTACTGCAGATATCGGTATTTGCATAGGTGTCCAAATATTTATTGGTAGATAGTGTAGAATATCTCATATCATTTACATAATAGACTTAAAATTAATTATTTTTCTCCTTGAACTTATTGGTAGTTTAATGTAGGCTTTCTATTTTTGAATCGTTTCGCATGATTAAATGCTATTCTTTCTAGAAAGTTGTTAAATCATATGAACTATAAATAATTATTTTCAATAGCCAATATGAATAATTTGAAAATAATAATGTGAGTAAGCTTTGGTAAGCCATAGCCAATGTGAGTAACTTCTAGTAAGCCAATATGAGTAACTTTTCAGATAACATTAAAATAAATCTTTAGTACCATCCCAATGACTGATTATTGGGGAGGTGGGGGGGGGATGAGGTCTTAAAATTGCTAAGTCAATTATTACCGTTTGCTAACTGTAACTGTGTTCGCTTAAGAGCCTGTGCTAGTAATGCGAAAAATCTCGCATGCTCATGTTAAACCAATGACAACATTCTTTTCAAATTTCTCGCATTTAAATATTTTTAAATGAATACAAATGATATGAATTATCACTTTACTACTCAGCGTACCACCAACAGAGTGAAAACATGTCGAAACCGGGGATCAAACCTGGATACCTTGATATAGCGCACCAAGTGCTTTACCATTTAAGCCACCAGGACGACATCCAGTCTAGCATTATCTCACTCTTATATGGCAAGACTACAACTTCGGAGCACAAGATGAAACGTCAATCATGAGCACAACTTCAGTGGCATGTATGAGACAATTTAAACCCAGCATCGGTGAATATTTATATATCTAATTAGTTTTTTCAGCAGAGCTGAAAGTACGCTGGAAATTAATTTTTTTCTTTTTTTTCTTTTTGTAGGATATTCGAGGTTGATATCTAACCGGGTATCTTCTTACTTTTACGATTTGTTTTTGCTCTGAGGACACTTTCAGTTTCGGGAGCAGTTCTGTAATTAAAAGTGTCCTAAAATTAAATAAATAAATAAATAAATTAAATTAAAAAGTACGAAAATACCCTGTTAGATATTGACCTCCAGATATTCTGTGCATAAAATAAAAATAAATAAATAAATAAATAAATAAAAATATTCGAATGCAAATGAGAAGTATGAAAAGAACGTTGCCATTGGTTTAACATTAGCTTCCGTAGACTCTTAACAAAAAAAGCATATTAAAGTAAAACCTGCGAAAACGAAACCTGTAAATAACCAAAATCTATCTAAAACGAAAAATATCATTTTGAGAGATTAATTTTATTTACCAATTAGAATAACTGTGTTAAAATTAGTCTAGTGAAAAATTTCATTGTACTGGTGGAAGGAATACACGCTAAGACGAAAAGCTGTTTAAAACTGGATTCTTTTTCGATTTTCACTGGTTTTACAGTAAATAAATAAACAATTTTTCTTTTAAGAAAATGTTTAACAAATTTGTCAATTAATCTTTTATATTTTCCAAGTTATAAATAAATATATTAACTTGTGTGGGATAATCCTTCTTTCCTATCCCCTTTAACGAGGACTCACACTCCACATCAGCATAAGTATAAAAATAGTAATATATCCCATATCATTTACAACATGTATTTAAAATTAATTGCTTTTCTCTTTGAGTGTATTGGTAATTTTATGTAAATTGACAATTTTCGAAATTGTTATGAAGATAAAATGCTTTTCTCTGGTAGAAAACTGTCTACAGCCATGATTGCCAACGTGGGGACCCACATGTCCGAAGTGTGACTTTTAAGGAGCAATTTTTGAATATTTTTAAAATAGTTTCTATGGGCGAGGAAAATTGTCGTTTAATATTGAGAAAATATCATAATCTATAGATATTCCTTGACGCATTCAACATGAAAACTTAGTGAGGAAGTTTTTTCACGAGTGATACTGCGTTTAGAACCCCTTTTCTTAATGAGGTACCAAAATCAGTTGTAAAATATATCAGTGCTATCAAAATGTATCGATTTTGTGAAAATAAAAATACAAATTATGACTTTTTATTCATAAAAAGGTACACTCTAAAAACGACATTTTCAAAACTGAGTAAAAAATACTCAAATTTGAGTATGTTGCATAGTCAAAATGGCTCCGAATCAAAATGACTCAAGTTTGAAACATGAATGTACTCATTTCTGAAAACATGCACACACTCAAGAATAAAACATCATGTGCTCCTATTTGAGTATATCCATGCTTCAAAAATGACTATGAACTGACTTCTATGTGCTCATTTTTTAGTATTTGAATGTTTCAAAAATCAGTTTGAACTGATTCTAATCATTTTTGAATATGTCCATGTTTCAAAGATGAGTATGAAATGTTTTCTATGTGCTTAGTTTTGAGTATGTCCATGTTTCAATATTCTGAGTATTTCTGGTATTTCAGAATTCAAAACATTGGGTCATCCTATTTGAAACAAAAAGTTTCATAACAAAATGAAAACATCGATTTACTCAGACTTGAAAGTGCCATTTTTCTCAGTGTAATGAGATTCTCAAAGGAAAATTCCGTGAAATTACTAAAATTATGTTATTTTCAAGAATTTCAGCTTGAAGTTACATGTTTTGAAACTTTATTTGCTGTTTTTCTATCACTTCATACTATTATTTTTCATCAATGTTTCATTAAAATATCTCCGTCACTATTTCAACTATGATTTCGATTTTTTCTTCTTTCCTGAGTCTTTTGAAAACATATTTAGACCAAAAGTGCCTTTAAGCGTCTTCCGAATGAATAAAAGTTTCCTTTTAAAATAATAATTGTATATTATACAAGGAGTGAAAAGGAAGATCATCGTGTTATTAGAGATTCTAGACTGGGATATGGTTAAAATATTTTTTGAAACCACTGTTCTACATCATTTGTGTGCTACTACAATATATATAGTTTTAAATTATCTTCTAAAGATAACATGAATGACTCTAAAAATATAAAAATAATTTATAATTGCATCATGTAGTATCCTTGAGATCAATAGTTGAGAGATTGGCCTGAAGCTTACAAATTACAAAAATTGAGAGTTGCTTTTAATTTTTGAAGAAAAAAAAATGATTACGTTCTGATGCTGTAGTTTATGTGAATTATCATAGGATTATATACTGGTGAAATTTTATTTAAGAATTCCATCGTTATTTTCATTTTATAAAGGAATATTTTATACATTAGAGTAAGTTTTAAAGAAAATTTATACCTAATAAGCCAATTAAATTAGTTTAAAAAGTGCTATTTAAAATATAAGCTGGATTAGGGTATTTTATAAGTACGATTGGAGTTTAGAATATACGCAATTCCATATGTGGATAGGCATTTGAATATTTTTGCCAATTTTTCACAAATGCATATAAATACATAAACTCTTAGAAAGTAAATTTTTTTGTGTGCATATTTCGTTTTTTTTTTTTTATTATTCGGAAAGGAAATAAAACTTTACTTTTTGGTTTTTATATGTAAATTCAGAGAATAATGAAAAATAAAATGTAATTTTTGTTATAACGAACAACAACCACAAAAAAATTACATAGATTCCTTATCTCACTTTTAAATCTGGAAACACGTTATTTGACTCCGATGTTGCATTTTGTAGGAAGAAATATATATAAAGAAAAGTCTATCTTATGACACGGAAACGAATTAACAGTCTGATTAATAGATCTATTACGGATATAAATTTTTTCAATTTTGCTTAAACCTGTGAAATGGGTTAGTAAAAAAAAAAAAAAAAAAAAAAAAAAAAAAAAAAAAAAAAAAACACTGTCTTGAAGACCTCTGGCATCATACCCAAATGATTATGGTCCTAAGTAAAGACGTTTGGTTTATGAAAAAAGAGGGGGGGGGGGTATAAGCTTTATTTTAATAAAAAGCAACTTTTCTATTCAACATATAGATTTACGATTTTAATTCCGGGCTTTAACTAGATGGAGGCAGGGTAGGCTGAACTCTCCCCTCTAGCAACTTCTTGAGCCCCCTCTAGACTTCATAATCTTTTAATAATAATATAAACTGTATTACACATAAAAATTTTGTAATAAGATGTTTTTTGTGGAAGGGGGGGAGGTGCTTTTCATATCTCTCAACGTTTATTTATCATTAAACTAAAGGGGGAACGATCAAATGAGAATTAGCTCCCCCAGAAAACTTCAAAGCCCTCTTCTGACTTTGGAAGCTGGTTGCGGCCATTTTCTGATTAAATGAGTGGGAAGAGATATATCTGCAATACCAAGAGGTATGTCTGCAATGATATTCATGCACTATCCGTCTTTCGTCCTTAGGGTAAAGTTAGGTCAGTATCCGTAGATCAGCAGTGGGCCATTTTAAAAATACCTAATAAAATCCAGAAAAAGTTGTTTAATTCAGACATTGGTTACAGAACATAATAAAGAATTTGTTACTGATGACGAATGCATATATTTTTTGCCTTCGAGAAGGATGTCTTGGGAAAAACATGTAATTTGGAAAAATACTGTTTGAAAAGTAAGTTTCTGTATTCATAATTGTTATGAGCTATAGCAAAGCCTTAAAAAAAAAAAAAAAAAAAAAAAAAAAAAAAACATAAATGTTTTGTAAATACTTGACTGTTTGGTCTATGATGGAAAAGAAAGGGGAGATAAAAATTTGTAAATTCATGAATAATTTGTCACTTTTATGACGCATATATTACGGTATCTGATTATATTAAATTATTGTGTTTATCTTACAAAATACATTAATCTAATTTATTTCTTTATAACAGGCGTTCCCAAACATTTAGTATTGTGTACCATTAAATCTAAATTCAAATTTTCGCTGTATCACTCTTTTAAATGTAATTCTAACACTTAAAATTGTGTGATTGTATATCTAAATTAGTATTGCGATTATCTTCTTTTACCAACATAAAAAAAAATACTGACATCATATTTAAAAATTAATACAAGGTCTATTCAAAAAAATATCAAAAAAATTGTATAAAAGTATTTCTAGAATTAGATAAGTTATACAAAACATTTTATAATTACTTATAAATGATACTATAGTTTAGGCTTTAATACAACTTTTTCTGTTGATGTTTAATCTAGTTTTATAATATGTACATCATCAATATAAATTTTTTTAGAATAAAACTATAATACTTACATTATGATCTATATAAGTACTATATATAAAAAATCTGTTAATTTTAAACAGAAAAACTGGTCAGGCAGGACGCCTGTAAAAAAAACTGTTTATTTTACAGAAATAATCTGTTTTTATTACGAGCTTACAGATAAAATCTGTTAAAATAACAGAAAAATTGTAATAAATACAGATTATTTCCTTAAAATAAACAATTTTTTACTGATGTACTGGATGACAATTTTTTTTTTGTAAAATCAACAGATTATTATTATTATTATTATTATTATTATTATTATTATTATTATATATTTCTACATTGTATATAGTTACTTTTATTGTGTTTTATATATTCTATTATACATCTGCCAAATATGCCAGTTGGTAAAAGAGGTTATGTTTTTTTAACAAAGTGTTACTATATAGTGTAAATTTGAAACAGCGCTATTTTTAATGATCCAATAATTTTTTGTATAGCCTTCCTGTAGCTGAAGGCTCAAATAAAAGGACTGGTACACGTAACATTGTTTGGGAAAACCCGTTTATAAGTAATGTAAATAATTCCAGCAAGTATGCAATTTTTTTCAAAAAAATTATCTTGTATTGGATATTAATTAGTCTTGCCTTTTATATTTTTAGGAAGAAAGATTTTTTACTAGAAATTTGTGATTTTTTGTTGCAAATTTGTGATTTTTTGTTTGTTGACACAAAAAAAAGAAAAAAAAAGAATAACACAAAGACTTTAAAAGATGGAACCATTCCAAGTTTTATTACAATTTTTAAAGAAATTAAAAATAACAAAGAATAAATGTATAAAGCAATCTTTTAAAAATATCTTGGACTATAACAAAATAAAAATAATTTATCATCTATTCAATTTTACAATAAATAATAATTTTGTTGGGAAAAATTGACAACGTTTGATATTAACAAACTAAATAATATCACCAAAATATATACAATATTTGTCAATTTTTTTTCCAAAATTTAAAAATTTGTAATAATTTTAATCAAATAAATTAGGCAAAATTTATAGTAAAATTATTATTTTTCTCCCGTAATACTTTACATTACTTTTTTTAAATTGGTAAAAGTCATATCTGCTTTTTTTTTATTGTTGTTTATTTTGCTTAGAATTATTTTATAGTTTTTATTTACATTAATTTAATTTTAAAAATAAATTTTGATTTGTCAAAATAAAAACTATAAATAACTAAAGCCGTTTTTTTTCTTTCTTTTTTTCTCTTCTAATAATTAAATATTTAGTTTGAGCATTAAGTTACATGCATATGCTTTAACTTGTGAAATAAACGGTAACATTTTTAAAAAAAATCACAGATGTAGGCATAAATTCATTTTAGAATATGTTTTTAAACTACATTTTCTTAACATATTTCCGCTATTATTGCTGCATTATATAATTAATGCAGATTTTAAGAAGTAGTATTTATTTTCAATCTATACATAATTCTTCTACGAGAATAGTAAAAGAATATTCACACAAAGTTTAGTTGATTTGTGCACAAAATTTTAATATCATACATTCATTGTGAAAATTGTTTTTTGTTGAAATGTAATTAACCCATATTTTATCATCCTGCTGTATACAACACAGCTCAGATTTATCGAATTTCTTAATATCACATTTTATTTTCTGCTACACTAATAAAATAGATATACTTTGATAAATGTCATATATATAACACTGGGTCAACAACATTTTTGCTACTGACGAAAATATAGGTGTTCTAGACTAATTTGAGTGCGCTAATTCCAAATCTGAACTCCAAATTTATCTGTCACGTCAAAATCTCGAGTTATATAAATACTGTAAAAAAAATTCTCTCAAATTGACTGCAAAAACTGTCAATTTTGGCGCCAGTGGAAAAATCGCTTAATTTACAGAAATATCTGTATATTTTCATTAAAACAGTTTTTTTCTGTAAAAATTACAAAATCCATATTTTTTTACAGGAAAAAACTGTTTTTATATAAAACAGTTTTCTTTCCTGTAAAAAAATACAATGTTTTTGTGTCAAAATTCCAGATTTTTTTTTTACACTGAATCCCCATTGTTTAAATTATGAGACTGTTTTACACAACAGAAACTTGAGCAATATTATTTGTTTCAGAGCAGATTCACAATCTGGATATGTTATTTTAGATTTATTTTCCTTTGAAAATCAGGATATCTTTGTCATACAAAAGTAACAGTCTGAGATGTGATTTTTCGGTTCACGCCCTATCATGGGCCACAGAAAAAGACGTTGTTTTTCTTTTACCTGTTAACCACTGTGTTAGCACTGTATTGCACAGAGTACCAGCATATATGTGGTGCCCACCATTTATCCTGATCCACAACTTCCACACCAAAGTAATGATGGTAAGCAGTTTTCACTTTTGAAACAGCAGGATTGAAATAACTTTTTTTTTGTTTTAGACTGCTGACCAGGCCCTTACCTGCAGGCTTTTGCCCAGCTTAACGGTGGTTGATGCCTGGCAACGTGGCAAGGATTCGCCTGCTCTCCACTTGGTGAAGATGTGTTTGATAAATCTATAGGCCGACGTGGCTTCAGTGCGTCTTGTTACCTTAATTGCTTTTTCTTAGTTGGCCGGTTGCTAATTGATTTTGGATGAGACGGTTTAGCACTGCACAGTGTAGCGAAGTCATGGCGGACGGATGTGAGATGCTGGGATATTTACAAATTCCACGCTGCATCGCTCACCCATACGTCATATTGCAATAACTGTCTGTACAGCCTGACGTGATAAAGAAATTTGAAATTCAGATTTGGAATCAGCACACTCAAATTAGTCTAGAACACCTATATTTGTCAAAATAGCTGGCAAAAAGTTTTTTTTTTGTTGAACAGTGTAATCAATTGAAATTTAATTTTAATAATTTCAATTCTGTTTTTAATTTCAATTTTTGACTTTGACTCATTTTTACTATTTTATCCGATATATATTTATAAAAAATAAACATAATTGTATGAAAAAACGTCAAAATCTCTTAAAATTTAATCATGACATATCTTAAATTTTATTACAAAGTTAAACTATTTCGGAGTAACTGAAATGTAAAAAATAGAAAAGACAAATGTTTCTTTATATGGGAAAATATAAATGTAACGACGAATAAAAATGCAATATAACCACGAATGAAAATGCAATATAACCACGAATGAAAATATAATGCTCTTCCGAGTAAACCACGATTCCAAAAAGCGTTCCTTTATCTCTAGGAAACCTCAAAAACCAAAAGATTTTCGAGATTTAAAGAAGCATTTATAAGAAACAAAGTTTAATTAACCATTTTTATGTTCAACAAGCATGTTTAACAGACAAACATGAAAAATTAACAGCAATAACATTAAAATGAAACTTAATGATATTTTGCTAACTCTTGCATGTAGAAATTCAGTTACGCTGCTGAAAATGTTTACTCGAGAACTGATATGATATAACGCTCTAAAAACGACATTTTCAAAACTGAGCAAAAAATACTCAAATCTGAGTACGTCAAAATGGCTCCGAATCAAAATTACTCAAGTTTGAAACATGTATATAGTCATTTCTGAAAACATGCACTCATTCAAGAATAAAACATCACGAGCTCATATTTGAGTATGTCCATGTTTCAAAAATGATTATGAACTGACTTCTATGTGCTCATTTTTGAGTATGTCCATGTTTCAAAAATGAGTATGAACTGACCTCTATGTGCTCAGTTTTGAGTATGTCCATGTTTCAATATTCTGAGTATTTCTGGTATTTCAGAATTGAAAGCATTGGGTCATCATATTTGAAACAAAAAGTTTCATAACAAAATGAAAACATCGATTTACTCAGATTTGAAAGTGTTCATTTTTCTCAGTGAAGAAAAACTGGTATTTCATGTTCAGAAAACCGAATAATACACTGTAAAAATTACTCGGAAACGTTTCCTAAAATTACAGATAGCAAAACAAACATTATTTCTTATAAATGTTTCTTTAAATTCCGAAAATCTATTGGTTTCTGAGGTTTTTAAAGATAAAGGAAAGCTTTTCGAAATTGTGGGTAACCCAGAAGAGGTTATTGTACATTTTCGCTCATGGTTATATTATATTTTTGTAGATTAAGAAACATTTGTCTTTTTTTACAGTGTAGTTTGTTGTACCATCGTCTTTATAATAGGACACATCTTAAACAGAAAACCAATACAGTTTTGGTAAGTTTTTGAATTTTACATTTATGTTCGTTATTAATATGTTCGTTAATTAAATAGCAATTTTTTTAAAGAAAACGTCTATTATTTTAAATGGTAAAATATTATATGTTGAAAAATATGGGTTTATTACACTGTTTTAGTTTCAGCTCTTTTTTTTCTGCAATAGGTGATGAACTATTTTAATGAATATGCGACAGTAGAATGGAATTGTAATCGAAGATACAATAAAAGATTTTTTTTGCCAGTCTTTGTCTTAACTACAGCTGCATAAAGATGAATCTAAAGATTTTCAAAGATAGTATAGCACTCGGAATTTTCGAATGGAGGGAAAAGATGTAAGAGAACATCATAAATAGACAATATAATATACATCTCCAAAAAAGTCATCAGAGTCTTATTTAGTAAGCTATTTGCAAAGTCACACGTGACCTCTCATAAGCCCCAATTCGATACGAAAGAGGCTGGGTCCCTATACTTGGTCATAACAAGGCTCTGCTGGTTGACAAGTGAGCTTTGATAGGGTAACAGTCCTTCACTGGTCACTATCACGCACATAGGATTGGTAGTAGCACTGCCAGCGGTAGAAGCTGAACTGGTCACAGCTGCTCCGCCGGCCGTCTGCTGTCATAAAGGCTGATGATGGTAATCGGTCAGGCCTAAACCGAGATCACTCAGTGGATGTGGGACGAGGTTATTCGGAAGAGCTGCCGACAGGTCTCCGCAAGGACCCAAGCGGAAACCTGCCGCTGCAGCGGCGGCGAGAGCAGCCGCGGAATGTCCGCCAGTTCCAAGTCCGGGAGCTTGCGTCGGTGCAGCCGCGACTAGGCTCGGATGAGTGGGGCTGAGTTTGGCGAGTTCAGCCCCGCTGAACATGCCGTTGGAACTATCACTGCTTCCTAGAGGGGCGGTGTCCGAATCTAGGCTGAGCGGGTGGTGTGGGTGGTGTCCACCACTGCTGTGTCCACCACTGCTGTGATGATGGTTGTCCGACGATGGAGGTCGCCTGTCGCCCTTGCCATCCGCAGGACTACCAGCATCGTGTTTCGCGCTGCCAGATGAGTTGGGAGTTTTCGGCTTGTCATTCGGTTCCCTGCAGGAAAGAGCGAGAATTTAAGATGAAAAACATAAAAAAACAAACTAATAAAAACTACGCAAAAATTAATAATAACTAAATAAAACTTTCAAAGTCAATTAAAACAGTCCACAAATGACATAAGAATGCCTAAAGAATGCAACTTGAATTTAAATAAAAGAATAATAAATTACATTTCCGGGCATACCCTCAAGCAATTTAACTTAACTTGATATTAATTTTATCTTCAGCATGAAATAAAAACCTATATATTTATCGACATATTTTAGTTTAGCACAAACGTGCGATATTTTAAGGGGGTTGGTGAGTTAAATCTCAAATTCCTCTTGCTAATGTTAAACCTATGGGAGTGGAATGCAGTCTTATTTTTAAATATCTCATAAGGATATTAATATTTTTGACTTATTTTTACGCTTCTTAAAGGATCTCTCTTTTCTTTGTAAGTTGACAAAATATTTCTAAAATATATGCTTAATTTTATCTGAAGTATTAAAATATTTCTCACAGCAGCACTTAAAATATTAAATTAAGCATACAGTTTAGAGATATTTTAAAAACTAAGAAAAAAGATACATCCTGTAAGAATAAAACACAGAAAAAAAAAGTAAAATATATTAATTTCCTGTGGAGATATTTAAAAAAATACGAATGCATCCCACTTCCATAGATTTAACATTAGAGAGGGTAATTTGAGATCTGACTGATAAACCCCCTTAAGCTTAATCTGATCTTATGGTTAGTCTGATTTTTATTCTTTTTTAATCTGATTTGAACAATCAATTGCCAAATGTGGTAAATCTGTTGCTAGTTACTTTATATTACTGTAGTAAGCAAATGGTCATTGCTGGGATAAATTAAAAAAAATGAAAACTATTTTAAAGTCATAAAAAGTCACTAAATTGAGCTACAGTTCCAAGTGAATTTCCTTCGAAAGAACATTTTTTTCTGCTTTTCGATGATATAAAATTTCAATATTTAGAAGTGACGTACGAGCTTTAAAAAATAAACTGGTTTTTAGTACCCGTTTAAAAGAGTACTTACACATTTTTTACCAGAACGTCCGTAGGAAAAAAAAAATGGCACATTTTTCGCTAAAATCAAACTAATAAATAAATAAATAAAATAAAGGTTAAATAATGGATATCTACAATTAATTAGGGTAGACTTGATTACGACTTATATCAAAGCTATGTGCAATTTTAAACCGGTGCTCTGTACTTGTTGGAGGTTTTCCAAAACAGTAATTAACGGACCAATTTGACTTTAAACAAATGCAACAATTACAAATCGCAAAATATACAAAAAAGCAAAATGAATAAGAAACTAAAGAATACTGTTATTAGACATTGTGTCAAATTATGTCTTATTAAAAGAACTGCTGATATCATAAAAGTATTTGACATAAGTACACTGCAAAAAAAAAAATTGTTTATTTTACAACCGATACACTGCCGCGCGCGAGGCAGTGTATTACTACTTATTTTACTGTTCATTACTGTTAATTTTACGGTATAATACTGACAGCTGGGATGCCAGTATTATACTGCAAAATCAACAATTTTTTCTTCTTTTTTTTCAGTGTATGCTGAATTCAGCATTTCTTCCGGTATGTCTGTCCGTCGAGCATCATCAGAATGCTTTTAAGGGTGTTTGTCAGTGATAGCTCAAATTTCCCCTTCCTAATGTTAAATCTATAAACGCTGGAGGGTTTCGTATTTTTTAAATACCTCCTCTGAAAATTAATATTTAAAATTTATTTTTTCTGTGTACTCTTCTTAAAAAAGGTCTTTTTTTTTTTAGTTTCGAAATATTTCGAAATATTTCGGAAATACTATATATATTTAATTTTATTTGAAGTGTTGAAATCTTACGCACAGCTTGTCAGCTTCGTTAGCACATTAACACATAAAATATTAAATTAAGCATAGATTTTAGCATATATTTTGTCAACTGAAAAAGAAAAGAGACCATCCTATAAAACGAGAACACAGAAAAAAGAAGTTAAAAATATTAAATTCCTGAGGAGATATATAAAAATACAAAAGCATTCCACGACCATAAATTTAACATTAGCGAGGGAAATTTGAAATCTCACTGACTAGCATTTTTAAGGGACAGTCTTTAAATTAAAAACATTTTATAGTCGAATTATTGTATAAAGGAAATATGATTTTAAAACTCTATTGAAATTCCAAAGAACTAATAAAATTCTAGAATTTATATAATAGGTGCTAAGAATTTTTCAGTTATACAATTTAAATATTTTTTTAACATATTTAAAAGCACTATTTAAATAAAAATCATGTAGTCGAATTATATTATAAAGGAAACATACTTTAAAAAACTAATTAAAATCCAAATAAACTGATCAGGTTCTAGAGATTTATTTAATTGGTATCAAGAATTTTTCAGTTATAAAATTTAAAAAAAAATCAACATATTTAAAAGAAATATGAAAAAAAAAATCACATTTCAAAGTATCTTATAAAGGAAATATGCTTTAAGAGACTAAATAAAATCCAAATAAACTGACAAGGTTCTAAAGATTTATTTAATTAGTGTTAAGAATTCTTAATTTATAAAATTTAAATAGTTTTTAACATAAGTTTAAATGAAATATTTAAATTATTTTTATTTAATTCGTGTAAAAGAAGCTAATTGACTAAAATAAAAGTACGTATTCTTTTATTTAAATATGTAGCATTCAAATACACATTGGAAAAAAGTTCTGAAAGTCTCCTTAAACATTAAAAACGTTTACGAAAATTTAATGTAACCTTGTAAAATTTTGAAATTGCACATGGATTCCAGAAAGTTCTCCTTTATCTTCAAAAAACTTTTACAGAATAAAACATTAAAAATCCCCGAAACTAATAGATTTAATAATAAAAATAATAATTAATTCAAATGAATAAAAATTAAAAAATAAAATAAAAAACATTCCTGTAATAAAAGGGTGTTTTTACTGTTGGTAATTCTGGTAAGGGCAGTGGCGCATGATGGATGTCTGATTCATTGTTAATAAACAATTCCATTGTTTTTTATGTCTGTGATTTTTTTCTTTCTGTTTCTTTTTTTTTTTTTCATATTTTCCTAAGTAAGTATTTGATTTGCAATAATAATGAACATTAAGCCATCTAGATTAAGTTTGTTTCAAGACTTCATATTTGAACCTTCTTTTAAAACAAACTGAAAAAAGATAATAAGAAACAGTAGCAGTAAAGTACCATGTAATATAACCAATGCTGTTTTTCAGTTTCTTTTTCTTTATATATATATATATAATTTTGCACACTGTGACTCATTTTTAAGAAGCATTGAAACATTTTGATGCTATTAATTTCAACTGTTTTTGCTTTGCGTTCTTTTTTACATATCATTTATTCATCGCAACACATAATATATATATATATATATATATATATATATTTAAATCTTATCCGCTTTAAACCCGGGTCATTTGAGGCACCACCAAAGACAGCAAAAGGGCGGGGGGGGGGGGGAGGGAGCTTTGTATAGCAGAAGTTTTTCATGAACCTTCGAAACCTATTATTTTCTGAAGTTACTGATTAGCTCTACTAATGGTTTATGTAGATTAGGACACGGTTGTGGATTCTATGGAAATTTAACAAGGCTACATCAAGTCTTCCTGAAACATTTATTACATTATGAAACGTTACAGAAAAATACAGAAATTTACCGTAATTTATTACAGTTGAATGCTTATGTGTTCTAAAGGGTATAAATATAAAAACGCATTTATGAGAGTTGTATATAAATGATGCTTCAGTAGCTGCATTCATAAGTTGTTGAAATCCAAATGTTGGAACAAGAGTTCGCCATCTTACGGGTGCAGCTACTGTAGCACCAAAAATTGGTGCCGCAGAAATTGGGCCCAGCACAAACTATTTGAATGTGCAATGTACATAATCTTAATTAAGCAAAATTGATTCTTGCCACATATAAAAGCTCTTAAAATTTTAAGGCAAATAAATCAGAACTTTGAAAAAATATTTTTATTGCATTTTCTACAACTTTTTTTTTTTTTTTTTTTTTTTTTTGCTTTAAATAACTTTCGACAGAAACAAAATTCTTCTTTTAAATAAATAACATCAGAATAAACGTATATTTAGTAATGGGTTTGCTTAGTAGAACTCACAACAAAATGTTTACCTTCTTAATTTCTGTGCTTATATTTTTGTTAATATATTTTCTGTTTATACAGATTCTTGCAATTGAAACAATTTTACTTATTTATTTTATTTATTGTTCAAATGCAAAAATGTTTTTGACAGATGTATGTGTTAATGAAATTTAATTACATGCAACTGATCGTGTATATATTCAGTTATACTTCGAGTTATATTTTAGCATTTTATTGTTGATATTCATAAAAATACAAATATAAAAGAGTAATTTTGTTTAGCACCTTATTAGTCACAATGAATACTTATATATGAAGACAGATGAACAATTTTCAAAAATAATAATTATTGTTCCATAGACATTTTTACCAATCTTAAAGTGAGTAAAAGTGAAATGGTGAATTTATTTGGGAATTATTGTCAACTTACGTGGGTGTTTTTCTCGTTATTCAGTTTTTTATTAGCTATAAAATTTATCTCATATTAGTCATGGAATAAAGGCAGTGCTTATTCTAACATTAAAACCACACATTTAATCTTCAATATGCATTTTGCATTCATCATCACAACAACACATATTTTTATTGAAATTCATAAAAGGATATATTTCGTAAATAAGTATATAATAAGACATTACCGTTTAGTAAAAGAGTATAAAAATTCCTTAATTTTTGAATTGAAAATTTATCTAAACTTGAGAATTCAAAATCATCCCATCTACTAACGTCTGTTTCACAGCTCCCAATTTTTAGGCCTTTTTTTACCACTAAAATTTAATAGTAAAGTATGTCTTATTTAATCTCTAAAATCTGCTGTTAAATAAAGCAAAATATTCTGTTAAATTTTAGTGGTAACAAAAAAGCGTAAAAATTGGCAGCTATGCTGTTCACAATTACTGACGTATTAAACATATTTACAATTGTTATATTTTTTAATTTAAAAAAATTAAATACATTAGAAATTAGATTTTTTCCCCCTAATGTACTTTAGTATTTTGATGATACACCTAAATCTAATTTTTTCCATTAATTTATGCCATATTCTCCCATTTTTTAAAAGATTTAGAAATAAAAAGTTTCCTCATGAAATTAACTCTAGCTAACAAACAAATTATCATTTAGAAGGTGTTATGTTACAAAAATTAATTTTTGAGAAATTGAAATTAAATGCTGTAAATTATTGTCTATATATATATTCTTCTTATAGTATGCTTAAAAAGTTAATAGAGGTGGTACAAAACTCTCTCAGATAAACTTATAAACGTTTAATTATTAAATATTAAAATATAAAAAAAAAATAATAGTATTATAATTAATAAATATTAAAATTGTTGTCCTACATCTTCAACAGTAATTAGATTCTTAATATTACTACGTGCTAGATTACCTCATTTTCGTTCATCAAATAAAACAATTTTTGAGAAAATAAAACATGACAAGGTTTCTCAAAAACATTCAAAGCAAATAAATACACACTTCTAATACATGTCAGGTGCATCAGAAAGATCATTCTTTAAATTACCGGAGAAGTCTTAAAAACAACAAATGTAAAATTTGTATATATTTTTTAGACTAGTCCAGGGTTTCCCAAAGTACGCTGTGCACAAGAACTGCGATGAAGAGGTTCTATAATATGTGACGAGTCTGTGTTCACAAACAGCATACGACGTGGAACGGCTAAATGAATCAGTAAAAAGGGTTTTCAATCTCAATGACTGTTAGTCATCCGAAGAAACTCGAACGCTAATGTTAAGTCTATGGGGAGGTTCTTGCTAGATTTATCACTCGCATTTAAATATTTTTAAATGATTTTATTTGCATAGGATAGCTGAGGCCGATCCCTAACGTTGTTAGTTTTAACTTTTTCGATTTTCGTTCCAGTTTTTTTTTTTTTTTTCATATATAAGGGTACTTTCCCTTTCAGAACCAGTTACAACCGGTTCTGAAATTGAAAATGTCCACTTATAAAAAAAACAGTAACTAAAATTAAAAATGTAAAAAGTAAAAAGTAACAACGTTAGGGATCGGTCTCAGCTATCCTATGCAAAAAAAAAAAAAAAAAAAAAAAAAAAAAAATCATTTAAAAATATTAAAATGCGAGAACCTTCCCATAGATTTAACATTAGCTTGAGTATTTCTGCGCGTGACTAGCGTAGGCTCTTAAGGGGTATGTGAGGTGAAAAAGTTTGGGAATCACCGAACTAGTCTTCTAATTACTAATATATTTCATTCTTTTAATATATTTTTATTTCAAATTCAGTTTCTTTAGACTGGTTTATTTCTGGTAAGTATCGTACATTAAAATGCTCCCCGGTTTTAGTTGAGTAATCCTGGTATAGTAATATTTAAGACATTTTATAAGACACACAATCATACAATCTACATAGGAATTGTTATTCGTTTCAAATGTTGTTATCAATATTTTGAATTATTCCAGGTTGAATGAAAATCATTAATAAATTCGAAAACAGAACGATATATTTCAGTAAATCCGTTAAAGGAAATCGTTACCTACGACAGTTATATCTTTTCCATTAATTTGTAGATATCTTTTGAAATTCCATAAGATTGATTTTTATATTGGAAGAAATGGAATTCTATGTTTTCATTTACCTATCAGTAAATGAATACAAGGAAACAGAAATATTTTGAAGCATTGAATTTTAGAGTGTACACCGTATTAAATTTGGTACTTTAAAAATGCTATTATACAGTTCTGAAATTGAAACATAACTTGAATTATCGATTTGTAATAAATATGTTGGATTTGTAATGGATTAATAATATGAGAAGAATGGGATAAAGTGATTTAGAAACTGTGTTTTAAAACAACATGAATCAAGCATCATTGTATCGAAAATGTTTGAATGTAAAGGATAAAGTATTATTCTTATACGATAATGAAATGGTATATGTATAGCGAAATAAGAGTTTTCATTGCTTTTATCTGTTTTCGATTTACAATGAAATATTTAAAAAAAATTATATTTTTGCTATGTAAAATATGAGAATAAAATTAATAATGTATGGTAAAATATAAGCATATAAGATCTGCCTTAATTCTTATAAAAGATTAATTGATTTTTATTTTAATGTTTTGATAGAGATAAATACAAAATAACTAATGAATTAAACAGACTGAATATTTTGTAATTTATAATATTTTCAATTATGAGCAAACTGTAGTTTTGAGAAAAATTCTTTTGAGTACATCGCCAGATGACATCCCATTGTAAACAAAATTCTGATTGAAATAATGTTTGAATTAACATTTTTCATTTCGCGGAACAAGTGAATTTGATAGTTTTATATAGCATAACCTGGCCTGTATAGCAGATGCTATAGAACTTCCCACAAAATAAAGTTTTTTGCATCTATTTTACCACATGCGCAACTTTTTTTTTTATAATGAAGCAGTTTTATGGTATAAAACTCATTGCTATTAAAAGCAGATTTCAGGTTCTATGCTTGTGCAGTTCAACTAATTATTGATTACACCAATTACCTTTCACAAAATTGATAAAAATAATATTAGAGATATAATTGTAGACTACGTGTTTCCACAATTGTATTAAAATTTGGAGTAAATTTCTCTCGCTTCTCGACTTCTGGTTGGGTTCGGGTTTAAATATTTCGGGTTTTGATCGATATCTAGTTGAAGTGTGCCGGTTTCGGGTTAACGAAATTTATTTTGTCGAGTTCGAGTTGATTTTAAGCAGAGTTTTCGGAGAATGGCATACCCTTCATATACGACCACATGCACAGCAAAACATTGTTGTCTAAATGTTGCATTTTGATATCTATGTTTGGTTTTACTGTAATTTAATATATATATATATATATATATATATATTTATTTAATATATATATGTATTTATATATATGTACATTTTGAACTGTTGCGAATCATTCATTTCAGTTTTATTTTCCTATTCATCAACTATCGCAATTTCCATAACAGTTCGTAACAGTTTAAATGTCGCGCGAAGGACACTAACTAGGGTCACAATCTGTCACTAGCACTAGTTAATAAACGTGAAATTGTTACAGCCACACATCTTAAAATATTGTATTCAACCAGAAAACATTCTAATTTTTCATTTTCACATCAACTACTTCATCTATAAATCATCTATAAACATCAACAAACATTTTTGTGCTTTAATCTATTTTTCCTCAGTGTAATAAATATATATTTTTTGGTTTGGGGTTTTAGTTTAACATTGGAAGTAGTATTTGAAGTTAAATTTTCATTCCAACGTTCTAATTGTAAAATTCTGCATATCTGACATCTATGAATGAAATGGCTGAAAACATCCATTCACAATGTCCATCTCTCTGTGTTAATAACTTGAAATAAATCCGGAAAACTTTCATGCTTTGTAAAATTGACAATCAAATTATACAAAGATATTTTTAAGAGATATCTATGACAAAGAATTTTTTTTTTAAATTCTGGTACAATTGAATGTAAAAATAGTCACTAGTCCTGGCTTGTAATCAAAAGGTTAACATATGTACAATTGTACATCTCTCTGTTATGATATATAATGATACTCAAAGTCCAATGAATGGGTTATGGGATATGGGAATTTACATCAAATGCCTCTTACATAAACAAAGAATAATTTTGTCCATTATTCTACTTTTACTCACTATAATAAATTTATATTTTTATATTTGGAGTTTTAGTTTACTATTATATAGTATTTGTCATTAAATTTCCAGTTCAAATTTCTAATTGTAAAATTTTGAAATGAAAGCTGACATTTATGAATGAAACGGCTGAAAACATCCATTCACAATGTTCATCTCTCTTGGAAATAAAACCGGAAATTATTCATGCTTTGCAAAATTGACTGTCAATTCAGGCAGGACCAAAACTGCGTTTAACATATGTATATCGCTCCGTTACGATGTATAATGATGCTCAAAGCCCAATGAATGAACGGAAATGTATCAATTTGAATCGTAAAACAGATAGAAAGAAGAAAAGATAAATACAAATCAGTAACTCGAGTTTCCTCCAGAAAGATGAATGAGTGTCATGCCACTTTAATTTCTCCCAAAAAGTATTCAGAAGCAACAATTAAAAGAAGCTATGCGAATTGTCCCTTTTTCTTAATGACCTCGTTAGCAGTGTTCAGATTTCTGACTTTTTAATACCTATTTGTGCTGGCAATGTCTTCGTCTATGAGAAATTCACAGTCTTGCATTTCACCCTCTGCATTCTGAGCTTCAATCAAATGCCGCAATTCATTTATTACAGCTTTCCCCCTCTTGTTTCTAATAATATAAGCGCACTGGGAAAATGAAGTAACGTTTTTGCAGCGTTTATCCCTCCCTGCTTTTTTAACCTGTCTGTCATCCACTGTGACACTGTGCACGGGGGTTGTTCCTGATGAAAAGATCTTTTTTCTGCACTGCTCCAGGACTGAAAGACATCTAGAAGGATGAGCATTTTTTCGAAGCCAATGTATTTAAAAAAACGTTTCGTGTATTTAAAAGTTTCCGAGCTGGCATCGGTCCCTTTCGTGATTTCAACTTCATGAAGCTCAAACATGTTACTCTATTTTCTGGCTGAGATCCTTTGTTTAGCATCTGGAATTATAAATCTAAGAATCGTAAATATTTGAATTTTCGGTAATAAAGATGTCTTTATGAAAAAGTTCCGAGTGTTTGCGTTTACATTTTGGCAAATATCCTCTTGTAATTTTAGATATTTACAGTACGATTTGTTGTAGTATAAGTTAAGTTGTAACATGTCAGAAGTTGCAAAATTTGAGATAAAGAAACTTTGATATACATATATGTGCAACAGTCCGTTGCGTGAATTCAGTTTATTACACATGTGTTATTTTATGCTCTATCCAAGATCATTTGTTTAATCTAACTGGAAATATGAATTAGGGAATCATAAAATTTTGAATTTTAAGAAAGTGAAGCCCGTCTCATTAATTTGAAAATTTCCGATCTGGCATCGATCAAGTTCGTGATTTCAACTATTTTGAAATTCAAACATGATAGCTTCAAAGATCGCTGAGATCTTGAGTTAAGTAATTGGAATCATAAATATTTAAATTTTCTGCAATAAAGATGTCTTTATGAAAAAGTTCCGACTGTTTGAAAATTAAGATCTCGTTAATTTGAAATTTTCCTAGCTAACGTTGGTCCCTTTCGTCATTTCAATTTCTTGAAGCTCAGTCATGATACTCTACGTTGGCAAATATCCTCTTGTAATTTTAGACACTTACAGTGCGATTTGTTGCAGTATAAGTTAAGTTGTAACATGTCAGAAGTTGCAAACCTTGGGTTAAAGAATCTTTGATATACATATATGTGCAATAGTCTGTATCTGAATTCAGTTTTTTTTTTAAATTAAAGATGCATTAGTTTGTGCTCTGACCGTGATCCTTTGTTTAATATAACCGGATTTACAAATTCGGGAAGAATAAAACATTCATTTTTTTTAGAAAATGAAGACAGTCTCGTTAATTTGAAATTTTCCGAGCTTGCATATTGGTCTCTTTTTTTTTTATTTCAGCTTCTTGAAATTAAACATGACAGCCTCAAAGATCGCTCAGATCCTTCGTTCAATATCTGGAATCATAAATTTAACACATTACTGACGAGTAACGAGAAATCTCGTTTTTACTCTAAAAGCATCATTGACTAAGGGCGTGGCTTACAAAAAATGTCCATATTTTTTCGATTGTAAAACATTTTATATTAAATCCCTACATTGAAAGATACAGGGTGTTTCACAAAGAACCCCTAACTTTAAAAATCAATAACCCGGAAACGGTGATAGATAGAAGCATGTAACCAGTGGTATGTTTATTAAAAAAATCGTAAGAATCTTATACATAAATCTCAAAATTTAGTTAAAAATAGCACCGATAGATGGCACTGAGAGCGTTCTCTTTGTGGCAGTAGGACTCTGATTTAATCGGTGGTACTCCAACACAATAAACACACGTTCCACCACGGTATACATAACTTTCGGAATTATTTTCACTATACGCTAATAGCGGCCAGATTTCAATGGCGAAATCTTCGACGGTTAGTCTTTCTATGCTTCTGGACTCTCTTTAGAAGGATTCTTAACGCTCTCAGCGCCATCTATCGGTGCTATTTTTAACTAAATTTTGAGATTTATGTATAAGATTCTTACGATTTTTTTTAATAAACATACCACTGGTATCATGTTTCTATCTATCACCGTTTCCGGGTTATTGATTTTTAAAGTTAGGGGTCCTTTGTGAAACACCCTGCATTTACTTATGCATAAACTTGAGAAACCTATCTAGGAAACCAATTAACGAAAGACTTTCAGAAGAGGGAAGCGCTTCTACTGTTTTAAAACTCAGATTTCACCAGAACATGCCGTTGAAAGCGTATTAAGAATCATAAATATTTGAATTTTCTGCAATAAAGATGCTTTTATGAAAAAGTTTGGACTGTTTGTAAATGAAGACCGTCTGGTTAATTTGAAAATTTCCTAGCTATCATCAATCCCTTTCGTGACTTCAACTTCTTAAAGTTCAAACATGCTCGATTAAATTCTCAGCCTCAAAGATCGCCGAGATCTTTCGATCAGTAACGGGTTATAAATTTAAAAATCAATATTTAAGAATAAATTTAAGTTATAAATTTAAGAATCGTAAATATTTACATTTTCTGCAATAAAGTTGTCTTTATGAAAAGTTTCGAGTGTTTGCGTTTATGTGTTGATGTTGAAAAATACCTTTTTGTAATTTTAGGTTTTAACCCGGCGTTACTCGCGCCGGGCTTCCGAGGCCCGAACAATTTTTTAAAGCTCCGTAAACCCTACCCCTTAATGCTGAAATGGGCCGCACCCAGTCTAGCTGAGTTCAGTGTGACCTTCGACAAAAAGGAAGTGTTTTCGGAATTTTGTTTTAATCCGTTCGGAGGAAAACTTTATTTTCGGGTCTCTCAGGCCCGACGCGAGTAAACGTGTCTCTCATTTCGAGTTTGAAGTGCATCGACTTCGGAGCACAATATGGCTCGCAAATTAACGTATGATGAAGAAATGGAACGATTACGCACATTGTTAGAAGAAGTATCGACGGATGAGGAATCTATCGAAGAAAATGATGCATTTTCTAATTGCGATGAAATGTTTAGTGAGCATGATACATCGTCGGAAGAAGAAATCGAGTCTGATGAAGAGGATGCCGTTGAATCTAATTCAGATGATTGTTTTACTGGAAAAGATGGAAAGACGATTTGGAAAAAAACAAAATTTCGTCAAAATTTTCGAACTTTAGCACGAAATATTATTTCAAAATTACCTGGAAATATTGGAGAGGCAAAAGACGTAACTTCCCCTATTAAGTCATGGAATTTATTATTGGAAGAAAACATCTTGAATACGATTGTCACCTGTACAAATATATATATTGGCACGATCAGTGGCAATTTTCAGAGGAAACGCGATGCCAATAAAACGGAACTCTCTGAAATCAAAGCCTTTATTGGATTACTGTATTTATGTGGTATACATAAATCATCTCATGTGCATGTAAGAGATTTATGGCGCACTGATGGAATGGGACTAGAAATATTTCACAGGACCATGTCCCATAATCGTTTCTTATTTCTTATAAGATGTATAAGATTTGATGATGTTAGAGATAGGCAAATAAGAAAAGAAGTGGACAAACTTGCCCCAATAAAGTATGTTTTTGATTCATTTGTGCATAACTGCCAGAAGTTGTACATACCTGGATCCTATGTTACAATTGATAAAAAACTCGAACCATTTAGAGGACGTTGTTCATTTCGTCAATACATGCCGAAAAAGCCAGCTAGGTATGGGATAAAGATTTTCGCTCTTGTTGATGCAAGAACTTTCTATACATGCAAGTTAGAAGTTTATACAGGTACTCAGCCCCAAGGTCCGTATCACGTAAATAACTCATCAGTTGAAGTCGTGAAAAGGTTAACAGAAAACTTAAATTCTGGGAGAAATGTAACAGTCGACAACTGGTATACTAGTTATGAATTTGCAAAATATCTTCTTCAGAAAAACATTACTCTAGTGGGCACCATAAGGAAGAACAAGAGATAAATACCGAAAGAGTTTGTGAACAATAAAAATCTCAAGGTGCATTCATCTTTGTTTGCAGTCCAGAAAGACATGACTTTAGTGTCGTATGTTCCTAAAAAAACAAATTTGTTAACCTCTTATCCACAATGATAATGACGATGCTATTGACCAAACAACAGGTGAGGCAAAAAAGCCTGAGATAATAACGTTTTATAATTTGACGAAAGGAGCTGTTGATATGGTGGACCAAATGTCAGAAGCGTATTCAACTGCAAGAATCAGCAACAGATGGCCGATGGTTTTATTCTATACAATCTTGAATACTGCTGCAATCAATGCTCGAGTATTACTCCAATGCTCAAAACATCCATCCTTAGAGCACAAGAAGCGTAGTCATTTTTTGAGAGCTCTTGCAACGGATTTGCTGAAAGAGCACACAGCGAAGAGAAGCACTGTAACATGTCTACCTCGACATTTGCAAGAAAAACTAGCTTCCCAAAGCCCTCCTGCTAAAAAACAGAAAGTTGCTGAGAGAAAAAGGTGCTATATTTTCCCAAGTTCAAAGGACCGAAAATGTAAAATAAGTTGTATAAAATGCGAAAAACATGTCTGTGGTGAACATTCTGTTTTTACGTGTATCAATTGTACATAAAATTTGGTAATTTTTTTAAAATGATTCTATACATATATTAATTAAAATTACTACTCTAAACAGTGTCTTAAATTATGTTGTTAGTTAATGCTTAATATGGTGTTTAATGCCCTGCGTGACATATGAATCCGTAAACGGGCCTCGCAGGCCCGGCGCGAGTACATGCGTGCGTACGATTAGCGCGAGTAACGCCGGGTTAAATCACGATTTCTTTCAGTGTAAGTTTATCAAGGCCGTGCACAATGGAGTGGTTTTGAGGGCTTAACCCCACCCATTTGGTTTATTTCTGTTTCGTTTTTGTGATTTAATATAAGTAGAAACATTTAATACAAGTATGAAAAGTTTCGAGTGTTTGCGTTTATGTGTTGATGTTGGTAAATATCCTTTTGTAATTTTAGGTTTTAAAGCACGATTTCTTTCAGTGTAAGTTTAGTTCAAGGCCGTGCACAATGGAGTGGTTTTGGGGGACTTAACCCCTCCTATTCGGTTTATTTCTGTTTCTTTTTTAACACTTTCCAACCTAGTTGAAAAGTGTTTATGACTTCGGTTTGTCTGGCCGTCTGCCGTCTGGCCGTCTGTCCGTGCTCTAACTCTCGTAAATATGCTCGGATTGCTCTGCAATTTTTATATGTTATAGTCGTTATCTATAGCATGTTCCCTATTTCAACGGAAGTGTGTAGCACTTATAGTTTTTTTACAGGGGCACTCAAAAGAATTCCATTACATTGCGGTCTATGGGGGAAAATCATTTGCGGTTTATTTGAATAATGTTTCACTATTTTAAACGCATTGAAATTTATATATATCACTAAGGTGTATTAGAAGAAGCTTAACATGGAATAGGGTGTGCATAGCACTTATACTTACTGTACAGGGACAGTCAAAAGAATTCCGTTACATTACGTCTATGGAGAAAAATCGTCTGCGGTTTATTTAAATAATGTTTCCCTATTTAAAACGCATTGAAATTTATATGAGGTGCATTACAAGAGGCTTACTACAGAATATCGTGTGTATAGCAGTTATCGTTCATTTACAGGGACACACAAAAGAATTATCTACTGTCTGTTAACAATAATTCCTCGAAGTGCGTTTTAAGTTACTGAAAGCGATTTTAATTTTAACTCGCTTTTTGTCTATTACGTGGTGTGTATAAATTATGTAGATCCTATACAGGGAAGCACAAAAGTTCGCGAACACATTTCCGTATTATTTAACTCCAGACGGAGAATTTTAAACTGTGCTACGCGTTTCCTAACTGAACTAAAATTTATTATCCTATGTAGTATATATACAAATCTATAGATCCTATACAGGGCTGAATAAAAGTATTCGGATTACTTAGATGTTATCTTTTAGCTTATTAAACGGTATGATTTGTAAAATTATTTTGGAAGCGTTGGAAAGTGTTACATAATCTATGCTTGAAGCATGATTTTTCGTTCTTGTTTTCTATTTAATACAAGTAGAAACATTTAATACAAGTATGAAAAGTTTCGAGTGTTTGCGTTTATGTGTTGATGTTGGTAAATATCCTTTTGTAATTTTAGGTTTTAAAGCACGATTTCTTTCAGTGTAAGTTTAGTTCAAGGCCGTGCACAATGGAGTGGTTTTGGGGGACTTAACCCCTCCTATTCGGTTTATTTCTGTTTCTTTTTTTTTTATTTAATACAAGTAGAAACTTTTAATACAAGTATGAAAAGTTTCGAGTGTTTGCGTTTATGTGTTGATGTTGGCAAATATCCTTTTGTACAATAATTTTAGGTTTTAAAGCACGATTTCTTTCATTGTAAGTTTAGTTCAAGACTATGCACAATGGAGTGGTTTTGGGGTCTTAACACCTCCCATTCGGTTTATTTCTGTTTCTTTTTTGTGATTTAATACAAGTAGATGATCCAACCCGGATTTCCCGGGTTACAGAACCTAAACCCTTTTCTTAAAAAAAAAAAAAAAAAAAAAAAAAAAAAAAAAAAAAAACAGTAATAGTCTTTTTACATTTAATAGATGTTTTTCGATATCTCACTAACTTCGATATTTCCAAAAACCATTTTTATATAAAAAAATTTCCATAATATATTCAAGTAAAATTTTGGGATTTATTAAAAGCTATACTTTCGTATTAGCCACCTGTCAAATGAAGCCGAAAGATTTTGCTACTTATCACAGTCTTTTTCAAAATAGGTTACCTTAGGGGTAAGAGGGATGAGTTACTTATAAATAAAAAATAAGAAGAGAAGAAAATTCATATTCATGTGAATGTTTGGTAATAAATTTTTGTTTTATCACAAAATTTCCGGTTTCATATTTTTTCTCAAGTATAATTTCTAATAGATATTTAGTGTAGAAAGATATTTTATGTCCCCTTAAGGATAGAAAAACAAAATTCTGAAAGAGAATTGAAAATGAGTTGTCTAAAAATTAAAAAAAAGGAGAAAAAAATATCCATATTCATACTGATGTTTGATAATAACTTCGCATTGTATTAGAGTCTTTAATTTTATATTTTGTCTTAAAAAATGCAGATTTTTATAATGTAGAAAGACATATTTTATGTTATTTTAACCCTTTCAGGGGCAAAGTGACTCTGTTGCTTAAATGCTGAAATTATTAAATGTCACCAGAATTTATGACCAAATATATTTGAAAACAAATAAATTCTTTACTTTTCATGTCTTATAAAAGCAAAATTTTTATTAAAAAATGCCGAGTGCCATTTGGCAGTTTCGATTTAAAATTAAGTGATATGTATAATATACTACCGCTCTTCAAAGGGTAAAAAAGTAAAATTCTAAAGGAGTAAGAATATTTAAAAATGCGTTAATATAATATACCGGGTGTTTCAAAAGTTCGGTGCGAAAGTAAAACGCTATAAAAAAAGATCTATGAGTCAGAGAAATATGCGGTTTGCAGATAAATATTCAGCGTGGTACGGGATATTGTATGACACACACAAAATAAAAAAATAACACAAATAAATAAATAGTTCAAAATCCCGACAATAGAGGGCGCTGCTGCAGATGATTCCAGGAATAATTCCATATTGCTCACACAACGCAAGTTTTGGATACAAAAACATTGGAGAATACTGCATGTACACTTTTAATACGCAAAACTAATTATGGTGCGTGATGTTATTGTGATTGAAAATTGCACATGATAACCTCACGCACCATTATTATTTATGCGTACTAAAAGTGTACATTCTAATGTTTTTGTATCCAAATTTTGCGATTGTGTGAGCAATATGGAATTATCTGCAGCAGCGCCCTCTATTGTCGAGATTTTGAACGTTGTGTGTGTGTATGTCTGTGTGAGCCATGCAAAATCCCGTACCACGCTGAATATTTATTTGCAAACCACATCTCCGATATCATATATATATATATATATCCGCAAAAATACGGAAATTGTACTGACAAAATGCGGAAATTTTTTTTAGAATGTACAAATATAAAAAAATCCCAAATCCCTAGCAAAAACGACAAATTAACTAGACTTTTACTACTAATATTATATGTCAAGGATATTCTTTAATTCGCTACAAATCCGTTTTAATTCAATAATACAACAAATCCGCTTTAATTCGCTAATTTTTTATACCTTCCCGAAATCATTTTATGGGAGAAAAATTCCGTAAAAGTACGGAAATTATACTGGCTATCACCGAAATTTTTATTTACCGTGTATTCTTATTGGTTGTTTTTGGTAATAATTTCATGTTCTAGTATACAGCCACTGATTTCATGTTTCGTTTCTACCAAATATTTTCGTAGATTTTTAATATAGAAAAATACGTTTTATGACATTTTAAAAAGAAGAAAACAAAATTCTTAAAAGAAAAGAACAATTAAAGGTGGATTATTTAGTTATCAAAATATAGAAAATGTATTTTATGCCTTTTAAACAGAAGAAGACAAAATTCTGGAGGGGAAAAAATTAAAAGAGAGAGAGAGAGAGAGAGAGAGAGATAATTATTATGTATTCTTTGTGAACACATACACACTGATATGTATGTTGGTAAACGTACATGAATGCATGCCAGTACTTCAAAGATGGATATTGGCATTGCTCCAGACTTTACATGAAAAGGTGGTCTAACGTTTAAGTCAGGCAGATTTAAGTAAATATATATGTACTGATGTATTTATAGATGAAACTGATATTCTTATTTAGATAAAAACTTTGTTTGAAAACATTAAAGCAGCTGAAAAATACTTTCATCTTTAATTTCAATTTACAAGTAAGGTCATATAAACCAACAATTTTCAAGTCGTCTTAAACAATAGATAATTTTAGAAAATCTCCAGTTCATACGTTGTCCTTCCAAAAACTCTTTTTTTTTTTTAAATAAAAAAAAGTTTTTTGAGTTAAGTAAGAGCTGGACCGGTATTTTTACAACCTACTTGAATTTCTTCTCAAATTGCATAGAATTTTATTTTTTAAAAAGCAAAAACCCAAGCACTGACGGCCAAAATGGCCTTGAAATTTTCCAGGAAGTTGACTTTTGAATCTGAAATAAATAAAATACTCCAAAACAATTCATAATACATTTTTTTCCCACGAAAGTAATATGAAAACGGGTTTTTAGAAAGAACATTTTGAAAGAACAGTTATCAAAACGAAACTGTATTTTACATCATAAGAACACTGCTGGGCACTGTCTATTCCATTTTTAGAGGTCAAAGTTTATCATAATAATCTTCTTCATTACTCACGTTACTTTTATGCCATTTATGCAACAGAATAATATTACATATTCTATTCTTTTAAATTTGGTTGATATTAAGAGGAAACACTGTTGAGAAATTAAATGATTGAAGAGATGACTCTTTCAAGGAGTGTTTGTTTTCTTAAAGACACAGTTTGTTTTTGATAACGCAATCCACAAAACAACAAATGTATAAAAATTAATTTAATGAAACACGTATTACAAAATGAGATTGAAAGTGTGTATGTTATGCATTTTTACAAATTGTGACACAACGGACGAGATTCATGAGTAACTTCTATAAAGTAAGTGGAGGAATTGCAAAAACTTCTGAAGCGATGACTTTTTTAAAGTCTTTGTTTTATAAAGACACGGTGTGATTTTTTTTATAACGCAATAAAAAAATATATATATAAATGCATTTAATGAAACACGTATTACAAAATGGAATTAAAAGTGTGTATGTAATGCATTTTTACAAATTTTGACACAACGGACGATATTCCGAAATAAGTTCTTCAAAGAACATGGAGGAATTGCAATTACTTTAGAAGCAATTACTTTAGAAGCGATGACTTTTTTAAGGAGTGCTTGTTTTTTAAAGACACAGTTTGCTTTTGATAAAGCAATCCACAAAACAAAAACAAATGCATAGAAATTCATTTAATGAAACACGTATTACAAATGGGAATGAAAGTGTGTATGTTATGCATTTTTACAAATTGTGACACAATGAACGAGATTCACGAATAACTTCTTCAAAGTACATGGAAGAATTGTAATAACTTCTGAAGCCAGAGATAACTTTTTTTAAGGAGTGCTTGTTTTTTAAAGACATAGTTTGCGTTTGATATTTCAATCCACAAAACAACAAATGTACAAAACTTCATTGAATGAAACACATATTACAAAATGGAATTGAAAGTATGTATGTAATGCATTTTTACAAATTTTGACACAACGGACGAGATTCCGAAATGACTTCTTCAAAGGAAATGAAGGAATTGCAATAACTTCTGAAACGATGACTTTGTAAAGAGTGTTTGTTTTATAAAGACACAGTGTGTTTTTGATTACGCAATCCAGAAAACAACAAATGCAAAAAAAAAAAAAAAAAAAAAAAAAAAATCATTTAATGAAACACGTTACAAATGGGATTAGTAATGGGTAAGTTATGCATTTTTACAAATTATGACCCAACGAACGAGATCCCCGAATTTCTTCTTCAAAGTATATGGAGAAATTATAACAGCTTCTGAAGAGACCCCACCCCCCACCCCAACCTTCAATTTTTAAAATTTGCATACCAATTTCGAAATCAATGACTTATTGGCTGACATGACATTGAAAAATCTCGTTCCAGAAGATTTGAATTATTTATAATCAATATCAACAAATTCTCACGAATATATTGTTCACACCTTGTTTTCACGTAAACACCTATTTGTTGTTCTATACACATAAACGGGCACACTGATTTTATATACAGCAAAACAGTGGCAAAAAAAAAAAGGACCTGATTTATTCAGCATTATCTGATATAAAGTTTTCAATACGCTGATTCCGATTGTTGTGAACATAAATACAAGAACTGTGTGGAGAAAGACCATATAGTACAGCGTTTTCGCTTTTATTATATAAAAAATCTTTTTAATAAAAATAATTATCAAAAATATTTCTTTTAATTGAAAGATTTTTATCGTGTTATAAGATTTAAACATTTTAATAATACATTAAGTAATGAGACGCAGAAAAAAATACTCCGGTTTTCAGTACTGTAAAAATTTGTAATTGATGTGTTTTCAGAACTAGAATAACACTAAAGTATTGGATTAACAGTATATTTCGCGCCCCAAGTCAATGACATTCAAACTGTATCAGAAACGTGATACATTTTCAAAGTCAGTGATAAGAACTACGACTGATATTCATACATTGAGTTTACAAATGTATTTGATATGCTTAAAGTAATAAAAAGAAATTATACATGTAGGATTTAATTTAATTCGTTCGATTTTTAAATAACATTTATTGGAACGGATTTTATTGCTTCATAGATTCTTTTTGTTGCTAACAACAAATAATTTTACGATTTCTGTCGATTAAAATGTTTTAAAAAATCAAATTTTTATTAAGAAAAAGTTCGGTTGAAATTTATGCTAATTTTCATATTTTAAGTAGAATCAATTTCTTCGCTTAAAAAATAATGGAAATGCTGTTAAATTAAAACTTTAAATAAATCTGAAAATGATTATATTTGTATTTTGAATAGTTAAATTTATACTTCTGTAGTGGATATATTATATTTAAAGGATATTTCTTTTACTGGTCGCCAGAATTGAAATACATCAATGACAATTAAATTGCATTTTACGTAGGAAAATCGACGTGTTACATTTTAATCAATATCAAATAACAAGAATCATAGAAAATATTTGTTTATTATTTATGACAAAAAAACTTTTCATTACAATTGATTAATAGCAGTTATATTTTAAAGATTTTCTTTTATGATTTTTTTCTTAACAGAAACTAACATTTGGAAATGTATACAGAGAAATTCGTTAAATAATTGTTCCTAAAAAAATAAATTCTCACAAATGTTACATTGAAACGATGTGACTGCAATTCCTTCAAGCAAACTTGTAAGTACAAATCATTTGAGATTATTCAAATAAAAATAAACACGTATAAAAACAAGTATGACACGTTCTACATAATCAAAATAAAAACTAAGTCTTCCAGTAAGCTACAAGCTGATCATGAAAAACAAAACAAGCTGCTTTGTTGGAGGTCCTTTTTTGTATTCACTAGATTTGAATATTTAACACTGATGATAACGTATAGGCTTTCATTAAGGAATTTAAAAATAAACGCAAGCTAGAATTTCAGAAGAAATTGCAAAAATATTTAAAAATATTAGTTTAATAAATGTTCAGGCAAGAATTTCTCCTATGTAACTCATTTAATCAAACTTCAAATTTGAAGCAATCGTTCATATGCACGTGAAGCTAATTCAAATCAAAATAACTTTTCACATGAGCATGTATGTCACATGCAAAAATAACAAACAATTGTAAGATATTAACTTAATAGTTGTTTTGCCAAAATATTCTTTCACGTTTGTTATTTAAACACAATTTGATTACACATCATTTAAGCTAATTTGTAAATGAAAGTTATTGAATTTAATTCAAATCATAAATGTTCATAGGAACAGGTATGACCCTAATTAGAACACTAGTTATGTTTTCCAATAAAATATGTTGCAATCATGTAAGACAAAAGGGAAGCTAAAGACAATAGAATGTGAAGAAATGAAGATTCCTATGCATAGCTGCTAATCCTTATGCTTTTTTTAAAAAGTCAAATAAACATGTTTTGAACTAGACAATTTATTTAATAAAATGTGTGTGTTTTTCTATATGGTGTTTTATTATTTCACTTATTAAATAAAATTTCTGGCACAACATATGTTTATTTAACTTGAAAACAAAACCTATATATATATATATATGTTGGCAGCTCTTCCCATACATTTAATATATTCTTGCTTTCTTTAGAAAGAGAAAATAAAAGATTCTCGCTAACTAAGTATAATTGTGACTGCAATCCTGCTGCCCTTTCAATAAAAGATGAAAGCATGAAATTTGAAAATAATTCAAACAAAACTAAATATTTATCAGTACAGGTATAACACGTTCGACATAATGAGAATAAAAGCCAAATTCTTCAGAAAATGACAACTAATCTTCACGAACAAGAGATAGCTGAATGTGCACAGACCAATATTCATATACATTAGCTGCATAATTTTTTTGTAAAATTGTCTTCCCTCAATTATTGAAAAAATGCATTGTGACGTATGTCTTTCAAGACAACTTTCAAAGTTTTCAAGATAATTTTGCAAAGTTTTCAAGATAATTTAAATCTAAATTAATACGCCTAGGAAAATAACAGGTAGGCCACTTTCCGCCTAATAAAAAAGAAGCTAAATCTTCATAAGAAGTATCTGCTGATCATCAAAGATAAGTGACAACGTCGGAATGCACAGAAATAGAGAACGGAGATGGAAATCCCTTCATTTTAACGTATGTGCTAAAAGTAAGATGTTAGTAAAGTGTTGAAAATAATTTAAATAAAACTAAATATTTCTTAAAACCGCTATGACACTTTATATCTAATAAGGACAAAAGACAAATCTCTGAGCTGGCTACCCCATATAAGAGGCAGCTGAATTTACAGTTACAAATATATACAGATATTAACCCTTTGATTAAGAGCCAGGACTGGCGACTATTTTTTATTAAATCATACCACAATTTACAAAAAATAATTTTTATGGCATAGATTTTGCTTGAAAATATCCTATTATAAGTGTATGGTAAAGATAATTCTTCAAAAACTTGTACGAATAGAATAAAAAAAAGTTTACTGGGGCGTATATGTTCCATACCATAATCAAAGGGATGACTATAGGTAATTGTTTTCATATAATTGTTTTCAAACAAATGTTAAACAAACACAAACATATCCTTTAACCAATTTTTCAAATTCTAAGTGACCAAGATAATTCAAATAAAAATAAAAATGTACAGCAATAGGTACTACACGTTCTACCCAATCAGATAAACAGCTGTCTTCCAATAAATTGCAAACTGATCATCAAAAATAAGAAACACCTGCTTTGTCAAAGAATTTTGTCGTACACACTAGCTGTTGTGAAAATAATTCAAGTAAATATTGACAACAGGTAAGGCAAGTTCTAATGTCAAATCTCCCAATAAACTACAAGCTGATCATCACGAACAACAAATAGCTAAACGCGCATAGATATTTACATAATTGTTTTCTTAAATACACAAATTTTAAATCCACACAATATTACTGTACACTGTTAAGAACTGTGTGGTAAGTTGAATCAACTTTTGGAGCTGCAGTAGCTGCAATCTTAATGTAATGAAATCTCGTTCCATAAGCTCCGATTCATACATAGCTCCAAATATTGAAACGAGGTTTCACCTTCTTATGGTTGCAGCTATTGCAGAACCAAAAGTTGGTTCAACCCACCAAAAAATTTTTAACAGTGTACATCCGTCAACTAAATTCGCAAAAGTGAAGTTTTCAAAAAAATTAAAATCAAAATACACATATGCGTTGGAGCAGGTATGACACATTTTACCTATTCAGAAGAAAAGCCAAGTCTTCCAATAATTGCAAACTGATCATCAAAAACAAGAGACAGCCTTTTTTAAGGTATTTTTATCTCTTGCATAAACATAAAGTAATAGCAATATTTGCAATAAAATTTAAAAGTATGAAAGCTTGATAATAATTCAAATTTAACTAAATGTTCTTAAGAACAGGTATTACTACACGTCTCCTTAATGAGAATTAAAGATAAATCTTGTATCTGACCATTATAAACAAGAGTCAGCTGAACGTGCAAATATTCCCAGACATTAACTTCCCCATTAACTACCTAATTGCTTTCGTAAAATTATTTTCCCACTAATCTTAAATAAACACAATGTGACTGTGTATCCTTCAAGTAAATGCGAAGTGTTCAACATAATTCAAATCAAAATAAACACGCGTAGGAACAGGTATGACACGTTCTACCTAATCAGAAGAAAAGCTAAGTCTTTCCAATAAACTACAAACTGATCATCAAAAACAAGAGACAGCTGCTTTCTTCAAGGTCTTTTTGTATACAACTAGCTTTGCTTAGCTTACCATCAACAAAGCCGCTGTCAGCCGAGATAAATCCGGCACGCATAGCGGCATCACAACTCATTACCTAGTGTAAACAGTCCTCGTGTCAGCAACATCAGAGTTCTTTTCAGACGTTTCCGAAAATCCGATCCCCTCTTGGAGAGATGTCAGGAACGGCAGAGGTCCTGCTTGCCAGGAATCTTCCTTCTTTTTCAATTAATTACCACCGAGCGCTTTCTGGGTAAACGCCGAAATAATATAAAGATTGTTGGTAGTAGTCATTTGTTAAATTTTGGAGATGCTCGGAGCGACTGTGTTATAAGCGTCTTATTTGTTGAATTGATGATCCAGTGTGGCAGAAGTAACTTGTTGCCTTTCGGAAAAAGGATGCTTCTAATTTTGTACAGTGTTACAATTATTGTCAGATAAGATAAATTTCTTGTAAGTGATACTGCTCATCAGAATTAACTTTCAGGCTTATTGCTGCAAATGGATCATTTTTTTACGGTGAGAGAGCGAAAAAGGAATGTTTAATAGTGAAAAATGCCTTGATGCCAAAAGTTAGAATAGCTGTCTTGTTTGAGTGTGATTTTCTATTGCAGAGGCTTTCTCCTTTTATTTCTATGAGTAATCTGTATCTTCTAAACAATAGTTTAGAAGAAATTTAATCTTTAGTTTAAGATAATGAGAAAAGAAAAGGAGCTACAAGTCATCAGACAGACTTGGTCTGTTTTGCCAAAGGCACAATGCCTCTGGAAAACACTCTTGAAAGGACAGTGATGTGAATCTCTGGATGGATATTTCTCAAACAGCAGTACAGCCATACTGCTTGGGCCGCAAGAAATTGAACCAAATTGATGCCAAATTTGGTTTGAAACACTTCATCTTTGTGGCAGCATGCTCATCTCAGGATGAAGCAGGGCGTAACTTTCAGAGTGGATCAAAATAAATCAATATTTAGATAATAAGATGCAAAATTCATAATACCCATCAGTATTTAACTGACAGAGATTTAAAAGAAAAACTTACATTGCACTATAATTTTCAAACATTAGTCTGTCCATCTTAAATTCAATAATCTCTCTCTCTAGTTCTCTTACAGTCATTGGTATAAATTATTTTCCTTTAAACTTCTTATGCTAAAGATAGATTGAGTGAATAAAATTAATTAGAACAAACACGAAGGTGCAAAATATTACGGCAATAAAGGAATTATTGATTGAAAATTTGCTTAAACGGAAAAAACCTACATTCTCAAAAAATTTCATCAAAGCATATAAAAAGTACAGACAGCAAGCTGCCGGAACACCCTTATGATTTGGAGAGATTTTCCGGTTAATTTGAAGAAATTTCTGTCTTTTGACTGGGGATTTTTAGAACATTTTGAGCTTAGGTTGGCGAATTGCTTGTGTTGTGAGAAGGAAAGTATGCACATAAAAAATCTGTTTTTAATCTGAAAAAGTAATACGCAGCACAGTTGCCGGAACATCCTTGTAATTTGTTGAAAATGTAGCTTTAGAATAGAGGATTTCAGGTAATTTGGAAAAATTCTGTATTTTCAAGAAAAATGGGCAAAATAAAGCGGAAATTTTCAACGAAAAATAATCAAATTAGTTCAATCCGCCGATTTTTTTTAGAGTGTGTATTATTATGTATTACTTATACTGCCATTGATATCCTCCCGTCCTTCTTCCCTCCCTGAACAATGTGCATAAAAATAGAATTTTCGACTCATGGACGCGAATTTGTTTCATGGGTAGAACAATTTCTTGACCCAATATTTGATATAATTTTATATGTTGTTCAAAAGTGCAATAATAATTATACACTGCAAATCAAACTATCATCAACAAGAGACAATTTTCACTTTTTATGCATGCAGTAACTATTACAATGAATTACAATCTGTCAGAAAGCCTTATAGAGATAAATAGAAATATATCACATAAAGATAAATTGCATGAAATTTCCGGTCAAAACAAATTAAAATATATTTGGCTGATTCAATAGGAAAATACACTGATGTCTAAAAATTAAGAGGCAGCGACCAAACACTTTCGATTTCAGATGTTTTGTTGAATATATACTGAATTTCGTGACGAAAATGCCTCTAAACTTTGAGGATGTAAAGAATATGTTTGACTTCATATTCTGAGTGGAGATTTAGTCCCGAGGACAATTAGGGGGGGGGGGGGGTAATAATAAATTTAATAATAAAATAACATTTGCCATCTCCCAAGAAACAGAAACTGTTCAAAATGGTCTGTCACTGTAGCAAATGACTATATAGGTCCTGTTTAACGTTTTTGTGCATTTGTGTAAGCATAGTATACATATTCTTGAAGATGCTAACGTTTCTGTGAAAAATTCAAATGTTTTTTGCTTATAGCATGCAGCGTTTTCAACCGAATTTAACACCGCTTTCCGAAAACTTGGCAAAGAACAGTAGAAATAGTATAATGCAATTAAAAGATGAATATATTGAATATTTGTTGAGATGTGAGTATTTGTATGAAATATGTTTTAACTGCGCATGCGCGAACTAGACCAAAGATTTTTTTTTCATGATTTGGTAGACAATTCTATAAAGCAACTTATTTAAAAATTCCATTCGAATATTGCGAAAATTCAGAAAGATAGAAGCGATATAATGAGTTGCTTTCTAAAAGTAGCTGGATTATAAGGGATTTTCTCCCATTTTTTCAACCAGTTTACTGTATCTCCGGTATTTTTCTGAATTTTCACGATATTTGACTGGTCTTTTTTATATGAGTTTGCTTTATAGAATTTACTACCAAATCACGGCAAAAAAAATCTTTGCTGTAGTTCGCGCATGCGCAGTTAAAATTTATTTCGTACAAATACCCATATCTCATTGAATATTCAATGTATTCATCTTTTAATTGCAGTATACTATTTCTACTGTGCTTTGTCAAGTGGTGTTAAATTCGGTTGAAAACTCTGTATGCTATAAACAAAAAGCATTTGAATTTTCTCCAGAAACGTTAACATCTTCACGAATACGTTCCTATGCTTACACAAATGCACACAAATGTTGCCACCTACATATTCATTTGCTACAGTGACAAACCATTTTGAGCATTTTCTGTTACTTGGGTGTTCGCAAATATTCTTTTATAATTAAAATTATTATTGCCACCTCCCTAATTGTCCCCACGACTAAATATTCACTGAAAATTATGAAGTCAAACATGTTCTTTACATTCTTGAAATTCGCTGACAATTCATAAAGAATTTTATTAGATATTCGACAAAACGTCTAAAATCGAAAGAGCCCGGTCACTGCCTTTAATTTTTGTGCATCAGTGTACACTGTACAAAAAAATTGCAGTAAAATTACGGACAGAGGCCGGCAGCAGATATTCCAGTCATACCCCGTAAAAAAAAAAAATTCCATGCCCATCATTTTGTGCAGCCCGTAATTTTACGGGACAAAGTAATATAGCATTATAATGCACAGGATATAATGCACTTTAAAACACAATAACTATTTCCTTACTGTACCGTAGCACGTAGCACGTTAGATAATCATCACAGAATCGCTGTTTTGGCGGGTTAAAATTTTCGAAACACGAGTTAAATGAAGGGCTACACCCTAGCGGAGGACAATGAATGGGGTCGTACCGTATTTTTGCTAACATATGGACTAGAACTGTAAGAATATGTTGATTGCTCTTAATTTTCTAAGTATCTAAGGGATAAGGCCGCTTATTTAGTGGATCAGACCGTTTTTCATCAAATAAGGCTGTTGCCCGTGAAATTTGAAGGGCAAACGCTCATAAATTTACAGTTTTTTCTGAGAGTGTAATTTTAAGAACAGAAGCATCCCCCGAAAAGAATATTGAAATCTCTTTTAAAATTAAGGAAGCCCTGATTTAAGTTTGGAATGAATAATTGTACAGATGACCTCTTTTATTCTTTTCTTTTCCATTAGCATTAACAATATGGTGATACAATATATTTAATTTTACAGCACATTGTACACACATTGTTACGGCTATGATGTATTTACAATAGAAAATAAGCTTCACTGTTTTTTGCACCGCCCCCTGAATACTAGGCCTACACTCTGACACAAAAATAGCGGCTGTCGTAGGCGGATTTTTTAGGCGTTTCTACAGTCCCCTTAATTCACACACCAGTAATTTCTAAAAGTTTTCTTAGACTTATTTGATTTCAGAAAAATATGACGAAGAATACTTTTAGAAATTATTGATGTTCAAATTCGAGGGACCGTACAAACACTGAAAAAAATCCATCTATGACAGCTGCCATTTTTGTGTCAGGCCTACACTGTTAAAAAAATTGCAGCAAACTGTTTAGTCATTTGACCGTTTTTAATTTTTTTAAAAATGGTTACATAACCGTAATTTAACTGTATTCTGACCATAATATGGGCAATAAAATGTTCAAAATAGAGTTAAATTACGGTTATGTAACCGTTTTCTATAAGAACGGTCAAACCATTCGACAGTTTGCTCCAAATTTTTACCAGTGTAGTTTTCAGGGGTAGTTGGTTTTTGCTAGAGTATCATCATGGTCTAACTAAACCGCAACAGCTGTCTTGGTTTGCGGTATCAGTATGTGATAATTGTGGTTACCTTCTATCAATGCAAGATCTTTTATAGCTTAATTTTGTAGATTTTATGAGCCTCGAAACAACTCACTCCAATCACGAATGTAACTGCAGCTTTTATCACAAATCGTACCACGTATACTTAAGATACCCTTGGTTTCATACCCAAAATTTCTAACATCAGTCGGATCTGAAAATGAGATAATAATACAAAACGCATATTCTCTCCATTGCAAAACATTTGTCAATCTTTCGGTAAAATGATAGTAGGAAATTTATTTATTTATTTATTATTTTTTTTTAATTATGTTAAGAGCAATTGGATTTATTTTGATTATTATATCAGTATGTGCTAAATTTACTACATCCAAGCTCAAACTATTTTTGTTTGTCTAAAACCCAAGCAAAATAAAAGCAGCTTGAAACAAAGATTTATATTTTAGGAAAAAAAAAAAAAAATGTTGCATCTAAGAATTCACAGATAATCATCGTCATCGTTAACAGCAAAGCTTTAAACTTGTGCAATGTACATTTTCAAATATTGCTATACAGAGTAATAAAAAAATTCTTTAGAAAGTGATCTTACATTTTTATTGTATTAGTTGTTAGGCAAATAGATAAACATATTCAGATTGAAACGTCTCTTGAGATCAAAAGCTGGCCTACAAAATCTTTGAGTTATTCAATAAAAGTATTGCTTTTGCCAAATTTGCCGTTCCTCCAAAAAAATCTCAATTAGAATATAACGTTTGTCCCCAAGTATTCGTCCTGAACAAAACTGGTAAGTTTGAATAAAATATCGTAAAATATGCAACTTTTTTTCTCATTTTATTCATTAATAACGTTTGCTAAAATTCCCTATTGAACAATTATTAAAAGGCCATCATAAAACATTTGTATTAGTAAAAATGGTATAGTTGATCAGCACTCTAAAAAAATTCGTGAATTAAACAAATTTTTCCGTTGATTATATTTCGTTATAACACGATAATGTCCGCTTTGTTTTGCTCACCCCACCCCCCCCTACATACAGAAAATTCACCAATCTAATGTAAAAATTATCTGAAATTTACTAATATAAAGCTGTGTTTTCATCAAAACACAGGGGTGTTCCGAAAGTCTGCTGCTTAGAACATTTTCATATTAGAAATGAAATTATTACGTATGTTCTTGTTACCTGAAAACACGAAAAATTTGCAAACCTAAGCTCAAAATAACCTGAAATGCTCCTGTCAAAAGACGGGAATTTCTTTAAATATCAGGAAATCTCTTAGAATCAAAGGAGTGTTCCGGGAACTTGCTGCCTCATTTTACATCTTTGGACTTTTTTTTTTTTTTTTTTTTGGGGGGGGGGGGAGGGGGATGTGGGTAACCTGTGTTTAGATTATAAATATAACAAAAAATGTTGAAAGGAATTCTATAAACCGCATAAGAGAAATCTATTGATGTACTAAATAAAAAACTTTATTTCTGCACAAATTATCTTTTTAATTTTTTTTTCCCTGACGTCATAAAATTTCTGAATTAACAAAAAGGGGTTGATACAATAACTTATATTCAAGAAAAATACTGATAAGTTTGCTGTTTTTCAAAGGCAGCATAACAAATTATCTCACTTATTTATTAAACAGCTTTCCATATGCTTAAAGTGCACTCTCAAATAATAATAATAATAATAATAATTAATTAATTAAAAAAAATATCGTCAAAAAAATAAATAAATGAATTAAACAGCTTTCCATATGCTTAAATTGCACTATCAAAAAAATTAATTAATTAAAAATAAAATATCGTAAAAAAATAAATAAAGAAATAATATAAAGAAATAAAAAAATCGTAAAAAAAAAAAAAAAAAAAAAAAAAAAAAAAATTAAAAAGTACATGTAGCAAGTTACCGGAACACTCGTCTATAATTGGAAAAGATTTTTCTGTTATTTGAAAAAATTCCGTCTTTTAACTGGAAATTCTCAAGAAAATTTCAGCTTCGATTTGCATACTTTTCGTGTTTTGAAGGGAAAACGACGAACTTAAAAATTCCCTTTCTAATACGAAAACGTTACTAGCAGCACAGTTGCGGGAAAACCCCTGGGATTTGAAGGAAATGCAGCTTTAGATTGTAATATTTCAAGTAATGTTTATATTAGATTTGTTAATTTTTTATATTTTGGGGGGAAATGGGCAAATTAAAGTTCAAATTTCCGTGTTTTAACGAAACAAAAATGACAGAAAAACCTCCAATTCACGATTTTTTTTTTTTTTTTGATTGTACTCACTAAACAATTTTCACCATCAACATGAAGCATCTAACTTTGATGAGGATGGTTGAACCTGTAACCTGCGATTATATTGTCAACACTACTGATAAATATGAAAATTATTCATAAATTATCTAATTAACCATACAGCTTATTAACCACTTAACTGTTTTGCACGAACTGATTTTTGGCAAGAAGAGTTTGTTGTTACGGAAAGGTTTGGACACCACTAATTTTTAATCGCAATCTTCGCTTTATTAATATTTGCAGACACTTTTCGAAGGCAAATATTTTAGTACGGAAAAAGTGGTGTATTGTCCCTATTTTTAGTTTATAGTATGAAAAAAAAAAAAGTAGCAGTTAAGAGGTTAATAAACAACTTTTGTCTTCGTCTTTACACATTTTATCCTTAAAAACAATCTACTAAGTTGCGAGCCATCTGAAGTAGGAAAGACCTGTGGACTCATGCATTTACGCTGCAATTTTGAGATTATTTGCTGATGCGTTTTTCATTATTGTTTAATTAGCTGCAATTTTTAATCAAACATTGTGTTTTAATGAAATGTGAGTGTGCAATGTCAGAAACCTGTTCATTTTTTTTTTCATATTGTATCTCATTCATCACTGTGCGTTTGGTGTTCAGAAAATGGGATGCTGACGCCAGAAATAATATATACGATAATAGATTTGGCAATCTACGTTTATGCAATAAATGTTAACGATAACTTAAAAAATATTTCCCATAAAAGACTAACAAAATATTCGATCTACTCAATAAACAACACGCTTTGCAAAGTTACCAATTAGGTAATTTTCATCAGACAGTTTTGAAATATTTGAATTTGATAAGGAATAATAATCTGGTAGCCTTCATTTATGCTTTGTATATATAATTGAGGAATGTGAAAACTATTTTATAAATTGCACAACAAACCTTTAGATGTATTCATTAAACAATTTTTCTGTTCATAAATTATGTATTATGCAATTATTATTACTAGGTGTTAAAAAGCATTTGTATGATAAAAATTGATTGATCCTGTAATATCCTGTATTTTTCCTATATAAAATCGAAAAGTTTAAAAACAATTTCATAGATTGTACAGAAAAATGTCCAGCTTATTCAGTGAATAATTTCAACTTTGCGCAAATTCCTCTTTTACCAAATCCTCATGAAACCTTTGAATTTAAAGACTTTTATCTGGAACTTACGTTTATCTTTTTTTTATATGGCTAACTGACAAGTATAAAAAAAAATAAATTACACAACACATCGTATCATTTATTCAATAAACAACTTGATTTTACTCAAATTATCCAAATTTACAAGGTCTTCATAAAACATTTGAATTAGAAAAAGATGTTTGATCCTGTAACCTACATCTTCATAAATCGTCTCGCAAAGCAGGCCCCATGATTTTCTAATTACCCTGCTACAAATCGGATTAGGTTTTCTTTTCAAATAAATCATTGTTTCTTGCCCGTTCAATTTTCACGCGCTCTTTTAAAACACAATTACGACTCAAAACTATTAGCTTCGAGTCAAGCGTGTAGATCCATTAACTATAGCCACGATCTCACGGAGTAAAGAGACGGAGGGTCTTATTCTATCGCTCTTTCTTCCATTTTCTTTTCTCTTCTTATCCTGTATCGGAGTCTATTTGTTTTAATTTTTTTTTTCTTTTGCTGATTTGCTTTGTTTTCCTGACTTTGGGATAACAATGCTTTTCACGAACGAATATGTCAGGTAATTATTTCGCTTTCGCAGCTAATTTGAAATGAGAAGATGATTTGTTCCGCCATTTTTGGTCAAACCATAAGAAACTTTTGTAGCTAAGGAGAACACGAAATTTCCGCCAATAAAAAGTATCAGACCATTCTCATCAATTAAAATTCTATTAATATTAAAATGCAATTGCGTTTACTTATTTGCATATATGGTTATAATACAGTAAATTGCTAGGAGGGACATTCAGTCTCTATGACTGTATGGTAATATAACACATACACACATAGTACATATGTCTCTGATCGTGTGTGCGCGTATCTCTGTGTGTTTGAATAGATATGTATATATGACTGTATATATTTTTTCATCTTATTGCGCTAAAGTATAATAAATTGCAAAAGAGGTGCATTTGAAACTAGAATACAAGTAAGCAAAGTTCATATTCTTTGTCAAAGACCTAATTGTTTAAATCACAATTTAAAAATATAAATGTCAGATTATAACACTTGTAAAACTTGGATAAAAGCATTAACAGTACCGTAGCCACAATGTCTTTTCGGGCAGATTTTAGAACATTTCCAATTGCAGGGAAAAAATTTGTTTTTTAATCAGATTATGAAGAAATAAAATTTAAAGTGGACCAGCTACAAAGGCTTGCAGAAAAAAAAAACTACTTATAATAAAACTTTATTTATAATTTACGAAAAATGATGTAGTTTTATTGTAGAAAAACATTTTACAAGAGGAAAAATAAGTTTTTTTTTCCTATTATCACCCCTCCACTCCCCCTTTCTGATTGGAAGTTTTTAAAAGTCTCTTCAGTTGTAGCAAATTATCAGTTACGTTAAATTAATAAAGTTTGTCTGAATCCATGATTCCTGCCAAACAGCCTCCTGCAATTATTTAATTCCGAATCCTTATTTAATCAATTTACTTTTCTTAAACGTCATAAATATGTTTTATTTTGCATGAACTTGGATTGTTGGAAATTTTGGATTTACTCGTGTCAGCATGGTATTACAAACGATGCACAGAGTGGCGAACTTAGCTTATATTTCTATGTACTGTGTAACTAGAAATTGCATCATATCAAGTATTATGAGAATCTCACCCACACTTACAATACTACTAATAAAAATCTTGTACAAGCCCATTGAATGTGATGAAATTATTAAGGATCGAAAAACGATTCCTTTTTTTGTTGTTTAAATTTGCTTTACAATGCGCCGCTAACACTCATTATATACTTATGAAAAAGTTTACTATTTCATTTAAAATTGGTATTATGCTTACAGATGAATTAAATATATTAAAATTTTCAAATTGATTTTACAATGAAAAGGTTAAAAACGAATTACAATTTAACTTACTAAGAAATATATATTATATATATTTTTATTATGCTTATCAGAAATGTATTCGTTACTTTGAAATTTTATTGTTTGTTTGTTAAATATATTTAATTAAAGGCAAGGGAGAAATTTGCATAGCATACTTCTCCACTATCCATACCTTTCCTATTTTATTTCATTTTAACAATCCTATTAGCTTCTATAAAGAATTTTCGAAAAAAGAGTATGGATATAATTAGAAAAAATATCAGATATTCATAAAAATTAATTTTGGAACTTTTCAAATAGCATTTGTGTTAAATATTTTAATACTATAATAGTTACTTTAATTCGTAATACAATTGTTACTTTATAAAAGTAATACAAAAAATACTAACATATCACAAAATGAGAATCTTAATCCTAATGCATAATATCCCTTTTGAATTAGAACCAAAGCGTCACTTAAAAAGTGAATGATATATTTATTACTAAATTCTTATAAAGCTTTTCTTGGAAAATACTTCTATTCATGATATTTAACCCATAAAATCATAAAACTGCTAATGAAAAGCATTTTTCGAAAGTTTTAAAATAACGTTGTAATCAGTTATTTTATATACACTAGATCTTAAAAATAATTAAACAAGACTTCATAATTGATATAATCGAAATAAAAATGATTTGTCTTTTTTAGATTTGGTTATTCAAATTATCTTAATTGAATTGGTACTGGAAAGCCATTTAAAATTGAGCAAAAATGAACTAACTTGTCACAAAATGAGAGTATATACAATGGTTAATCTTTCATCCGAACTAGAGCCAAAAATCCATTTCACGAAAGATTAGAATTTTTTTATCTTATCTCAAAATAAAAATATATATTCCAATGATTAATTTTTTATTCGATTCAGAGAAAAAAAAAAAAAAAAAAAAAACATCATAAATAGATTTTTTTAAAATGTCTAATTGGTCAGAAAAATGAGAATATTAATTTTGTATTTAATATTTATTCGAATCAGAAATATAATGTCATTTCACAAGTGTATAAAAAGAACAAACTTGTCAGAAATGAGAATATTTAATTAAGTAATTAATTTGTTTAATATTTAATCAGAACTAAAATGCTATTTCATAGGTAAACAAAAAATAAGTAACTTGCCAGAAAAAATGATGATATTTATTTCAATTTCTAATATGATTTTTTCAAATTGGAACCAAAAAGCAATTTTATAAATGAATAAAAATGTACTAAGACGGCTCAAACTGGGAATGTTTATGAAATATTTTATTTTCCACTGGAATCGAACTCGAAAATCGTTTCATAAAACAGATATAAAAGAATTATCTTTTTTCGAAATAAGAATGTTTATTCCAATGTTTTATTATTCATGTAATTCAGAATGAAAAAAATAAAATCATTTTATATAAATGAATAATATAAAAGGACTAAATCGTCAGAAAAATGAGACTATTTATTTAGGTGTTTAATATTTTATTCGACTCAGAACAAAAATACCACTTCATAAATAAAATGTCACATGATTTAATAATTAATTTTATGTGACGTACAAACACGAAACCTTATCATTTACACTTACTTTTCCAAATAGAATAAAAACAATAAAAAAGAATTGTCTTGTCTCAGAATAGAAATATTTATTCCAATGTTTCATTATTCACTTTTTTCGAAACCAAAAATGCATTTTATAAATGAATAAAAAAGAACTAATTTGTCAGAAATAAGAGAATATTTATTTCGATGTTTAATATTGTATTCGAATCATGGCCAAAATGCCATTTCATAAATGAATAAAAAGGCACGTGATTTAATAATTCATTTTCTGTCACGTCCGAACACGAAACCTCGGCATTTATACTAATAATTAATAATAGAACAAAAATGGCGGGAAAAAGCACTACTAATTTTATAAAGCAATGATGATGTGTATTCTACTTTCCTCTACTTCACATTCTATAGAAAATGTCATTTTTTTTATATGTTTGTCCTCAAAAATCCTTTTGGGGAGAAAATTGTTTCAGGAGGTTTTTTTTTATGATCCTGTGCAACTTCCCCTTTTTTCTTATTAGGGTTAACTTGTGAGGTGAGACATGTTCTAAATTGCATACAATACTAACAACCTAGAACCAAAAAGCCATTTTAAAAATAAGTAAAGATGAAATATTTTGTTACTAAATGACAATATTTATTACAATGTTTCATGCTTCAACCGCACTAGAACTAAAAAGCCATTTAATAAATGAATAAAAAAGAAATATTTTGTCTCCAAATTTGATTCAGAACCAAAAAGTCATATAAAAGAATAAAATAAAATGATTTCCTAAAAAAATGCGAATATTTATTCGATGTTTAACCTTTTATTCGAATTAGATCGAAAATGACATTTTATAAATGAAAAAACACATGTTTTAATAATTAATTGTCTAGGCATCCAGACACCCAAACATCAGTATTTTTACTTAAAATAACAAAATCGGAACGATTTTTTTCACATTACCTTACTGGAAATGAAACACCATTCGAGTCAGGTCCAAAAAGCTATTTCATTACAATGTTTAATAATACTCTCAAAATAGAGCTAAAAAGTAATTTAATAAAGTTATAAAATGAACCCTTTTTCCTAAGAATAAGAATATTTATACCCATTTTATTATTCACTCAATTCAGAAGGAAAAATACACATCGCAAATGCATAAAATAAAAATTAATTTGTCAGAAAAATGAGACTACTAATTTAAATGTTTAATACTTTATTCGAATCAGTACCAAAATGCAATTTAATAAATGAATAAAAAGACACCACAATTGATAATTAATTTTCTAAGATGTCAAAACACGGAGATTCAGCTTTTGTATTTACATACAATTCAAAATAGAACAAAAATGGCGGGAAAAAGCACCACTAATCTTATTAAACAACGATGATGTGTATTATACTTTCCCCTACTTCACATTCTGTAAATAATACAATTTTTTCAGTATATTTATTTTCAAAAATCATTTTGGAGAGAAAATTGTTTCAGGAGGTTGTTCTTTATGATCCTGTACCACTTCCCCCTTTTCTTGTTAGGGTTAACACGCGAGGTGAGACATGTTCTAAATTACACATAGCAGCACCAAGAAAGGCTCGATTATTTAACTGCTCCGAAAATTGTTTTGGGGGATTATTTTTATTCCCTATCTTACTCCCCCTTTGTTGAGATGATATGTCCCTGAGTTTATAAAGTAATGGTATATGGAACGGGTGAGAGATCAAAATTCGAAATAGAATTCAAAGATAATTTGTATGGAATGAGAAGATTTATTGATAAATTTTCCGATGAAAAAAAAAAAAATGATATTTTTAAGAGATAGCGGAGAAAATGGAGGTTTTATGGTTGAACATAAATTTCAATATTGCATACATGTATTAAGTGTGTTAGAAGGTTTCTCATTGATGATACGTCCAAATAAAATGTGCAAAGAGATGCATACACACATACGTGCATACATACGTATCTTTCTATGTGTGTTTGTGGAGAGAAAGGGGGAGAGAGACAGACAGATAGAATGAATTTATAATATTTAAATTTTTATTTCGTTAAATTAAATTTAAATTGCAAATAAGATTATTGAAAATTATTTTGGCTTAAAATGGAAAATTTTAATTAGCATTTTTACAAAACTGAAAATCTTATTCTACATAATTTTGTTCTAGTAAGATCTTGACTTTTGAAAAATTTTAACAGCCAGTTTAAAATTTAGCAGCCGACTTAAGCATTTTTATGTCTTGGATTTAATTCAACCTTGTATATAAAAATAATACTGGGAGCTATTACTGAAACTCCTTCAAGAGCTGTCAGAATGAATGAGGGAATCACTTTTAAACCTCTTTTTTCTCACTCTTAAGTAACCAAATTACAAGTATAAAAATAATTAAAATGCCATATATATGTGCTTCTATGATTGATATGATAGAAATGTACTCTATTAAATTTTACTTATCATTGCTAGTAGTTTTCTTAATTTGAGTTTACGTTGGAATGAATCATCATGATATTTTCCATTTATCATCACTTTAATGAACCGATTATAAAAACCAGTCATATACTCAAGGTCTAACTTCCATTGCTGAGCGTTCTATTTTTCGAATCACCCATTTCTCCGGGTATTCATTAAGACATTTTAAACAAATGAAAGAAGCGAGGTAGATGTTATTAATTCTGTTATTAATGATACCGTTTTCCCGCACAAACACATCTATATAACATTTCTAACGTTGGCAGAACATCCTGGCTTTCATTTCGAGTTGTATCATTCAATGTTGTTACTTCTCCAAAACGTAAATCCATTCTTGCTGATTTCGAACTTTACACGATTCTGCATTAGTTCTATTTCCACCCGACAACTTTTTAAGCTCCGTCCAAAAAATTTCTTATTTATTTTCTTCAGTTTTCTCTTCGCCTTCTTGTTAAGAGAGGAGATAGCGTTGAATCAGCAAAAGGTGTAATGTTTCCAAGATCGGCGCCGTTTTTCAGCGTCGGTGTACTCTCTACGAAAGCCACCAGAGGAAAAAAAAAAAGTTCGTTTGTGTCGTGTGTGGCAAAAACGTCCGTTCTGCGATGCAGTGTAAACATCTTGTGGGTGTATTTGTCCCCCGCGTTGACGAGTATGCGAATATCAGAAATTAGGGGATCGAATTATAGAAAAATGGAGTATTTCTGAATAGTTTTCTGTTATGCAGAAAAGCACATGCAATTATTACATCTATGTAATAGATGAAAAAAATAAAATTAAAAAAAATTAAATAATGGATATACTTTTAGAAAAAAGCATTCAAAAACAAAATAAACATGTCTATGAAATTAGCTACTTCATTTAAATATTTTTTCAATGTGAATATTATATGATATTTATTTTAATAAAATTTGAACATTAATTCTATGTTCTTCAATATTTTTATGATAAAATGTTAATTCAACAAAAGTTATAATGTTTCCAAGATCGGCATTTTTTCAGCGTCGGTGTACTCTCTACGGAAGCCAGGAAAAAATAAAGTTGTCTGTATCCTGTTTGGCAAAAGCGTTCGGTCTGCATTGCAGTGTATAACATCCTGTGAGTGTATTTGTCCATTGAGTTGACAAGTACATGAGTATCAGAAATTAGGCATCGAATTATAGAAAATGGAGTATTTTTGAATTGATTTCTGTTTGAACTGTTTTCAGTTTTATGTAATAGCTCTGTTTTATATAATAATATAAAAAGTGTTAATTTTCGTTAGCAGTGGAAAAAAATAACAAAAAGACATTTTTATTTAATGGATATATAAAAAAAGAAAAAAATGAACATGCTCAATGTCTGAGGGAACAAATTTATAAAGGCAAGTACTTGATTTAAATATTTCATATATTTTCAGCATTGTTATATTAAATTTACTTTAATAAAATTCGAAAAATAATTATATGTTTTCCAGTTAAGAAAGAATAGCGTTGAATCGGCAAAAGGTGTAATGTTTCCAAGATCAGTGCCCTTTATCATGCAAGCCAGGAGAAAAAAAAAAGTTCGTTTGTATCATGTGTGGCAAAAACGTCCGTTCTGCGATGCAGTGTAAACATTTTGTGGGTGTATTTGTCCCTTACGTTGACAAACATATGAGTATCAGAAATAAGGGGATCGAATTATAGAAATGGAGTATTTCTGAACTGTTTTCTGTATCACACGTGTAATCTTTATTATTAGCGAGATAAAAAGTAATATATTTTTAAATAATGGACATACCCTAAAAAAATGACAACATTAAAAAACGAAGTAAATATATTTATGAAATTAGCTTCTTGGTTCAAAAATTAAATATTTATTTTTGCAATATGATTATTTTATCATATTTTTTAAAATAAAATTTGAACAATAATTCTATGTTCTTCATTTTTTTACGGCAAAATGTTGACTTGGCAAAAGTTGTAATGTATCCAAAATCGACGACGTTTTTCAACGTCAGTGTACTCTCTACGCAAGCCAGGAGAAAAAATAAGTTGTCAAAATCGTGTGGCAAAAACGTCCATTCTGGGATGCAGTGTAAAAATCTTGTGGTTGTATTTGTCCCCCGCGTTGACAAGTATGCGTGTAGCAGAAGTTAGGGGATCGAATCGTAGAAAATGGAGTATTAATGAATTATTTTCGGCTTTTTATAATAACTTGTGTAATTTTAGTTAGCAATTAAAGGAAAAAAAAAGTTATTTTTAATTGATTGATATAAAAAAGGATAAAAATGGAAATGTTCAATGTCAGATGAAACAAATTTATGTATATCTTTAAATAGAAATATTTAATGTGTTTAAAAATACATTTGAACAATTCTAGATACATATTACAGTACTATACATTTTCTTATTTAAAGTATGACATATTAACCAACAGCAGTTGAATATTTCATTAATATATATATATATAAACTTATTGTAAAAATTAACCATTGAAACAGAAGAAACTGACCATACACAATGAAATTACTATACCATATATATATATATATATATATATATATATATATATATATATGTTTCATTAATGGTTATGTATAAAAAATATATATATATATATATTCTGACCATATTACATTAGTCGGAAATTTATTTCTTAACTAATTAATTAGTCTAACATTCATTAACATTTCCATTTTTATCCTTTTTCATGATTTAGTTAAGAAATGATTTTAATGATTAATTAAACATTTTTCGCGATTTTCAGAAAGATATTTTTTTTTCTGTAATAAAACACAGAACGGAAATAATATAATGCTTTTAGTTACGAATAAATGAGCAATAATTATTTGCAACAAGTTTTGACGGCATTTTTTTGCACTTTCGAATAGATGTAATAGCTATCCTTTGAAATCGATACACTTATTTTTCACATAATTTTGTTCAGTAGGGCAATTTCAATAAAAAAAGAATTATAAACTACATTTCTAAACCTAAAAATACACATTTTAAGTTTATTTAAAGTGTACATTAAATTTAAACAACTGTTCCTCCAACTTTATAAATTAAATTTATAAATAAATATAAACTCGACAGGAAAATATAACGTTCATCACTTTCGTCACTTAAGTAAATAAATGAACTACCATTCTTAGAATGAGAGATGTAACGTCTAAAGGAAACTAAAACTTTAACACAGTTGTTACATTCCCTCCTGTAAAATACTTCATATTAAAAAAAAAAAATCGCAATTTCAAAAGACAATGAAGTTAAAGGTCTAATTAATCATTGAAACTAATGGCTTTCTATTGTTAGCTCGTGTGATTTTAGTTAGCAATAAAAAAAAAAGGGGGGGGGGAAATACGAAAAGTAAAATTAAAAATAACTAATGTAGATATAAACTCTTTAAGGGAAGAAAAAAGAAAAAGAAACATATCTTGTAACATCTTGTGGGTGTATTTATCTCTCACGTTGACAAACATGCGATTATCAGAAATCAGGGTATCGAATTATGGAGAATGGAGTATTTCTGCATCGTTTCCTGTTTCACGATTTCAATCTAAAGATAATTATAAACTACATTTCTAAACCTAAAAATAAAGATTTTTAAGTTTCTTTAAAATTTAAACTAAATTTAAACAACTGTTTTTCTAACATTAAAACTAGATTTATAAATAAATACAAACTCATCTGTAAAATATAACGTTCATCTACTTTCGTCACTGAGGTAAATAAATGTACTACCATTCTCAGAATGATAGATGGTAACGTCTAAAGTAAACTGAGAACTTTAACAAACATATTTCATTCCCTCCTGTAAAATATTTTATATTAACAAAAAATCACAATTTCAAAAACAATGAAATTAAAGGTATAATTAATCTAAGAAAAAAAAATTATATTGTTAGCTAGTAGGATTTTAGTTATCAATAGAAAAAGGGAAAACAACAAAAAATATTTTTTTATTTTAAATTAATGGATAAAAATTTATATATTCTTAAGAAAAAGAAAATATATATGCAATATCAGAAAAAACAAATTTATAAACGAATTCGTAATTGATTTAAATATTTTCAGTATTGTTATATCACATTTACTTTAATGAAACTCGAACAATAATTATATGTTTCTCAATTAAGAAAGGATAGAGTTGAATTAGCAAAAGGGGTAATGTTTCCAAGATCGTCGCCCTTTTTATAGCGTCGGTGTATTCTCTACCAAGCCTGGTATAAAAGAAGTTCGTTTGTAACGTGTGGTAAAAACGTCCGTTCTACGATGCAGTGTAAACATCTTGTCAGTGTATTTGTCCCTCGCGTTGACAAACATGCAAGTATCAGAAATCAGGGTATTGAATTAAGGAGAATGGAGTATTTCTGCATTGTTTGCTGTTTCACGATTTCAATATCAAGATAATTATAAACAACATTGCTAAACCTAAAAATGTAGATTTTTAAGTTTCTTGAAAAATTAAATTAAATTAAACAACTGTACTTCAAACTTTAGAAACTACATTTATAAATAAATATAAATTCGATTGGAGAATACAACGTTCATCACTTTTATCCCTGAGGTAAATAAATGAAGTACCATTCTCAGAATGATAGATGATAATGTCTAAACAAAGCTGAAAACTTTAACACAGTTATTTCATTCCCTCCTGTAAAATATTTTATATTAAAAAAAATCGCGATTTCAAAAAACAATGAAGTTAAAGGTATAATTAATCATAGAAACAAATGCTGTTCTATTGTTAGCTCTACTATGTTTCCTTCACGTGTTCTCAAACGAACTTATTTTCACCTCCTCCTGGTATATATATCTCCACTGTCATGTTCTAGTACGTTGGCTCAATATTGTAATCACGCAATATTCCAATCGGTCCAATCATATCCATCTGTTCGGTTAACACTTGCGATTGGTCTGTCTTTAATTAATTTCTACGCTTGATTGAGCACCAAGTTTCACCCCCTAGTCATGAAAGCAAAAATGTTTTTTTCTGGGAAAGATATAAATAGATTATTTTGTTTGATAGTATCTTATTTTTTTATATATAATGCTTCGAAGTCAGCATAACCCACAAAAAAAAAAAAAAAAAAAAAAAAAAAAAAAAAAAAAAAAAAAAAAAGAAGGATTACGTGATGGTTTGCAGGGGCATTTGTAAAAATCTAAGATACTACACAATAGATAATGATAAATATTTCGAAAACTTTTACTTATAAGTAATATATCCCCTCTCCCCACGTAATATCATTGGGGTCTTCTGTTACCCTCCTCGCAATTTCTGTAGTTGAAGTTTTTAATATTTCAAACAAAAAATAAATAAATAAATAAATAAAATAAATAAATGAAATAAAATTAACTTAACCTAATTGATATTTTCGTAGATTGAGAAACATGTATTTTTTTGTACAATGTATTGGAAGATCAGGCCAGTTTTCAACTTAGCGTTAAATACTTTAAGGGGGTAGAAAATATCACTATTTCTGGCTGCTTATCATTAAAAATACCTTTATAATGAATGATATTACACTATAGCTAAAATGTTTGTTTCTTAGTTTTCAGCATTTTTGTATGTATTTTTATATTTTGACAATTTTAAAGTGTGTTTGCAATAAAAATATAAAGTCTTTAAAATAATAGATATAATGTTCTATTAAAAGATTATGAGAGATACAGGGGACTCAAGAGAATTCAGGGGGTGGGGGGGGAGTAATCCCATTCAAGTGTCCATCTGGTTACGGCCCTGTTACTATGGAAAAAAAAATACATGAAAATTATAATACTCTAAAATGTCTTGATGAAACCCGATGTCTCGTTAAAGAATTTGATGACTTTTATAACAATTAAATTTATTTATTTATTAAGGTAACATAAACTAAAAAACTATATGAAAATATAAAAGTTTAAAAATTTCTATTAAAAATACTACATTTCTAATATTTTTCTTTCTTTACTTAGAACTTAAATGTTATTGGGCTCACTTCTCTAAATTCCTGCATGATTGAATGATTTAAAAAAAATATTATCACTCAAAAATAATAATTTTACATTTAAATTTATTCATTAGATTTCACTAAATCTGATATTTTAATTCATGTAAATTATATTTTCAATAGTTTACGAAAAACATCCGAGAATCTAGTAACAGCTGTCATGTTAATTGTATTTTATGAATATTTAAAAAAAGTTTCATAGTAAAAATATTATTAAAATAAATCTATTATATTAAGATAGTTTTGATCTTAATTACATTGTTATGTCTACGTAGAAGTTCAGTGTACTCCTTCTTGGCTTACATATGCCATATGCGTGTCTCTAAAACATCTGCACACCAAAAAAAACCACTTTCACATTTTGATTACATTCTATTCAATGGCAAAATAGCACCATAAAAGTCGTTTTATATGACATTATATTGCAATTTCTTCATCGTTATATAAAACGATACATTTTTAATCGCCTTTTAATATATTTCTTGTTCCTCATATATATAATATCCTAAATTTAGTTAATATATATATACATATATATAATTTATCTTTCCTGGAAATAAATTTTAATATTTCTTGAAGCATAAGAAAAAACTGCCGAATTTTTCTTTTAAATAATAATGACTAAGTGTGCAACTTAGGGCAGTTTTTGAGTGTCCCAACGTCCAAGCTGGAGAGATATCCAAAATATTAGAGGTTGGACATAATGTTAATCCTATGATTAAATTCCCTTTCCAGAAAAAGTGTTCAGCTTAGGAAAGTGTCCAATTGGAAAGGTTTCATTGTAGTTTCATTGTAGTTTATTAATACACTATATGGCTAAACATCACTGAACGCTTTCGATTTTAGACTATTTTTCGAATATCGAAAGAAATACTCGACGAATTCTTTAGAAATTCTGGAATATAAAGAACAGGTTTCACCTCATATTGCTCAATGAAGATTTAATAACTAGGTCAATTAGGGAACCACCACTAAATGGAAGAAAAAATAATATTTGGGATCACCCTAAAATGGAATGCACGAAATGATCTGTGACTGCAATACATGACTGTGCGGATATTGTAAAACACCTGCGTTCATTTGTGTAACAATAGTGCGTATATTCATGGAGATATTACGATTTATTAAAAAAAAAAAAAAAAAAATCAAGAATTTTTGTATAGTTTTTGTTTATAGCATGCAGCATTTTCAACCAAATTTAATGACTATTTCAGAAAATTTGACAAATTATAGTGGAAACAAATTATAGTATATTTAGAATACAAATATATTAAATATTTACTGAAATATGGGCAGTTGTGTGAAATAGTTTTTAACTGAGCATGTGCGAACTATATAACAGATTATTATTATTATTATTATTATTATTATTATTATTTTTTATGATGTGGAAGTCAGCTTTATAGAGCTACCAATATGAAAAGATCAGTTGAATATCTTGAAAATTGATAACGATGTCGGCTATATAGTGCTCTTAATTTCGGTTGCCTTCGAAAAGTAGCCAGATGATAAGGGGTTTTCCACCAATTGTCATTTTTTATTAACTGACTTCCAATAAAGGAGTTAGTATTAAATGAATTCCAACGAGTAGCTTTGGAACAGAAGATTCAATAATTTTGACAATTTTTTTTTCTAAATAGGCTCGTTCTGGCGGTTTTCCAAATCGAACTAAAACATAAAAAGTCCTTCCGGCCTGTACCGGGAGGAAAAGGTAGCTTTCCTATATCTTCGTTTTAGAATTTTAGCTAATGTTACATGAAAACAGCAAGTTGAAATGCAAAGAAACGTTTACAAAAGATTCGTTAATACTGAATTTTAATAAGAAATTCGCCAAATTATTGAGCAATAGCCAAATTGGCTTCATATATTTTGGTCGCCAAATTTGGCGATATTTCGCCAAATGTCACAAATTTTGCCAATTTTGTCGCCAATTTTGCCAATTTTGTCGCCAACGTCGCCAATTTTTTCGCTAACGGATATGAATATATAGTTTTATGCGTATGATTGGAAAAATTATTACAACAATGAAAGAAAATAATTTGCGAGTAATCGCGTTAATGTGCTGTTTTGTTTCAAAATGTTTGCCACCCTAGAATTTCAAACTGCTCTATCTCAGCCATTTTTAAAGATAGAGGTAAACCAAAAAATGCTCTGGAATCCTTGTATCAAGGCCTAACACGTAATTAAAAAATAAATTTGAATTTTTAACTTTTTGGTATATTTATTTTAGTTTTAAATTTTTAAATGGCCGCCATCTTGAAACAAAATGGCGGACCAAGCTGGCCAACGAACTCGGTCGAGACATTGGTGTCCTTAATACACACAATTAGTTTAATCAAAATCGATTTATAAACACGAGCGTTATCGTATGACAGGTCAGATATATATATATATATGCTGAACTTCATAGGAATTTGGACATATATAATTTTAATTTTAAACAACTAAATAGTGAAATAACGAATTTACAAAACAAATTTATTATTACATATGTTGATAAATCACCAAACAATTATGCTTTCATCTGCAAATATTATTATTCGCAGTTAATAACTAAAGCTATAAATACAAATTTAAATTTTAAAATAACTAATCTAGATAAAATCATTAATAATCGACATATATTTCAATTTTATAAATTACTAAAAATTAAAAACTATAACTTTAATTATCCATACATTGTTGTTATACCTAAATTCCACAAAACTTCTTTAAAATTTAGAACTGTAACAATCGGCTGTAATACTTGTAACAATAATGCAAGCAAATTTTTATTAACTATTCTCACTAAATTGTTTGAACTTACAAAACAAAAAGATAATTTGTATAGCATAAAAAATAGTTTTCAACTTGTCAATAATATTAAAAATTTAAATAACATAAAATACATGAAGACGTTTGATTTTAATGACTTATTTAATAACATTGATACTAACGATATGTTCAGGATAGTAAATTTATTATATAAGGAATACAAGGATTCTATTAAATTAAAAAATAAAATTTCGTTAAATTACTTTAAAACATTAACTAAATTTATTCTCCATTATAATTATATTATTTTTAATGATACTATATATATACAAAGCTGTGGACTCCCTCAAGGTGGCATTGTTTCTTCAATTCTTGCAGAATTGTATTTATATTATTATGAACGTAACTCTAATATTGCTAATTGTAAAATATACCGTTATATAGATGACATTATTGTCTTCTATTTTAATAGTAATTCAAATTATTTATTACCTATAAAATATCATAAAAATTTAACTTATAGTTTTAATGTTATGGCAAATAATGAAATTAATTTTCTTGATCTAAAGATAATTCTTAAAGATAATAAACTTTTGTTTGACATTTATGACAAGCGAAATGATTTTACTTTTAAGGTTAACTTATTTACTAACTATTTGTCATGTATACATAAATCAGTATTTGTAAATATTTTACTAAATTTCGCACATAGAATTAATAATCTATGTTCAAATAACTTTAAAAATCAAAATTTAAAACATATCCTTCAAATTGCACAAGTTTATGGATATCCTTACTATTTAGTTAAATCAATTTTACACATATAAATATAGATTTAATTTGGGTTAAATGTCTGTTTTTTTTTTTTTTTTTTTTTTTATGTTTGTTAATATCTCCTTGATAAAAATGATAATCAACTTTTGATTGTTGATATATTTGGCTGAACTATGAATCCTACTGTGTGCGTTGCTGCATAGGATTATCCTAGTTTAATGTCATTCATATTTTAAAATTTAACGTTAATTTTCAACTTTTGACTGTTGATATATTTCGCTAAATTATAACTCATATTAAGAGCATGTGCTGCATTGGATCATCTTAGTTAAAAGTCATTCATAAATTAGAATTTACATGTGGGCGAATTCTATAATTGTTGTTATGATTATATGGAGTTAATATTATTGGGGTTGTAACAAAAGTTAAAATTATCAAGGATGTTACAATGGGTTAATCAATACAATATAATATTAATATGTTAAACATATTTAATTTTAGTAAATATTAAATATTTATTAAATATAGTACACTAATAAACATATCTCTTAGTTTTATATTATTTATTTTATTTTATTTTTAGAACATTTAATTTAATTAATATTTGTTTTTTATATTTTTTTTTTCATGGTAGATATTATTTAAATAGCTGGATTTAAATCATTGCCATATTGAATAATCTATGTTATTTCTAAGTATAATATTAATTTATAAAATGAAAGCATCATATGGATTCTACATTAATGTTTGGGTAAAATTAAGATATATTTTAAATGGGTTAGTTAAAATAAAAAATATATTATACTAGTAACTCTTATTTTCTATATATATCATTAATATTAACCAGTAAAATTAATATATTTACACTACAATACAGCTGCATATAAGTAATTATACATACAATATTAAAGTTTTAGTAGAATATCTGTACACCAGATGTCAGCAGCAAAAGTAAATTATTTAATGAATTTGATAGTATGCTAATATAGTCTAATATTTTTACAATAAATGGCAGTAGTATAGCTTATTTAAAATATTAAAACTTGGAAATTTAGTATGGAAGTAATAATAATACTTTCAATTTATCAAGTAATATTATATATTTTAATTTATTAAATTAAAATAAATTAATTAATGGTTTTTATTTATATGTATATCATAATTTTTTTTGTTCTACATTTTTTAAAATGTTGTAATCTATGTAGTTAAATAAAAATAACTGTAACTGTAGGATACAATTTATGATCTGAAGGATTCTCTATTTAACTGTGAATTTAACCTCTTCTTTTGGATACAATTTTGTACATGTGCTCACAATATACTAAATATCTTGGGATATTATTAATATAAGTAATATATATATATTTTATTTTATTTTTATTTTTTCTTATTTTTCACAATCCTTTTCAAATTGTATGTATAATTTATAATATTCCATTGTAAAGGTCTTGTTATTCAATATTGTTTCAGCGATTGTTCGGGCGAGATATGGCACTATATTTAGCAAAAGCTGGTGTCATATACAGAAAACAATCGTTCTTTGCTTATAAATGTGATTTTCTTGCCCTTGAAAAAGTAAATTACTTTATAAGCTTTTATTTGTGTATAGACTCGTGTGGTTTATATTTCATTCCTTATTTTCTATTTATTTATTTATTTTTTTTTTCTTCTTCTTAATTTGAATTAATAATGTTACATTTATTAGGACTACAATTTTAATTTGTAAATTGACAGGGCTCTTTGGTATCGGGATTTCAGTGTATGTGGTCAGTTTCTTATGTTTCAATGGTTAAATTTTACTTAAAGTTATATATATATATATATATATATATAAATCAACATTTGAACGGAGGGTGGTTTTGGGGTCTGGGGGTCATGATCGGTGAAAATATGTCGAAATTTTCCGGAACTGCTTTCCTCCAAACGGCTGCAATAGGTAGCTTTATACTTTTTTGTATTGAAAGCTACCTAAAATAATTAATTAAATTTTTAAAAAATAAAAATGATAACTTGTCGAAAATACCTTATCATCCAGCTATTTTTAAAAAGTGACTGAAATTCAGTTTATCTATCGCCGAAAGCTTTCTGAATGTTCAGGATATTCGATTTGTATTTTTATGTGAGTTGCTCTATAGAGTTGACTACCGAATCATGAAAATATATATATATATTTGGCATTGTTCGCGCATGTGCAATTAAATGTTATTTCATCCAAATACTCACATTTCATGAAATATTTAATGTATTTATATTTTAATTGTACTATGTTGTTTCTACCGTACTTTTTTCAAGTTTTCTGAAAGTGGCGTTAAACTGGAACCTTGCATGTAACAAACATAAAACATGCATTAAAAAAAAAAAAAAAAAAAAAAAGAAAACTTACGTGCTGTTCTTACACAAATGCATACGAATGTTGTACAATATCCACATTATCATGTCCTGCATCTACAGATCATTTCGAGCAATTTATTTTTAGGGGGATCCCAATTATTATTTTTTTTCTTAGATTTGTTTTTGGTCCCATAGTTGTTCTTATGATTAAACCGTCGCTGCAAAATATGCAATCAAATATTATATTTATATTCCCGAAGTTCCATAAGTATTGGCTAAGTATTTCTCTAGATATTTGAAAAACTGTGTAAAATCGAAAGTGTTCAGTGAATTTTGGTGTATCAATGTATCGCTTAACAAAATCAGTTCTTTTTCCCTTTCCTCATGTTTTCAACAATATAATTCATTAATAAGCATATGGAATCCTCACTTACTTAATAATCTTATTGTTCAACAATTTCTATCCCATCCCTCACAGATAATATTAAAAAGATATATATATAGATAAATAATCGAGTAATTCTTTCTTGGATTATGGATAATTTTTGACTGCCAGCGTAAAACACGCAATGCGGCTTCACGCGAAACCTACTGGGGGAAGAAAATCACTTCTCTAACCCCTCCCCCTCAATTCTTTCTAACTCCGCTTTCGCAAGGAAAAATAATGGGGAACCACTTAAGGAAAACTATCATCACTCCTTTTCGAAATTGGTTCCTAATGTTTGAGTTATGCTTCGATCACGCCATCTCTCGAGCAAGAGTCTTTTGTAAACGAGTCAAACTCTAAAGGAGGTTCAGACACCGCTTAATTACATTTCTCTAACACTTTTTTGTGTATTTTTTAGAATTGTATACTGAGACGTGAAGTGTTCATTTTGTATTGAATGTGTTATCTTTGTTTTTAGGCTTGCTATTTTTTTCCCTTTTAAATGAATTGTGATTGTTAATTTATTGGAGTGGTAAATAGTCGAAAAAAAATATTTGTGATGTTTATATTTGCATCTTTTAACTTTTTTATGAAAGTACAGGAAACGTTAATACATATAGTTTTTAAGTAAGCAAGAGTTTTTTTCCTATCTCTCTAGCAAGAGTCTTTAGCAGACGAGTCAAACTCTAAAGTAGGTTCTAACACCACTTAATTATATTTCTCTAACGCTGTTTTAATGTATTGTTTAGAGCTGTAACACTGAGATGTAAAGTGTTCATTTTGTACTGAATTGCTATGCATATTTTTACTTTTTATCCTTAATATTTTTACACGCTTTTATTTACCTCTTTTGCTCTCTGTGTGAATCAACACCTCAGTGGTTAGCATACTAGCCGAAAAATGATTAGCTTTGGTCAATATTCGCGGGTATATAAAGAGAGAGATAATCTAGATAATCACCATGGTTTAGGCGGAGTGTTCAGAGTTTCCCATGTATGAGAACGATAATTCGGGTCACATTAGCTTCAAAAGTTCTTCCTGAAAAAATCAATCTATAGCAATATTTCCAAAACTGCTCGATGTTTAACGAAAATCCCTTCCTTTGTCTGGGTCAAGTCTTGCAATTGCTTTTTGACCTCTCTCCGTCGAACAAATTGTTACAGATGCTGTTAGAGATGAGCTCAATGTTGATGACATTCAATATTCAAATGTTTTTGGGACAGTACCTCATCATAGGACAGGCTCCGTTGGAAATTAACAGCTTTTCACGCAGGATAAAAACAGTACAGAGACAATCCAAACAAGAGTGATGCTGGCAATATTCCAGTATTTTTGGGACAGTACCTCATCATAGGACAAGCTACATTGGAAATTAACAGCTTTTTACGCAGGACAAATACAATACAGAGACAATCCAAACAAGTGTGATGCTGGCAATATTCCAGTATTTTCAGGACATTACCTCATCAGGGACAGGCTCCATTGGAAATTTACAGCTTTTCACGCAGGACAAAAACAGTACGGAGACAATCCAAACAAGAGTGATGCTGGCAATATTCCAGTATTTTCAGGACATTACATCATCAGGAACAGGCTCCAGAGGCGATAAAGCGCTTTTCGCACAGAACGAAAATAGACCGAAACAAATCAAACAAGAGTGATGCTGGCAATATTAAAATATTTTTAGGACCGGACCTCATCAGGGACAAGTTCCAGTGGCAATAAACTGATTTTTGCACAGAACGAAAATAGTACAGAAACAAATCAAAAAAGAGTGAAGCTAGCAACAATGCAGATACAAATATAGTCACAACATTGGTTACAACAATTAAATTAATTTTCCGCCAAACCACACTTGTCAAAATGCATCAACAGTATGATTTGACTACGAGTCAAATGAGAGTTACTACTATGAGTTACTACAATAGTTAAAACAGGGAAACTTATCAATAAAAGCATGCTATTTAATCTATATTTTAAAGCAAGAACATCTCTATGAGTAACGCTCTGTCGTCATATTGACGGTGGTAACGAGCTGATCAAACAATTTCTTTTTATTGCAATTTTTTTAACTTCTGAACATCGCATAATTTTTCTTTCCATCAGCCGGGCTTTTATGTTCAAAAAAGTTTTTGCTTTCATGTTTTAACAATTGCACATTTTAATGAAATATGTGATTTGCAAAGAAATAACTTATTTTAAGAAATGTTGATTAAACGATTTATTGAGCATAGTCTAAATTTTCAGGTTAGTTTTTTTAATTTTTTTTCTTTTCAATTTCTTTTTTTTTTATATTTGTGTTCGGTAAACTGTCCGCAGGAGCCCTGGCTTGCACGAAGCTCTAAATCCGGAGTGGACCGCGTGCCAGTTTCAAGTCGATTGTCTCTCATTACACTGGGACCGTGCCGGGTTTTAATTTCTCTCGAGACACTCGGATCAGGCAACAATCAAAATTTATAAATCAAAATTCCAAATAAGCTAAAATTTCCCATATATGTAAAGCTTTATCGCATCAGTTTATCTCTTGTTCATATTTCTACCGAAAACGTAAGTAATAATATTCCTTACTTATTATTCAAAAGATTCTAATGTATTTCTTGTTCGTTTTCTGTGTCACGACATCTGTTTAAAAAAACAACTAATTACTTATGTCATAAAATTCAGATTAATTAGAGATCCTATCATCGTTTTAAAGAAAGACCAAAAGGGAGGCCGACATTGATTCCGTCAAGCTTAAAGTAATTTGACATCTGAATTTGCTTTGTCATTAACATATGGAATTCTTGTTATGGTAGCTATAGCTGTCGACATTCACATTTTCATTTGTTTTATTACAGCTTGTATATTTACATTTAAAAAATTACCCGTGAGTTAGGTAATGCTTATTATTTTTTTAATGTACATTGAAAAAAAAATCTAAATTAATTCCACATCTCTTATGTTGCGTTAATAAAATAATTTAAAAATACATATTTATTAGAAAATAGTTTAATGTTTAGTTATTAGGACAACGCCATCTGGGATGAAACCGGCAGGAAAATACTTAAAAATTTTTGAGAAAACTTTTATTTTTAAGCTAAAAAAATAATACATTGTTGACGTGTTGAAATTAATTGATACTGATTTTCCCATAACAAGTTTAATATCGTATCGAAAGTTCAATGTTCATTTCTTTTCATATAAAAATAATTGCTCGTTTATACTGGTTAGAATCCTCATTGTCAAACCTTAGAACGTCTTAGAATATCGAATAGAACCCTTTATACTTAGAATTTTTGTTTTAAATCTTAGTAAATGGAAAAAAATGGAAATCTCAGATAGCAGAAATGACAGTTTCTTCAAGAAACTTTTAGGAGACATTAAATGATGAACCATTTAAAACTATGTAATTTTTACCAGATACCACACATAAGACAGCTCTCCCTTTTTCTCTCGCATGCCTCACACACACCCTATATACACTGGTGTCTGTGTATACAAGACGACTTACAAAATGATCCGACAGACTTTAAAAAGTGGTAGAAATTACAAGGATGAATTAAATTTGAAGAGACGTTTTTAAATATTAAGAGATGATTTTTATATTTGTTATCAGGATAACCATGATAAGTTGTTTACAATTTGAAAATTCGTTAGACATCGTCCAGTTTTTCATACGTTTATTTATTTAGCCGCAAGCATAGAACACAAAGTATCTAGTGCGATTTCATAAAGTATAATTAATAATCCTTTAATAATTGAAAATATCAAACCTATTTAAATTGAATTATTATTGAATGTACAGTTCCAAAATGACACCCTATTGTGGTTTGAAAAGTGCAAATAGTGCAAGTTTTTTTAAAGTGTCCGTGAAGAACGTGAAAGAAGGCGATTCAGTATGAAATGACACACAAGAAGTGTAGTGAAACAAAAAGTGAAAATGTTCTCAATAATAATTTTTGGGGATTTACTAGATATTGACTACATCGATTTTCTTCATGAACGCAGTATTGTGCATTTGACATAATGCAGTACATAATGCATTACATATGACATAATGCAGTATATATGACATAATTGACATAATGCAGTATTGTGCATTTTGGTAGATGATTAAAGCAGTACATCTGTCTCAAAAATATTCCATTATTTTCCAATTTCTCAAGACAATGAAAGACCTTACACAGCTGGTGTAACAAAAACAAATTGAAAAATGTTATAGACAGTACTGGAACCTCCTCCTTACAATCCGAATTTATCATCTTCGAACTAGTATTTGTTTGAATCCCCTTAAAGAAGCATTAGGAGGACAAAGATTTTCATCAGATGAAGAAATCAAGCAAGCAATTTTTTATGACATTGGCTTCATACACATCCTGATTCTTTTTCTCATAAAAAAAAAAGATTCCTAATATCATACGAACTGAATTTTTCCAACTTAATTAAAAAGTGTCCAAGTCGGGAGTCGAACCCGAGACCTTTTTTGGTTTAAATCGCCAACACTGTGCTTTTTGCACTAATTGGACTGTCAACCAGACGACAGATTTCACTAGATAACTTACTGGCATTAGTGTCTAGTCTATCATGTAGTCAGCTCAACAGAATATACCACAGGTTATGGAACTCCATTAAACAATGAATGCGTAGATACGCTTTTATTATTTTAATTATTTTTAACTTAGATTGGTAAATATATCATATTGATTGGTAAATATATCACACGAAATTATTTTTTACAACTGAGTGGAAAATTGTCTAGGATGGAAGTAAAAAGTAATAAAAGTGACCCCCAATATGTTGAAAAAATGTGTAGATGTTAAAAACAAATGTAAATAAATGTAATTAGATTAATAGCATAATAAGAGCAGATGGTCAATTACAATTAATTTTATATAAAAATAAGCAAAATTAAAATACAAAATTAAACTAGCGCAATTTAAATAAAAAATTAATATAGCACAATTTTAATGCATACAGCTGATATAACAAGATAGATTAATGAAAATTGAAGTTCATCGAAAAAAAAATCTCTGAAAGTTGGAACTTCTCCGAACTTGACTTGCAGAAAATAATAACAGATAAAGTCTTCTGGCTTTGTTCATCTTATTATGTGATTTATACATCGTGAGTGAAATTAAAGTAACAAGCAGTATCCCAGATAGTTATTTTATTTCATAAATGCTATACATCTTATTAATTTACTAAATGGTATCGAATTACGCTTCGGAAATTATTATCGTTGTAAGATAACAAGATCAACAAGCAAATGGTGATGCTATCGTCAATTAAAGACTTTTTGAAGCTAAGCAATTCTTTTTTGTATTCTTGTCAAGATTCTATGGCACGAAATTAACATTATTATTGTTCATTTTGTTATTTTGGCATTGACAGATATCTATCTGGCAAGTGTAAGTGATGACGTATTGAAAGGGTGACAATTTCAGGTTATTTATGGACGTTTAACATGCCTGCAGGTGCACAAGTAAAGTTGCTGACTGCATTTAATTAAGCATTGCGAGCAATTAATGCATAAACATGATGTGGATTGACTCCTTGCATACTAATGCTTCCTAATCACAGCCACAGGTACGCATTGATTGAAATGATCAGGATTGGATGTAGTACGTGATTAATGTTATTTCCTGCAGATAAGCGGAAATTGCCACAATTTACCTCCTGCCGAGGTGTTAAAATTTGCCCACAACAACTCTTTTTACAATCTTGTGTTGATAGAAAACACACGCAATAACGCATTCAATCAAAAGGTACAATGAGTGAACACCTTTTAATCAACATTTGTCTGATGTAAGAAGCAGATTCGTACTGCGTGACCTGTCACTTCATGTAAGTGACACGTCACCGGTCGGAATGACTTCGTCACAGTGCATCATAAAAGATAAGAGGGGGCCTGAGCAAAATGGCTGGACGTCTCACGCGTTTGTGATAATTGAGGAAATTGTGACGATTGTGACTGTGACAAGACTGTGGACACATTCCGATTGGTTATGTTGAAAAAGCACTCATGCGTCGAAGACTAACGTTATTTTGCAAGTGCTCAGCCATGTCGAATATGACTGGTTAGGTAAAACATGAAGATAAAGATCTGCCGATAATTTACCTGGCAAATATGCCTTTGTGTTAGACCTCGAATGGTTGTTTTGGCAAAAATTATGAGTTTACACAATGTCTGTGTTGTTAAGTGTGAAAATTAAGTCCATAGAAATTGTTTACAGTGGCGTTATTTTGTTGGATGGTTCTATGAAGTTAAAATGGTGACATCTCAATTTTCGCTCTAATGATCTATTTTTCCTGCAGCAGTTTTTGTCCCTAAAATTGAATAATTCATAAATAATTTAAATTTATAATAAATAAATGTTTGTTTTTTTCAACAGAAATGTATCTTTAAAATTTTGTGAAGAAGATAAAAATGCACATATATTGTGCTGTCCTCTAAAAAAAAACGAGAGTGAAATGTTTCCTAAAAAAACACCCTTCATCAAATATTTCACTAAAGTCAATTTTTTTCTTTCGTTCTGTTTTTACGCACCATTTAGAATAATAAAAATACTTAAAAATACCTAAGGGATGCTTATTTAGTTTTAAAATAAATTAAACTAACAACTGCAGAATTCTGGCAAAACATGACCTTTATATTTGCAAATGTTCTTGTTATAATAGACCTTTCGAATGATCTACTTAGATTTTTAATTGTTTTTATCGTAAGCCGTTAATATGTAATAAAATGCTTCAGTTTAAGCTAATTATGTCAAGTGTTTTTTTTTTTTTTTTTCGGATAACATGGGTTATTTTTTTAAAAGTGGTTTCTTTTTTTTTTTTTTCAAATTCTCACTTAATTGGCTGCTATTTTGTAATAAAGTGATAAAACGAAAAATGCCCAACATTAAAATCTTAGTCAGAACAAGCTGTAAAAGTTTAGCAATGTTTTTTTAATATATATTCTTTATTAGACTTTATATAGATTTTTTTTTTCTTTAAATGGGGTTTTTTTTAGAGGACAACACAATATAAAGGATGGGTGAGAAAAATTTTCCATTAATTAAATTTTAATATATTTGAGAAAATATTCAAATTCGTAAGATGACATCTTGTGTTAGAGTCATTTGTTATATCATGTTGAATTTTTAAACTCCTACGGCATACATTAACTATTAATGGTACTGATTTATTTTACGTATAGCATGAAGGAAAAAAATCTTTTCGTTATGGTAAATTTTGAAAAAAAGAAGATAGTGAAATGAAGATAGACTAAGTTTGGAACTATTTTACCTACCGAAGAAAAGATAACGTTCACACTGTTTACTTTTCTGAAGTTATAAAGAATGCAATAGTTTATGCAGAAAAAAGTTATACTAATATTTTATAAATTTGAGTACTAAACCATTATTGAAGTATGTGTATTCTTTGAGTAAATAATTAATTTTATTAACGCTGGATTTGATATTTTGTCTAGTGTGGTATTTGGGTTTTCACTTTTTTCAAAGTTGAAGAGAAAATGGATAATATGAAACATAAAAAAATAGAAAAAATAAAAATAAATAAAAATAAAAGTTAAAAATTGTAATTTATTGACTCAGCCTGAAATTTATTTAAAAGTTGCCATCTGAACATAGAAAAATATTACAAAGAAAGTTATAGAATAAAAAAAATATATACTTCACTATTTCCATTATCTTGTGTATCGATAGTTAATATTCTAAACGTTATTTATATTTCCATCAATCTTTTTTAAAAAGTAATTCATACCAACAGATTTATTATTGAAGCAGTATATATTTTTATACCACAGTAATAAATTTTCCACGGTTACATTTTTTAAAGTTTAAGAAAAAATGGAAAATATGAAACCTTAAAACGCTGAAAAAGTAAAACTAAATATAAATTAAAATTAAAATTATAATTTATTGACTCACCCTGAAATTGATTTAACATTTGCATCTGAACAGGGAAAAATATTACTAAAAAATATATAGAATAAGACAATTTACTTCACTATGTATATTATCCTCTACATCGATATTTAAAATTGCACATTATTTATGTTTCCATCAATCTTTTTAAAAAATGTAATGCATACCAACAGATTTAATATCGAACCAGTATGTATTTTTATACAAGTATAAATTTTCAATAGTTACATTTTTCAATGTTGAAGAGAAGATGGTTAATATAGAACTTCAAAATATTGAACAAATAAACCAAATTAAAATTAAAATTAAAAATTGGAATTTACTCAACCTGAAATTAATTTAAAAGTTGCCATCTGAACATGGAAAAATATTACAAAGAAGATTATAAAATAAGACAATTCACTTCACTTATTGTATTATTCTCTACATCGACATTTAAAATTATACACGTTATTTATATTTCCATCAATCTTTTTTTTTTTGTAATACATACCAACTGTTTTAATATCGAACGAGTATGTATTTTTATACCAATATAAATTTTCCATAGTTATATTTTTCAAAGTTGAAGAGAAGATGGATAATGTGAAATTTCAAAACATTAAACAAATTAAAATTAAAAAATGGAACCGATTGACTTTTCTTGATATTTATTTAAAAATTTTCATCTGAATATGGAAAAATATTACAAACAAAATTATAGAATAAGACAATTTACTTCACTATTTATATTATCCTCTACATCGGTATTTTAAATTGTACACGTTATTTATATTTCCATCAATTTTTTTTTTTCAAATAATGCATACTATCAGTTTTTATACTGAACCAGTATGTATTTCTATATCAGTGTAAATTTTCCACAGAAGTTACATAATAATGTTAATAATAGTGTTATAATAAAAACGAAATAAATTAAAAACGACAAAGTAAATGGCATCACGAATAGCAAAATTTATTCTAAAATAGGTATTAATGGAAATACCATTCATGGGAATAATTTTATTTACAATGTAATATTCAAATATCGTCCATATCTCTGAAGAAAACATGAATATCCAAAAACCATCATCACGCTGAAACTTAAATTTTTACAGAACAATGGAAATTTCTTTGTGTTGATAAAACATTACCTTGAAAAGAAAACTGAGATATTTGACTCAGTTTCCCAATGCGTTAGGAATGCACAGCGAACTACATTTTTATCTTATCTAAAAGGCTAAAGAATGATATGTAACGCTAGCTGAAAGGTATTAGCAGAAAATGTAAGATTGAATCACACTTTTATTACAAAATTCTGACTCTTAAACAAAGACATTTCTTCTGAAAAAGCATATTATTTTTCTCTGCCATAAAATGTAGTAACAAATATTTCATACAATTTTGCTTTGATCCACCTTATTGTAATGGATTACGACCATGAAATAATATTTCATCGTGACAAGTATGAAAATAGGAAAGTATGATATTATTACGAAACGTTTTAACGATTGTGTTTGCATCTATTCATTTACTGAAAGTATAAAAATCTGGATAAAAAGATATGGTGGATGTTTCCTATCAATAGATTATTCTCCAGTTTGTTAAAATTTTATAACTTAGGTTAATGACATCCACATGCATTTTACAGTTGTTTACCATCAGTACATCTGACATGTATGCAGGTTATTTGTTGCCAAAAGATAACATAAAATTTTTAGTAAGGACAACATGTTTTTAATGAGAATGTTGTGCTCATTACAAAACTTTCTTCGATATAAACCAAATCAATTTCATAATTTAAATAGTACAAGAAATTGCATCTATTTAGCAAATAGGTTTTTTTATTCAATATATTCCCATATTCAGAATGCTAAGCTAGAAGTTTCGTTGAATTCTGTGAATTTAAACTGGTGATATAAGAATCATATATTTCTAACAAATCATCATATTTCGTCACCCTTCTCTTATATGATCGCAGCCTAAATTGAATGACAATCTATTGCTAACATGAGGATTCTGAATTTGATGTACCATTGAATTCTGCACACATAAACTGGAGATACATGCATCACGTAAATCGAACCAATCATCGATTTGCGGTACCCCCTCTTGGGGGATTTTGCCCCAAAACTAATCAGCACCGGTTCACATAAGGATAGAACTTCAAATGAAATTCTATCCTATTCAACGCAGTAGTTCGTCAGTTAGAGCGCCCACAAAATGTCTGTCCCATACAAACAAACATACAGATTCACGAACAGACATTTTCTAAAACAGTCAAATCGTGTTCAGGACTTTCTAAAACGTATAAATCTGTCGGAAAGCGAAAGTTGAAAATTTTCACGAATCCGATACTTTTTTCTTGTATAAATACAATAAAGTAATAAACCTTTAAAAAATAGATACATAATAAATTATATAGTTTAAAAAGTAGATATTTTAAAAGAATTAAGGATTCAACAGTTTCTTAAAATTTTATACCAGCGCATTGTAATCCAGCACGAAAGTATCTCATATAATTTTTTCTTCGGTATAATAGTAATAATAATAGTAATAATAATATAAATAATAACAAAAATGATAGTTGAAAATCAAAAGCCTCCTTCTGTCCTCAAAAAAGAGCGGGGGGAGGGGTAAAAAAAACTGTTATATTTGAGCAGATTCTCAAAGGAGTGGTCAATGTATAGAATTTGGAATTAATTTGTGCGCATGAAAGAAATTTGCATCCAACTCTTTCTCCGTGTATACCAAAAGAAATTCATTCTCCTAAATAGGAATCCAACAAGTCCGAGATAATGAATATGAGGGTGATCCTGAATTCATGGTACAAACTTTAAGGGTTGGTACAGGACACTGTAACAATCATTTATTGTATATGAAACCAAGGTCAGAAATACATTTATTTAGTCAAAATTACAGGGCGTCTCTTTCCAATCGGAAGTCGCGTTTCCGTTCATAACTTTAACAGTAATGAATATATTTAGCAAAATTCGCAATAGTCTCATATTTGTAGGAATTATAAGGATATTGTATCCAACTCTTTCTCTGTGTAGGGTCAAAAGAACTTCATTCTCCTAAATAAGGATTTATCAAGTCGGAGATAATGAATATGAGGGTGATCCTGAATACATGGTACAAACGTTAAGGGTTGGTACAGGACACCTTAACAAACATTTTTTGTATAGGAAACCAGGTCAGAAAACCATATTTTTAGTCAAAATTACAGGGCGTCTCACTCCAATCCGAAGTCGCGTTTCCGTTCGTAACAGTAGTGAAGATATTTTCAAAATTCGATATAGACTCATTTTGGTATGAAGTGTAAAAATATTGTAAGGATTTGTATCCCACTCTTTCTCCGTGTATGCCAAAAGAACTTCATTCTCCTATAGCGATTTATCAAGTCGGAGATATTGAATATGAGGGTGATCCTGAATTCATGGTAAAAACTTTAAGGGTTGGTACAGGACACTGTAACAATCATTTATTGTATAGGAAACCAGGGTCAGAAATTCATTTATTTAGTCAAAATTACAGGGCGTCTCATTCCAATCTGAAGTCGCGTTTCCGTTCATAACTTTAATAGTAGTGAAGATATTTAACAAAATTCGCAATAGACTCATCTTTGTATGAATTGTAAGGATATTATAAGTATTTCATTAAAGCATCTTCACTACTATTAAATTTATGAACGGAAACTCGACTTCAGATTCAAGTGAGGCATCCTTTAATTTTGACTATATGAATGGATTTCTGACCCTAGTTTCCTATACAATAAATGAGGTCTTATTTAAAGTTTGTACCATGAATTCGGAATCGCTCTTATTCTCTTCGAACAGTAAGTTTTATGTCGATTGGCAAAGATCAAGTAAAATTACTGACTAAAAATATATGAAATTGGTAGACTTATAAAACCTATGAAATATTTTTTCTGACTATATAGAGTGTCATAAAGCTCGACATTGAAAAAGTTTTTAATCATTATTGATATGAAGTGTTTTATAAAGCTATAAAATCTGGCATTGATGCAGGGAGTTTCATAAAATTACAGAATCTAAATGTACACTCTCAGAAAAAACTGTAAATTTATGAGCGTTTGCCCTTCAATTTTCACGGGCAACAGCCTTATTTGATGAAAAACGGTCTGATCCACTAAATAAGCGGCCTTATCCGTTATATGCTTAGAAAATTAAGAGCAATCCACATATTCTTACAGTTATAGCCCATATGTTAGCAAAAATACGGTACGACCTCATACATTGTCCTCCGCTAGGGTGTAACCTTCATTTTACTCGGGTTTCGAAAAACTTAACCCGCCAAAACAGCGATTCTGTGATGATTATCTAACGTGCTACGTGCTACGGAACAGTAAGTAAAGTGTTATTGTGTTTTAAAGTGCATTATATCCTGTGCATTATAATGCTGTATTACTTTGCCCCGTAAAATTACGGGATGCACAAAATGATGGGCATGGATTTTTTTTTTTTTTTTTTTTTTTTTTTTTTTTTTTTTTACGGTATATGACTGGAATCTCTGCTGCCGGCCTCTGCCCGTAATTTTACTGCAATTTTTTTAACAGTGTATTCAATAAGAGCTGAAAAGTGTGCTTAATATTAATTCCATAAACGTCTCGAAATACAGAAATTATTATAGGAATTAAGAAAGTAGTAAGTATTTCTCAACGGTAAACTATTTCCTCATTTTTAAAATAGATATATAAGTACAGTTTGCAGAGGTCAGTGCATTGTAATCATACACAAAAGTATCTCATACAATTTCTTCCCCTCGGAATAATAATAATAATAAATCAAATTTAAAATCAAAATATTCCTTCTTCCTCCGCAGAAAATAAATAAATAAATAAATAAAAATAATAATAACAAAACTATTATCCTTAAGCAGACTTCCGAAAGAGTGTCAGCGAATAAATTTTGGACTTCAGTTGTGCTCCCAGAAATTAATTTGTACCCAACTGTTTTTACACTAAAAGAGCTTCACTTTCTTTAAATACGCTTTTATCAAGTTGGAGATGCAAGAAAATCCTATCTCAGCAGCAAACTGAAAAGCAATGCAAAGATTGTGTTTCATAAAATGTTATTGACCAAAAGATTAGGAAGTGGTTGATTAAAAATATATATGCTGTGAATACAGAGTAACTCAAAACTGAAAACTGGAAAAGTCTTTATGCGTTGACAACACAATGTAGTTTATGAACATAATGTTTAGGATGAATACAGGACGTTTCACGCAACGGTAGAATTTAAATGTATTTAGTAGACATTGAAACAGAGTGAATGAACCTATAACAATTTTGATAAGGATGCAGAATATTTCATATAACTAAAAAATTGGTAAATATAGCAGTTTATTCTTCAATTTGTTAAAATTTTATAAGTAGAATTCAATATATTGTAATCCAACACAAAATCTTTTCATTCATTACGTCCTTGAAATTACATGAAAATAGCAAACAAAAAGATCGCAAAAAGTAATAACAAATCTTTAAGCAGATGCCCGAAAAAGTGGACAGTGAATAGATTTTCGACTTCAATTGAGCACTAGAAAATAATTTGTATCTAACTCTTTCTCCGAGTACATTAAAAGAGATTCACACTCTTAAGTACGCTTTTATTAAGTTGGAGGTCTTCGAAAAACATATTTGAACAGCAAGTTGAGACACAATGGAAATTTATTTAAATAAATATTTATCTATAATAAATTACTACTTATTCTAAGAACTACATATTATATTTCAGGAAAATATTTAAAGAGTTTCTAAGCTTCTAAGAAGTAAATTTTGAATTTCACATAAATACGCAGAAAAGTATTTGTATCTAATTCTGCTTTCTTTCACTCCAAAAGAACTTTATCCATCTAAGTACGCACTTATCAAATTGGAGATATATGCATTTTTATTTTTATTTATCAAAAAGATTAAATAGTATTTCATTATTATCAATTTGACATGATATATGAACAAAATTGGAATTATATGCAAGGTGTTTTTTACGACAAGAAAAAAAATGTAACAAATATTTAATGAGAGCTGGAACAGAGTGTTTTATAAGCCTATAAAAATTGTATAGAGAGTAATTTATATAGATAAAAAGGTAATATTTTCCATACTACCTTATATATTCAATTTTTTTCTCCATTTCGATATGTATGTATAATTTTATACGCCTAGTTGGAGACATCACTTCATTGTAAGCCAACACAAAAGCACATATGAGTCCCCCCCCCCCCCCACAGAGTGATGAAAAAAAATTAAAAATCAAAAGATCATAAAAAAAAGAATAACAAAACTATTATCTTTAACTAGATCTTCGAAAGAGTGGTCAGTGAATAGATTTTGGACTTCAATAGAAAGGAATTCGTATTTAACTCTTTCTGATGCGCGTATATACCAAAAGAGCTTCATGTTCCTAAATGCACTTTTATCGCGTCGGAGATCTCTGTAAATCCTCTTTGAACAGCAAACCGAGACACAATGCAAATTCATCAAAAGAAATACTTATCTCCGTGTAGATTGATATTTCTGATAAGAGCTGTTGTCGCGCTTTTTCTTCTCTTTTTTTTTTGCTATGTCCCCTGTGTCCCGAAGTCATGCGAAAGGGGTGCTTCATCTTAGATAGGGTGATGACAGGAGGATAAAGTTTTGAAAAAAGAATGAAATTTTGAAAACATTGCAGTAAAGTTATATATAAACAAGGTAAGAGTATGAGATGGTAAGAGTATTAGAGTACATGGTAAGAGTATTAGAATGCACAGCACAATGCACAATATGCTTTCAAAATGAAATTAATAATGTATTTTCGGTTGAAATTCAGAAATTTGATCTGAATTTTCCAAGAAATAAAATACATTTATTATAAATTTTCAATGAAAAAAAAATGCATTTGAAATACATTATGATGTGCTATTTTTATTATTTGACTTTAAGAAGTACGAAGACACACTTTCTGCCAAATATATGGCACTATATTTTATTTTATTTTTATTTTTAGTAAGTTAATAACACAATAACAAAAATTCGAATCATTGAGAGATTTTTTGCTTCTATCAAAGTCCATCGTCCACTGAAATCCATGGATTTTTTTTTTTTTTTTTAAGTTGGGGATGCTATGAATGTTATTAGAGAGCAAATACAAGTAAGTATGCTTTGTAAAAATATTTACAAACAGGCAATGTTACTTGTGATATTGTGAAATTGTGAAAATATTTTTTGAAATGTTTATTTTTTTTAAGTTTACAACTAAATATTATTATGTTTAAAAATACAAATTCATTAACATTTATAAACATGAAATAAAAGTTTTCAAAATTTTAACCCTTAAAGAGAAATTGCTTTTTTAAACATTAATTATTAATACAAATGTTAAAAATTACTAAGCAGAAACTTATACTTTTTTCATTATTCGAATAAGCATAGCAGACCCCCCCCCCCTCCTAATACACAGAACATCATATTTCAATTTTCTAATTTTTAAAATACTTTAAAATCCCCCTTCTAAATTTTTAGATATATGCATAGTAAATGATGGAAAAAAAACATTATTATTATTCGTATATTTCATTTCAGTAACTTGAATACTAATTGTAATGTTTCCTACGAATATTCTGAAATGGATAGTTTTCGCTACAATGTATGTTATGAAACAAAAATAATAAACATGGTTTGTAATGACGTTTGCACTGCAAAATAAATAAATAAATAAAAAATGTTGATTTCCCAGTATAAAACTTGCATCCCAGCTTCTAGTATTATACAGTAAAATCATCAATTCTTTTTTGCAGTGTACACGAAACATAAAACTTTATTTTTCAATCATAAATGTTCTCGAGTAACTTGTATACTCGAGTATAAAAATTTTTTTAAATCAAATAATATTTTTATCTTATTACTAGCCTTAACTGTGACTCCAGTAATTGAAATGCAAATTGTAATACTTTCTATTTAATTCATTTTACTAAATATTCTTTATGAGTTCAAGAATTAGCAGCATTAATGAATATACCAATATTTATCAGTAGTTCGTAAACCTGGTCATTTTCATCAGGCATACGGGCCATCGTGGTTTACTTCATGGTAAGAGAGAAAATGTCCACAATCTTTTCAAAGAGATTATACGAACTCACATAAGGTGTATGATAAAATAGAATTGGACCTTAAAGCATATATTTGTAAATTTGCAATGAACCGATGTAAAATTTTTGAAAATTTTATCAATCTCTGGAAACCGGGCATTATTCTATCAATACCGTTTGAAAGAAGAAAAAAATATATATATTATATGTGCAATGCAATTAATCAACATTTCTACAGCAATTTTTGCAACAGCAACAATTCAACAGCCTCAACATATTATAAAAAAATATATTATAAAACAAAAAATATGTTTGTGAGCAACGCTGGGGTCATATCCACGGTGGCAAGGATCTAAGCAATCCGTTTTCCTTCTTTCGTAAATTTAAATACTTCTAAACATTGCATAATTAAAATTTTTACACCGTCGAATTGGGAAAAAAGTGTACTTTTAAATGCAGTTTATTTGAAAACTGTATCTCAATTTACTGATTTTTCATGGTTTTTAAAAGAATTTTCAAGAAAGAATTTTTTTTTTTAAATCTATATCGCATCCAGCTTTATTAACCAAAATTAACCCGTTTGCACTTAAAGCAAGTTTGTTTTAGGTTAATATGGCATAAGAAAATTAACATTTCATAAATAAATAAATAAATAAACTAAATAATATATACAAAACACAAATTTAACAGATATGTAATCAAAGTACGTAATGGAATAATCAAAATAAAAAAGTCTGTAAATATAGCAAAATCTTTGGCAAATTTTTTGGCTATACCTTTGGCAGGTGGCTAATACGAAAGTATAACTTTGACAGTATAAATTTCAAAACTTTATTGGAACTCTCAATTGATATTTTCTTATAAAAATGCTTTTTGGTGTCGTTATGGGCAATCTATAAAACTATGTTACATGTTAGAAAAAAAATCTATTAGAGTTTTCATTTAAAAAGAATTATTTTCAACTATGTTCTATATGCAGGGCGGTATGCTCTATAACCCGAAAAAACCTGGTTGTATACTCTGTTTTTTTTTTTGTTCGTTTTTGTAAAAAAATGATATAATTTAAGCTTGATTGTGGGAAAAAACATTGAATTTCTAGTTTAGTCATGCAAGAGTTGAAAATTTCATCAAACTTTATATAAATATTCTATTGAAAGAAACAGATATGAAATATTATCAAGCAGCAGGATTTACTTCATTAATGGAAACAATTTATCTCATACATGTTTCACTTTTTTTCTGAAGTTTTATGAATTCAAATAGAGTATGGAAACACAAAGTTTACCTATGGAAAAAATTAAATTTTCACTTTTAAAAATTTCATAAAAGTTTGAAAATCGTAAATTATTTTATCAATACCGTTTGAAAGAAAAAAAAGAAAGAATGAATGAATGAAAAAAGAAAAAAAGAAATGAAATACTATATAGGCAGCGTGGTTTACTTCACTGTGACAGAGAAACTATCAACATGTGTTTTTTCAGCGATCGTATGACTTGAGGTAGACTGTGAAAAAGAAGCATTGCATTTTTAGGTTAGCCGTTGTTGCGTGATTTCAAATAAGGCTAATGCCTCTGCGTGGCATCCAAAAAAATGCTTTAAAATCCACAAAAGGTTCTCAGATTCCCAGCTGTGATTTGTGTGTGGTCGAGGTGTGCAGTTTCAAAGCAATGAAATAAATTAAAACAGATGAATGTGTGGAGAAATGATTCTGATTTCCAGGTACTGCGATTTATTTTTTTTTTCTACTTTAATAGGCTTAAATAACATTTCTTTGAAGTTTTCAAAGTAAAGTCCGTTTCATTCGCTCATATAATTGAAAAGGAAACACAATAGGTAGAGGAAAAATGTAAAGGTATATTGAAACCCATGCAATCAATGAAGCTTTTATCGATAAATTTGAATTTGTCAACTAATTTAGTGCAAGATTTTTTTTAAAGTAAGAGATAACACATATATCACAATATTTAGAAGTGATTATATATATGAATTATAATAATAAAACTTTATATTTCATTCATGCTTCATTTATTCATATAAATGTGAAAAAATTAGGGATTTTTTTTCTTTATGAGATTTTTTTTATTACAAATAATTTATTAGTTTATGCGTGTATTTTTTTTAAACAATGGATAAAATAAAAAGAATTATCGGGGATTTTAAGCTTAGAGAAGGGCTTGTCAGGATGATTGTTGTGATTGTCATTTATAGTATTTAATTTAAAATTCATTTGAAAGTGATTGTATGCATCACGAGGCACGTTTAAAAGTTATTAATGAGTAAACTTTTGTGAAAACAGACCTTATAATCTTAAAAGAAATTTAGTTTAAAATGTTTTATTATTATTATTATTATTTAAAACTGACACTAATTCCACAAATAAAAAAAACTTCCAAAAACAAAACTGTTGTAAAAATAATTTTCTTTTAAATTTTCGTATTGTTTTATATCTAAATTTCAAAATAATCCATGCAGTTAAATAATCAAAATAATGTATGCAGTTTTAAAGCAATGAAATAAACTGAAACGAATGTGGGAAGAAACTTTTCTAAATTCCAGGTACTGCGATTTATTGTTTTCAACATTTAATCGGCTTGAATAAAATTTCACTGCTGTTTTAAGTGAAAACATCGTTTTACTCGTAGAAACAAAACTACTATAACATACAGGTTGTCACTTAAATACGTTCACATTTCAAATGTTCATTAAAATAAAATAAGAATTTGTCCTATCGGAGTACAATTTGCACCATAAGACTTGTCAAAGTGTCGGATTGTTTTGCGGCCAAAACAAACAAAAAAAGTTAAATATTTCTTTGAACTATTTTTGCCATTAAAAAAAAAAAAAAAAAAAAAAAAAAAAAAAAAAAAAAAAAAATACCGAATTTTATTCTGCAAACCGCACTCCGGCACAACAATTTGTTGAATTTTTAAGATTTTTTGAAATAGGAATGGTCTTTTTGAACTATTGTTTTCTTTTTCCACGAAACTATCCACGTTTTGACGAGTCTTATGGTGCAAATCACAATCCAGTACTACAATTTGTTCATTCTTTATGAATATTTGTAATCTGAACTTACTTATGGGTCATTGAACTATTTGATTTTCAGTACCACAAAAAAACCCTATTCTGACAAATTTTATGGTGCAAACCACACTCCGATACGACTATTTGGTACATTTTTATGAATATTTAAAATCTGTACCTACTTATGGGTCTCATCGGACTATTTATTTTCCAGTGCCGTAAGAAATCCAACCCTAACAAGTTTTATGGTGCAAACAACACTCTGGCACGACAATTTGTTGAATTTTTATGAATATTTGAAATCTGAATTTACTTAAGGGTCTCATTGAACTATTTATTTTCTATTGCCATAGAAAATAGGGCTCTGTCACGTCTTACGGTTCAAATCACACACCGGCACGGCAACTTGTTAAAATTTTATTCAAATTTGAAATCTGAACTTACTTATGGGTCTCATTCAACTATTTGTTTTCTATTGCCATAAAAAATTAGGGCTATGACAAGTCTTATGCGCAAACCACACTCCGGCACGACAATTTATTAATTTTATATGAATATTTAAAATCTGAATTTACTTATGGGTTTCATTGAACTATTTGCTTTCTATTGCCATAAAAATTAGGTTTATAGCAAATCTTATGGTACAAACCCCACTCCGGCACGACTATTTGTTAAAATTTTATGAACATTTGAAATCTGAATTTACTTATGGATCTCATTGAACGATTTGTTTTCTATTGCCAAACAAAATAGGGCTCTGACAAATGTCTTATGGTGCAAACCAAACTCCGGCAGGACAATGTGTTAATTGTTTATGAATATTTAAAATCTGAACTTACTTCTGGGTGTTTTGGAACTATTTGTTTTCTATTGCCACAAAAAATCCTATTCTGACAAGTATTATCCACACCCCGATGTGACATTTTTTCTCTATGATTTTATAAAATCAAATCTGAATTGACTTATGGATTACCCTGTATCCGGAATTAAAAAAGCTTTTAAATCTCCAAAAGGCTATCATATTCGCAGCTGGGATTTGTGTGTAGTCAATGAGTGAAGTTTCAAGGTAATGGAATAAATTAAAACAGATAATTGTTAAAAGAAACGATTCTAATTTCCAGGTACTGCGATTCTTTGTTTTTTTTTCAAATGTAATTGATTTGAATAATCATTCATTGAAGTTTTCAGAGTAAATTCTGTTTTATTCGTTGAAACATCGAAAGTCTTTGAACATCTAGAAGAGAGCATTAATAGATATAATTATACGATAATATTTTATCTATAAGTTTGAATTTATAAACTAATTCACTAGAAATTTTTGTTTCAGGAAATTAAAGAGAACACACTCTATCGTTGTATTTAAAAGTGATTCAATCTGAATTATTATATCAAGATTTGGTTATAATGCACATTCATGTAAATAAATGTATAAAAATTGAAGTTCTACTATTTCTAGGTGAAGATGTCTTCACTTTACTTTTCGTTACCAAGAATTTATTAGTTCACACGTGCCTTTTTTTAAAACAACCATTGAATTAAAAAACGTTCGAAAGATGTTAAATTTAAACATAGGATTACCAGAATGAATGACTCAATTAACTTTTCTCACATTTAATTAAACATTAAAATTTTAAAACTATTGTACGAATTTCGAGACACACTTAAATATCATCTAAATAAATTTTCAGTTAGCTATTAATAAAAATTTAACAAACTGCCCAAAAAATAACAAACAAAAGATATAAACGCTTTTTAAGCAGATAATCAAAAGTATGTTCATTTTTTAAAATTACAGCATCATTAAATTGTACTTGCGTACAATAATGTTCCTTGGCAGTAATGCAATTTGCTTTTTTCATTGGTCATGTAAAAGAATTATACTTAATAAAAATTTAACAAACTGCACAAAAACATAACAACAACAACAAAAAAAAGGATGTATATAAACTCTTTTTAAGCAGTAAATCAAAAGTTCGTTCATTTAACGAAATTACAGCATCATTAAAATGCATTGCGTACGCGTACAATAAAGTTCTTTGGCAGTAATGTAATCTAGATCTTTTAATTGGACAAGTAAAAGAATTGTACTTGCTAAAGGAAAATACCTATGTTTATAAGGAATAAGCTGTTTTCTGAAGATTCTATGTTTAAATTTGGTAGCAGTTGCAGAGTTTCTACATAATTTATGAAACGGAAGAATAGACAAGTTGATGACATATTCAAATGTGAAACAGTTTGCAAATAGCACTGAAGAGAAAAATATTTGTTTAATATCTACTACATTATTTGTTAAAGTGCTTAACTTTTTTGAACAAATTTCTTCAGCAAATACCTAAAGGTGTACAAAGTTGTAATTCTTCTAATTCCAGCAATTTAAGACACGTTTTAGCTGCTCCTTTAAAAGAGGAAAGCGAGCATGATTACCAGTCTTACATCTTTGTAAAATCAGTTATTTAGAGGAAAATTTTCAATGTTTTCTCTTGTAGGTACCAATTTTCTCGTCACATTAAACTAAAGTGGGAAATTTCTTGGAACTGTTGAATGACAATAAACAATAAGGTAGAACCAAGTTGCAGCTAAATTAAAGATTACAGTAATTTAAACACTTGTTCAAAACTATCCGCCATTGAACTGGTGGAGAAAAATAAAGGGACACGACGTTTTAAAACTTTCCATCAAAAAAATTACAAGCATTCTGTCATTCAAATGTCAACGCGAATCACTCAAATGTCAATGCGATGTTATGTGAATGCATTTATTATTTATTTTTACTTCTCTTATAAGTATTTTACAGTTATTTTAGACGTTTAAAGTTATCTAATCACGTTAGCATGAAGCATTTCTTTTTCTCTATAAAAAGACTTGAATACCAAAATTAGAATTTTTAATAGTTTATATGTGTCTGATACCAGTTGAATACGAATTGATATTTTTTCAACTGAGTGAACAAGTGACTAGGCCGGGAGTCGAACCTTAAATTTCCAACGCTTTGCCTATTGAGCTACCTAGACCGACAACTCCAAAGGTCTTGGGTTCAACTCCCAGCTTTAACACTTTTTCACTCAGTTAAAAAAATATATCAATTCATATGATGCTTTACCAATCAGTATAATTGAGTTAAAATATTTAAACAAGTTGAATAGATTGTATATTTAACTATAGCAGAATCAAATTAAAATAATTGCGTGCATATAAAGCCGTCTTACATAATAATTAGAAATAATTATTCTATTCTATAAATTTCTACTGGAAATTGGATATTTCTGTGTGTCGTGCATTAGTGATGACTGAACAAAAGTGACTTCGAAGTATCAAATATTAAAGCAGATAATTTGATTAATATGTTCAATTAAAACAGAGGATCAATTATTACTATACAAAATTAATAATAACATAAGTTTTTACAAAATAACTTTTTATAATATTGACAGTACTTTTAATCAAATAGCCGTTAAGAATCAATTAGATTCTTTTTTTTTTTTTTTTTTACAAAATTTATATTAAATTTATGTATTAAAAAAAAAAAAAAAAAAAAAAAAAAAAAAAAAAAAAAAAACTTGTCAACATGAATTTTAAATATTATGTTGCACGTTAATTGTGGTACAAATATAGTTTCAATTACACTTACATGTGCTATAACAGTTTAAAAAAAGCGTGAACAAATATTTTTTCTTTCAAATAAAACATTTTCGAAATTCTTTGGCAGTAGTACGGATTTTTAAAGATTGATACTATGCAAGAGTTCAATTTTACAATAAACATTATTTAAGACCTGCAAAATTTCTTTAATTCTTTTAATGTAAACCTTTATATGATATTCTTTTAGTGTCATTTTATCTGAAATTTTACTAATAATATTCTTCTTCCTAGCTGTTAATTTACTAATGAAAATTCTTTCTTTTAATAAAAATGCATTCACATAAATAAAAATTGGCGAGGAATTAATAAAGTGAAATTGAGTCACCTTATAAAATTTAAGGTAGTCAACGAAATTTATCTGATGTGTTGCTACTTGGAAATTTTTTTTAGTATATTTATATACAGTAAAACTGTTACGTGCAAATAAGAAATAGAAATTATTTTTATCTTAGGAAACTTATCATTAATATAGTTATCACTTCTATGACGACATTTCTATTCACGTACTTTCAGTAGTTCATATCTTGTTCAAAAATAACTAACGATAGACAGCCATAAATGCAATTAACCTCAAGGATTTTATTCTTACGTATCAGTCCGTTAATCTTTATATGTTCCGCATTCTGTTGCTTTATTACACGATCTTTAATGTCTTAATCGAAATCACTAGTCATGTTTGGAATGAGAAATAACATGTGAAGTTCAAACTCACGTATTTTCGTAGCATAACTTCACTTGTGCAGTCACTATAAGTGGGTGTTAGTCTAGATCTTAACAGAAGAGAGTTGGCTTAATAAAATGTAAAACCGCACCACCCGATTCAAAGCGTATAGTAAGAAAATATCAGATAAATATTTGAATTAAGACGTCATTACTTGGGAGGTACAAGAAGAGAATTTGTAGTTTTTTTTCCATATCTTACAAGATAATTAATGCTACATTTCCGTCTATTTGGTACCAAAATAGACCGTAACAGTAGAAATTCTTCACCAAGCTTTTAGAACGAATGCCGGAAATAAAGTGATTTTTCAAGGGTTGCATTCGAGAATGCAGGAACCTTGATTAAACAAACAAGGATTACAAAACATAAATAACTTACCAAGGGTTAAAAAACGGATCTGGATAAGAAGATGCTTTTTTGTAGATATAACTTTTAAGTAGGGTCAAATCTTTCGGGTTTTGAATATATTAAGGAAAATTTTTATCACGATTTTGTAATACGCTCTAAAATTATTCAAAGTAAAGTATGATTAATTCGAGGGTTTATTGTTAAAACGTGCTGTAGTTTTAAAATGCGGAAGCTATTGACACAGAACTGAAGAAGCATTTCATTAAAAAACAAATAGTTATCAGAAAAGATAAAAAATATACCAGTGGACTCGTGCACAGATTTCGCACTTCAGTCTAATATTTTTTTCCAATATCTAATTTTTTTTTTAGATGCAGGTTTAAACTTATAAAACAAATTAAGGACTAAAAATATATGCAAAAAAATTAGTCAACCCAAAATATCGTCTAATTTATTCCATCAAAGTTACAGTAAAAACTGACCGAAAATAGCGAACGCAATAATAATAATAATAATAATAATAATAATAATAATAATAATAATAATAGCAATCGTATTTCAACTGCATTAGACGGTGATATCATCTGTTTAAAAAAAAACATGGATAAAGAAAAATAAATTGAGCATTTGAATTTAAATTTTGCTTTTTAATCATAAATATAAAATAAACCCGTGCAGCAACTATGTCCACTCTATCTTTATTGATTTTTTTTTTTTTTTTTTTTTTTTTTTTTTTTTTAATAATCATTGTTGGGGCATTTTATATTTGTGGCAACACTCATTTGAGGAAAACCTTTCATTTTATTTACGAAAACAATGCCGATTTAATTTTTAATTACTTGAAATTTTTAATAAAAATGCGTATTTTAACGAAATGTGTGTGTACTATGTCAGAATTAATTTCAAAATCCTTTCAAACGGTATCTCATTTATCGTTCTGCGTTTTGTATTTGCTTAAAAAAAGGAATGTTGACAACATAAATAAAAAATAGGATCATAAAATATATAAAAAAAAATTCTGATCCGGAGGTTTAAAAAAATTATATTTTTTGCAATAATTTTATGCATAAACATGCGTTTAAATGTAGTGCAATATGTAATAGAAGAGTTTTAATTCGAATATAATTAGGGAAAACTGGAAATTTTTTGGGGAATGATCACTTGTATAATGTTACTGTTACTGATCATGCTTTTGTCATAATTTGCCCATTAATATAATGTCAATTAAATTAACAACATTCATCAACTGATAAAAAATACACATCTCATTTTGAAGTAATATATGCAGGGATGTTGGAAACTATGCTTGAAGACGTAATCTGAAGTTATGCCATTGATAGAGATTCAAAGTCTTTTATTGTTATTGATATGATTGTAAAATATTAAGATATATTTCATTCTAAACTTATCTACAAGTGAATACTAAATACCCATTTCTTTGAAATCTTGCATAATGTATTAAAAGAATTACTCGGTCGTATTAAGTAGAAACAGCAACAACATAAAAAAAAACTTTCTTTAAAAATCCTTCCAAATTCCGTTTGATTTCACTAATTTCAAACAGTGAATTTTAAAAGTTGCTATTATACAGAAAAACTCATGAAATGCTAATTGTTTTGCCAGTCTCAATTATAACATGAGCTTAGTATGTTCTGAAATTCAAGCTAAAAAACATACTTCATTTATTATACTAATGCATTACGTTGGCATGCTGCCCAGATATGTTAAAAGCCAGTTTTGTTAGAAGGGATTTTTTAAACTTATAACATTCATAGTCGTGTAATTTAAGTAGAAAAGAAGAAAATATTTTATTACTCTAATTTTTCAAATGTAAACATAGACTATTAGATGGCATACATAAAAAATGGCTCTTTTTCAGTTCTATGTAGGTTAAATCCTCAGAAATTCAAAAATTCAAAATAGAAAAACGTGAAAAATCATAAAAGAGAAAAATCTTTTATCAGTATATTGATCACATTTATTTTAAAATAAGTAAATGTATTTATAATACATAATAAACCGAAAATTTTGTTTCGAAATTCCGGTGCCATTGTAACATTTGAGGATTAAAATGAAGTGGGAAAAAATTCAACCACCCAGAGCAAAAAAGGTTAATTCAGATAAGTTATCACAATCGACTGGATTATTTATGATTATTTACGAAGTCGCAGTTGTTTCTGATCTAAGACTTAGTGTTGCGCTGGTGACAAACCTATTAACATTTTTATTCACTCACATAGTTATCAACAGTCTTACCGACTGTCTAAAGCAACAAACGTAATTCGTAAAAATCTTTTTATTTAAAAATAAATGCGTTAGTCTTCAATTTCAGTTTAAATAGATTTTCTCTTTCGCCTGAATTATTTTTAACTACGTTAATATTTATAGGTACACGATATATGGTTCCCGGTCCCAAACTTAATGGCAGATTAATGATACACCCAGCAAAGTTTTTCTCACATAATTACTGACAGTCGCACCTCCAATCTAGTTCAAAAATTAGACACTATTACTTTTTATGCAACATCAAAACAATAATAACCTGGCAAATGGAATATCGTGTAAGTATTTTATTGCTATTGAGCTGCTGTAACAAGCTTACCAACATCAGTAATTAAATAATTTCAATCAACAAAAAAACAGAGGTCGTACAAAATATTTTCTAAGTATTATTACTTTTATATTTCTTATTGCATTTTTGAATAAAATCAATAAGGTGCACACAAATAAAGGGTATTCTTTTATCTAAGTTCATATAGGTTTTCATATTTGCAGAATTATTTTTGAATATGTTAATATTTACAGACAAGTCGTGGCTACTTTTCGGTCTGAAACTCAGACATGCTGAGGGATGCACTGACGACTATTTTTTTTGTTCTTTTCGTATTACTTTTTCTAAAGTATAATCTTCGCTTTACGCTTTGGCAACAACTGAAAGAAAAAATTACCACAAAGGAATATTTTTTAGAAATCGTGATATAAAATGAATAAAAAAAATATTCGGCAGTAGCAACCCTGCAAACTTAATAGCACATTGGTGAAACACATATTAGTGTTTTTACCACGAAGTTACTGGCATTCTAAGTAAACAGACGAAAACAATTGTTTTTCATGCAGCTTTAAAATAATAACAAACGGACAAATGCGGGACCTTATGTAAAGGTTCCATTACTAGCTTTTATAGAAATCTTACCTAAGTCAATAATTTCAATCTTTACTCCCTCAAAAAAAAGAGTTCGTACAAAACTTTTCCAAAGTATTTTTTGTCCTTCTTATGGCATTTTTGCATGGAATCAATAAAGTGTATGATAAAAGTTCCCTCGATTGTCTCAGTTGATACACGTTTTCACAATCGGCTGAATTTTATTTTTATTATATGCTAATATTAACAAAAACGCACCAAGTCTGCAGAGCATACTAGTTTCAAGTATCAGACTTAATGGCACAATGGTGATACATCCTTTAAAGTTTTTATCACAACGTTACCTAAAGTCCCACCGCCATCTAAGTCAACAGACGGAAACACTTGCTTTTCATGCAGCATCAAAATAATAATAACCTGACAAATGGGACCTCATGTTAATACTTTTAGCAACCTTACCCACATCAATAATTTCAATCTTTACAACAAACAAAGAGTTCATAGAAAACTTTTTAAAAGTATTTTTTATCATTTTTATGACATTTTTGTATGAATTCAATAAACTGCATGAAAAAAGTTTACTGAACTGTCTCAGATCATATAAGTTTTCACAATCGATTGAATTTTTTTTTTTATTATGCTAATATTTACGAACACGCGGTAGCCTAGCTTCTGGTATTAGACTTAATGGCACAATGGTGATACACCCATTAAAGCTTTTATCACAAAGTTACCGACAGACTCACCGCCAATCTAAGTCAACAGACGGAAACAATTGCTTTTCATGCAGCATCAAAATAATAATAACCTGGCAAATGGGATCTCAGGTAAAGATTTTATTGGCGAAGCAAGCAATGACTGACATTACAAACCCGCCCACTAGTCTTTTTTTTTTAATAATGTGCAACTAGAAATAAAAGCTAAACACCAATTCCCGTTGACAGGACCCCAGAAAACAATGGGTTGTTTAGGTCTATTGTTTCCATGTTATGGACCGTGATTCGCTGCTTCCGGATCAGAGAGATAGCCAGTCCTGAACTGTGGAGATTCAGAAATAAAAAGAATGAAATAATAATTTGACTTGCGAAACTGAATTGATTAGAATGGTAAATGTATATTTATTTTATTTTGCTCATAAAAGATGTGTGGGAATAACTTTTATAAATAAATCAGAGATTAAATTGAATACGAGGTGAGTTGTATGAAACTTACATAAAACAAATGAGTGAGAACAAGAATGTGATATAAAATTCTGGTGTTTTTCGTGCTTCTATTGTTTATTTCACAATATTGAGTTGCTTAATTCTTCAGGTGAAAGTCATTTACATGAATTATCTTAGCATATTGAGAATGTATCACGAGAATACTCGTGTTTAAGTGCCTGTCCTATAAAACTAAATTTCTAACGAAGAATTTTATTTATGATTTTCCAATAATATATATATATCCAATACGATTTCAAATTTTAAAATATACTTCCAACTAGAAATTTAATTTAATTTTTTCGTCGATTAAATAAAATTTCTACTACGAAACATGTTTATTGGCCACTCACCAGTTATTGATTGATCGATAATGTACATATTAAAACTCAAGTACATAAATGAGGCTGTAGTTTTTTCATTTTCTTATTACTATCAGCTTCCATAAGTCCTATAAAAAATATACGTTATATAATTAAACTTAATTTATTAATCTTTTAATTTATTAAAGAGTTGTTTATGTCTGTTTGTTTCCATTGAATATAGCCAGTTATTTTCTGCTTCAGGATAAGGAAAATAGGATACACCTGTGTACTTAGGGCCAATGCCCTTATTTTAAATAATATTTGAATCCAATTTTTGTTATTCATCTGTGTGAGTGGCAACATCAGTTTTTATTATGACAGCCATTATGAATTTCAGGAGAATGGTGTTCTGAGAAATTAGAGGTGGACAATTGTTTTGAAAGCGCAAAAGTAAAATTTTGCAGCTGAATTGTTTTATTATTTTACAAAGGTAAGAAAAATATTTTTCATTTAACCACAACGCCTAGTTTTAATTGTTATATGAAGTGCTAAATGTGATATCGAACATATCACCTATGGATAGGAAATTTTTAATAGAGCTCATTTTGTGTGAAATCACCCAATGTTGTAATACCTATAGAGCCACATTATTGCCGCGTACATCCATGTCTCTAGATACAATTTCAAATTGTAAAGTAGAATAATTCATGAAACGTTTATTTTAATTTTATGTATAAAGCTTACGTGATAGAATTTTGAAAAATGTTTGGTATTTCAATAGTTCCTATCTATGGTGGATTAGAGACATGTTAATTTGAGATTATTTTTCTACATTATTTTAAAAATGTAATTTTAAACATATTTCAAACCAGTGGATTTTTGACTCATATGTTATTTGATGATGATTGCTTGTATTAGAAACTTTTGATGTAGGTTTCGTGTTTATTATAGCGTGTAACTTCAAAATTTCAAGGAATAGCCCTGGGTACAACACTTGCCGACCCTAAGTACATTGGTGTGCTTGTACCTTAAAGACCATTTGCATTATTTTAGGAAAATGATTCGATTTGACCTAATCTCCAATTTTAGGTATATGTACGTTACTTCCAATAAAAATAAATATTATAAAAAATGCGTGCACATTAATTTAACTGTTTTTAAAAGTGGTTAACAGCTTTGTTGTTATGTGTTAAACAAAAAGTAGCCCTAGATACGAGGGTCTCTCCTACATTTTATTTTATTTTTCTCGCACAGTTGTGTGGAAACATATTTTATAAATAAATTAAGATTGAAAAGATTAAATTGAATATGACATGGGTTTAATGATAGATACGTAAAACAAAGGGATAGAAGAAATAATATGATGTAATTTCTTTTTTTCTGGGTAAATTCGGAAATTTTCGTGCTTCTACTGTTTTCTGAATATTGCATTGTATAACTCCACACAAGAAAGTCATTTACATGTATTACTCTACAGATGTAATGATTTACATGCATTTTCTTAAATGTAAAGCACGGTGACTACAGATTTCTGATTATCTTTCAATTGTTCAGCTTACGTAAGTCGCATAATAAAAATACATATGTAAATTAAGTAATCAAATAAAAAATGCGTGGGATAACGTTTAAAAATAAATGAAGAATGAAAAGATCAAATTGATTGTGAAGTAAGTTTTATGAATTTTATATAAAACAAAGGAGGGAGAAGAAGAATATGATATAAAATTCTGCTTTTTTTTCGTGCTTCTATTGTTTACGTATATTGTGTTGCATAAAGCTACAGATGAAAGCCATATATTTGTATTATTTTAAAACTCAAGGTAGGCACGATTAATACAGATTTCTTGTTCTCTGACTTTCATTTCACGTAAGTCACATATGTACATAAATAATTGTTATTTTAAACAAAGTCTGTTTTTAATGTTGTTTTTCAACATCATTCACTGATTACGAATCAGAAAGATAGCCAGTCCCAAAGTGTGTCTGTATTGTCAACAACTTCTGTCAGAGGGAAAAGATTGAAATAATAGTGTAACTTGCGAAAGTGAAATGAGCAGAATGGTAAATATACATTTATTTCGTTTTACTCTGCTCATAAAAGATGCGTGGAAATAGTTTTTATAAAATCAGATATTAAATTGAATGCGAGGTGAGTTGTATGAAACTTCCATAAAACAAAACAGTAAGAACAATAATATGAATAATATTACGTTTTTCTGAGACGAATCTGAATTTTTGCATGCTTCTAACTGTTTATCTCACAATATTGTGCTGTATAAATCTACATAAGAAAGGTATTAAATTAAGAAACTGAATTGATTATAATAGTAAATGTGTATTTATGTAATTGCTTTTATTCAAAAACGATGTACTACAATAGCCTTTATAGATAAATTAAGAATTAAAATATTAAATTGAATACGAGGTAGGTTTTATGAAACTTACATAAAACAAAAGATTTAGGACAAAGATATGATATAAAATACTATTATTTTTTCTGTCTTGAATCTTATTTTTTTTGTATTGCTACTTTTTATTTCAAAATGTTGCGTAGCAAAATCGTACAGGGGAAAGCTATTGAGTTCCAATGCTAAACTGATTAGAATGATAAATGTATATTTATTTTTCTTTAATTTTCTCATAAAAGATGTGCGGGACTAGCACTTTGCATGAATTAGGAGTTCGGGCATTAAATTGAACACGAAGTGAATTTTATTAAACTTGCGGAAAACAAAATAGTGAATTATTAATGTAATTTAAAATTGTGCTATTTTTCCAGTGTTGTACTTGGATTTTTCGTGCTCCTTCGTACTGTTTATTTCACAGTATTGTATTGCATTATTCTACAGATGACAGAGTTGTCAGTTTTGGCTGCTTCTTTTATTCAGAAATTCCGAATAGTGATTTTTGCTTTATTTAATGACAGACATTTCGTGATTCCATAAAGTAAAAATTAATCTTTCGGAATTTCCGTTATGAAGTCGGGATTTCTAAATAGAAAATGATATCAAATTGGTAACCATGAGATTAAAACTTGTTGGGTAAATCCAGGTTAGTTGCCCTTAGTTACTATATTTCAGTTATTGGAGGTGTGGCAGAGCTTAGTGACTTTGTTCTACTAACAATCGTTATTATAAAACGTAGTAGACGAAGTTACAGTGATTTATTTCTTCAAATAAATGTTTTATCCATCAAAGAAAGGTAAGTTTGGCTTTTATTCTATGTTCTTGTAAAATAGAGGCAAATAGAAAATGAAATATAATGTACTTACTAGAAACTTTTCATGATATGTTTAGTGAATGTTGTTGAAACAGGTATTGAGTAATGTGTTGGTTATAGATTGCAGCAATATTTGTCCCTTACTTCCAGAGCGACTGACTGGGGCATCTATCCTGGATTAAAAGGATACATGCCTCACTTGTGATTCTGAATAAGACGTCGCATTTGTAATTATCAACTAACTTTGAAACGTGAGAATATTTTTTAATCTTCAAGATTGCGAGAAAAAAAATCTCTGTTTCTTCTTTTGATTGACCATGGCCCTTCCATGGGATCCTTACGTAACAAATCACGGGCAGTGTTAGTAGTAATAAATTCTCCATTTCAGCAATGATTAAAAAAATTCGTTTGTTTCATTTCAGAGAGTTGGTTCAAAAAGTTCCAATTCCCTCACATTTTAATGTGAAATCTATTCAAGTGTTTGGGTATTTATAGCTGCGATCAGAACATTTTAATTCACACATTCCGAACTTTCCTTCTCTTTATATCAGAATTTATTCCGAAGCACTAAATAAAAAAGGGAAATCTAAAATTCCTTAGGTATATAAAGCTCACAGTAAAATTAAGAAAGAATATGCCGAGGCACCATATTACATGTATAACCCATTTTATGCTTATTTATTTATTTCAATAATATTTATTTTACTGTTGGCAATTTTTCTGCTCCCACCCTAAATAAAATTACACAAGTTTAACCTTCTGTAGAATATATAAAATATTTTGAACACATTTATTATGAAACATAAAAATCTAACGCATTTAAGTTGAGAGTTTTAAATTTGCTTTCCGAATTAGTTTTTAGAGTCTGTATATCGAACATAAAATAAAAGGGGTAGGGGGTAATCCCTCTTAGTTTAGATTAAACAAGTTTTGCCGTCGTTAGAAATATCCGATTGGCTCCAAATTTTGTATACCCATTTATTCAAAGAATTGGGATTAGCAAATATCCTTTAATGTGGGAGTGTAATGCAGGATTAGTATACAGAGCCTGTGAACTCAGTTTAAAAAAACAAACATAAATTTAATTTAATAGGATATTATGTCAAATGCAAATCCTGATTTTGATTTATAAATGATAATTACCCATGCTTCCTATTCTTTTACGAACGGGGCATCTATCCCGATCAAGTGGGGCGTCTAACCCTGAAGTCTAGAATAGACGGTCAAAATCATTTATCTAATATAATTATTTTCTTGGACACTATTAATATTACGGAATTCTATTAATATTTTTTGTGTATCAAGGAAATTAATATTTTAGTATTTCTGCGTAAATTATTATCTAATAAGAAATCGTATAGGAGATTTTTTTAAATTGCAAATAAGGTCAATTATAAAAACGACAAATAATGTACAAACAATCGCTAATCTTATAGCGTAAAGAAGAATTTATCTTTTTATACAATCCTGGTTCATCATAAGAATCTACATTTTATTTTTCATTCATTATTATTATTACCCTTTACAACAACTTTCTTCGTTTCATCTTAGTTACTCGATACTGAAGTGCATTTACCTAAGAACAAGTTTAAGAGGGAAATAAGTTATCCACTTAAAATGACTCTAGGAGGCATTACATTGCTCCGAACGAGACGAAATTTAAACTATACGGATAACCAAAATGATGAATTTTTATTTAACAAATGATAAGCCCATCATTCGTTAAATAAATTTTTCCTCCCGAAATTTTTCGAAAAAAGACACTGTAGTATGCAAATAAGTGCTTAGTAGGCTTATGCATTTCAGTACACCTAATATTCCTCCACAGAAATGATTAATATGCTTATAATACTTGCTCATGTCCACTTTCTTGTCAACAAAATGCTCAATCTCAAAACCTCATTTCCAATCGCTAAGTACAGTGAGATTGGCCCGATATGCAAAAAACATGGTATGGCCGTAATCAGTCGTTAAGTCAGCATTAAGTCAGATTAGCTTTAATTTTTTTTTTGGTGGGTCTAATTACACATTTGATCTTTTCTCTTCTCCATTTTAATGATATATAAATGTACACAAAAGTACAGCTCAGATGCCCCATCATTCAACATTTGATTACAAAGATTTAGATAATTTAAAATGTAATTAGATGCTATTATTATTTTAAATATATTAAGTTTAGAAGGGGCTTCAAATTCCCCAATCATAAAATATATGATTACAAAGATTTAAATATTTTAAAATGTAATATAAATGCCACCATTATTTTACAATTATTAAGTTTAGAGAGTTCTCAAGAAGTTGCTAAGGGCCCACTCCACTCTGCCCCTTCTGGTGGGGGCCTGGAAACATCGTAGTGCATATGCTTTCTTTCATAACCGGAACAGATACATTTATAGGTGAATTTTTGAACGACAAAAATTTTATTTAATATATAAGGAGTGCATCATTTGAATAATCTGTTGTTTAAATTTCGTTAATTTGGAGTCATACAGTGTAATCCAGAGCCCTCTGACATGGGTAATTTATTTTCCGGTAACCCTGTATTTCTCTCTGTATATCTATATCTGGGTATCACTTTAATTCGAGTTACTTTTATCCATTCAACATGAAAAGGTGTTATTAAAAATCAGAAAAGGAGAAGTCTTATCTCCAGCAGGTAATTTACTTTTAAACCTTTACAAGGTATCTAATAACTTAAACAATCATAGATAGGTTAACACTCGGATACAATGTATGCTTAAGCAGCAAAATAAAAAAACTGTTTTGAAACCAAGTTTATTATGATACGGTTTATCCTTTAACTAAAATCTATAGAAAAAGTTAGGGAAAAAATTGTAGTTGGTTTATGTGGTGTTGATGTATGTATTTTTCATCCCACGCCGCCCGCGATGTATGTCGCGTAGTTTATATTGATGATGATGGATTTGACGTTTGTTGTGTTTTGTTTCATAAGGACTTAACCACCCAGGATTTTCGTAACAATACTTTTATGCATTGTTAGGAAAATTTTCACGTATTATTAGGTTGGAAAGAAAGAACGTAACTGCTAAATCTGAAAACACCCTTTTGCGAAAACACTAAAGTATGTTGCAACAAAGTATTTCACAGTATATAAAAGCATTTTCAAGAATTTTGTACTTGTTTTCTCATAAGCATCTATGCATATGTATTGCACATATGAATTTTCAGATTCAAACGCATTACATGCGAGCATATGCAGAAAAATTCACACCCCATCATACATTAACAAAGTCGTTTGGATTATTTAAAATCTATTTTATAATATAGTAGCAGATCTTTATAAGCTACATAATGTCCAACTTCTCAGATGTTAAACAATGAATTTTACAGCTAAGAAGCGCCTGCAATCTACATTGTAGAAATATTACTGACCCTCTATCTGAGGAATAAGTTTCAGATAAGCTTCATTATTTCATGTTTATATCCTTAATTCAAAGTTTTCAAATGGAAAAATTGCTATTATTAAATTAAAAATTTTCGGAAATGAGTAATATATTGATTTGATACAGGCATATTTGGATCATGTGTATAAGGTGATTTATCAATGTATGAAATGATCTACGTATATTATGCAAAAATTTATAATTGGCACAACTTCTGGTCCAAGCAATATATATAAAGATATGTCTTCTACAGTATATATAAATTATATCAGCAATACCATAAATATAAATTATTGATATAATTCAGACATATTTGACGAGGTAGTTCAATGATGTATGAAGAGCGATCTGTATAACACAAAATTTTATAATACACACAACATCTCGCCTCCAGGTCTCCTTTATAAAGATCTTCTACTGTGTATGAAATTTTGATGTTAAATCATTCATGGTATGAGTTTTAAAAGTCCTTCCGGCCTGTACCGGGAGGAAAAGGTAGCTTTCCTATATCTTCGTTTTAAAATTTTAGCTAATGTTACACGAAAACAGCAAGTTAAAATGCAAAGAAAACGTTTACAAAAGATTCGTTAATACTGAATTTGAATAAGAAATTCGCCAAATTATTGAGCAATAGCCAAATTGGCTTCATTTGTGAAGACTTATTTTGGTCACCAAATTTGGCGATATTTCGCCAAATGTCGCCAAGCTTGGCGAGAGTTTGGCGCTAACGGATATGAATATATAGTTTTATGCGTATGATTGGGAAAATTATTACAACAATGAAAATTTTTGTAATGTGCTGTCTTGTTTCAAAATGTCAGCCACCAGAGAATTTCAAACTGCTGTATCTCAGCCATTTTTTAAGATAGAGGTAAACCAAAAAATGCTCTGGAATCCTTGTATCAAGGCCTGACACGTAATTAAAAAATAAATTGGAATTTTTAGCTTTTTTGTATAATTATTTTAGTTTTAAATTTTTAAGTGGCCACCATCTTGAAACAAAATGGCGGACCAAGCTGGCCAACGAACTCGGTCGAGACATTGGTGAGCTTAATACACATAATTAGTTTCATCAAAATTGATTTATAAATACGAGCGTTATCGTATGACATAGGTCAGATATATATATATATATATAAATCAACATTTGAACGGAGGGTGGTTTTGGGGTCTGGGGGTCATGATCGGTGAAAATATATCGAAATTTTCCGGAACTGCTTTCCTCCGAACGGCTGCAATAGGTAGCTTTATACTTTTTTGTATTGAAAGCTATCTAAAAGTAAGAGTTTCAGTAGTATGCACGTTACGTTAAATTTATTTTAAATAATATTTATGTATTAATAAATAAGTTCCATAAACATTAAATTATAAACTTTTTTGACACCTTCATGCTCATACCTACAAATATACATAATTGATTTAATTCATTTACTTTTATTTCTCTAAATAAAAGACAACTTCCTAGAGTCAACATCAATTAAATGTAGCAACAACCAAGTGTAGTAACAATCAAGCGATAATCAAGTGTAATTATGCATATCATAATTTAAACATCTTTCAGATGAGCTGTTCCTATTTTGAGTATAAATTTTGAGTGTAAATTAATACATTAAAAAGGCAGTAAGTAAACAGCATTATTACTTGATTAGACAAAATATACAAATTATACAGATTATATTAATATCAAATTATAAATTGTATAAACTGAGCAATTAGTAGCAATCTTTCAAATGTCACTTATAACTTTTTATCATATCAACATCACCCGCTTATGAACTTCTCATTAACTGATGTCATAGAGCTGAAAATATATACAACACTCATCTGCCGCTTCATTTTAACCCATATTTGTTTCCAAAAGTGTCCCACAGAGATATCGCAAATAGGCGGAATAATTACTTAGTGAGAAACGGGACTAAAATTTGCTAGCAGCTTATCTGCCGCCGCAGGTAATGTTCTGTGAACGCCAAGCTTTCCTTTTTTTATACCTACGTAATAGGCTTCCGCACTCGTAAATTTCTGAAAGCAGTCGAGAGGGCTTCTTGTTGAAAACGGAATGGGAGATAGAAGTGACATCGTTCGTTAATCCCCGAGTAAAACCTAGTAAAAACGTTGTTCCACGAGATTCAACGAGGATTGTTCCGTTGGATAGTTTATGAATGACACTTCTCTTTGTGGACATGCTTAAAGCTGTTCATGAAAGTGCTGCAGAAGGAGATTGTTTGACAATGACTATTTTGTTGAAGGTTGAATAAAAGGTGAAACACGTGTAATAGTGTAAATTAAATTGCTCCAATATAAGCAAGGCATTACTTTCTGAGATATGTTCATACGGATTGACATAAACAAAGAAAAGTTATGAAAATAGGATTATATGCTACAGAATTTTGTTTCTAAATGTGAAATAAAAGGTAAAATTTGTGGAACAGTTAATCGAAGACGCAACTTGCTGAAAATTGCAAAAGTCATTACGTTCATTAATCCCCAAGTGAAACCTAGTAAAAACAGTACCATAATGAGATTCAAATCACTATTAAAAAATTTCTCTATTAAGAGCTTATGAATACCACTTATGTTTATTAAGTATGTATAAAGCTGTTCGTAGAAGATGCTAGAGATTGTATGACAATGATTTTGTAGTTGCAGGTTAAAATTAAAAATTAAACATGTGTAAGTGCATATTCATTTGCTGCAATAAGTCATCAGTAAATGAGATTTTTTGACATTAGTTAATCGAAACGAAGAAATTGATGAACATGATTATCAATAACAAAGAATTGGATAACGATGAAGATTATGTGGCATATATTTTGTTATTAAATATAAAAAGTAAAACAGTAAATTTCTGAAATTAGTTAAGAGGGTTTCTTGTTGAAAACGGAATGGGAGATGGAAGTGACATCATTCATGAATCCCCGAGTAAAACTTAGCAAAAACGTTAATGAGATTCATAGAGAATTGTTTCGTTAGCTAGTTTATGAATGACATTTCTCTTTATAGACAAGCATAAAAATATGTTTATAGAAAGTGTTGAAAGCGGAGGAATTGCATGACAAGGACTTTGCTGTTGAAAGTTTCATAAAAGATGGAATGGACGCAATAATACATATCAGATTTTGGTAATACAGCATTCTTTATCGATATATAATAAAGGTTAAACAGACATGATGATGTATAAGGCATTCTATATAAATATAGAATTATCTCTATTTGACCGTTCACTTTTAAAAGTAACATTGTATTTTAAATTGCTCTAATAAGATATTGGTTACTGAGAAATTTTGAAATAGGCTGATCTAAGCAAAGACAAAGAAAATGATGAAAATAACATTATACGTCAAAGATTGTGTTGTTATTAAATATTTTTAAAAAGATAAAGTAATAAATTTCTAAAAGCAGTCGAGAAGGCATCTGTTGAAAACGGAGTGATAGATGGAAGTGAAAACGTTGTTTCACGAGGTTCAACTTGGTGCTAAAGGATTGCTCTGTAAGTTTTTGAATGAACGTTTTGAATGAAGGTTTTGAAGGTTAACTAAAGAGGAAACACTTGTAGAAGCATAACTTTAATTGCTGCAGTCAGACATTAGTTAACTCACTGTTAGAGGTTTATCTCTACTTTAGATAGTTTATAAAAAAAACATTTCTGTTTGTAAGCATGCATATAGCTGTTTATAGAAATAAAAATTAATGAAATTGATTATCAATAACAAAGGAACGAATAGAGATAAGTATTATATGGCAATGAGTTTGTTGTTAAGTATAAAATAATTAGTCAATTTCGTAAATTTTTTAAAGCAATCAAAAGGACTTCAAAACAGAAAGAGGGATAAACATGGCATCATTTGCAAATCCCCGAACTGATACCTAGTAAAAACGTTGTTCAATGATATTAACCTTGTTGACAGAGAATAGCTCCGTTACACATAGTTTATCTCTGACACGTCTATTTGTTCGGCGTGCGTAGGGCTCAAACCCAGAAAGCGTTTAAGAAGGACATTATACGAAAATATATATATATTTTTTTTTTTGCTGAAGCTTGAATAAACTATGAAACACGAATATATTTTATCTTAATTTGCTGCAGTAAGACATTAGTTATAGTGATATTTCTATATTGGTTAATCTAAACAAGGGATTTGATGAAGATTATAACAAAGGAAAATATATCGATAATATAATTGATGACAAAGGAAAATACAAAGAGGAATGTTGTGTGGCAATTATTTTGCTTTTATAATATAAAATAAAATAAACTTGCGATTCAGAAATGGCAAATATCTGAAAATAGTCACAAGAAGATATTCTTGCTAAAAAAAAAAAAAAAAAAAAAAAAAAAAAAAAAAAGGATGATTGAAGTGACGTTATTAAAATCTTCGAATAAAATCTAGCGTATATATTTTTTTCCACAAGATATATTTTTTTCCACAATTTTCCTAGAGGATTGTTCCATTAGTTTATGAATAACACTTCTCTTTGTAGCCATGTTTAAATCTGTTTATAGAAATGGTTGAAGGAAGAGATCATGTGACAATGATTTTGTTGTTCAAAGTTAAATAAAAGATAAAATACGCCTGACATTAAATTTTATTTTACTACAATAAGACAATCGTTACTGAGATATTTCTGAATGGCTTAATCCAAATACAGTTCTGAAGATGATATGACAAAAATTTTATTGTTGAATATAAAATAGAAGGGGAAATCCTAAATTTCTAGAAATAACTGAAAGACAGAGTTTTTCATTAAAACAGAAAAAAAAAAAGACGGAAGTGGCATCATTCGTTAATCCGAGATTAAAATTTAGAAAATCCCTGTTCCACGAGATTCAACTCACAGTTAGCGGAACAGATCGTTTCAGGCATCATATAATTAAAAATAACTGTTTTTTTCCCCCTTTCTATTTGTGGTCTTGAAAAGAATTCTTGATAGAAAATGCTGTAGGTGTAATAACAGTAATTTTATTCTTGAAAGTTAATTAAAAGCGGAAAAACAGACGATATAATGTATTTTAGATTGCTGAAATCAGACAATCTTTATCGGTATACAAATATATCGAATTATCAATTTTAAAAAGGATAAAGCTTGTTCAAAACTCAGAAAATATTGAATTAAATCCAGTAAATGTTGAATTACTTATTATAGGACAGATATTTTCCTGTAATAGATAAAATATACATTATATAATTATCGATAATATATACATAAAATTCAACGTTATATAAACGACCGTTTTTCTAAACATTTGAAAACGTTCGAGAGTGTGCTTATTGTTTAAAACAGGACAGCAATTTTGTTGTTGCAAGTTAATTTAAAGCTGAAAAAACGATCTAATGTATCTTACACAAAATAGGCAATCTTTAACCGTACACATTTATAACCAATTATCAATTTAAAAATAGGATAAGCATAAAATATTAAATTAAACTCAATAAACGCTGAATTATTTATTATAGGACAAATATTTTCCTGTAATCGATAAAATACACATTATATATAATTATTGATAATATATACATAAATTTCAACGTTATAAACGACTGTTTTTCTAAATATTTGAAAACGTTCGAGAGTGTCTATTGTTGAAAACAGGAAAGGAGATAGAAGAGACATCGTTTGTTAATCCCGGAGTAAGGAATAATAAAAACGCTGTTCAACAAGATTCAACTCACTGGTAGAAGATTTCTCCGCCAGATAGTTTATGAATAACACTTCTCTTTGTGGGTTTGGATAAAGCTGTTCGTATAAAGTGTTAAAGAAGATTATATGACAACGATTTCTTTGTTGAAGAATAAATAAAAAATACAACACACATGATAGCGTGTCTTAAAATAGTGCAGTAAAACATTATTTATTGAGACGTTAAGATTCTCAACTATATCTTTCAACTTTAAAATATTTTTTGATGGGGATTATACCTAAAACTAAAAATGTGTTTTAGATAAAATGTTATATAATAATTTTATTGTTATATATTAAAGAATATAATATAAACATGAAATTCAACGTAATGGGATTCCTAATTCAGTGGAAAGGGATTCGTAATTTGGCGTAATGGAAATTTGTAAAAGAAGCCGGGAAGTTTTTTTTTTTTTATTTAAAACGTGAAGGGCGTCGTTCATTAATAGACATTTGTTGATAACTCTTTTAGTCGCGAATGATATTTCTCCTTGTGAGCATGGTAAAATTTTTACGTAGTAAATATTATAAAAAGGGGATAATGTGACAACAAAATTATTTTTGAAGTTTAAATAAAAAGTAAAACGTGTAAGATAGTGTACCTTACGTTGCTTTAATGAGACATTATTTATTGATATGAAATGATTGCTAACTACCACTTTGAATTTTGATAAGAATTATCCAAAACTAAAAAAGAGTGTTAAAATTAAAATATAATATATCAACGATTTTTTAATATAATCATTGTTAGATCATAACAATGATATTGTTAGATCATAAAATATACGTAAAATTCAACGTAATGGACTTCCGCAATTGCAATTTCTAAAGGTAGTCGAAAGGGAATGTTGTTGAAAACCATAAAAGAGTTGAGGTGTATGGTTCGTAACAATGGTCATGGATCATAACAATGATATTGTGTGGATTATAACAATGATATTGTTAGATAATAAAATATACGTTAAATTCAACGTAATGTACTTCCGCAATTACAATTTCTAAAGATAGTCGAGAAGGTTTTTGTTGAAAATCAGAAAAGAATTGGAAGTTTATAAACATTATTTGTAACTCTGATGGTGTTTCAATGTAATTTTCCATTGTGAGGATGGCTAGTATTTATTTTAGTAAATGCTTAAGAAGGGGGTAAAACAACAAAGATTTTTTCTTTGCTAAAGCTTAAATGAAAGAAATTACTAGATTAACAATGTATCTTAAATATTACAAAAAAGTTTAGTTAATTAATTGTTAAAAATTAGTTTAATTAATTGTAGAAATTTTTGAAATTAAAATAACTTAGCAAAAAAATTATTATTAAAGGAAAATATGGAATATGCATGATCGCGTAACTTAAAAAAATTGAAATGTTCAAAAATAAGTTAGCTTAAATTATGGAGTATATTATGCGTTCACTTGGGTTTTTACATAATGAAAACCTGGTAAATGAATTTTTTTTACAATTTGTTGCCTGAAAAAAACTTTCGAACCTTGTAATTTAAAAATTGTTCAAAACTTTTAACTTTGGAGTTATGTAAGTTTCAAATTCTACACGATTTTTTTTCTAGGTGACATAACAACAACAAAAATTTTCTAGTAAGAACAACTAAACGAAATTTATATGCTAAAATTTAATAAAGTTTTCAAGTTTTGCTTAAAATACAACTATGCACTCATTATACAGATATATTTATAGAAATGCTGAAATCTGTTAACAAATTGCAACTGTTCAGAAAATTATCAGATAAATCGTTCAGATATTTATAAATATTGAGATTACAGTTAGAAAGTTAGTTATAAACGAACATTTTGTTACGGATTATTAACAACAATCCTATTTTTTTTTTCAGTATTTCACATTTTTTAAAATATAACAGTGCTATAATTGATCTGAATTGTTGCAAGAGGAAGAAACCCCTTTGATTATAGTTTTTGTCTTTTTTCATATGGGATGTAATAATTCGTGCATTTTAGGTACAATAGAAATTTTTTTCTAAGTAAAAATGTTGAAATAGAGGAGTTTTTAAGATAATTTAATCAGGTGTTACTTTTACAATTGAATTTTGAGTTAAAAAATAAAAAGTTTTATTATTATTATTATTATTATTATTATTATTATTATTATTATTATTATTTTACAGTACCGAATAACGTATCATATTAGGGCGATTTAAAAATACATTAAATTCAATAAGAGTGTAAAAAATAAAGAATGAAATATAAGGAAATATATTTAAAGTTACGTTTCTAACAGCTTTTTTCTTTAAAGTATAAAATACAAAAATTTAAGATAACCTTAAAAAAAAAATAATAATAATAATAAAAGTAATATAATAAATGACCATTTCTCTTTTGCAATATTTATAATGATTTTTATCATAAAATATATACAGGGTGATCCCGAATTCATGTTGCAAACATTAAGGGTTGGTAGAGGACACTGTAACGAACAATTTTTGTATAGGAAACCAGGGACACAAATCCATTTATATAGTCAAAAATACACTCCGAAGTCGAAAATTCGTTCATATGACTTTAATAATAGTGAAGATATTTTAATAAAATTTGCAACAGACTCATCTTTGTATGAAACGTAAGGATATTATAAGGATTTCGTTACAGTATCTTCACTACCATTATAAAGTTATGAAAGAAAACACGACTTCGGATTTGAATGAGACCCCCTGTGTTTTTGACTATATAAATGGATTTCTGAACCTGGTTTCCTAAACAAAAATTGTTTTTTACAGTGTTCTCTACCAATCCTTAAAGTTTGTACCACGAATACGGGATCACCCTGTATATATAAGAAAAAACACCAATACAAGCAAACATAAGATAAATATATAATTTTGTCGGATGAACCTAAGATATTTAAAAATTATTTAAAGTCAGCATAGACTTTTGAATGTAATGGTATTTTATCTTAAAATGCAGTTATTATGCATATGTTTTGCTGCTATAAAATATAAATGCTATAAATATATTGGAAGAGTCGTTTCTTAATAATCATTTCAATTGTGTTTAACACTTTATGACCAGTGAAGGGATTTTAAATTAACAATTAAATATTTGTTTTAAAATTCATTTAACACATCGATTGACAATAATACAGTTTAGAATGAGTTACAGAATACATCATTTATCATGTTCGAAAAGCATTATTCCTTGTACGTAGCAAAAATATTTTTAAATGCATAATATGCTTTCCACTTTAAATTAAAATTTCTATAACTGTTTAAATTTCAGGATGTAGAAATTATTTGACTATGCTCGATATGACTATGCTCTATAATTGCTGAAGGTGCGTTTTCCACTGTGGTATGTTTTTTTAAACTTATCTAAATTTTTAGTCTATTACATGGTGTGTAAAAATTCTAGCGATCATATACAGGGCTACACAAAAGAATTCGCACACATCATTTTATATTGTCAGACATTGCTGAAAATGGATCGTTACTCAGTTATGTGTTTTTTAAATTGCCTATTTAGATATTTCATTTCGTGCATGAAAAAGTGAAAAATTTTAATACTATTCTGTTAGTGTTGGAAAGATTTCATAATCCATGACGGGTGCATGTTTTTTCGTTCTTGTTTTTATTATAAATAATTCTTTCGGATAAGTAACCTTTATTTATAAATTCAAAGAATGAAACACATGTTTGAGATAAGTTTCAGCAATGATGCATAGTGCTTTAAGCAACCTTTTATTTATTACTAACTTTTTTTTAAACTTATATGAAGTGATAACTGGGAATGTAAAGACATATACAACATGAAAATAATAACATAAATAGCTGTAAAAACAAAATAATAATAAATATACGACTTGACGTATTATTAGGACGCCAGACTCGAAAGGATTAAACTTACAGAAAACAAAAACGCTGAATGATCAAGATTATTTTTTCTTTTCTGTTTCATTCATAATTTTATGACAACTTTTCAAACTTAAAAAAAAAAAAAAAAAACACGCTTTATTTTAAAACCGTTATCAACTTCATACATAAAATTTTAGCTAAATTATTCATTCAATCTCTTCAAGGCCGCTTGCACGCCAGATGTGAATACAATTATCTGTTAAAAAGGTAGACCACACACTGAGTGCATAATTGATAAAAAATTCATAATATTAGTTATTAGTGAAACGTTTTTTGTGGATATAAGACTGGGTTTAAATTAAATTATAGGGCAAGGTTTATAATTGAAAATATTTTTATTGGTTTCAAAATAGTTTTCGAAAATAGATTAATCGAATACAATATTTATAAAATGTATTGAGTTGTAAAAAAGTAAGAAATAAAATATTTTGATTTGCTTGTGAATAAAATTTGATTTAAGAAAATTTTAAAATGATGAATTGATAACAACAAACGTGGATTTCTAAAGCGTAAATCAGTAAAAATTGTTTCAGAAATGTTTTCCAGATTTTATTTACAAAATTTTGAGAAAACACAAAAATCTTCATTTTAAATATAAGTGCATGTTTTAAATTTTGTTGTTCATCCCCACCTCCCAGTCTTTTAAAATAAATTATTTTTATTAATTTAACCAATGCCCTGTAAACTTTAAATACTGAAAACAGGAAGGAGAAGGAAAAGAAAACGTAAAGAAAATAAAAAGCGAAAAACAAAGATAAGCACGGTATGTCATTTTGAAACTTGTATTCTAAGAAGAATTCTTAGAAAGAATTCTAAGATGACTTACTACTACTATTATTATTATTATTATTACATTTCATGTGTCAGAAGTTTTCAGGATTCTTAGTATTAGAAAGAGTAATTTTTTTTTACTGCTTTGCATATTTAAAGAATAATCATTATGACTGTTTTAACAAACAGTTTGATTTTGCTGCGCGGACAACTCTAAATTGAATTAAAATTATGTCTAGAATTAAATCTATGTCTAGAATTAGTACATAAAATGTAAAATAAAAAATATTTTAAAGTTAATTAAACAATTAAAAAAACGTTTTATTTAAAAAAATAGCATTGAAAATATATTATTTCCTTATATTTAAAATGATTCAATAATTTTCAAATATAATTATGAAACACTGCTAGCAACAGAATCGGAAATTCAAGTAGATTTACTGAAGAATGTAAACTGTTCTTAAAAATTATTAAAGTATGTTAAGAAATTACGATCTATTTAGTCCATCGAAAGAAACTGCTTTTCTATGTAATCAATTCTTAAAATTTTAATATAAAAACAGTAACACTCTTAACAAAAATAACTTTAAACATTTATCTTAATTCAATAATATTTAATCATAATTAAAAAATCCTACTAAGAATAGTATAATTATTCAGTTGATTTGCTTGAAGTATTATATTAATTTATCCTAAATATATTATATTCTGTTTAATCCATTTACATATGGGTCAAAATCACATATGTGGAATTTCTAAATCCCCATTATATCGCTCGGAATTTCTTTGCAATATAAAATTTCATTTAATGTTAAAATGTTTCTCTGTAATTGTTCTACAATATTATGTTACTACTACTGTGAAAATCGGCTCTTTAATCTTTAAAATGGAATTCAAATATATCAAAAGTCAGTACAGCCCCCTGTCTTCAACCCATAGTTTGATCATTAAATCTGTCAACAAACAATCATTATTAAAAAAAATAATTAAAAGCCAATGCATTTACTATAAATATGAATCTCATGGAGCATAATAATATAATTTTTATAGTAGTGAAATGTGTAATATTTGTTTTGGTTTGGTTTAAAATGTGTCCCTCACTTTTTTGGTCACTACTGTCCCAGTGTATAAATTTCCTCATACTTCCACCAGATGGCCGCATGCAGTCATTTTCAGTATTGTTTCCAGTAGAGGACCGCATGTTGTTCTTAAAAGGTCCCCATTACATGCTGTTTGTTCATAAAAAAGATTGTAAGGATTGTAAAGATTGAGGAAAAGCTAAGCATACATATATTAACCATCACTACTGTCCCCATTGTTAATTTAAATATTGATATTTTTAAAATTAACCAATATCTAGCCATTTAATCAAAGGTTTTATATGCCTTTGAAAATAGTGCATACAACATTCCAAATATGTTCTTTTTTAAGAAAAGTGACAAAATTGCAAAAATAATATCACTACTGTCCCTGTCACTTACAATTTGTGATTTGTCTGATAAAAACTGTCGTATCATATTTATTGTTCAAGAAAGTTTGTGCCCATCGACTAATTAATTATTTTTCAATATATCAGTGGCTATTAAAAATTCGAATGAACGTAATATGAAGCATTAAAACAGGTATTTAATTATTAATGTCTGTATATTTAAAATTTATTCTTCCATATTACCAATTTTTACACTCAGACATTACCTAGAAAAACATGGCTGAAAGTTCAATAAAAACAGCCCTTCATCATTAAAGATTTTAAAAAGTTTCCCATAAAACTGTCACTATTATACATTTTGTATAATGGTGACAGTTTTATGTGAAACTTTTTAACATTTTTCATAATGAAAGCGCGTTTTTATGGAACTTTTAACCATGTTTTTTTATGTAATGTCATAATATGAGACGTTTAAAAATCAGATATCAGCAAAAACTTCAGCAGCCAAAAATCATATTTATGTGATTTTGCCCCATATGTTTTAATTCTAAAACAAAAATTCATAAAAATTTTTAACTTAAATGTAGCATTTTAAGGCTATTAACGGCAGAACATTATAGTTAGTATTCAAAATAATTCAATAATTTTTGGCAATAACTTTAAAACACTGCCGACAATAGAACCAGAAACTCAAGTAGATTTGTTGAAGAATGTAAACTGATCCTAAAGGTTATTACGATCTATTTAGTCCATCAAACAATTTTTTTTTCATCATCCACCTTTTGAAGCGCTAATCGTGATGATCTTCTTTATTAAAGGCCACTGAAGTCTCTAATTCATTCCCTGTACTTCTTGTCGTTAGCATTATTTTTTTTCTCATTGATGAGTTTAACGATGACTAATTTGACATTGAAGGAAGAAAAGATAGAAAAATCTTCCTTTAAGCAATGATTGTGTTACGTTTTCCAGACTTATTTGCTCTTAACGCTAATAAATTTTACGTCGCATTATTTCAATATATCAAAAGAAATCAAAGTAATGCGTTGTTGATAAATTACATAAACATTTCAATGTTATGCATAAATTACACAGAACAACAAATGCTTTGTTCTCTAAGTGAAATTATGGATTTTTAATGCACTTTTGTCTGAAATTCATGAAAGGAAGAAAATATTGAAAATATCTTCGGTTAAGCAGTGATTGTGTTACTCTTTCCAGGCTTATTTATTTTTATTGCTTACAAATTTTGTGTTGCATTATTGCAATACATGAGAAGACATCAAAGTCATGTTGATAAATTACATGAACTTTTCAATGTTATGCATAAATTACACAGAACAACAAACGCTTTGTTCTCTAAATGAAATTATAGATTTTTAATGCAATTTTGTCTGAAATTCATAAAAGGAAGAAAATATTGAAAATATCTTCGGTTAAGCAATGATTCTGTTTCTCTTTCCGGGCTTATTTATTTTTATTGCTGACAAATTTTGCGTTGCATTATTGCAATACAGAAGAAATCAGAGTCATGTTGATAATTTACGTAAACGGTTCAATGTTATGCATAAATTACACATCACAACAAACGCTTTGTTCTCTAAATGAAACTATACATTTTTAATGCCTTGTTGGCCAAAATTCGTAAAAGGTGGAAGAGGAAGAAAAATCTTTCGTAAACAATGATTGTGTTACGTTTTCCAGACTTATTTACTCTTAATAAATTTTGCATTGTTTTACTACAATACTACAGAAGAGACAAAAGTCATGCGTTATTGATAAATTACATAAATTTTTCAATGTTATGCATAAATTTTTCAATGTTATGCATAAATTAGACAGCACAACAAACACTTTGTTCTCTAAATGAAACTATAGATTTTTAATGAATTTTTGGCGGAAATTCACAAAACGAAGAAGAGATAGAAAAATGTTTCGTTAACGATGATTGTGTTATTTTTTCCAGACTTATTTACTCTGTTTGCAAATAAATTTTGAATTGCATTATTGCAATACGTAAGAAGAGTTCAAAATCATGCGTTGCTATTGTAAATTGTATAGATATTTCAATACTATGCATAAATTACACAAAACTACGAACGCGTTGTTCTCTAAAAGAAAACTATAGATTTTTAATGCATTTTTGGCTGAAATTCCCAAATGAAGAAGAGATAGAAAAATATTCCGCAAGCAATGATTAAGTTCTTTTTTTTTTCAGACTTAGTTACCCTTTTTGCAAATAAATTTTGCAATGCATCAGAAGAATGAAAAATTACACATTGCTTATAAATTATATCAACTTTTTCAATGCTAAGGCATAAATTATGCATTGAGCTAAACAACTTCCATTTTGTCCTTTATCAAGTTTATTTCAATAAAAATTGAAACTTCTTTAATCAACATAGAAATTTTAAAACTATGCTAATATGCATATTTAAGCAAACGATGCGGAAACTTGAATTGACTAAAAATTGGTGAAACACACAAAAAATATTCTGATTTAACATGTGAATATTTTTATATTTTTAAAATTTTACAGAAAACTTGTCAAATTCAAAGAAAAGGTTTTGCAATTAATGCAACTTTATTTAATTTAAGCATAAAAAATATAAGTTTAAATATTTGGAATTTGTTTTATTGCCAATAACCGGTGAGCTAAAAAATTTGCATCATCACTTTGAAAAAATTAATAGTTATTATTATTTTTTTTTTGTTAGTTTATTTTAAAATATGCATTATAATTGAAATTTATAATAAACACAATTTATTAAAAATAATTAAATTAATAAAATTGTGTTAACTAATAATGTGCGTAATCTTTTTTGTTTAAAAAAAAAAAAAAAAAAAAAAAAACTTTAGATGCATTGTTAAAAATCTGCAGTACACAGTAAAGTTTTTAGTAATGTTTCCCGATAAAGTAGAAACATTTAAAAAAATTCAATGCAATTTCGTTTAGTTACGATTTCAGAAATTTTTTCTTTATCTTCAGATAAAACAGTCAAAAACCTCAGAAAATAAGTTCGACCTTTTCCGAAGTTTTTGAAAAGGTTTATGAAATAAAGGAGTTTTGACCTAAATTTCTGAACAAGTTAAATTTCTTGAAAATTACCAGTGGAAAGAGATGATTGTAAGAAACGTTTTCATTTGTCATATAAACCTACTGATTTTCTGAAGTTCTAACTGTCCAGTCATTTGACCGTTTTTATAGAAAACTATTACATTACCATAAAACTCTATTCCAACCTTATTATTGTCCATATTATGGACAGAATAGATTTAAATTACAGTTATGTAACCATTTTCTGTAAAAACGGTCAAATGACTGGACAGTTTGCTGCAGATTTTTAACAGTTTAGTTCATACTTTTCTTGATCATTTCTCAAGATTATGAAAAGATTTCCAAAATTGTGTGCAACCACGAAGTTACATGTATCTTTATAATGCTTTAGTTATACCAGAAAATATTTCTTCCATTTTTAAAACATATATTTGAAATGTCTGTTTAAGAATATCAATAATATAAGAAATATGGTGTAAGAACATGACATCGCAGATTATGTATTTACTCCGAAAACTGGATAAAAAGGATTTTTTAACCTCCCAAATAATCACTCAAACACTAATAAAATCTAAAATTCTGCGAATGACATCTTTTTTAAGTTACATTAATCAATATTCAGCAACGAAGCTGATTACAAGCGAAGCAAACGTGATGCGAACACCTACCTACATGTCTACTTTTAAACTTCGCTTCTGCTATCCTGAATATCAGAACTTGGACAGCTGATTGCTAAATAGCGCTAATTAAGAAAACGTGAGAAGAGTTTGCGTGGTGCAGGTATCAGAATTTTATTTCAAATGTGTTTCACGCTATTTAATGCTGTGATTAATGGTGTTTCATACAAAAATAACAAACCAATATGTGAGAAACATGTTCGAAGTTTATATGTCTTTAAAAAATATGCATATGTCTTTGTCACTTCGGTAGAAATAATGAGGAAGAAAAATCATACGTTTCCTGTGGTTGATATTGCATTTTCCGATTTTCGACGTGCAATACATAAAGTTATAATACCAATACGAGCTTTATTTTTGCACAAACTATCAACAAAAATTTAAAAATTTGTTAAAATAGATGTACATTAACCCTATTAAAAATTGATTTTAAAAGCAAATGCCACAAAAATTAATAGACTCAAATTTTCAAAAATGATCTAAAGCAAGTTATATAGGATAAATTCTATAACTCAACAATAATGCTAATATTTGTCTATATCATAAAAATCGTTCCTATTAGGATGGGGGGGGGCGGCATAGTCAAATTGATAATGGTTTGTGATTTTTTTAAATAATCTCATAAAATAAACTGTTTCATCGGTTAGTTAGCATTATCTGATACCTTAACAGAGACTGATTACCATAGCAGCAACCTTCCATAATTTTTTCTGAAAAATAATCGTTGTCATATTTAAACGTAGAGTTGCCATTAAAAAGTAATGCGAAATTTACTATTCGAAAAAAAAAGTGGAAGTAAGTGCTTACGGTAATGATGCCCTATACTTTATTACTTGTGTAATAGTAAAATATCAGCATATATAGGAAAGTGTTTGCAAATTTCAATCTATTTCGACATTCATTTTAATATTGATTAAAAAAAAAAATCGGTAACAACCGCTCATAACTTTAGGCGATTTTCCCTTATATTTTACTTTATTATTCAAATATAACGATATGTAAAAACTACGATGATGTTATAAGCGCTTTCTACAGATAAAAATCAAATTAATTTTTTTAAATGGCAAAATACATTAAAATTTGTTAAACAACCTATATTTCAGATGCTGTATAACACATAAAAAAAAAAAAAAAAAAAAATCTTCATACCAACATCAATTATAGAACTAGTATACATCCTAATTCTGTATCAAATCAATTAAAACATCTTAGAAAAATCGAAGAAAAAATCAGGGGGTAGTCAAATATCATTATCTACCCTTCTTTTTTCTTCGTAAGCATTTGTAATATAATTCTCACCAAGGCAAATTTTCGCTAAAACAACAGCAATGAATAAATTTAAAACCACAGATCTGGATTAATAAAATCCTAACATTATGGTAATTTTTCTAATATTTTGACAAAACCTTAATTTATTCTTGTCTAGTCGTTGAAATTTTTATTAATACTATATGAACTGATCATGTCACCAAACGTTTTTAATTGTATGTTAATTAAAGCATCTCTTTTCTTTAAAATAAAATGAAAAGAAAACACGAAAAGTAACTAAAAGAAGAAGAAATTAAAACTGCAAAACTAGTTTTTCACAATACTTGTTTATTTAATAAAACTTTCAGTTTAAATCTTTTATTAATTATTTAAAAAAATTAATTGGTCAAGTACGAGTATAACTCGCCTCAAAGGGTTCCATACATTAAATTTATTAATTATTATTTACTAATTAATAAACTTCTACTACCCCTAATTTTTTCATAATTTTAGTTTCAGTAGATTCGGAAATAGGGGGGGGGGGGAGGGGGCATATTTTCCCAACATACTTTCGACGATATCTCTGAAAATATAACACCTAAAATTAAAACAAGTATATTTTTGAGTTCGATGTTACGAGATCTTTCAAACGATACAATACACGATACATAGAAAGAAAGTTTTTTTCAAGTAACTTAATTAATATCTCGGCAACTTACCTACAATTTTTTTCGAAAACCATTATCAAATATCCTTGGATGATTCTGCGTCGATAGATATCGACGTCATCTGCCCGTGAACTTCCCCACTGACCTCCCGAAAAGTAAAGTTTGTGTATAACAGAAAAAGGCGGTTTTGGCGAAAACTATGTTATGAAAATCAGTATAGTTTTCCTGCAAGGTTCAAATAAACTCTTACTACCCCTATTTTTTTCTTAATTTTAGTTTCAGTAGATTCGGAAATAGAGTGGGGGGGGGGGCATATTTTTGTGGTGCATTTTCGACGATATCTCTGAAAATATAATACCTAAAATTAAAACAAATATATTTTTGAGTTCGATATTACGAGACCTTACATAGGATACCCCACATGACAAACAAAAATAAACTTTTTTTTTTCAAGTAACTTACTTAAGCCCCTAAATTTTTCCTAACCATACTTGTGAATGGCGAATAACCTGTAAGGTATTTGGGTAAAAAGGCTTTATAAATTTCCCAAGTTTGAACTTTCCACGTCACATAGTTTACGAGAAAAGGGACTCTGACAGACTGACAGACAGACACAGGAGTGATCTTATAATGGTTCCGTTTTTACTTTTTAAGTTCGGAACCCTAAAAAAAAAAAACTATCTTTACACAAATTTGCAACACGCCAATAAATGTTAACGTTCTCAAAATTTATCGTATTCGACATATATAAGAAACTTTTAGTAAAATTTCAATAAGAAAATTCAAAACCACAATACTGGTATTTTTTATTCTGTTACGACCTTACATGAAATTCATTTTTCAATATATTTTTTTTATATATATAAACCTCAATTCGACCTTGTCAATGGTAAAATATTCATTAATAGCGCGAATTTATCATAATGCCAAACATTTTATTATATTGAACAAAACTAAAAGTATCGTTAAGCATCTTTTTACTTATATAAAAAGAAAAAAGGGATAAAAAAATAAATCAGAACTCCAAAACTCGTTTTCACAGGTTTATTTATTCAATAAAAGTTTCAATTTAATTTGTTTATTAATTTAAAATTTTCAAACAATTAAATAAAAAGTTATCTCTATGAAAAATCTGCAAAACGTATTGAAGCCAATTAATGGTAATTATGTTTAAATTAAATGTACCCAACTTATTTGAAAACAAAAATTATTTATATATATATTTATATGTATATTATTCCGATAACCATGTTTTCAAAGTATTAAACACTTCATGTTATAACATCTATCAAAACTCAAGGCCGTTTTAATCTTTGAAAACGCCAAGGCTGTCGAAAGAACTGATTAATAATTATCTCTTATCATTATGTGTAATAAAGGGCAAGCATTTAAAGAAACTTGTTTTTTGTTTTTTGCACGAACTGCCTAATTTCAATTTACCTTCGTGTTTCAGAAACTAGTTTTTAATATTTATTTACAACCTGTCACATTAATGTCAACTGTGATAGGGTATGTTTAAACATAATTATCATCTGCTTGTCTGATATTTTTACGCGGAATGCTAATCATAACTTTATGTTTCAACAGCAATTATTATCAAAGCGTCATATAAACAAACTTATATCTCTTTGGGGGTATTTAGAACACATTTTTATTGCAATGTCTTGAACTTGTCTTATTCTCTTATTTCACATAACAGCTATAAAAAAAGAAAAAAAAAAAATCTGGAGCGACTCCACGCGATTTTCTGAACGCTAGTAAAAGTAAGAAAAACGTAAGAAAGTAAAGAAAAAGAAAAGAAAGATGTAAAAGTAAGAAAAAAAAGCTGGGAGATTTTATTAATTTCTGACATAAATGAAAATCGGCTGGATTCGAAGGCTAGACCTACCGTCTTGAAACTGGAGACATTACCGCTACACTACTAATGTTTGAATAAATTGTTTCAATATTTATCACATATCTTTCACATTTCTTTGGTGATTTTTATCTATAGAATTGGTTGCAAAATGGTTTGAAAATGGTTTAAAAATGGATTACGTACATAATCCGTCGGCCAATTTGTACGAAAGATCTATACATTTCTTGTGCCAGTTGTCTATAACATATTGACCAAATGCGAGCTCGATAGAAAGTACCGTTTGGGTGTTAGAGTGTTTACCTCAAACATTCAAATTATGATTACAATACTTTCCTTACACCATGAGTTCGGAAAGGATATAGGAATAGGCATTCATACATATATAAAAATTTCTTTCAAAATGATCTGAAGCGAAATTTAAAAAGACAGATTCAGTGATTTATAGTGCTGAAACGTTATTGATATAACATAAATGGCGAAAGTTTACTAAAATATTTTTTACCGGATTTGAGGCACTGATATTTTTTATTATATTGTGTAAATGTGGATCCCCATAATACATCTATAAAATAACATAAAAAAAGTATAGTTATATTTAGAAAAAATTATGTAAAAAAAAAGTACAATAATTAAAAAAATTACCAATCAAACTGTCTATTAGTATGACTGTCTAGTAATGATTCGCATTAGCCAACAAATGCTTTAAGAATGCAACACTTTTCACTTGAAACTTCCATTCATTTAAATTTAATTTTTACTAAATTTAAAATTTCGATTTCAGATGGGAATTAAAAAATATATACCCGCGAAATATTGTTTACTAGAATGCTATTATTAAAATAATAGCTCTTCTCTTCTACATGCAAAAATTTTGTTTTTTTATTACAATATTTTTTGCTTATTTTAAAATGTGCTCATCTAAAAATTATTATTCAGCATAATGAAACAATTTCATTGCTTCCAGAGTATAATGAAAAGTTACAACAGGGATTAACAAATTCAAAATTTTAGCACAAAAATTTTTGAAAACACCAGCACTGACTATAAGAACTATAGTACAACACAACTGTTAATAAATAGAACTCTCTTATCGTTAGGTGTAATAAAGAAAAATTATATTTTCTGTGCGCACAAATGTATACGTTTAAAAACTTACATAGAAAGCGTCACTTTCTTTTTTGTCAAAAATAATAATATTAGTTTTAAGTGTCTAATTTCTTAAGTTACAGAATTAAAAAGACATTTAAAACACTAAAAAACTCATTAATGTCACTTAATAAAATTAATTCCAATATAGATGTTTTATAGAAATGTTGTTTTATAGAAATTCTATACAAGTTCTTCATCAACGCTTATAGAGCTTAAAGCGTTTACTGTAATTGATTATATTAAGTAATATTAATGTTTTGTTTAGTTTTATTAAAGGTATAAAATTCTGATTTAGATGTAATATATTTAGTTACTTCAAATCGTAACTTACAGTTCAGTATACTTTTGTCGTTTCAAAATATTCATAAAATTTGTCAATAAATAAGGTGTGCAAATAGCTAGTGCAAGTAATTATTATATATTTATTTTCCTTTTTTTCTGCGGTAATTTTTTTAAATTCTTAAAATATAAAATAAAGAAACTAAACAGCTAAGAATTGAAAATAATAATAATAATAGTTTTTTTTTTTCAATCAGGTTAAGTTATAAAATATAATTGTCTGCATCCTTAAGAATTAAGAAAAAAATATTAAATAACTTTTGCTTCCGATGAGGTAACTTTTGTTCCCTGTATAGTAAAAAAAGACATAATTATCTAGAAATTAATAAATATCGGCTAACATATTAGGGAAGGGGGATTCTGGTAGGTCCTGATAACAACTATCTGGTTTCTCGTTTCGGTCGTCTTCATTTGGACCACCCTGTATACAGGAAAATCTGTTTAAAAGAACATCGGTAATTAAAAGAAAAAATTCTGCCTATACAACTTTTAAGGCCATGTATTAGTAAATTATTAGTAGATGAAACACACTGAAAAAAAAAAAGAGGCAGTTTCGGTACGAGCATTTTTTAGCTGAAGACTATAAACAATTAAATACTATATTTTAAAACTCTTTTTTTTTCTTTACATTTTAATGGCAAAAATGGTTATAAACATACAATTTTTTTGCAGACAACTCCCTCTCATCGAAAAAGAAGAAAAAAAAATATCATTTATACTGACAGCAGAAAACGAAAACTGCCCTCAAAAAGCACCCAAACTACCAGCAGATCTTGCGGATTTTTCTCCCACCCCCCCTTTTTTTTTTTTATCTCTCTCTCTTTTTTTTTTTTTTTTTTTTTTTAAATGAGAAAGGGCATAGCAACTCTTCAAAATTATGTTCCAGATTTATGTTTAAGCAAACAAATCCGAACTAAAAAACATTTCTTTTAATAGTCTACATCAAATAGTCTAAGGTAAAATAAACAGAAAATATTTCTGAATATATCCCTGGACCAAGAAAAGCATGTAACATTTATGTCAATATAAAGTTTATATATATATATATATATATATATACATACATATAAACTTAATGTAAAATTTAAACATTGAAACATTAGAAACTGACCATACACAATGAAATCACAATACCATATAGCAGTGTCAAATTACAAATTATATATATATATATATATATATATATATATATATATATATATATATATATATATATATATATATATACACATACATATATATATTTTTTTTGGAGGGGGGGAGGAAGTGTGATTTACAAATTAATGTAAAATAATATATACTACTGTACAATCGTAAAATATACATACATTCAGCAAAATTTCTATTAAAAAATACACTTGGTAATTTTATAAAAGTTGATCTGAGTATCAAGATTCCATAGTCAGTCATTTAAAAATTATAATTTATTCGATAAAGGAAGGAATTACATGACATAAAATTGTGAAAACTCAAACAATTTTGGTCTTGTGACCAGACAAAAGGCATGCATAGAAGAGAAAAATAATTTCTTGCGTTAAAAAAGCCATTTACAAATAAATGTATAACCATTATCTTAAAAAGTGATAAAAATAATCAAAGTTTGAAATCTCTATGAATAACTCTCAGAATTTTAGTCATTTATATTAAACAAATCTTTAAAAGTTACATTTTTAGAAGAAATTTTTGAAGTTAATTTTTAAAACAATCCGTTCCTATTTTAAATAACTCCTAAAAGACAAAATAGCAAAAATTGCAGAAAAATTTTGCTGATACACAAATTACAATCCTTTTATGTTACAAATTAAAAAATATATATACATAACTTAAAAGTCTTTATTTTTTTAATTTTACATAGCCAATTGCTTATGTAAAAAATTTATAGCAAAAGTATGGTAACATCTTTGGTAATGTTATAGAAAATCTTATCGAATTATTTTGCTGTTTTTCTGACTATTTCAAAAATGAAAAATAAAGAAAAGAATCACTCTTTTACTAAAAATTTTTTTTTTGAAAAGTGCATCATAACTGATTGTATATTGAGTATCTACGGGAGAAAAGAAACATTCTAAGTAAAATATTTTCAAATGATTCCAGCTAGTGTATTATTATTCCAGTATAAAATCATGAAACAACGCCCCTCCACTTTACTCAATAATAAACAATTATATAAATTATTTTTTTTTAAAGAAGTAATATTTAGCAAATTATTTTTTACAATTATTAAAACAATCTAATGTGTCTTTCATAGTAGAAAATATTCACTGCAGAACTATCTAAAAATGGGTGTATATTTAAAATATGCAATTGTTTATTCAGTGGAACAGTACCCGAACAAAATATGTTATTTTTGCGAAAAATTCTTTCAAATCTTTCAGATATATCAACAGAGACTGCAGAACCTCTGGGCGATGAAGAAATAGCTCAAAAAAGTATATTTTAAATTGTTTCTTTTTCACTACTGGCACTGTTAGTTTAATTGAATAAGTGATTTTTGTTCACATTTGAAAAATTAACATTTGCATTATTATCCTTACAAAAATAGAATAATTGAGCGCCTCCGCTGCAGACTCATTCAGCATATGGCTTTGAAATAGCCTGAGTGCAAAGGTAGAAGAAAAAAAAATGTGACTTTTATTCAGTGGAACATTAAATGGATTACATAAGACCTTTTTATTCAGAGTATTTTAATACTGAAGCAGATTTATTTATTCCCTGTTTCATTCACGGCCAAAAATATACATATATATATATATATATATATATATATATATATATATATACTTTATTATGTAGTATTTTATTACATGCCCTCTTTAATTAAGAGATTCGGTCATTTATGTTATACGAATTTCTATGTTATTTTCTTATTTAAAAGGCATACTATATATATCAAAGCGTTGCTATTGAAAGCTTATCAATCCAATTCCATATTAACCTTATTTTAAATTGTTAAATTAAACAAAACAACAATTAAAAAAAATTAGTATCTGATGAAATAAAAAATAAATTGCAAAATAAATAACTTTAATACTTGGAAACTCAATCAAAAGTTCTATTATCAATAAATTAATGATTTTAGTGCATAATATCATTAACTGTCGAATTTAACACAAAAATTGAATAACTAATATGTGTTAAAATTAAGAATCGAGTAAAACAAAAGTTAAGAATTTAATTTGTAATAAAATGCAGCGAAATTTTCGGTATTTCAAAGACAATATTTTTTTTTTTGTGTGTGTGTGTGTGGACTTTTCGTTCAGATTTTTGCTCATTTTTTCCGTCGTAATTTTTGACAAAAATTAAAAGGGCTTTTTGATAGTTTAAGCTTACACAGTTTCACATATAATAAATTGAATTTTTCAAAATACAATAAAATTTTACTACTTAACAACATTAATCTATCTCTGATCGGTTTCTTTTTTTATTTGTTGCCTATTTTGCAGTGGATTATTTATCTAATTCGGTGGCCTTTTTGGAATATAAAGTTAAACAATTTCGCTGACAACGAATTAGTAAACTAAATTACGGAGTCGCTTTGTCTAGAAGTGAAGATCCTCCACCCCACCCCCCACCCATCCATAAATAACGGGATTTTTTTTTTTTTTTCATTAAAGCAACTACATTGCTCATAACAACGCTTTACGTTTTATAGACAATAATAAAGGATTTAAGGAACGCCATTCCAAATAGTTAGTTAATTATTCTTTTCCAAAATATACTTTTATTATTGATTCTCTCAAATGTCTTATAATTATAAGCTAACTCTTCCATAGTCAATTTAAATAAATTAATGAAAAATAGAATAATATGAACTACATGTGCGATTTTATTTTTAATTGTGTAAAATAAAAGAAAGAAACTTGAAAAATAATTAATATAAATAGAGGAATAGATATTACAAATATAAATTTCAGATATATTTTTATTTGAATTAAAAATCCCTTTCCACCTTAAATAATTGAAAAAAAAAAAAAAAATGTTTGTAAAACTCGTATCACGTATTTATAAAAACTTATTTCATTACATTAAATTTTTAATGCTTTAAATAATGTCTAAAAATATCTATGATATTAATAAGGACAGTTACCGAAAATAATTAAGAATAATTTACAGTGTCATAGATATACATATGTATGTCTTTCATGTATATTTAAAGATATTTAATTTTCTAGTTTATATATTTGAAAGAAGGAAAACGCTACTTTACACTGCATAATTACAATGTAAGAGTAATTTAAATATCAGCTAACATAAACAGATATTTAATTCCAAAAATTTTCTGATTAAGTTATCTAAATATCTCAAATATTAACAGAAATCTAACATACATACACTGGTGAAATTTTCTTACACATTTTTTAAGGTATCCAAATTTTGAAATTTCAAAATATAAATTAATTAATAAGTCTGTTTCAAAACGCTCTATGCTCATTCTGTTAGTATATTTACTTATAATACTATTTTATAATAATCATATTATGCATAAAAACAAAACTTGTTTATATATACATAAAGATATTTGTAAATAATATTGATATCTATAAACAGATATTTTAAAAACATATTTTATTTAAATTCATTATTTAAATTTATTTAAATTCATTATTATGTTATAAGGGAAAATTATGTTACATATTATTGTTAGCTGGGGAATGAACATTAATGTGCTTTAAAACATTTAAATATCATCGCAAGAACAATAATGTTCATTTCACAAAACAACTTTTTTTTTCAATCATTAATTAAGTCTCTATACTTTAAAAAAAAAAATACGCATTAGCTTTTTATTTATACTATAGAAGATATTAAAAAAATACTGTTGTGTTAATTCTATCGTTCGTAAAAGAAAAAAAATGATGCATGTTGTGAATTTGAAAATTTAATTTGCTCTTGAACATTAATAATTTAGCAAAATCAATTAGTTAAAAAGTTCTATATAAATAAGGAGCAAGCATAAGAAAGTAGAAAGTAATAATAAATTCATAGCATGAAAAGGTGTTTTTTAATTTTAATTAATTATCGTTTAATTAAAGTAGTTAAGATAATCATAAAGGTACCGAATAAAGACATCATATTTCAATCTTTAAATTACTTAAGTTGCTAACTTCATTTTATTAGTATGTTGAAAATTTTTGCAGACCTTCTGCTGATTTACAATACACCTTAATCATAAGAAAACTCTCTCATTTATTTTTTCTAACCAAAAATGTTTCAATTAGTTATTCTTTCCCCTCTTAAATTAGTAAACAAAGGATAATTTATAAATATTTAGTTTAAAAGTACAACATTTAGAATATCAAAATTAAACATACAAATCAGAAAAAAATCATGAATAATTTATTAAGTTAACATTATAAAATAAACGTCTAAAATTGGCTGATGCTAAACTTTTTAATCATCGCCCCCCCCCCCTCTTCTAAATCTATGCATACATAAATTTCACACATATATATATAAAAAAAAAAACTCGAAATGATTTTATACGTAAGAGTTTATATTTATTATATTAGTTAGTAAGTAGAAAAATAAAATATTATCAAATTAATTTGCAGTATCAACGAGTTACTGTACTACACACTATACACTACTATAAACTACAACGAGTTTCTATATAGAAAAATGTATTAAATCTTCACTTTATAATAAATACGATTTCTAAATGTTGACAAAATTATATACAGCAAAAATTTTGGAATATCGAAAGGAATTTATTATTATTATTTATTATTAAAGTTGACGAAAAACTTTTTCAATTTAAAATGTTAAAATAAATAAATATGTAAGACAAAACGACTACACTTTTATTTGTATTGTAAAAATATCTGAAATAACGAAAGGTATTAGAACTTTGGTTTACTCTAACACAAATCTCTTTTAAAAAAACAAACAATGTTTTAAGTCATGTATACCACTAAAGTTTATTATTACCACAAATGACTACCTTCATAAATATTTTGTTAATGTAATAATTATTTGTTGTTATCGATTATTTACTAAATATTAATACAATAGGGAAAAAAATTGAAAAAAAAAAAAAAACACTTTATTGCGTTTCGTGTAATATTAAGATGTTATTTCTTCAACAAATTTTTCCTTCCATCGAAAGCATTTTATCATCATAATATAGTTTTTTTCTTGTTATCTGTGTTAATTACTTTATCTTCTACGAAACAAATATATCAGAAACACATTTAATTGTATAGTAAGCACAACAAGTTATTTCGAATAGCTTAACTTTTTATAAAAATTTAAACACTCTACTGCTTCAATTGTAGCAAAGAGAGGTTTTTTTTTTTTTTTCCCTTAGTTTTTCTATCTTATTTTTGTCGAACATCAAACTTTTTAAAGAATTATCAGCAAATCAGTGTCAGAAAGTGTCCTTCCAAATTATATGATCTATAATAAGTTTAATATGTATTTTTTATTTCACTTATAACAGAAGAGATTTAATAAAATTATCCTTTTCGAGAATAGTTATGAATAGTTAATAAAAACATGCAATAAAATATTTTATTTAAATAATTCTCTGATTAAAATATATTTTATGCTTATACTGCAATTACTACTTTATATTATATATCATTATTTCAATTTTGTATAATTGTTTACAATTTTGATTTATCAAATAAGGGATGCAAATAAAAATTTCTAACAGCAATACAAGTTGTTTTTGTTTAAAACCGAAGTGAAAAGCATCTTTTTAGTTGTTTTCATGACTGCAAGAAATATTACTGAATCGTAAAATTCTGCGGATAATATTTAACTTTCTATATTACAGATAAAAGATGTTTTCTTTTTAAAACAGTTAGCGTATGTTTAAGAAGATTTTTTTTAAGTATATTTATAAAAAAAATTTTAAGAGTGTTTTAGAATACGCTATTTTAACAGAAATATTTTGTTTTGAACACTTATATGATGTATAATAAAATTTCATGAAAAAATTTTCACTAATCGTGTAAAAAATTTAAACTATATTTATTGAAAACAATGCCTGTTTCAATAACAGTTTTCATAAAATTGATTTTTTTTACGTAGCGTATAAAATTAAATGACCAGATTGCTTATATTTATTCAAAACAGAGTGTATGTACAGAAAATTTATAAAGGTTAAGGTAAAAATAGGTCTTTCATAAAGGATTAAAATTTTATGCATTATGTGAAAATTTGAAAGACTGTCTATAATTATTCAAAACCCTCATAAGATTTAGATTTTTTTATACATCATGTAAAAAAAAGAATGCGTATATATAATTATTTAAAACAGTACATGATGCATAAACAAAGCTCAGAAAGACTTAATTTTTTTATGCATCATGTAAAAAATTCAAAAGCACCCTTAAATTATTCAAAACTGAGCTGTTGTTTTGGCTTGAAATTAAAATAAAGGTATATGTGAAATGTATTATTGCTTACCTGTCTTTTGCTTCAGCAGCTCTATCCCTCTGTCTTCGATTCTTGAACCAGTTGCTAACTTGTGTTGTGGTCAGTCCAGTAGCTTCAGCAAGTTCTCTCTTTTCCCTCGGAGATGGGTATGGATTATGAGCATACCATTCTCTTAAAATGTTCCTTGATTTCTCCTTAAAACAATAACTAGTCTCTTCACCGTCCCATATAGTTCTTGGCAATGGGAATTTTCTTCGAATTCGATACTTGCCCACTGCCCCTAATGGTCTACCTCTCAGTCTTTCAGCTTCAATATAGTGAGCTTTCAACCAAAGAGCTTGCAATTTTGGATGCGATGCTGGTGAAAAGTTATGGCTTTCTAGAATCCTGTAGAGCTCTTTAAAGTTCCCACGATGGAAAGCCACCAAAGACTTTGCTTTCAGAACGCTTTCGTTCTTCTGCAAATGTTCACAGGCTGGAAGTGACCATAGGAATCTGCCCAACCTCTCGATGTTACCAGACTGCTGAAGGACTTCACATACACATGCAACCTGTTCTTGAGTGAAGCCAAATGATGGCAACATGGGACTTGGACTTGCTGGATTGACAGCCCCTGTGCAGGAAGATGGTGTTGGTATCATTCCCGCCACTGTTGGCAGCTGAGATGCCAGCGCAGCAGAATCGGTTGCCATGTGGCTGACAATCATCAGGTCTTTGTTTTCGTCAACGAAGTGTCCGGAAGGGGCGAGCGAAGAAGGGTGGTGGCAGTAATTGACCCGGTCCCAGTCCCGATCCGGCAACGTACAGACAGGACGTAGAAGAAAGCGGGAAGCCAGCTTGAAGTAGATTTATGTAGATCTCTTTCTTCTGCTTGATATCTTCAGCCAACCTCTATCCGTGGTAGAAAATGCATTTTCTATGAGCTTGAATGTTTCTAATTTTTCAAGAGTGGTGTCATTAAATCACACACGTTTTGAAATATGAGTCATTAATTTCATTAAAAAAATCGAAGAAACAAGCATTCTGTCAGTCATAGCTATAGAGTATTTGTTTACACTTGCTTTTGTTTAATACTATACAAGAGTAAATGGATTTTATAATGTTGATTTATGTCACAAATTTTTAGTAAGTTCATCGTTCAACTAAAATCCTTAAACTCTCGTTGAAGACAGCAATGAACAGAATATAATTGCGTAAATCTTTCACTTTTTCTTCCAATTAAATGAATTGTGAAGTAAAGTGATGAAGCAATGTGTACAATTTCAGATGCTTAAAATTTCTTCACAAATGCAAACTTCGGTTTGACCGCGAACGTTGACTGTGGCTGGTCTATCAATCATTCGAAAAAACCCGATTACGTTCGGCAAATACCGAATCTATAATAAAAAACCAGTCCACAGCTACCGAGAGCGAGTGGAAGAAAGTTGTCTGACCAGGTACAGCAAACAACAGCAACCGTCGTCTGCAGAAAATTGGCGTTAAAATAGTCAGCCGTGAAAATCCCCTTGGCGGGCCAAGTTTCGTCTGAGCTAGCGCTGAGTGCGCCGCTTGGAGAAGTCCCACTAGCAGCTGATTCAAATTGATGTTATCGTTTACCAGCAGCGCGTCAGTTTTGTTATGGGAAGAGATTTTCGCGTTGTTGATTGGCTGATGGTAGTGATGGCGGACTGGGGCGTTGCCATGACGACGCTGCCAATCAAACGTTCATAAAACTCCGCCTTGAATGGAGGTTTGCCGCTAAGTAAGGATACCCACGAAGTTAAATGAAGACTTGTCAGCAATTTGCGTTAAATCTTCTCGGTTGCTTTCTCCCTCCCTCTCTCCGTTATTAGTAACTGGAGGCTTGTAAAGTAGATATTACTTACAGCTTCATATTTACCGCGTTAACTTTAATTTTTATGTGACGGTTAGATCTTAAAGTTGAATAACCAAATTAATTTGCGAATAAAAAAGAAAATGTTAGAGCATTTTTAATGCTTATTTTCTTGCATGAGATAATTTTATTAATTAGGGAAAATATTTTTTGTGTCATCAATTTTCACTGAAATATATATATATTTTTTAAATATTAATATGTCTTTTCAATGATAGTTATGTTAAATAAAATATGAATATATTCTTTCATAATTTTAGGATTTTTTAAAACAATTATTTTTATTCTTTGAATTCTGAATAAATTAAATAAAAATTTAATTGTTTAATACAATTAGTTTTTCACGATAAAAATCTTCAAAAGTCTATAATATTTTTCTAATATATGCATTCAAACAATTAAATTATGTTTATCTGTAACTGAAAAATATTAATTTATTTAAATTTTTTTTAATTAATTTTGTTAGTTTACAGAGTGAATAATTTCTGATTTCTCACAATGTAGAAACGCTTCAAAACGAAGAAATTTTGATCAACAAACGCATTATTTAAAAAAATATTACTTTTGTTACATAATTTTTCTTTTCATTTCTTATTATTTTAGACATCTCCCAATATTATCGAATGTAAAACTTCTTTACCAATAAGAGAATTTGGTTCTAATTCAGATTTTTAAAAAATCACATAATTTTCTAATCTGCCTTAAAAATTCGTATTATTATCTTAAAGTCAGCACCGCAGCAACACTATTTGGCGCATAGTGCGAATCTCCTTGTTAGTTTTTGTACCGATTGTAGATACATGAGTATAGTGATTAAAGTCGACGCCGATTAAGCTTGTCGATTAGTGCCTATTCTAACTGATGGCCCCTGGTGCGGGGGCATTGCCTGCTCAAAGTTCATGCTGACTTAGCTGTATCAGGAATAAGGATGCGATATATCAAAAGGTTTTTTTTTTTTTTTTTAGACTTACTTTCATTATTTGCTTGTTATTTTTAGATTCATTTCAAATTAGTGTTTTTTAGAAGGAAACATTTTTTAAAGCGCATAAACGATATTATGCTGTATAAAGTCCGAATGAGGGGGGGGGGGGGGAATCATCAATTGCCTCAATTTTCTTTTTAGTTGTATCAAGAAAAAAGGTGTGACATATCGGTAAAGTTATTTTTGTTTTAATTAAAACCTCTGTCTATATTAGTTATAGTGATGTTGACACTAATTCTAGTTGGGCGTATTTTACAAAAAAATAAAAAATAAAAAATAAAATAAAAAAGAAAGAAAGAAAAAAAGAAGCATATAAAAAGCATATAAATTAAAAAGCATATAAATGATATTTCACAGTATAAGATTCCGGAGAGAGAAACAAATAAACACACCTCTCACATTTCATGCTTTATTATTATTATTATTACTAGGGGGCCTACCCCCTGCGAGCTACGCTCACCAACCCCGCTCAGACTTCGAGGCCTCTAAAACATGACAGCGTGCTTTATTTTAAAAATATTGGTAAATCTGTAATTGGGTTGCCATGCTTTTAACGTTTTAATGGGGCATTTTTTGATTATCATGGCCTCATACACAGCTGTTGCGACAACTGACGACTGTTTTCGGGATTGATAAGTAAAATCAATTACAACTTGAAAACCAGCTTGTATAAAATGGTTAGGTTTAAAGTGTGGCTACCTCTCGGACTTTTATAACAATGATCGGTATTCTATTCTTCCTTTGCGTTTAAGGATGAGAAAAATTCCATCTGCTTGTGAATAACATTAAGAACCACGGTATTGAAAAGTACTATGTTATAGACATTTTCAGTAAGAGGTTTTAATTTTCTCTCTATTTTAGTGCACCATCATGCATATTTTCATGTTATTTTAAATATGTAAATTATTTATTTTAATTAATATGTATATACGAATTTTCTAATAATTATTTATCATAAAAAATTAAATAAATATTTTGTGCTTGCATGCCTGCATTTATTCGGCATCAATTGATGAGATATTTAAACAAATTTGCCATCCGCGATAATTTTACACCATGTCATGTCACTTGAGTATTGTCCATAAGAAAATCGGGTACTTTTCCATTATAGGATCCTTTTCTTTTAGGTTTGGCGTATTTCGAGCTTCAAAAAGGGATAGATTCGTTAATATACATAGATTTGTTGCCAAAAGTTATGAAAACAAACACAATGAACTTTTGGTGCTTTTCAATTATAGGGGTCTTAACGCTTTTTTAAAAAGCTTGGCGGAAAAAACCAAGCAGGATAGAAAACCAAGCAGGATATTTTATTCTCCTTCCGTTCAGTTGGGCAATTATTATTTTATATATTCGTTTCAAATATCCGAATTAGTGATTTTATAAATTAGTTTAATTAAAATTTACAAAAAAATAACAAAATGATAACAATAAATAATAATTACTATTAATTCCTTCCCCCCCCCCTTCTTTTGAGTTTACATAAATGACGTCATTTTTACGAATTTATTCAAAATATGTTCAGTTTATAAATTAAATTAAATGCTTAAAGACAATTGAATCCTGACGATAGAAATGTGATTTTTTTTTTCAAATTTTCCTGAAAAACATAATTTAATCACAATCTTGTCTTCATTATCGATTGAAATAAAAGATAAATTCAATTTCAATTTGAAAATGACGAATAAAAAGAAATCAATAATCCCTATCGGGATCCTTTTCAATTTTTTTCCCTTTTTTGTCACAAAAAAAACTGAGTAATTAGTTGCCATCATTACAGAAATGTCATTAAAATTAGAAAAAAATTAATATCTCGAAAACTAATTCCAATTTCAAAATTCTATTACCAGTTTCGACATCCGCGGATTTTTATGGACAATTGGTATTAATTTCACCCTCAAGCGTTTAATATTTTATTAAAAATAGCCCTGAAACATAATCAGTCGTTTAATCAGTCGTTTCATAAAATCGTTTCATAAATTCGTTTCATAAAATCGTTTCACAAATTTGTTTCATTAGGATTTTATATATATATAGGGTAGATTATTATTATTATTATTATTATTATTATTATTCATAGTCTATTTTGTTTCATCATTCATGTTGAAATAAATTTAAATTATGCAATCTATCTCATCTTTAGTCGTGATACAGCAAAATCAACCTGAGCGCTGACATAATAATACGAATTTTTAAGGTAGATTAGAAAATTATGGGACTTCTGGAAAAACTGAAGCAGGGCTAAATCCCCTTATTGCTAGATAAGTTTCTAAATTTTCTAAATAAGTTATAAATTTTCTACAAATAGACCCTTGAAGAAAGTATATAAATGGTAGAAAGAAAAAAGCATTGTATCAGTTTTCGATGAGAAAGAGATTATTCATTTCTTTGATAGGATCGCTACAGTTTTCTGATTTTAATGTTCATTTTATGTTTTATCACAAATGATAATAATCTGTATTTGTATATATTTTTAAATATATTTTAATTCATTTTATTTATTATTATATTGAAATCTTTTTTTTAGTTATACATTTCCAAAGCCAAAGCTTTCAAAAATGTGCGATTGCGGAGAGAAAGAGAGGGAAAGAGAGAGCACCAGTGAGATAAGATCACACATAAAGAATCACAGTTTTCTGCCATTAAATAACATAAAGATAAAAAGCGTTAATATAATTTTTGTGTTGTGTCAAAAATCAGAGTCCGATATAGTAGTACAATTTGCTTCTTATATTTTAATTCGTATTATTTATTATTATATTGAAATATTTTTTGAGTTATACGTTTCCAAAGGTAAAACTTTCAAAATTGTGCGATTGCGGAGAGAAAGAGAGAGAGAGAGAGAGAGAGAGATCATCAGTGAGATAAGATCACACATAAGGAATCACAGTTTTCTGCCATTAAATAACATAAAGTTAAAAAGCGTTAATATAATTTTTGTGTTGTGTCACAAATCAGAATCCGATATACGTAGTAGTACAATTTACTTCTAATATTTTATCTATCATTGTTTAATGTTATATTGAAATCAATTTTCAGTTATAAATTTTTTTGGAGACAAAGTCTTGGAAAATGTATAAATGAGATAATCAGTTGTATAAAATCCCGATGAGAGATACAGTGGGATCATAAGTATTGTCATCAAATGACACAATGTATAACAGTTTTTTGCAGTTACTAACACTAATTTAAAAAAAAAATGCATCACAAATAGTGGGCAAGCTATATGAATTTTCTTATAATATTTTACTTCTCTATACTTATTATTTTAAATCAATTTTCACACTTTTCAAAGGTTTTAGTCGCAAGTTTTTTAGATAGATCCTTGAAAACTTTTAACATTGTTTCGTTGTAATACGATTATGGCATAGAACAGAGATCACCAATCTCCGAGATCGGATCCTACTGAACTCTCGATGATGTGAATCGGAGATTGTTTGCGGTTCTCTCAAGTTCTCGCACCGTATTGTCACTTTGAATATAATTTTTTTGTTTCGAATTAATTACTACACTGTTAAAAATTTGCTGCAAACTGTCCGCTCATTCGACCGTTTTTACAGAAAAGGGTTACATAATCATAATGCAACTCTATTTCTACCATATTATTGCCCATATTATGGCCAGCATAGAGTTTTACGATTATGTAACTTTTTTCTACAAAAACGGTCGAATGACTGATCAGTTTTCTACAAGTTTTTAACAGTGTGTAGTCTACTTTAAAATTTATGTTTCTGAATTATATCACGAATAAAAATGAGACATTTTAATAGAATATTGTTATTATATTTTACTTTTCATTGTTTATCTTGAATTTGAACTTCAATTGAAAGAATTTAAGAACAAATATTTAAAAATGTATAGCCACTATGTAAGATCCAGGTAGTAGAGAGAGTGAGAGATCTTATTTTTTATCGTCGTATTACACATTAATAAAATGAACTCTTAATAAAATGAATCACAGTTTTCTGATTTTTCTCAATCTGGTTGACTGAAGCAGAGTATAATTTTGTCATTCCTCTGTTGCTTCAAATTTAGTGTATTTATAATTATATATTGTGCTGTCCTCTAAAAAAAAAAACCCATTTATTGAAATTTTCTCTATATAAAGTCTAATAAAGAATTTATAAAAAATGAACATGGCTAAATAATTACAGCTTATGTTCTGACTAAGATTTTAATGTTGAGCATTTTTCATTTTATCACTTTATTACAAAATGGCAGCCAATTACGCGAGAATTAAAAAAAAAAAACACTTTTCCAAAAAATGACCATGTTAGCTGAAAACAACCCACACCTGACATAATCAGCTGAAAATGAAGCATTTTATTACATATTAATGGTTTAACATAAAAAAAAAATTATGTAGATCATTCTACAATTCTATTATAAAAAGAAACTGTAAAAATGAAGCTCGTGTTTTATTAGAATTCTGCAATTGTTAATTGAAATTATTTTAAAACTAAATAAGAATTCCTGAGGTATTTTTAACTATTTTTCTTATTCTAAGTAGTGCATAAAAGCAGAACAAAACAAAAAAAATTGACTTTAGTAAAATATTTGGTGTAGAACTAGGGTGGGTTTGTTTTACAAAACATTTCAGTGTGGATTTTTTTTTAGGGACAGCACAATAATGAATAAGAATGCGATATATTAACATATTTTTTTATTATATTGTTCTTCTCATCATTTATTATTAGACTGTAATTAATTTTCAGTTGTCCGTTTTTAGGGAGAATGTTTACAAAAAATGCACAAGAGATTTCTGTAATATTCTGCAATGATTTCTAATCTTGGTAAGAGAGAGTAGAGTCCGGCACAGGTCTGGTTTCTATTTCAAGTCAACCCGAAACCCGGCACAAAACTTACAAAACATTTCGTTGACCCGAAATCCGAACCAAACTCTATAAGAAAATTTCCATTGACCCGAAACCCGACTTATTATTATTAACCGAAACTTATTATTATTCTTTCCACTTAAAGGTTTATCAACGCATTAGTGATCGAAATTTTGTTTTTTGCAAGTCATTTATGTAACCTCATATTTTAATTATAAATAAATATGCGATACATAAGCAAAATTTACTTGTTATATTTTAATTCTCATAATTTATCATCAAGAAATTATTTCTTAACCTATGTTTTAGAAAGATGGCCTCTTCAAAAATGCATTAATGATGTTCTAGCTTTTAAGATCTAAGTGCGAGAAACAGATCATCCATTTTTCTGAACGGATCAAAAGCATGACGAATTCTTAATGAAATAAATAAATAATAACGTTTCCGAGTAGTTGTTATATAGTGTATTAATTCGGTTTCTTAAATCGGAATATCGATTTTTAAGATACTATAATTCTTAATTAAACATTTTTAAGTGCGTAACTGAATTTATACATGAAAGAGTACCAAAATAATATTAACTTTAATGTTAATGTTAATGTCTTTAATTTATGCTTGTCTGTAAAACATGTTTGTTTAACATGAAAATGTTTTTGGTATTAGCATTAGAAAAACATATGTTCCGTGTTGAGAAATCTGATTAATACACTATAAAAACTACTCGAAAACGCTTCCGAAAATCAGTGGCAGTAAATAAAACTTTGTTTTTATAAATTCTTCTTTAAATTTGAAAAATATATTAGCTTCTGATGTATCTAAGGACAACGGACACTTTTCAGAATGGTGTGTAACTAGGAAAAGGTTATTGTACATTTTCATTCGTGGTTATATTATATTTTCTTGGAATAAGAAATATTTGTCTTTTTTAACAGTGTATTTTCGTGATTCACTCATATTACAATTCCTCATATTACGGTTTTTTGTCTTTTCCGAGTTGTATCAAGAATAATCTGAATTGAATAAATAATAATAATAATAAAATATATAATAATAATCGACAAGTAAGAGTATAGCTCTCTCTCAAAGGGTTCCGTACATTAAATGTATTAATTACTATTTATTAATTAATAAACTTCTACTACCTCTAATTTTTTCATAATTTTAGTTTCAGTAGATTCGGAAGTAGGAGGGGAGGGGCCATATTTTTCCAGTATACTTTCGACGAGATCTCTGAAAATATAATACCCAAAATTAAAACAAATATATTTTCGAGATCGATGTTATACTCTCTTAAAACGAAAGAGTGGATTTGGCTTCTCAGAAAAGAGCTGTAATTTATTGGATCGTGAATGAGTTGATTTTTAAACGTTTCACTCATCTTGATTTGAATTTTTATTTTTCTAATGCACTCCAGAAGAGCGAATGCTAAACAACTCATCTCGATAAAAAAAAAAAGCAATCATTGGCGAGCAGAAATGCCAATGCGGCTGACGTGACCATTCGCTGAGCAGACGACAGGCGTGTGACGTCATCGAGTGGAGGCAAGCATTTCGCCTTCGGGACCACTGGCCTCCGTCTGGTGTGTGTAGCACAGCACGTTGTTGACCGTTTATTCGCGTTGTTCAAAGGGGCAATTTTAAAGAAGGAATACTTGAAAAGGTAAGAATTTCTGCTGTTTTAAATACTCTAATCATGTTTTTTATAATGATTTTGTTTTATATTTATTGTTATTTTATATATGGCGTGATATTTTTTCAGTTTATATCAATATTTTTAACAAATATGTCTTAACCCTAACATTTAGGACTATTTACACGAACGAACATTTAGAGATCTTTTGAGTTGGAAGGATAAATATTAAAAAATGCTCTAAAATATAATTATACAAATCCTTTGCCTCTCATTTTAAGTTTTTTAAATGTTGTTTCAATAAATATGATTTATAAATAGCATTTAGAAGCAATTTAATCTTTTAAAGAAAATGTCTCGGCGGTACTGTGCGTTTGTTTATATATATATTTTTTAATGATGTTTCAGAACTCTAACTTTCAAAATACTATAAATTGAAAATTGACTTGTCTGACTTAGAAATATTGTTTTAAATTAAACAAATTATCTTTCTTATTTTATTCTCAGTCTGAAGAAATTTTTCCTGGATATTTTTATTGACCTGCTTTGTTTTTCGAATGCACATACATAAGTTTGAGTCATTTTATGTTGCTGAGAGTTAGATTATTTGAAATGTATCTCAAATATATAAGAAAAGCTTTAGAATATCTATTTCATGTTGACGAAAACTTTTGAAAAGTAGCTTTATTATTATATATACTGTTTTTCTAATATTTTAAAATAAATATACTTGATTTGTGAAGTTGTATAAATCCCATATTTTTTTATCACATGTTCTTAAAAATAAGGTAAATATCTCCATTCCCGTATATTCACTGTGTGAATATTCCTAAATAGTATCAGGATTAAAACATTTAATGATAATATTGATATAAACTGAAAAATATCATGCAATATATCTAATAATATTGCATAGAAAACATAATCATTATATATATTAAAAAACCCCATGATTAAAGTATTTAAAACAGCATAAATTCTTATTTATTCAATTATTCCTTTAAAATTCTCTTTTTGTATCAAAGGGGGGGGGGGGATATATATTTCAAGCAGCTCAAAAACAACAACAAAATAAATAAATATAAAATGACACTTTTCACTTAATTGTTGAATGTACACATATATGTATACATTCAACATGCAACTTACTTTTTTTTTTTTAAATATAATCTGTATCTGTTTATGAAATTTATTATTTTACAATAAAATATTACATCTTTATCATGAATTTCAATTCCACTTCCCCTCCTTTCTAGAAAAGATCTTGTATTTCGGAAGCTATAAATAATAAAATATATCAGAGGTATAAATAATAAAATATAATTTTTATAGAGTATAAAATAAGGTAGTTATTTATCATTATTTTTATTTGAAAACGTGGCAAGAATGCTGTGTTATTTTGAATTTCGTTGATAAAAATAAATCAAAGGTTACTGAATTTCATTTTAAATGGCTTGATTTTATTTAGTCAGTTGATTAGAAATCCCTCAAGGTTTTGTAATTTTTAAGTGAGTTGACTCCTCTCAAGAATGAGTTTATTTGAAATCACCCAAGAGGTTTTGGATTAACGCTTAAACGAGTTGATTTCATTCATGTATGAGTTGGTTACCAATCGCTCAAGAATTACTGGATTAAATCTGAAATGACCTCATTTCACTCAAGTTTGAATTTATTATAAATCACTCAAGTTCTACTGGATTTAGCCTTAAATTACTTCATTTCACTCAAATATAAGTTGGCTGCAGATCACTCAAGTGCTACTGGATTTAGTCTTAAAGGACTTCATTTCACTCAAGTAGGACTTAGTTATAAATCACTCAACTGCTACTGGATTTAATCTTCATTGATTTGATTTCACTCAAGTATGAGTAAAATAGAGATCACACAATCATGAGTTGCTTAAAAACAACTCGTTCATTCGAGTTGTTTCAACTCTTCATGAGAAGCTGACTTTCAAATCGTGAGATGAGTGGATTTCGGCTCAACTTCAGTTATTTTGGCTCTTTCCTTTTAAGAGAGCACAAGATCTTTCGAACGATATGCTACACAATACATAAAATAAACTTTTTTTAAAAGTAATTTAATTAATATATCGGCTAATTATGGACATTTTTTTTCGAAAATCATTATCAAATATCCTTGGATAATACTGCGTCGATAAATACCTCGAACGCACGCCAACGCACCCGCTGACTGCCGGAAAAGTAAAGTTTGTGTTTAACAGAAAATCGCGTTTTTCTCAAAAATTATGTTACCTAGAAAAGTCGCTACAGTTTTTCTGCAAGGATTAAATCCTACTCCTACTACCCCTAATTTTTTCAGAATTTTAGTTTCAGTAGATTGCGATATAGAAGGGGGGGGGGCATATTTTTGCAGTGCATTTATGACGATATCGCTGAAAATATAATACATAAACTTAAAAAATATATATTTTTGAGTCCGATATTACGAGATCTTTCTTACGATACCCCACATGATATGCAAAAAGAAAACTTTTTTTTCCTTTTTTTTCACGTAACTTAATTAGCTACCTAAATTTTTCCTAAACATATTTGTGAATCGCTAATAATCTGAAAATAGGTGGGTAAAAGGGCTTTATAACTTTTCCAAGTTTGAACTTTCCACTTGAGAAAACTTCCTTTTGAGAAAAAGTGTGGTGACAGACGGACGGACAGACACAGGATTCATCTAATAATGGTTCCATTTTTACTTTTTATGTGCGGAACACTAAAAAATTAATAAAATAAGAAAAAATTAACAATTGTTATATTTTGCTTTAAAGTTTTTATTATTATGATAAAATAACTATTTTATTATACGTTTTTCAAAGGAGAAGTTCCGTACAAAATGTACAAAATGTACAAGCATTATACTGTATAAGATTCTGGGGAGAGAGAGAAAAAAACATAGAGAGATATCAACCCTTTTTGTGATCGGATCGCATATAACGAACTCTTAACGAAATGAATCATAATTTTCTGTCTCTCTCTCTCAAGGTTTCGCAAACGCATTGTTTGCTAATAACTTCTTTCATTCTCAATTTTCTTCTTTTTAAAATCAGTTTCTCTGGTATTTCATTCTCGAGAAAGCCATCATGCTAATATAAGGGGTTCAATGACTTCTGGAAGAAGACTCTTTTGAATTTGTGGAAGAATCGTGTAAGATTTGTGTGATTCGATAGAAAATAATGTAAAATATTTTATTTTTAATTTTACTAAGATTTTCCAGAAAATGATTAATTTTAAAAGAAGATTTATTTTTGAAATTCTGTCCGCATTTAACAGATGGACGGACTTATGCAGATATGAATCATGAGTTTCATACTGTAAGGAAAAAATAAAAAATAAATAAGTACTTTTCCGTTGTACAAACACCCTGCCAAAATGTATGGTAATGCGCAATTTATTTCAACCCTGACCGTGCAAAGGATTTTTATTGCAAACCGTGCAAAACATTGTGATTTGCTATTTAGTGAAAGTTAATTTTTTTTCGATTATTAATATTTAATCGTAACCTCGCAAAACATCTTAATTTTCTATTTTTCGAATAGAAAAGAATTTATTATAAAGTTATAAATTAAATCTATTATTGAAGCTGAGAGACTTGAGACGGATTTTACCATTTGGCTATTACCTGATGGAAGATACAATAAAATTGCTTCAAGAATTTGGATGCATAAAAAAAGTTTTTATTGAAAAAACCATGGACGTCTTCTTCAAAAAATGAAATGTTTACTGCAATGCTAAGCTAAGCAACATTTATAATTTTATATCTGCAGTTTAAATTGAGTTTTAACTTTTCACGCCATGGTATAATAATAATTTGTTCTTTTAAGTATATATTTGTATTGATTTATTGAAATAGTTTGTGGAAATCTGTAAGTTTCAAATGTTATATTTCGAAATGATCAATTTTGTCACAACAATGTTGTATTTTTTTTTTTTCAAATAATTCATTTCACGTGAATTTTATTTTGCGCCAACTATTACGCTTGGCGACAATGGTGTTGGTATAGCAGAAAAGTACCAAAAAAGACAAATGAATCGGTGATTGTTGAAAGGCATTTTAAGATGGTTTCAATGTTTATAAATGGTTATTAACTGTTTCAAGAAGAAAGGAACGCAGTCCGTGTATTACCGTATGCATGTTTGGGTAGGAGAAATTTAAAAATTGAGTGTTGAAGTACTATGACCATGACATGGGAAATTTCAAAATATGGACCTATTTCCTTTCAACAATCACCGATTAAAATATTTCTTAATCTAAGAAAACATCACATAACCATGAACGAAAATATACATTAACCTTTTCCGAGTTACCCACGATTTCGAAGAGCGTTCTTTATCTGTATAACCTCAGAAACCAATATATTTCCAGACAATAATGTACAGAATTCTTCAAATGTAAATAGCGAATTTCCCATTGCTCTACGCAGATTGTGTTTCACAGATTTTATGTTGGCCTCCCACCAAAATGTGGAGCAATAGGAGGATTACACACTGTAAAAAAAATTTCCTGAAAAAAAACGGAAATTGTACTGGCAATCGAGACGCCAGTACTATTTCCGTATTTTAACGGGAAAAAAATTCCGTAAATTCCAGGAAATTTTCCGTGAATTCTGAAATATCCGTTTTTAAATTTCCGCTTTATAACGGATATCTTCCGTATTTTTTTTTTTTTTTCTAAATTTTTATGTCGTTAAAATAACATTTATAGGACCAAAAAAAAAAAAAAAAGTTACTTCGCGGGGACAACCTTATAACGGACAGATACATTTCTGTTTATTTTTTTCATTCGTGAGTGAGTTTATAGAAATTAACCAACCACTGCCGCGAGCGGGAAACGAACCCGCCATGTCCCGTGTACTAATCTGATGACTTAAACCACAGCGCTATGACCGGTTGCGTTGTTCGCTCAAATGTTGCTATTTATTCGAATCACTTTTTATAATGCAAAAACTTGAAGTTTTATCTGTAGATGAATTTTTCTTATGTTTTTAATGTATTTTCTTTTCATAATTTTCAATAATTTGCTGTGTTATTTCGTGCCTTATAACAGATAAATTTTAATTCATTATGTATTATATGCATAAAGAGCACTGCATTAAGAGGAATAATTGCTTCTTTTTGTAACAGTACCAACCAGTGTGGAATTCAGACATTTTTCTCCGGAAAAGATTTATATGGCTCCGAGGGGGGGGGGGGGGGGGATTGCACTTTTTGACCATTAAAAGTATAAAATCTCAAATCTTCCGGGGGGGGGGCATTTCAATGTTCGTATAATGTCCCCTCCAGGCCACCCCCTGAATTCAACACTGATACCAACATTTTCTTTTTTCGAACATATACTTTTTTAAATTATTTGCCTGATTATCTAATTTTCAATTCTAATAAAAACAACAATTATCTTAATCAGAATTGTTTATTACATGCTATTAATTTTTTTTTTAAATCTTTTATTTAAAAAAACTTATGCAAACAAACAATTTTATAATAAATTAAATTATTATATTTCAGCTATGCTGAGAGCTTTTGCGTACGGTTCTGTTAAACTGAATAGTTAAAAAAAAAAAAAAAAAAAAAAAAAAAAAATTGAAATTAATGACCTTGGTATAGGTAAGTTTAAATATAGACTAACTGATTTAAGTTAAATTAAATTAGTTTAATTTATAAAATTAAAAACTTGATTTTTATAAAAGTAAAGAAAAAATATTAACTAATTTTATAAATTTAAGGAAAAAAATGTAAACTTTGTAAAATAATAAATTTTAGCGTAATTCATAAATTTATAAGCCAAATCAGTTTAGTTTAATACCAATTTGTATTGCTATAATTTGAAGAGATATTATGTTATGAAACCTTTAAATAACACAATATTGCTTCACATTAAAAAAGATAAATTTAAAAAAAAATAGTGAAAAAAAAATCATAATTTTGAAATACTATCAAGAAAAAAATAAGTAGATTAATCTTTTTTTCTGTAATTTATAAAAATAAAATAAGTTTCTAAATATTTCATTAAAAAATATAAATATTACTATTATTTTCACAATAAATTGACATGGCCTCGGTTAGAATGGGCCAGCGGGTCGAGCCGGGCCAGGCCTGTATCCTAGAAGAATTCTAGTAAATACAAAAATCTTAATTAGCATTTCAAAAAAGGCGAATTCTGTACTCAACTTTTAAACGTCGTTTACGGAAATTGCACTGTTTTGGAAGAAATACGGACATTGTACTGTTTTGAAAGAAATACGGAAAAAATTCATTAAATTTACGGAAATTTACTTTCTGCATATTTACGGATTGAAGTCTCTTTAACGGAACTAATGTCATTTACGGAAATTGTACTGAAATTTTGGAAAAATGAAACTTCTCCGTAAAATTTTACGGAAAATCTCTTGTATTTTCACGGATTTTTTTTAGAGTGCATTTCCAGATAATGACTTCATTAGCCACATACTTCTGTAGGGATTAATCCGTTTTAATGGAAGATACGGAGTTGTTGTATAACCCTCGCAGTTCTTTACTTTGCATCTTTAAAATTTGTAGCACAATCACTGATTAATTCCGCTGGTTTGCCTCTAAAGCGTGATAAATCTTTTCAGAGAAACCAAAAATATTGAATTTGACAAATCTGAAACCAATTCAAGGCGAATAGCACGAGTAAAAAAACAAATAAAAATAACGACTTTTGAACGATTTGATATTTCTACGTTTTATCTCTTTACGCACAAATGGACCGTCATAATCAACTCCAGTCTTTGAGAATAGACGACTGGTCGAGACACGTATGGCTGGAAGGTCTTTCATTTTTTGGTTATCAATATTTGGTGAATCACGCAAACACTTTAAACAACTCTTTACAATTTTTCTTACTGCATTTCGACCACTTAGAACACAGAATTTTGTCCGAAGAACAGTTAAAAGAAACTGTGGATTAGCATCCAAATGACTTATATGATAATTCTTGATAATTAATGCAGTAATATGATGCGACTTCGGCATTAATATTGAGTATAATATTTCTAATGGGTTTATTGGGTAATACTTTTCTGATCTTCTGAAACATTAGTATATGTTTTAACAACCTTCCACCAATACACATAATTCAATTATTATCCAGGAATGAGTTTAAAGACAAACGTTTAGATTTAGGAGGACTTAAAGTAAATATTTCAGCACAGAAACATTGATGCTTGACTATTTTCACAATCGTCGTTATAGCCTTTGAAAGCTCTAATACCAAGAGTAAACTCTTTATTAGATTTGGTAAATACTTTCTTGCGTTATCTACAAATCTTAAACACCCCGCAATGATTCGTACTAGTCTATTCCAAGAGGAATATCTGAAAATCAGATGATTATGATTAAGTTCAGAAACATTTAAAACACAATTTATTTTTTATTTTTTAAAATAATATCTTGGATACTCTTACCTTCAAATACCTTGGACGGTTTGTCATTTAATGATTCTCTTAATCATTGAGGACAATTTGAGAATGTGAACTTAAAAAAAAAATCATATAAGTATCATATAATATTACTTGGTTTAAAAGCAAATTTTAATTGTAATAAAATAATTGCATAACCCATTTATAACTTCAAATCTATATAAATGACAGTTAAAAGAATCAAATTATTACGACTTTGTGATTATTATTAATAAAATCAGTTTTCAAATTTGCTTTTTTTTTAAATAGCTAATTGTATTATAAATATATTTTTCACAGCTATAATTTAATTTCTTCTAAAAAAAGGGTAACAAATATATCATTATTTACATTGATTTATTGCTCGAAACTTTAGCTTTCGGTTTTGCAAAATTAAGATATTAAAAACAAATTTTAATATTTTTTTTGTAATTATTTTTAGTAAAAAGTTTAAAAATAGAAAATGAAAAATAGAAAAAGCTAGACTTTTACATATTTACATTTTTGTATATTTGTGGTCAAAATATTTTTCTAAGTTTCATTGTTGTAATAAAATTCGGGATATAAATTTATTGGTTCTATTATTTTTCTTTCTTTCTTTGTTTCTTTCTCTTTTTTTTTAATTCTAGACTGTTTAACTGTGTTCTACAAGATCTAAAATATAGGGTTTTTTTTTAGTAAATTTTAATACGTTTTTAAATTTAATATATATATATTTATATATATATATATAATTATAATAGTTTTGAATTTCAAAAAACATATCAAGTTCTTGTAACATTCTAATATAGAGGGTGTCTCAGAAGGTCGTTTACAAACATAACATACTGGTCTGTCATATCATGATGAACAAGATTTACATAGGAACTTGTGTTCGAAAATTCATAGTGCGACCGTTAGAGGGCGATAAGCGCAGGTGTGGAGGGGAAGAAAGAAAGGATATCGAAAGAGGTATTAATATGACTTTTATTAAAAAACAGGGTTCAATTTACAGAAGATGTTCAAAATTCCTTGCATTCGCCGCAATGCATGCTTCACAACGTCGAAGTATGAATTCACGGACCCGTTCAAAATGGGCAGGTGTGTTACGGACACGTGCCGCCACTTCCACGATCCTGGCAACGATATCCATGTCCAATGTTACAGGCGTCTCGTACACCATGGTGTCCATGTGTCCCCACAGATACAAATCCAGGGGAGTCAGGTCGGGGGATCGCGGTGGCCATGCGACTAGTCCACCTCTGCCAATTCAGCGATTAGGATATGTCCTATCGATGTATTCTCGCACAGTGTAGCTAAAATGAGCAGGCGCTCCATCATGCTGAAACCAGATTTTTCGGCGTGTAGCGACTGGAACGTCACCCATCAGATCTGATAAGATTCTTTCTAAGAAAATGCAATAGGTATTCCCGTCGAGGCGTTGAGGTAGTAGGTAAGGCCCAATTAACATGTCACCGATAATACCAGCCCAAACGTTTACGGGGAAACGTTGTTGACGCGCATGGGCACGTGTACACCTTGGGTTTTCATGCGCTCATATGTGCATGTTGTGCAGGTTCATGACACCGTCCTGTATAAAACAGGATTCATCCGAAAACAAAATCCACGATGGAAAACCCGACTATGCGACCCGTTGTTGCAAATACCAGCGGGCGAATGCAACGCGTTGGGGATAATCGTCAACGCACAATGCCTGTACTCTTTGTAAGTGGTAGTGGTGTTGCGTGTCCTCATGCAGTATGCGAATAATGCTGGAACTATGTACACCCATGACACGTTCGCTTGCTCGGAGACTTGTTTGCGGGTTCTTATCAAATTCCATAGTATGGTTTCCTCTACGACAGGCATGCGTGTAGTGCGTTCTGGATCGATGTGGCTACGTACTTCGAAAGCTCCTGCTTCACGCAATCTGCAGTGCAATTGTCCAAATAAAACATGACTTGGCTGACATCTGCTTGGGGAGCGTTCAAGGTATATCCGTACCACGGCTCGTGTATTTTCATCCGCGGCGCCATATACTTAATGCATATCGGCCAATTCTGCGTTACTAAACCGATTCATTCTTCTCCTACAACGTCCTCGCCTGAAATGATTACGCTTCCCACTCTCCCGTAAGCCTGCGCTCATCGCCCTCTAGCGATCGCAGTTTGCATTTTCGAACAAAGTTCCTATGTAAATCTTGTTTATCAGGAAATGACAGACCAACATGTTAAGTTTGTAAACGACCTTTTGAGACACCCTGTATATATATATATATATATATAAAGTTTCCCATGACATAAACCTGGTTTTTATATATTTAAATGAAAATATAAAACATTCAGAGTATGAAAAAAGCTATAGTTGCTATTATTTTATTATTATTATTATTATCGTTATTGAACTGTTCTATTAAAGTCTTAAAACAATTCAAAGCTTATTTAAAGGAAAGAAAGTTGTACTTTCTACTAAAAAAAGAAATATATGGTACAAAATATTTATTTTATATCAATTTTAATTTGATGATCCTTTAAAACAATTCAGCAGAATTATTTAACAGTTATCCATCTGAAAAATGCTCCTTTGAAATATAAATAGCTAATTTTGATGAAAAGTTGCATTGTTCTTCTAAAACAAAATTACAGTTTTAACCTAATATTGCAGTGTTGAATTTTCATTCTAAAATGACATTTTTTTTATTATTATTATTAATGGCCACTCTAATATGCGCCGCGAATGAAGTAATGAAGTCGTTGCCGACAACAGTATTCAATGACTTCATTTGTGTAATCGGGCGGTGCAGAAAAGTTGTAATCAATATTGTACATACTTTTAGCGTAGAATGAAGTTGAATACAAAGAATATGATATAAAAAAATATTTTTTATATGCTCAGTAATTGAATGAATTTAATTTTTTGTGATATAGTATGTGAAGAGGGCGGGGGGTAGTCACTGTCCCTCGAATTGTTTTAGTGCACATCTTCTATACTATGACAAAAAATTAAACACTTTCATGCTTTACAATACATATACGTATTTGGCCATAAAGCAAGATTGAGTTTCTTCCATAAGATTCTTTATTATAGCATGGACAAACTGGGCCCTAGCCATGGCCACTCTGATTTTAGGGGTTCTCAAATTTAGTATGCATTTTCGTAAAGCTGATATTTTATATCTATTTCGACGTGCACTGACCATAATTAATATTTTGAACATTTAGAGTAGGATAAGTTTAAAAACAAAAATATATTTATCTAAATACAGTAAAACCTTTCAATAGCGGACACCCCAGGACGACGGAATTTGTCTGTTATTCGGAAGAGTCCGCTTTCTCCGAATAGCAGACAAATTCTACGATGATGCGGTGTCCACTATTGAAAGATTTTATCATATTTAGATAAATAAATTTTTTGTTTTTAAACTTATCCTACTCTAAAAGTTCAAAATATTGATTATAATCAGTATAAAGTCAAAAGAGATTTAAAATATCAGCTTTACAAAAATTGCATACTAAATTTGGGGCCACCTCAAATTGGGGGAGGGGGGGCATGACCCAGTTTGCACATGCTTTAATTAGGTTCTGTTTCCGGAACCAGCCCTGCTTTATGGTCAAATATTTTCCCATTTATTCAGGATTCACTGTGGTCGAACATGGCTGTATTTAATGCTAAAAAAAAAAAAAGTGTGGTCAGAAATGGCTGATTATTGTTCACAAATAAAAGCACAAAAATGGCCGCGATTCAGACGTTTCAAGTGTCTGAAATTCAGACATATTTAAGTGTCTTAAATTTTTAAGACACTTTAAAGTGTCTCTTTTTTTTAACCATCCGTTTCAGACATTTTTAACTGTAACATGCAAGATTATATGGTGAGGCTTATGGCACACTTTACATTTACTTACTTAAATTCTTACAAATTTTAGAATGGTGTTTATTTAAAAGACCGTTGTAGCACAAACTGTTTCGTCTAATCAGAACTATTCTTTTTTTTTTTTTTAACGTTTAATAGCAAGGATTTAGGATGTTAATATAGTGCATGCAATTCATTACATACAGAACAAAAATTACTAGCAGAAATCAATGTCGCGACCTTACTTTTCCTTATTTCCTTTACTGAGAATTTACTGTTTTGAAGTATTTTGGCATAATCTTTCAAGAAATATAATAAATTCTCAAGAGCTCTCAACTTCTCTTTATGCAGTATTCTTTCTCACCAATATCTTGTATTTTTATCTAATTACTCTGCAACCGATTCATTCTTCTCCTACAACGTCCTCGCCTGAAATGATTACGCTTCCCACTCTCCCGTAAGCCTGCGCTCATCGCCCTCTAGCGATCGCAGTTTGCATTTTCGAACAAAGTTCCTATGTAAATCTTGTTTATCAGGAAATGACAGACCAACATGTTAAGTTTGTAAACGACCTTTTGAGACACCCTGTATATATATATATATATATATAAAGTTTCCCATGACATAAACCTGGTTTTTATATATTTAAATGAAAATATAAAACATTCAGAGTATGAAAAAAGCTATAGTTGCTATTATTTTATTATTATTATTATTATCGTTATTGAACTGTTCTATTAAAGTCTTAAAACAATTCAAAGCTTATTTAAAGGAAAGAAAGTTGTACTTTCTACTAAAAAAAGAAATATATGGTACAAAATATTTATTTTATATCAATTTTAATTTGATGATCCTTTAAAACAAGATTATACAACAAGATTATAAACTAATAATACGGCAGAAAATCCACTAACTTCTTATTTAAGTACACATAATGAAAACACACGTTCATTTATGCATCTACACTCTATAAAATAGACTGCGGTGTATCCGAAACACAAGACATCCAAATTAATTTTTTATTCAATGTATTAATTAATTCACGTTTATTTGAATATCGGTTATTCAATAGCTATAATGCTGTAGCTATAGTTTGCGTCAGATATTGGAAGATATATAATAATTTTAAGTGCGCTGTTTTTACATACCCAGACCTGCCAAGTCTCCGGCTTTTTGGATACCAGTAATTTAGTACAGAAAATGTTGTTTTGTTGAATCGGAGCATTTTGCGATTTAAAAGAACAATATTTTCTCAAAAAAATTACTGGTGTGCAAAAAGCCGGAGACTTGGCAACTCTGCATACCGATTTCAAATACGGTAACTTCTGGTTCTGATAATCTGATAAACTCTTATTGCAATCCACACTAGCTTTAAATAAATCATAAAATGATAGCCACTCTTTTAAATTGCCACTAAACGTGGGAAGTGTGAGTTTTGGTAGCTTTACTTCTAGCATGTGTGATTTTAAAAGACTAGTATTTTTATTCGATTTGTTGAAAGTATTTTTTTTTCTATTAACACTTAACCAAACACTCTCTAGTTTACAATACAGGATTTGTTGCTCTTCAACAAAAGTATCTTCATCTTGTTCTTCACATTTAAAAGACATCGCATAAAATATTTCATGTAATTCCTCATTTAATTTTTCAATTTTATTTTTGAATAAAGTAAGTTACTCAGCATCATCAGTCGAACTAGTAATCTTGTTTTCTAATTTAGTAAAGTTAGCTTTCAATACCCTTTTTGGAACTAAAATATCTTTAAATTCCTTCATAATGAGCCAAAATTTTAACAAGGAAAAAACTCAACAAACAGTGAAGGTGACTTGTTAAAATATTGGTTCACATAAATATGGACATTGCTTAACAAAGTTTGAACACTGACACGATTCCGGTTGAAAACGAAACATTTTTTAAAGTGTTCTCACTTACTCACATAATAACATCAAACTCCGTCTCGACGGACCAAAAATAATGTTTAGCACTGGTTACCTACACTGTTAAAAATAATCTGAAATTCACAGTTATTTTTTTCCTGAATTTCACAGAAAAAGTCCCTTTTCACGACTTTTCCGTTAAAAACAGAAAAATTCGTCATATTTCCTGAAAATAACGGAACAGAAGGAGAAGAAAACAAACAAAAATAATGCTTTCTAATTTAAAAAAAAATAATAACAAATAACTTTCTCATTCCTTTGAAATTATTCGTAATTTGCTTTTTAAAGTTATAAAAGACACTCTCAATGAAAATATATTCTAAATGAACACATTTAAAAAATATATAATAGCAAACATACTTTATCGAATTTAATTCAAAACATAATATTCATATTTTGCATCTAACAATCAAATTAAGAATTAATATAATTCATGTTTCAATCCTCTAATAATACTAAATTTTTCAGTCATAATCTTATAACAAAATATCCCCCCACTTAATTTCAAAGTTACCAGGTTTCTAAACCCCAGATTGTTTAAGTTCCAAGCAGCGATTTGAAAAAATCCCCTATCATCCTTTCAAACTCTTATTCTAGCAATGGCCCGCTGGTCATGCGGTAAAACACTCGGCTCAAGGCACTATCATCCCTAGTTCGAACCCCAAGGGCAGCCTGAAAATCTGTACCAGGGAGTACTTAATATTAAAATACCAAATATTAAATACTCCCGTTATAGTCAACAGATGGCAGCACAAACAAATCGGCCATTTTTTTTTTAAAACCGAGGTCATTCATAACAGAAAGTTACCGTTTCTTAAATCTTTCAAAACGGAAAATCTACTAACGGAACGGAAAAAGTCCGGCAACTTCGCTGCGAGTACTTTTACCGTGAGTTATTTTTAACAGTGTATTAAATTAAATGCAGACTCATAACTTGAATACATATTTAAAAGAAATATGCTGTATCACATTTTCATTAGACCCTCTTGGTTTATAAAGACTTTAGAGCAGAATAATATACATCAACAAAAGCAAACCATTTCCATTTTCAGAAAAATAACTTTGCACGAAAAATTACGGTGACACTCAGCTTTGACATAAGACCACAACATCGCAAACTATGAAATTAATTTCTAACACTCAATTGCTCAAATCCAGCTGATCCTCATCCGTAACCATGAAAATGCTGTCAAGAAGCACATTAGATAATTGCCCGATTTGTAAATCGTATGTGACACTGTATGGGACAGTATTGTGACTAACTATTATTAACAGTCGTAAAATTTCTGGAGAGAGAGTCTTTGTATAACTTTAAACATATAACTAGAGTAATGTTTTAAAAGCAAATATAACGATTACTTATTGATTGTTAATTTCTAATAATTGTTAATTGGTTCTTATTGTTGATGCAATACTGATTTCAACGATGTCAAATATGATACATTAATATTCAAAAGTATCAATATTCCATAAATTTGTGCTATACATTTGTAGCAAAAAGAAATTATGATGGTTGGAGAGCTACTTCTCTCCATTAGAATCATTAATCTAAAGGTCTTCAACCTTTCACGCGCTTCAGAGCCATATCAATAACTTCATAAAATCCCACGGAACATCCATAAGTCAGTTAAATATCGTATACTGTATAACACGAAATTTATACATGAAAAGGTTACAAGTCTAAAAGCAAGCTGTATATAGGCATTGCGGAACTGTATTATACACAGTTTTTTTCTTGATTCATAAGAAACATTTATTTTAATTTAAATTTATCCGTAATATTTAATTTCATCTACAGAAATGCTAAACAGTTACCTCATTTAGTTATAGTAGTAGTAGCAGTTGTAGCAGTAGTATATACTTATAACAGAAATTATCCTATCCGGTAGTACTCAAAAGAGTGAAAGACACTAGTAACACAGTGTTTATTACAGTACCATATTGATAATGTGAAAGCACAGATATATTGGGGCTATAATAACATAAATAAATCATTTGTCTTGACAAAACATCAGCTTTTTATATGACAAAATTAACTTCGTCTGCATTTGTATTGATGTAGAATTCTTAAATGTTCAACCGCATATATAACATTCATTGTAGACAATTTTGAATGAGTACCGTTGTTAAGCACATCCAAATCCTTATTGCTACATACACGTTTTTTTTTTTAAATATTATTCTTAAATTTAAATGACAAAACAAATTTGAGGACCATCCTGGTTTATTCCTTACTTTCGAGACGATAATTATATGTTTCAAATCCTTCTCTGTTTTGCCCCATGAAAGTGTATAATTTTATAAACACTTTGTTTTATCTGTATTTCATTTGAGACTTGAATGGCCAACTATATGTTTTATTTCTTTACAAGCTCTTCAGAAAAAGCATTTATGTTAAATAGGTAGTTTTCCAAAATAAATAAATAAAATTTCGTCAATACTATTCAAATTGACGATATGCGCAATAATAATAATAATAATAATAATAATAATAACAATAATATTGGTCGCACAGTTAAATTTAAACACTTTTATGTCTGCAGACGAAAGTTTCTGGCAACAGTTGAAATTTATCTATCGTAGAATAAATTTTGAAAAAAGAGAAAATGAAGTTGAACACGAGGGCATTATCAAGCTATGATTTTCTAAGATTTTAAAATGGGTCTAAATGAAAAGGAATGCCTTCTACGTCTACAAGAAACATATGAAAATGCGGCTCGACCTCATGTCACTGTATTTAGATGGTTTACAAAATTTAGAAGAGGTTGAAAGCCTCTTCTGAATGAAGAGCACACAGGAAGAACTTTGTCGTTTCTATGCCTAGAAAATGTGTCGGCCGAAAAATGTTAATCGATGTTAATATCTGTACCTACCAAATGATTCAGAAGGAAGGTAACACTGGATCCGCAGCTATACGTAAAATTGTGCATGAAGAATAGCATATGAAAAGAATTGTTAGTCGAATGATTCCCGATAATTTAAAAGAATACCAAAAAGCGGAGTGTATTATAATCAGCAAAGAAACCCCCAAATTATACTTAATGATGGTGGGCACCGCATTATTTCGAAAATCATAACTGGTGATGAGAAGCGTACATACTTTTTTTGACTTTCCAACACATCAAGAAAGTAAAGTGTGGATCTTTGAAGATGACTCCAAATCAACAATGTTGAAAACATTATGATTGAGATATGCAAAAAGTAATGTTATGCCCTGTTTTTCAGAAATACAGGACTAGTCAAAGCCATTAAGCTAGAGGGACAGAAGGCAGTGTAGCTAACTAGTACACCACTAAGTGTCTTCCAGAACTTTTTGAAGAATTGAATTTCGGGGTATTTATGCTTCAACATGACAATGCATCTTCTCTCATTCAGCAAAGATTACAGTCAAATTTCTTGCACACACACACACACAAATACACAAAAAAAATACAGCAAAGTGATAGAACAAAATAAATCTCATTCTCCTAATTTTGCTGTGTGTGACGTTTGGCTATTTTTTAATTTAATAAATATTTACATTGATATCGTTTTCATTCCGAAGATGATATTTATGAGGCTATAAAAGCATGTTTGTCATCTTTTCCAACAAATGGGTGGCTTGAGACATTTAATCTTTGAAAAATTCGCCAACAAAAGTGCATTGATCTTGGCGGGAACTACTTTGAACGCTCCTATGAGTTACTAAGTTTAACTCGTACCATTTAGCTGTATCTTAAAAAATATCAATGTGACCCTCGTATTGCGTATGCGGTGTTTTTCCATAATTTACAAACTTTGAAATATGAAGACCTTTGTCAGATTTGAGGATAATTTATTTATAAAAATAATTCTATTTATTTTACCGTGATTGGTTTTAAATTTAAAATTTAATATGTAGCATTATTACAGCATGCCGCCTAGTTACTATTTGATAAGGGTACTCTAGTGGACAAATGAGTGCTGCGACCGTATAGTTTTGAATTACAGACTTTGTGGGGGAATGAGAAATCTATTCAGTCTTTCTTTGGTTTTCACATAATGTGGATCCCCGGAATTTGGTTGTCACGGGTATTTAGCAAAGATATGCTGAATAGTTACTGTGGTCGTGTAGTATATATAGTGAGATTTTAGTAAAAGTAGAGGAAAAAGGAGAGTTCATGTGATTAATTGCTTAGCCAATCAGAGATAAGCACTTAAACCACTTGGCGACTTTTTTTACCAATCATTTGGCGATATTTTAGTCATTTGGCGATATTTAAATAACTTGGCGATATTTTTATGATAATAGTTTAAAAAGCTCTTTAGAATATAGCTCATCATTTCACGTTTAGTTGTTGATTTGGTTAGACGTACCAGTAAAAAGCTCCGTCTTTTGTAAGTAAATATATTTATTTCTTTATAATAGAAATGTTTTTAAAATACTTAGTGAAAGTTTAGCAATATATTTATGACTGCTCTTTAAAATATTCTGTTTTACTGACTAATAACTTTCATCCTAAAATTTCCTTCCATCACGTAATTTGGTTAATACATTATGCTTTTAAAACCGAAGAAAGAATACTTTGTACTTTTACTATTATTGGATTATTTTTAAAAAAATTCTTTTTTGATTAAAACATTTTTAGTTACCAATGCAACTTTTGGTCATTTCTTTGTGTTAAATTTTAAAAAACAGTTTGATATTTTTTTAAGCTTTAATAAATGTAAATATTATGTATAAAAAGATGTATAACATATATATAACATATATGTAACATATATAACATATGTAACATATATATATAAAACATATAAAACATATGTAACATATGTATATTATGTATAAAACACATATATATAACATATATAACATATGTATAAAACACATAATATATAACATATATAACATATGTATATAACATATATAACATATGTAACATGCGTATATTATGTATAAAACATATGTATATAACATATGTATATAACATATGTAACATATGTATATATAGTCTATAATGACAAATCGACTGCTCAAAACATGTTTTGAGCGGTTGTTATAATCATTTGAGTGGTCGTTATAAGTATTTGAGCGGTCGTTATAAGTATTTGAGTAGTTGCTTTCTTGTTTGAGCGGTTGCTTTCTTGTTTGAGCGATTGTTATAAGGATTTGAGCTGTTACTTTCTTGTTTGAGCGGTTGGTTTGTCATTATAAACATATGCTGTGATCTATTAAAATACATATGTTTAGTCTATAACGACAAATCGACTGCTCAAAACATGTTTTGAGCGGTCGTTATAAGTATTTGAGAGGTCGTTATAAGTATTTGAGCGGTTTTTATAAGCATGTGAGCGGTTGCTTTCTTGTTTGAGCGGTTGGTTTGTCGTTATGAACATATGCTGTGATCTATTGAAATACATATGTTTAATCTATAACGACAAATCTACTGCTCAAAACATGTTTTGAGCGGTCGTTATAAGTATTTGAGCGGTCATTATAAGTATTTGAGCGGCCATTATAGGTATTAAAGCGGTTGTTAACATTTGAGCGTTTGGTTTGTTGATTTGAGTGGTTGCTTTCTTGTTTGAGCGGTTAGTTTGTTGTTTGAGCAGTTGGTTTGCTGTTTTATTTTAAACATGTGTTTTCTAATAGATTACAGGATTATAATGATTCAATAAACCAATCACTCATTAACAAAATATTACAAAAGTTTTTGTTTTTTTAAACTGTTGTTCTAAAATCTTTTTCATGAATCAGTTACACAAATGTTTCTAAACATTTTAAAATAACAAGTTAAAGTGATTCTGTAATGCTTTTTAAGAAAGTGTTTTTAAAAAAACATGAAGTTATTGCTCAAAGTACTCGTTTACAAAATTCATTCATATAATATTATTTTCTTTTAAAGTTCAGACTAACTTCACTAGTTTAGTCTTTCTATCAATAACGTTGAATGAAAGAGAAATAAAGTCTAATGCGTAAGGTAACGGTTATAATGAGAACACACTTTCACTATATATAAAATATATCAAATATCTGTTGATTAGTGCCAAGATAGCGTACACAATATTGCACGTTCTACTATATATGGATACAACCCCTCATATTTTTGCTTCCTTTTGGGAACAACGGATTTCGAGCTTATTCTATCGACGATAATTTTCAGAATTTTCAAGCTATGATTTTGAGACTTTCACAAAAGTTGCTCTATATACTTAGCTAATACATTATGCATATTATATTTTGATTGCATTCGCGCATGCGCAGTGAAACATTTTTTAGTAAATCTGCTAATTTTTCATCCAATTTTTATTATTTTTAATTTTGATTGCACAGTATTATGTACAATGTTATTCGTCATATTTTCTGAAAAAAAAACTTTTTTTTATATTAAGAACTCTGCAAATTATAAGCAAAAAACTAGGCGAAATTTGGGACTGTTTTTATAAAAACCTTAATTTCTCTACGAGTATACATGCTATCCTCATAAAAATAAACACAGTATATTACAATAAGCGACTTATTAATAATCTCGAGTTTGAACGCCTTTGCTACATTAGGTTTTACAGGGTTATCCAAAATATATTCATTCTTTTTCAATTTGTTGACAGTCCCCTATGGGGTTTCGTGAGAAAATCTTTACGGGAACATGTAACCTATACTATACTGTTTACACACCTGCTGTGTCAGGTTAATTCCTCATGTATTTTTCTAGATAGTTAACAAAACGTCTAAAATCGCAAATGACCGGTCACCTTTGGCAATATAGTGTATACGCTCATGCGCGTATTTGTTGATTACCTGAATGTGAATGAAAATTACCTAAATGTATATTCAGGTAATTTTAATTTTAATTTGTGATGACGCATAATTTTTAATAAAAATTAAGTGTGTCTCTGTTTTTAAAGAGTTGAGAAACACCAAGAAAAATATAAGTCGATGCTTGCAGGAGAAAAAAACTTCAGTAATATTTCATCTTTAGTAAAAGTTAACATTAATATACTGCATATATTCGCTTTTAACAAAAGTGAAACATTGTTATACTTCATAGACGCTGTAAAAAGTTTTATTTCCTTTTTAAGGTTTTATTATTTTTTTCGCTATAACTATGAGTGTAAATAAAAATATTCGATGATACGTAAAAAATTTTATCTTCTTGACCCACCTGTTTACCTATATTATCAAAATTTGATAAGTTGAATTATAAACATTTTATCAACTTTCGATTTTACTTTAATGCTTCACTTCTATGTTTGATTAGTTCAGAATTTTAAACTTTCTACATTTTCTCATTTTTACATATTCACAGCTCTGTAGGTTTTTAATTTGTTGAATAATAAGTAATCTGTATATAAAAAAAACTTGCATGTTGTGACGAAAATTATTGAAAAAAATATTTACCTCTGCACTATATATTTAATTAAAAAAATTAATAATGTTTTTTCTCCCATAGGTACCATTGTCGGACTAGAATCAGACCAAGTGGAGTAATCAGCCTATGCTGTTTATAACTAAATATGCTCCTTCGGTATTTATTGTTTGTTTCATAAAATACACATTAAATAAATCCCAATTATATTCGAAAAAAAAAATTTTGTAAGTATTTTTAATTTTTTAAAGAAAGAAAAAAAAGGAACCTATAACATTACTTAACAATATATTTAATTTCTGGAAGCATTAAATATGCAAATCCAAAATTACAACTTATTCCGCCAAGTACAATTTGAGTCATGCTTTAAAAACTTACCCGCATTGCTATCTTATTTTGCATGATTAAAAATGAATTTAACATTAAAAGTCACAAACTTTATTATTTCCTAAACTGTTTAACCGAACGATTTCCCTGGTACCCGAAGGTAAAATTTAACGAATAATCTAAATATACTGTATAAATTGACTCTTCGGATAAGAAATTTCAAAGTTTAGTAACAATTTCAGCATGAATACGGCAATCTAAAGCTTATGCTGCTCAAAGCATCCTCATACGGAATTGTACTCAAATTCAATATAATTTTACAAGATGAATCAGGCGTGGATCTCAACATTCTGGTTTATAGAGGAAAGAGGCTAATTTCCAAACGAAATGAAACGTTAAAAATTATCAAAGTCAGAAATAAGTCATGTAAATGGTTTTCAAAAGGTATTATGTAGATGATCATAGAGGAACTGTGATGATAGTCTGAACAGCACGCAAGCACACGAAACCCACTTCGAGGAAGGAAAGGATAGTAAGAGAAGGGAAGAAAATACCAAAATCCAATAGACAGTCCACTAAAAATGACTAATATTAATATTAAGCCTAACATGGAACTAAATAAATGAGTTAATAAAAGTGAGAATATTCAATATTAAGGAAAAGAAATGGTGCTGATTGGCTAAAGTCCAGTAAGGCTAAAGATTAAAGAATGGTGAGCAGACGACTGAAATGCCTAGTAGAATAATAAATATGATCAGATGCCATAGTTAAGATAGTAAATAAAATATAATTAAAGGGGAGATGCCAGGCCTACAACCAAATGGGGCAAAATAAAGATAGACTACTCGCACCGAAAGAGCTAATAGGACACTCCAGGGCCTGACTTAGACTATCCGGAGAAAGCATCATCTGGGGGGTCTCCTTCTATTTGTTCATAGAAATTGTTTGGGAATTATGTTGAAGTGACTAGTATTAAACTTCAGACCTATTTTATGTATACATAAATTGCGAACCAAGTTCTATTTACATCTGTATACAAGGTATCACAAGAAAGATGGTCACAACTTTAACAGATGACATGACACTATTTTTTTATATATGGATATAACGACTCATATGAGCTTTTGAAGTATAAATACAGGCTCAGTCACTCTTGGTTATTTGTTATAATATAAAATTGTCTAACACATTATAAAATTTAATCTTTGTATTGCATCAGCAAGCATTTGGGTGATTCCATAATACGGAAGAACAAGTGAAGGCATGCACATACTAATAGCAACAGATTTCAACACTTGATATGGTGATACTTCATTCCTCATGCTCTTTAAAGTACTTTTGTATAAAATTTTATAACGATAGTTTTATAATGATGTAGATTGTTCCTTTTTTGAGAGGAGGGTACATGGGGCACAGGAAGGAGATTGTAGAAGTGGAGGGCTACACTCCCTTCCAAAATCTTTGAAAAAGTAAGAATTTTGGTCACTTTTGGCCAATTTGAACCATTTGCACACTTAAAAAAAAACCTGATTAAGCCCAGAGGGGGCCCCTTCAAATAGGAGGCCCGGGGCAGCTGCCCCGCATGCCCTACATAAGTCTGGCGCTGGGACACTCAAATGAGTTTTGCAACGGGGCACCCACAATACCAAGCCTAGTTCAGCTAGGAGACACCTCGTTACTCCCCCCACAGACGCTGGCATTCAAAAGACCTATGGGAGATACGCACCAAACTATGCCCCTGTGCCGCCTGTATTCCACTGACTAACAGCTGTGACACCTTAATAAACTTACTTTACTATACCTGATATTTTAAAATTATGAATTTAGTATAGAAACAGAGAAAATATCAAGCAAATTAACGCAAAAGTAGTACTATGCTACCTCACTTTACAAAATTATTGAATTACACTAGCAATAAATTTAATAGGTGTAAAGGAAATGTTTAAACATGAAGAGTGTCAGGAATACTTAAATTAAAAATTTTGTCATTAATTATAATGGATAAAAGGGTTTGTTTTAATCAGAAGCACAAGGGCACTGTTTGATTCATACTAGGAAAAAATTATGAGAGAGTTAAATGCTATCGCTTTACGATGTTAGTAAGATACACCAGCATTAATTTTAATAAGAAAAGAAGCATTGTTTGAATCATGTAAGAAAAAAATTGGTATGGGAAGGGTTAAGTAATACTTAAAATTACAAAATATATCATTAATTATAATAAAGAAAAAGCTTTATTTAAATCAAAAGGACAAAGGCACCTTTTGATTCACATAAGCAGATAACTGATGGAAGGGTTAGGAGCTAAAAGAAACCTCTTTTTATAATATTAGCCTTAGTAAAAAGGTTAATAATTATACTTAAATTACTACTGCATAAACAATAATTATAATAAAAATATATCCATAATTCTCAATATCAATAATTACAGAAGAAGAGAAAGCACTAAATAATAGAGTAAAAATTTGAAGAAGGGCACCGCTTGATTTATGTTTAAAAATTTGACAAAATATTGGGGGATAGTAGGTTAGGGAAGATCATTCTTAGGTTCATTTAAAAAGTACTTTGCAAAATAACAGAAGGAGCACCGTTTGGTTCATTTGAGAAAAAAATTGTAAGATGAAAAGTTAAAAAAGTAAAAATCAATGCAATAATATTCAATTAATATTGTTTAAAATAATAATATAAATTAAATTAAGGAGGAATTCCAGCGGATAAAGGGTTAAGTAAAGCAGTTACAACTAAATCAGCAAATGATTTCCAAATCCGTAAGACAAATATTAAAAATATGTAAAATAATAATTTATCAAGAATCAATGACAGTAAGTAGCCCGACCCCAAGGCAACTATTATACCAGTGCATTCATAAAATATAAGAAGTTCTCAGAAAATATTAATCACATAACTTATAAGCCATGTAACTTGTAAGTTATTTAATGTAATAATGGGATATCAAGATATTAAGGAGTTTAAATGAAATTGTAAATATTTACAAAAATCAATGGGGAAATTAAGTTAAATGTAAATATTTACATAAAACACGTAGGACCTTCGAAACCGAAGCAGTAAATGAAGGTCTAACATAATTCTCATGGAAAATAAAACATTAAGAAAAACTTAATAACTCGTTAAATAATGAACCTAGAAACTCAAAATTTCGATAGAATGCAAATTTAGAGGGGAATCTTATGGTAAAAATTTAGGGGCCATACGATGAAGCACAACACAGATACAAGGCTTAGAATAGTTCCAAACAAAATAATTATTTTTGAAAAACAAAGAACTTATGTGTAATAATAAAGTAAATCAGAAAAAATAGACGATTCATCTAATTTTGAAGATAATATCGGAATTTTTTAATAGAAGGGTAAAATAATATTTTCAAGGTCTGACATAAATTTCAGCCGTCAGTCACCAGAACTTCCAAGTAAAATTAAATTTGAATGATGAAACCAGAAAATATAAATAATAAAGTTATTTTTAAAGTTAGGCATACGTAATTAAACAGTATAGTATAAGTAATTATATTGCATACTTGAGGCAAAAATCACTAGTATTTAATGACAATAGCTGTTAAAAAGAAGAAAAAAAGAAATTTCGCCAATTAATTAATTTTAGTATAAATAATTAAGATAATTGAATGAAATTTTTAAGAAAAATACGTTATACTATATAGTATAAAAATTTAGGAAGATCGGTTAAAAACTTTCCGTAATAATTACAAATTAGTATTTAGAAAAGATTAATTTCATTGGAACACAATGAGAAAAAAAATGTAAAAAACAAAGAAATTTTAAAATTAACATAATAAAAAAAATCCTGGACCAATTTTAGCCATTCAGGCACCAAAATTTTGGAAATTAAGAGAGAAAAAGAAAGATATAAGTTTCGAGCCACTCAATGTCTTCAACAGTTACTACTAACCCGCCATGTGGGAACGTGAAAATCTGTAACTGAGCTGTTCTCCGATTCTTCTAAGTGCCTCAATTACATGTCTGTTAAATGTGTTTTTTATTTAAATTATTTAATTTATTTATTGATAAAGTTTTATTTTCATTATATGATGTTATTCGGAAGCAAGTGCTGTGCTATTTATATTGTTTTAAGTACAAATGAATTAATATTTTATAATCGGACAGCACGCAATAGAAATAGTTTTTAAAAAATCATGCATGAAAATTATTTTAAAACCATAAAAAGTCAATAAATTGAGATACAGCTTTCAAACAAATTGCATTTGAAGGAACATTTTTTTTCTATTCGACGGTGTAAAAATTTAAATTGTATAATGTTTAGAAGTAAAAAAAAAATTGCAGTAAAATCGAAAATTATTAGTCAGATATTCTCACCGTCAACATGATGTCAGCGTTACAAAGTAATATTTGAATAAACTAATAACTGAGTAACATTTGATTAGATAATCATGCTACGATTTTTTATTGAATAAGAATACAAATACAACATACGCTAAATTAACAAATATGGTTTTGGGGAGTATCCAATTAATACTTTTTCGTGTCTAAATCACATTTATAAGCAGATTTTTTAACATCAAAGCTTCATAACTATAATATTGCTTCAAGTTTAATTTTTGAATTATTGAAAATTGTCCTCGTAACATCCTGTTCCATTTTCTTAAAAGACCTTGGGAAATTGTTTACACGGTTTTCTTAAATGTAACGCGAATGAAAATATTGCCTACTCACAAAAAAGCAATAGAAAAATTCTCCATCTTTAACTGTAAAATTTGAACTGGTGCTTAAATAATTATCATGCTTAAATACTTATATGTTAATTAATCACAAGAGTTTCAAATATGATTGCTTGTTTGTGGGTACTTAATAACTTAAGGAGCCATTTCTCTGTCAAAAACACATCTAATGACAGATTTAGTTCCACTAACAAATCGTAACAATAAAATTATTCCATGATTAATGATTGAATTCTCATATTATCCTTGTTACTTCTTGTCCTTGTAACTTGTTGTAATTTCTTTCAAGGCTTGTTTATAACAATGTGGTCACAAAAGTGTTTTCATGGTTTTCTTAAATGTATTGAGAATGAAAATCGCTTACTCAAAAAAAATTCATAGCGAGATCTCCCATCTTCAACAGCACTGCTTCAAATGATTCTTAATTAATTAATCATTCCATGATTTTATGTTAAATAACAACGTCAACGCTACGCCATTATAAATACTTCATTGCTCGACACTATATCAACAGGGGTCTGTCCAGATTTTTCACAAAGATTTTTATGTTTGTGAAACTGGGAATGATAGACTTCTAAAAAGTCTAATTCTATGATAGACTTCTAAAAAGTCTAATTCTATGATAGACTTCTAAAAAGTCAAAGATTTTAGACTTCTAAACTGTATAATTGTAATTTTGTCAATCTGAAATTAATGTTATTTTCAGATTCTCTTTTAGACAATTTAGCAAAGTTCTTCATTAATACGGTAACTAAAGGTAATACGGCCACTATTTTTTTTTTCAAATTAAAATTATAATGGTTATAATTAGTTAAAAAAGAATGAAAAGCCCAGTTAATATATTTACTCTTTAAGTTTTGAAAAGAATTCATTTTCACTTTTTCTTTTCACATTCAAAAATAAAATTTTGCTGAACAACTTTTCTTATATATGGTAATATGGACAGCAAATATAGTTCAACCACTTTTCCTATTTTCTCAATAAATCCATTTCCACTAAGTTTTACTTCACTTAAGCAAAATATGATTAATAAAATAAGGCAAAACTTAATTATTTTTATGAATATAACTTTTTTTTTTGTTTGGTAATGAAACGAATGTAAATAAAAGAATTCCTAAAAATTATATTAAACTTTTCAAATTATTAACAAATATTCAAACGATCAAAAAGTTTGAAACTACCACACGAACTCCCAATAAGAGTGACATAAAACTTTCATGGCTAGGGCTTTACAATTTGATAAAATCTGGTAGCCAGCAAAAAATTGTAGTCGCCAGTAAAAAATATTTACTCTTCCCCGTCATTTATTTTCAAAATGTACAAAAGTTTTTCTGATGAATAAATTGTGAAAAATTAATAACAAGCATAGTTTAGTATTATTAGTTACATAGTTTAGAATAGTAGATAATTTAGAAAGATAATATAAAGTATAAGTTTTCTAATGAAACTTATCAAAATTAAATATCTCATTTGAAAAAAAAAAAAAAAAAAAAATACTGCAAAGACTGAACTAACCGGCATGTTTGGGAAATGCTGATTTCCAAATGCTTCAAATATCAAGATAGTTGAATGCTACAAAATCTACATCTGATGAGGGGGCATCTATGAAATAGTGAAGCATAAAATTAAATTTTTTATGCTTATTTTCCGGTCGAAGTCAGTCAAATAATTCTGAATTTATTATTTTAAAATTAGCATTTAATGAACTTATTTTTGCCAAATTAAAAATAAAAGTCAAAAATATTTTTTGTTTAAAGGGGAAAAAAAACTTGGTCGACAGACAGAAAAGACTGGTCGTCAGTGGCGACCTGGCGGCTGCATTTGTTAAGCATTCGTAATCTTGGCAATTAAAAATGGTTTCCCCTGGCTTCGTTCGTAGCGATCATTTTTCTCTGCAACTAGGTCTCTGAAAAATCTAATAATTCATGTACGAATCATAATTATTTTTTTTTAAAAAAAGGAATCTCACATCCTTTAAGAGCATTAAATATCATAACAAATTCAATCGTGCATTATGTTTTTCCAATTCCTTATGTATCCAATGCATTATGTTTTTCCGATTTCCTACACAAAAAATATGTAAATTTACAAAATCAAAATAACAGTTGCCGTCCTAGAACCCAAGCAAAATGAAATGAAAGCTTATGCTTATACACAAATCCCACTCTGCATGCGGCTGTAGCTTTTTTTGTTTTGTTTTTTTTCCAAGGTAGTGCAGTCATTCGTTGGTAAACAGTGAAGCTACTATGGAAACCACCAAGAGGCCAGATTAGTAGAACTGTCCATATTATCCTCAGGTATCTTATTTATTTATTTATAACTAGATAATACATTCATTATTGACTTCTTCTGCTTTGTGACAGGCCCAATTTAATTTTAATATAACCAGACAATCCAACCCGAGCTACCCGGGTTAAAGATGCATAGATAAAAATTGTTTTTATTCGAAACTCTAATAATTTTTTAGACTTAGTATACTTTCTTAGACAGCCCGTTAACTACACCAAAAAGCATTTTTGGTATTTTTGTATTAGCTGCGTGCCAGTGGTCAACATTTCACCATTTACAGCAACCTTTGTTATTCTGATTATTTTAGTATTTAAGAGCGTAGTATGTGGAGTGGTGAAGGAGGGCGCTACATATAGGAGTACGCAGGGAGATTATTCAATCCCAAAACAGAGTTTTGCGTTTAGCTACAGTTGTAAACGATGTAATGATATGATAAGTTTATGGCGGAAAAAAATCTGCGTATTTTGGTGACATTTTTAAAAATTTAGAAGAGAAAAGTGATTTTGGCATTCTCGTTATAATATTTATAGCTTTTAAAACAGGATTTTATTAAAGATTGCAAAGGTTTTTTTTTTTTTAATTAGGTTATTATTGAATTACCTGTCACCTAAGAATTTTTGATTTGCATATCAATAGATGGCATTACTGACGTTTCAAAGTTATTTAGTGACGCAGAGTTAAGAGTGCGCAGTGCTAAAGTGTGCAAATGTGCACGCACTCTTATCCAAAATATCTGTAATCTATTTTACTTGTCACTTATAGCTATGAAATGGGTTTTAAATCCTTACAGTTTTCTTTAATAGTTTTTCTTATTTCCTACTTTATCACTGAGGCAACCAACTCCGATGAACATCGCAAGAGCCATGGGCTTTAATCAGGGCCTGATTAATGCACTGACGTAAAAACAAAGTTTTACTGTAATAATAAACCTCCATATTTATTTTTTCTGTAAAAGTCCTTTTCAATTTGAGAGTACCTATAATTTTCAAAACTTGCCGTATCCAGAAAATCAAATTTGGGGAAAATGCCAAAAACTGCATATTGTGCCTATTGGTTTTAATATAAACGAGGATTTTACAATGTCAGAATTATAGTTTAAAATGATTACTAGACTGTTAGGGAAAACACAATTTTTATGATTTTGGATAAGGCGAGTTTTGAAAAAGACGTCCTCATTTATTCTGCAACATAAACTGTGGATCTGTTGTTTGGATCTTGTTGTTTGTGAATTATACAAATGCTTATTTGAGAAAGTGGACGGTAATTCATTTTCTTGATTATTCTTGTAAGTTAAATTTTTTTTTGTAAACTTGAAACTTTCACCCAAACAACTTTGTCAACTCATCAAATGAACCTACTTTTTCTTCTGAAAGTGTCGCTGAGAATGGAGAGGTAGGGGGGAGCAACTTTTTTAACAAGCCCTGGGCCCAACTTCAGCTTGATCGGGCTCTGGCTTTAATAAGCCAGAGGTAGAAAAACTTCTAGAAAAACTTTTTAGATCTTTATAAAATATATCACTTTCAACCACACGAAATATGCAATATGGACGAGTCTGGTTTCTCTACCGTACCTATTAAGCCGCCAAAAGTCATATCCACTAAAGGCAAACGATGAGTTAACAAGATTTCAAGAGATTAAAGAGGGCAAATTACTGCAGTGGTTTGCAATGAGTGCTAGTGGTCAGTTAATTCCACCAAGAAAGAGAATGAAGGCAGAAATTTTAAATAATGCACCTGCATCTGCTGTCGGAATGGTTTCTGACAGCAGCTTTATAACAAATGATCTTATTCTTGACTGACTTCAACATTTTAAAAACCACGCTATGTCAACTCAAATGCAGCCCGCGCTTTTTATCCTCGACAATCATTCATCGCATTGCACACTTGCAGCTGTTGATTTCTGTCAACAATATCACATTGTTCTTCTTTCATTGCCTCCGCATAATAGCCACAAAATACAACCGCTCTAGATAAATGTTTTTTATTTCACTAAAAATATATTCCTCCGCTGAGTGCGAAAGTTGTATGAGAAATAATTCACGTCAAACAATAAAGACCTTTCAAGTTGTATTAATATTTACACCTGCTTTATGAAAAACTGCTACCGTTGCTAATGCCATTGAAAGATTTTAAGTAACGGATATAAAAAGACATTTTTTTGGTACTGACTTTTTAGAAAGTAATGTGTCACTAAAAGACTATTAGAATCTGAACGTGTTGAACCCTCAGAGCAAAGATTACTATTATTAGAAGGTCTATGGTTGAATCACATATGTCAGTAGAACCACAGAACACTGAAAATGAGGAGGAAAGATAATTACTTTTAATAGAAAATGTTATTTTAGAAACGGCAGAAAAGACGCACGCTCACTGTGAAATAAACCAAACTTCGGTATCGCAAGGTACAGCTTCAACTTCAACAACATCATTTTACGTAACATCTTACGTAACAACAACATCTTACGTAAAATTAACGAAGTTGTCACCTTATTGACAGTCATCTGTGCTGCGATCCTACAGTAAGAGGAACTGAAGATCTGAAATTTTAAGCAGTTCACCACACAAAAGGCAGCTTGAAGATGATGCTGCGGATAAAAAACAAAAATATTTACCAAAAAAGTATAAAAGTAAACTCAAGAAGCAAAAACTATACCGAAGGAAAAAAATGGATATGTCCAGGAATCTATAGAGAACCAATCGTAGAGGACATTTCTTGCAGAGACTGGTGGCACGAAAAGTGCACAGACTTACGGAGGTCGTGGTCACTACAAATGTGACGTTTGTATGAGAAGGGATTCTTTTTTTTATTACGCACTCTTGCAAACTTTACTGCGCACTCTTGCCATTATTGGTTGTAGAAGAGTGCGCATTCAGGAGGATAATATTTTTTTTTAAAATAATACCGAGAACTGTTTCTTATAAGTTGAATAATGTAATTTTTTTGTAAGCTTAATAATCTAAAGAGTATAAATAAAGTATAACATCATTCCTTAAATCTCTTAATTTATCGTTATTTAATGAAATAGCTAAAGTGCGCACTCTTGCACCACCTTAACCTACATGTCTGTTAAATTCGTTTTATATTTATTTATTTATTTGTTTATTTGTTAAGTTTTAATTTTGTTCGCAATTTAGTTATAGAATATTGCACGAAAAAAAACAAATTCTGAACTATTTACATTGTTTTCCGGGCTAGTGGGCTAGTCTTCCACAATGGAGTTACACATTCATATTAGTGAATGATGATTGTAAAGATTTTTATGGGTTTTCCTTAATACAAAAATAGAAATGAAGTGGAGAAATAATTTATTTTTATCAACAAATTATATTGACAGAACAGTTGTATGATTAATGGTTGAAATAAAGTTTCTTGTTTTAAATTAGAATTAGTATGCACACTTTGCTGGGAGAAGAAGGAATGTGCAATGGGGAAATTCGAGATTTTCTCCAATTGTTTTTCTAGCAAGTTGGACGTTCAATGTTTTCATTATTTCATGGAAAAGAAAACTTGAACGTAAAACACTTACTGCTCGTATACATCAAAATTAATAATGAAGCTTATTTTTTTACATTTTCTCGTCGCGAGAAAAATGATCTCTGAACTGAAATTCGTGTAAACTGGAATCTATTCAGAATCGAGCTTTTAATTCTGCCTGGCCAATTCTATGTGGCTTTATGAGGTTTTGTGTAATTTCCTTGCAAAAAATTGCAAAAAATGCGGAAAGAACTTTTTTCCCCATTACTAAATCAAAAACAGGAAATTACTTCATGAAACTAATTATTTAGAATTATTAGTAGTATACATATATATTGCTGCTATCAACAGAAAAGTGCAATGCTAAATTTCGTGATTTCCGTCTGTGTTTTTATGAGGTTGGACCTGCCATGTTTTTATGGTTTGCCTGAAATGTAACTGAAATTTAGACAACATAGTCCGTGAAAAATCGTAAAATACACGCAACTTTTTGTGTTAGCGATCTGCTTACAAATATGAGACGTTCAAAACTCAAGCTCGTAATTTCGGTTCCTTGCGGCGCATTCAAGGTTATTCAAGGTTTTATGGGATTTCCTTGGACAGCTTCTTTATACGAACAAAACAAAACAAAAATAGATTAAATGATTAAAATGAAGTTTCCCATTTAAAATGATTAGTAGTGGTTAGTGCAAGACAAAGGAAGCAGAAGCATCGAAGCATATTGCAGTTTCCGATTTCCCTCTTAGTTATGCTTCTGACAATTTGATGTACAGTGTTTCCAAAGCTTCTCGGAAGGTGAACTTAAACCAAAAGTACCTACAGATTTTCTTCCTTTAGAGAACTATCCACTAATAGAAGAGCTTAAAACTGAAGTTCATGAGCTCAATTCTGCATTTCTAATCATGCTAACTATGAACTTTTGGGGAATTTCCATTCACAAAAAATGAAGAAAGAAGAAAACACTTTCCCTTAAAAAGTCCTCCATGAATGCATTCATCTTAATTGCAGAATGTTCTAATGCAGTTAATAGATAATAATACTTGATTACTCTAACTTTATATGTGATTAATTAATCGGACCATGAATTTTAACTAAATATTCATATTATGTTATGCAGTATAAATAGTTTTTTGGAAGTATTTTACTCGACCATTTCCATGTCATAAACATACTTAATAGCAGATTTCTGATCACCATAATAATAAAATTACTTCAAGATTAATGATTTAATTTTAATTTTATCCTTACACTCCGTTGTGCTTACTCTTAGCACGGTCTGCTGTCGAATAGTTTATTAAACATTTTCGTTGCAAACATCGTCTTATTTTACCAATTGCATTACCGTGTTCATTCTTCGGAAAAGTGAAAGGAAAGGAAAAAAGAATTCTAATCATTTTTTTCATTTTCAAAGTCCGTTGTGAGGATATTTACCATATATATAACATCGCTAAATATACCTCATACCTCATAATTTCTTTTAAACAAAACAATCATCAAGTACATCAAATGAAAAGCAACCCCAGCACCATGCTCAAAATTCCAGAATTTAATTCCACGCGGCCTAATCAAGGTAACTATGAGGTTTTGTCGGATTTTCATTTACAAAACGTGAAAGGGCGAGGAAGAAAATTTTGAGTCATTGTTCCTTTAAAAATCTCCCATCTTCCAGGAAGGTATTCACCTTATAATGTTTCACTGCTAAATACATTGGATGACCTAATAATACATTCAAACCAAATAAATTCCAACCTAAAAGCATCCCAAAGCGCGCTGTAAAGTTTAACTTGATTAATTAATCGTGAAATGCTTCTTAAGAATATAATCATATTAGTAACGCATGCTTTGCTAAGTCAAAATAAATAGTTCTTTGAAAGTACTTTATTGAGCATTTCTGTGTCAAAAACACTTTTAGTGACATTTTTTTTCCTCCATCAAGTCATAATAATAAAATTACTTCATGATTAATGATAGAATTCTCATTTTGTCCTTGTACTTCGCGGTGCGTGTCCTTCGCACGTTCTGCTGTCGGATAATTTATTAAACGTCTTCGTTGCATACATAGTCTCATTTAGCCAATCACATTCTTTGTGTTCATCCTTCAGTCTCAGAATTCATGCCTCCGAGGATTTCAAGTGGAAATGCATTGTCTCTAATACACTGAAGCAAACGCAACAATTTTTCAAGGAATCGCTGACCTAGAAGCAATGACAAAATGTGATATCCCGGAAAAAGCTGTCCCAAAGCAACCGTCGTCGCTTCTTTTCCATTCTGGTGAACAAGACGGCGAACCGCTGTCTTTTGCCGATATCCGCAGTTTCTTCATTCCTACGAAGTCCGAAGTAGGATTGAGTTCAATAGAATTAGTGTCACCATAACCTCTACATTTCGTTTCATTTGTTTTATTTAAACTTTTGCAGAGTTTTCAATGATTTCTTCTCTTACAATCCTGGACCTTATGATGCAACATTGCAGCTTATATGCATGGGGTCATTTTATGAAACTCGCTGCTCTTATTTCAAAATCGGGGTTTCAGATGGACATTTGTAAGAAACCTGCTCCCTGCATTTGTAAATTGAGATTCGAGATCTGACTGGACACAACCATGTTGCTCCATTGTTATACTGGGTATTGTTTGGTTATTTTAGAACAAAAGTAGAACATTATACAATATACTTGGTTTTAAATATAGTATTATAGAAAAAGATGGTTGATATTTTTTATAGCCAGCGGTTTATCCATACTAAGGAACTTTTGCTAATAGCCTTTTAAAAGTATTACATGGTACTTTTTAAAATTAGGGACCATGCTCTTTATCTACAATCAAATTGATGATGAAATATAATAGGATCATTTAGGAGTAAATCCGTTCGGGGGGAAGCAATTCTGGAACATTTCGATATATTTTCACCCTTAGTCCCAAAACTACCCTCCATTCAAATTTGGATATATATATATATATATATATATATATATATATATATATATATATATATATATATATATATATATATATTCTGATCTATGTCATACGATAGCACTCGTATTTATAAACTGATTTGGATGTAACTGTGTATATTAAGCTCACCAATGTTTCGACCGAGTTCGTTGGCCAGCTTGGTCCGCCGTCTTGCTTCAAAATGGCTGCCACTAAAATATTTAAAACTATAAAAATATATACAAAAATTAGAAAATCAAATTTATTTTTTGTTTAAGTGTTAGGTCTTGATACAAGGATTTCGGAGCATTTTTTGTTTTGCCCCTATCTTAAAAAATGACCGAGATGTAGCAGTTTGAAATACAAGGGTGGCTGACGTTTTGAAACAAGACAGCAAATTAAAACAAATCTGGGATTAATTTATGAGTTTTAGTGAGCGTGATTTCTCGCAAATTATCTTTCATTGTTGTAATCATTTTTCCAAACATACGCATCAAATTATATTCATATCCGTTTATGTCAAATTCTCACCCAGCTTGGCGACATTTGGAGAAATATCGCCAAATTAGGTGACCAAAAATAAGTTTCCATAAATGAAGTCAACTTGGCTATTGCGGACTATAATTTGAAGAATTTCTTATTCAAAGTCAGTATTAAGGAATCTTCTGTAATCGAGTTCTTTGCATTTTAGCGTGCTGTTTTCGCGTAACAATAGCTAAAATCTAAAAACAAATATATAGGAAAGCTACCTTTTTTTCCCGGTACAGGCCGGAAGGACTTTGTCTATAAGTGTTTATTGCATATGTCCTTATCGTTGATTATTAAAGAAAATTTATAAATTAATTAGGTAGATTTGTAGTTTTTGTAATGAAACCTGCCTAAAAGATGGTTCGTATTTTTTATGGCGAACTGTTTCTCGATACTAATGAACCTTTGCAAATAGCCTTTTAAAGGCATTACATGGTGCCTTTTAAAATTAGACATCATGCTATTTATTTGCAATCAAATTAATGATGATATATATTAGGTCCACAGAGGTCGAATTGTTAGAGTAACAAACTCGCAAACGAGGGCTTCAGTTACATTCTCGGCCGCGTGGGAACACTGACATCACATCTACTTACGTGCATGTAAAATCTGCGATGTGGAATGTTTTATCACTGGCTGTGACAATATGGGAACTAGATGGGAGAGGGTTACAGTGCAAGGCTGTTACTCATTCCGATAATGGTCAAAGTTGAATCGGTCAATTCAAAAACCATATAAGTCATAAAATCAGAACTTTTCAGGAAAAAAAAACAAAAAAAAAACTGTATTATTTACAAGTAAACGATTTTTTTTTAGGGGGGGGGGGGGTTGATTATAGAGTTTGGACTTCAAAGTTTGTAAATATCGAATATTTTTTATAATTAATTTATGAATAATAAAAAGAAGAAAAACAGAAAACCTGTTCCTGACTTTTTGTTGTTTTAGCAAGAAACAAGGTTAGGTGGTATTTAATTTGAACAAAACAGTCGTAGTAAACATACTTTTAATCAAAATTAATGAAGATAGCGCTTATACAGAAACATTTTTATGTTTTAATATGGTATATTGCATGCAAATGGTAATAGGATAATGTAATATGGTATCCACATGTAATGTGGTATTACATGCAAAAACCACTTAAGTCGCTGACTTTAAGTCGTTTAAGTAATGAACGAAAATTAGAAGGTATTGTTTGAAGAGGAAGACATATTACACTGACTTATGCGGTTATTACTCAGATCATGGCTCTACCTTTAAGGAAGCATTTGTGACAAAAAAAATTATATTTTGAAAAAAATTGACTTATCTGGTTTTTGAAATGACCGATTCAATTGCAGTGAACGGAGAAAAATTCATTAAAACTGAGAAATTGACTCCTGACTTTGATTTGTGAGACATATTTCTATGTGAGAAAAACGTTGAATTTCGCTTCGTTTTCCAAGTTTACTAACTATGGAAACTATGGAAACTGACTCATTTAGGTGAGATCCCAGCTACAAATGAAGCAGATTTTTAACATTAATATGTGCTTCTATTACTTATACTTTAGAGTTCGGCGGAAATTTTTATGTTTAAAAAAGAGTGGGATAGAGCTTCATGACTTTTCCGTGGATCCATCCTTTGAAACGTATATAAATCTAAACCTTGTTTTAGGTGAACGCCCACCGTTTAATCTAATTACCTAATCTAATCTACTACTATCCTGGATTTGCTGTGTTCGAACCATCAAATTAACTGTCATTAGAGAAGTTGTCATCGTTCGGTAAACAAAACTGTTGAACAAATTTAACTTTTAACCTGACTCTGTTAAACAGATTTTTATTTATTTTCTTAGATCGAATAAAAATACCATTTAGAATCTGTATCGAATTTTTAACTCGTATCAAATATCTGATCATGAGTTGAATTTGAAGTTAGCCTATTCTTTAAAATTATTAATTAAGAAAATGTTTGAGCTCTACTACATTAGATTAAGTTTGACACAATTATTCAAATTGGTAAAGAAATCATATGAGATGTCAGGGTTCGTACGCATCAGGAGATTCGGGAGATTTTATGTGTTTTAGTACCAGAAATTTCGTAGAGTACTGGTTGCTATATCTGAAGATAGCATTTTTTTTTCATTAAATAAGCCAAATATTGCTTTACGAAAATTCTGCTAAAAGGTGCTTGAAAGTCCTTGAAGCGTACGAACCCTGGATGTAATTTCCCAACTGAGCAAAAAAGTCTGGGTCAGGGTTCGAACACGGGATCCATTGGCTGAAGCTACCGATGCTCTACCAACTGAGCAATCCCGGACTAATATGGCTGAACTAATTCACCCAGTTAACCTTAATGATCATAGCATCTGGTCTGATACCTGAATCAGCAGAACAGAATAAATCACAGATAATGGAACTTCAAGTAAACGCTGGAAACGTAATTACACTATGTTATTTTTGACACAGTTATTCAAATTGGCAAAGAAATTATATGAGATGTAATCTTTCCAACTGAGTGAAAAAGTCCGGGCCAGGTTTCGACGCCTGGATCCATTGGTTGAAGCTGCCAATAATCTACCAACTGAGCAATCCCAGACGAATATGGCTGGACTAATATTTTTAACGAATAATTTTACATAACTCTACTACATTATTCAGTCCCTTATTTTTGACACAATAATTCAAATTAGTAAAGAAATCATATGAGATGTAATCTTCCAAACTGAGCGAAAAAGTCCGGGCCAGGATTCGAACTCTGGGTCCCTTGGCTGAAGCTGCCAATGATCTACCAACTGAGCAATTCCGGACGAATACGGCTGAACTAATATTTTTAATGGATAATTTTACATTATTCAGTCCTTTTAACTAAAATTTAAATTAGACCTTCAAAGTATTTAAAATTTTAATTTTACATAACTTTTTTAATTGAATTAATCAAGCAAGTATATAGTGAAAAGCTAAGGTATTTTTATTATCATTCAATACGTTATTATTTTTCTTATAATTATGAAATTGTACTTTAAATTTTCGTTTATTGTTAAACTGAAACTGCTATTTATATTTACATTCAAAATAAAAAAGAAAATAGCAAAAATTAAGTAGAAAGTAAACTATAGAATATGTAGTTTAATTCGTTTAGTAAAATTTCTTCTCACGATAAGATTTTTCAGATAAAAATTTAACATTTCTCAAGTATATTTAAAAAAATAAAAACAGTTGAAAGTTGAATTTTTATTGCATCCATTACAAATAATAACACTTATTGAATGCTGAATTTTAGTCTGACAGTCAGATTTATATGATTGAAACATGAGCTTAATAAAGTAATAACAGTAAATCTCTATTAGTTATAAAATCTTTTTGTGTTGATATACATAGTAAGGGAATTAGTTATGAAATTTTCATATTAAATCCCCAGTAGTTAATTCGTTTTTATTTTTTCAAACATAAAATATAAAAACACACATAACTAACGGTTTTAACAATCCGGTTCAATTACATAATGATATACACATTTCTCTTTCTCACAACAGGGTTGGGTTTTATTTTTCAAGGTCAACAGAGTGGCATTTCGATAATAGAAAATTTGTATTATTATTTTTATTATTTCTCTTTAAGTCAAGAAAATTGTTAAATAAAAACATTTTAATTGCAATATCATTTTTTAAATTAATTAGAAACTAAATTAACTTACAATTTGTGGCTAACCAAATTAGAGTTGTTTTACGTTTTTTTTAACTGTAACAGCCATTTGAAGAAATAAAACAAAATAATTTTTCGCAAATAGCGAAATTACATGTAAAAAGTATATATTTAACTGCATTTTAAATGCAATTGTTAATAATATAAAAATATTGCATTTTAAAGAATGGAAATGAATAATAATTAATGTTAATTTTGATGATGAGAAAATACAATGTTATATACAAGTAATATAGAAGTTTTTCTGTAGCATATTTGCTTATGAAAACAAATATCAACAGCAGAAATGGGCATTTGACTGACCGGTACACAAAAAAGCAATTTTACTTTTTTTTTTCGCAACCGGAAAATTTCATTTTATACATTAAAAAACTAAGCTTTAGACAGATTTTTAAAATTTTAGAGAATTAAAGAAACATTTTCAAGTATTTCTTTTAATGTTTTTGTATGCTTTTATTAGTGCTTTTAAAGTTTTAAAAACAAAACTTCACATATTTCTCTTCAATTTTTGAATAAAATTTCTGGGTCGAAACACAATTGTATGATCCGCGGATTATAGGATAGAAATTACGGTATTCCATTTTCTTTCTGGCTAACTAAATCAGAATTGTGTTACAAATTTATAACTAAAACAAATATTTTAACACATTGTTGACCGGTCACGAGTTAACTCGTGCTTGATTCACCAAGCATAATTGTCTAAGGTCTATATGTCTATATGTCATTAACACTTAAAAGTACGGACGGAGTACTGAGTGAACCACTTAGTGATAAAACAGCTGCGAATTAAAAAATAATTACGTGATTAATACCTGCGTTTCATTTACCCTCTTCTCAAAGACCATTCAGTGTTCAACCATTGTTTAATGTTGAAGTTTGCAATTTTTCCTGCTTTGTGATTTCTTGTTTATTGGTAAGTCACCACTGAGATACAGAATACACCGCCCGTGTATTTATGAGATTTATCGTTATTTCCAGCCTATAATCCGTGAGTCAAACAATCATGTTTCGTCCCAGAAATTTTATTTTATTAAATATAACTTCAAGATAGCTGTAAATATTTGTCTTCAATTTTTGAATAAAATTTCTGGGTCGAAACACAATTGTATGATCCGTGGATTATAGGATAGAAATTACGGTATTCCATTTTCTTTCTGGCTAACTAAATCAGAATTGTGTTACAAATTTATAACTAAAACAAATATTTTAACACATTGTTGACCGGTCACGAGTTAACTCGTGCTTGTTTCACCAAGCATAATTGTCTAAGGGCGTGGCTTTTACCTTACGGAAACTGCATTTATATTATGTTGTCCATATTTTTTTAGATTGTAAGACGTTTTATATTGAATACGTACATTGAATGGCATTTACTTATGCACAAACTTGATAAACCTATCTAGAAAACCATTTAATGAAAGGTTTTCAAATCAAGATATCATACAAAATCGCTGCTCAAGGAAGGTTAAGAAATAAAACGAAGTATTTTTCGTGAATAGAGAAGTTAGAAGTGAAAAATATGTATTATATCACATTTTTAATGTTGCATTTTAAAGAAAGAAAATGAACATTAAATTTTTAAATGATTATTTTAATTAAGAAAATGCTCTGTAAATATTCGAGCTAGATAATATGGACGTTTTTCTCAAGCACCTTTCATTTATGAAAACGTAAGCTTCAACAGAAGAAATGGACATTTGACTGACCAGTACACATGAAAGCAACATTTGATTTTATACATTATAAACATAGACTTTAATCTAATTTTTAAAATTTTAGAAAATTTCTGGCTGGCGGTTTTTTCTGTAAAATCAGTAGAATTTTTTTTTCAGTATACAAGCCGTCCGTACTATATTAATTCAAATTAAAATTAGTCTTTTAAAAAAAATTATTTTCATGTTTGTTTACTTTTATAATACTGGACGTTTAATAAAACAAGATTACTATTAATAGTTGTTATTTAATGGTTTATATCTTGATGCATACAGTGCTGTGGCCGTATTTTTATGTTATTACAAACCGTCTGTATTTTTAAAGGTACCGTGGACCTTTATTTGAGCAAAAATCAACCCAAAAATCTAAATTTATTTTTGTGAGTATTAATATTCTTCAGTTTGTATTGAACCATTTGTGAAAAACTGCATGCAGCTGCGATGATTTTTCGCAATGTTACAAATGTTTGGATTTTGTACACAAGCAATTTTTCGGTGTTTTAGTAAACTTTAAATCTGTTTTTCTAAGAACAGATTTTTCAAGTTTTCTTAATTTTTGCTCAAAATTCTTTAAATTGATAAGGAATAATCCTGATACTGTTTACAAAGAAACTGTGTATGCATTTTACAATAACATGTCGATAACTTAATGGAATTTGATTTACAACTTATTAAAATGGAAAATTTTAAAGAAAATCGGAAGGGAATTCAGAAAAAAATCTCTCAAAAATTAACTATTCAAGGGATTAAATAATTCATACACAGATTTGTTTATAATACAGTTTTTACGTGATTTAAATGCAAATTCGGGGAAATATCTTAAAAATTAAGACGCAAGGAGCCTTTTAAAATTTGTTTATAAATTTTATTTTATTTTTAAATCTTAAAATTACAATAAGATGAGAAAATGTTTTTAAGTTTTTCTGTATACGTATGGTGAAATATATATATGCACAAAATTTCATATCTCTTTAATGAAAAAAAATAATAATAAATTTTAGAGTCTTAAAGATTATAATAAAGAAATTTGTTCTATTCGATTGTTTAAATTATTGTCCAAATTATAGCAAGTACAGGAGTAAATAAAACATTATGAGAAAAATTCGTAGAATCAGAATTTTATTTTGGACGATAGTTTTGTATTGATAGTAACGACATCACCCCCCCCCCCACGTACACACACACACACACCTTTAATAGTTCAAATCTTTTCTATTCGTAATTTTTTTTTTATCTTAAAAAAAGATAACATAAAATGTATAATAATAAAGATTACATAAATGTATAATCCGATGTTCGGATCAGGTACCATGAACATAGTCACTGGAAAGATCATCCATGTGGAACAGTAAACTTCTATGGCTTTTTCTGTTATAAGTCGCCTGCAGAGAAGAGAAACATAATATGAGTATTGGAAATTCAAACCTTCATAGACTCCGACAGAATTGACCACACGATTAGAATAACAAAGGAAGGATGTTTATCTTAGATAGCCAGGCAAAAATAACTTTTGCATTGAGTCCGGTTAAGAAAAATAATCAATTTTTCAGATGAAGAATTGTACTTAAGTGATATGCATGCACAATTACATTTTCAATGCACTGGAAGAATTGTAAATATGTTTTTACAAAGAAAATCATATTAACAATATATATGTATGTTTTAAAATGTAAAAACATATAATTATGATTATAATAATAGAAATATATAATTCTCTTTCTAACAAACTTATAACAGAAAATTACCAACAATAAGCTTCATCATATACAGTACACAACAAAATACTTAATATTATAAAATATATATAATACTGTCAATATGATTAATCCGGTCATTATTAATAATAACCGGTTATTATTAATAATGACCGGATTAATCATATTGACCGTAACATATATCATATATTCTAATACGAGCAAATCTTGTGTGTGGTTATATATATATATGCAAATTTTATCTTAAAAACGGCTCTAACGATTTTGACGAAATTTTGTATCCTACCGTTTTGGGGCACCAGAAAACCATTGGGCTAGGTCACATGTTCGAGAAAATTCGATTAGTGGGTCATTTAGGGTCATTTTGGGTCATGGTCAAGCTAATTGTATCTAAAAAACGGTTCAAACGATTTTGACGAAATTTTGTATCCGACCATTTTCGGGCACGAGAAGACTATTGGGCTGGGTCACATGTTCGAGAACTTTCGATTAGTGGGTCATTTGTGGGTCAACGCGGGTAAAATTAATTTTATCTAAAAAACGGCTCTAACGATTTTGATTAAATTTTGTGTCCTACGAGTTTCAAGCACGATAAAATCATTGGGCTAGGTCACATGTCCGAGAAAATTCCATTAGTGGGTCATTTCTGGGTCATTGTGGGTCAAGATCTAAAAAGCGGCTCAATTTACACTAAATTTTGCATCCAATGGTTTTCGGGCACGAGAAGACTGTTGGGCTAGGTCACATGTTCGAGAAAATTCAATTAGTGGGTCATTTTGGGTCATGGTCAAGCTAATTGTATCTAAAAAACGGCTCAAACGATTTTGACGAAATTTTGTATTCTATGAGTTTCGGGCACGCGAAAATCATTGGGCTAAGTCACATGTTCGAGAAAATTCGATTAGTGGGTCATTTCTGGGTCATTGTGGGTCAAGATCTAAAAAGCGGCTCAATTTACACTAAATTTTGCATCCAATGGTTTCCGGGCACGAGAAGACTGTTGGGCTAGGTCACATGTTCGAGAAAATTCAATTAGTGGGTCATTTTGGGTCATTTTGGGTCATGGTCAAGCTAATTGTATCTAAAAAACGGCTCAAACGATTTTGACGAAATTTTGTATTCTACGAGTTTCGGGCACGCGAAAATCATTGGGCTAGGTCACATGTTCGAGAAAATTCGATTAGTGGGTCATTTCTGGGTCATTGTGGGTCAAGATCTAAAAAGCGGCTCAATTTACACAAAATTTTGCATCCAATGGTTTTCGAGCACGAGAAGACTGTTGGGCTAGGTCACATGTTCGAGAAAATTCAATTAGTGGGTCATTTTGGTCATGGGTCATTGTGGGTCAAGATCTAAAAAGCGGCTCAATTTACACTAAATTTTGCATCCAATGGTTTTCGAGCACGAGAAGACTGTTGGGCTAGGTCACATGTTCGAGAAAATTCAATTAGTGGGTCATTTTGGTCATGGGTCTTTATGGGTCAAGCTAGTTTATCTTAAAAACGGCTCAGACTATTTACACTAAATTTTGCATCCTATGGTTTTCGGGCACGAGAAGACTGTTGGGCTAAGTCACATGTTCAAGAAAATTCAATTAGTAGGTCATTTTGTTCATGGGTCATGATATTTGAACTCAAATTTAATTTTGACCGAGCATAGCTCGGTCTTCCCTGCTCGTATTCTTAATATACTTCACTTCATATAAATACTTACCTTCATATAACATACAAGATACTCAGCAATATGAAAATATATAATTCAGATTCTTAACACCATATATTTTCTTAAAATCATATTACACCATGAGATAACATTGTAAAAATTTAACATTTAAGGCGGTATTAAAAAAAAATATTTTTCCACGGTCAACAACTCAAAATTTTGAGACACATTTTCAGACTCATTTTTAAAAATAAAAACATGAAACTTGGCGGCGTGATTTATGAAGAGATTTAGAAGGGCCCCATGTTTTTATTTTTCGTTCAATTAATTAGACATTGATTTACAAACAATTATTTTCGCAGTACGATAATTTTTTTTTTTTTTTTTTTTTTTTTTTTTTTTTTTTTTTTTGTTTCCAACGCTATCGCTTTGGGAAATTTGGTTCAAAATGTCCACTTTGACAGCATTTTTTTAAAATATATTCTGCCTTTATCAAAAAATCGAGACAATACGGACATTATAAAGTTTCTGAATAAGAGAACCTGCCAATTGGATGCATTTTAGAGCAAAAATGAATTTAAAAATGTGTCTCCAAATAAGCAGTTTGGATTTTAATACACACTTAATATATTAAAAATGTTAAACATCTTTAACTATACGATTGAAATAATTGCAATTAAAATTAAGATTGGTGTAAATAAATGATTTTTTTTTAAACACAGATTATACACGGTATTGAGTGATATTTAAGGAATTTTCTATGCAGCTGTAGATGTAGGGTTCCCCTCATACTGTTATTTAAAAAAGACTCCCCCAGTACTTTTAAGAAAGACCTACTTTTAGGAAAGTATTTTTAAGATGTCAGTAAAGACAGAAAGATGTACTTCGGAATGCAAAAAAAAAAATTGTTATTAAAAAAATTTATTTTCAGAGTCGCTTAAGTTAATAAATACATTTGAAGAAAAATAAATATGAAATCTAATATTATGTAGGATTTCTCTTCTCTAAAAAATATATTTCCTATAAATTTAAGTGGAAATTCTTAAGAAGACCAAGCGTAAACAAAATTGAAAATGTCTTAAGTCCCATAAATGAAATATTTTATCAATAGAATATCAATAGAATCATGAATACAAATTATAACTCAATCCCTAAAATGTACAGATAAAAAAATGAATTAATTAAAAAACTATAAACGGTCTCTATTGCATTTGAAGGGAAATACACATTTTCTAAATATATTCTGAATTCTAAATATATTCTAAATAGGATTTAATTAATGCTAAGAAATTAATTCAATTTAGTACAGCATATTCATAATACAGTTATTAACAAACGGCCAAATTCATCCTCACGCAAACATTTATATATTGATTATTATAAGAATTAATCAAAGAAATCTAAGGATTTACATAAATAATTATCAGAATTTATAAATTATTATAAGAATTAATTAAATAAACTATCTCAAAATTGAAAGATAATCCCGCATTGTGATTAAAAAAAAAAAAAAAAAAAAGTATGCTGAATATATTATTCATACTTAAAATGTTCAATCTTTATAACCGTAAATGTATCTAAAATGCGTAAAAGTAATATTGCTACCAAAATATATATGACGGAAGTTCAATCAGACGGAAAATGTTGACGGAAAATTAATCAAAGGAAAAAAAAAGTTATATGGCGTACTTCATAGCTTACTAATTAAAGACATCTTCAAAAGCTACCTGTTCACTGAAATCTTAAAAATTTCTAACACCATAAAACATTTTATCTATCGGTACATCACATTTTCGAAACAAGCTTCTCCCAACACCCAGCTATTCTTAAGAGAAAAAATAACTTTTATAAACAGACATAGAATAAAATAAGGAATTCAGACATGATAAGCAAAAAAAAGAAGAAGAAAAATGATTTATATAAATCTGTTTATTCCTTTTTTTTAATACGCACAAACACACATATGCAAATATAAAAAAATAAAATTACTTAAATGAATTACTTTCGTTTAGCTTATCAGGTACTATTTTTTAAAAAGTATAAGGTGTGGTAAGCATTTCAAGTGAATAATAGATTAGTTTTGAAAACAATTAATATTTTTAAAGAATAGTGATTCACGATCGAAAAATAGATTGAAAGTAAAACTTATGACAAAACACATCATTACAAAAAATTTTCTTCGAAGTTTTTTTTTTTTTTTTTTTTTTTTTTTTTTAGTGATTTGTGAATATTTTCTTTCGCCCATCATTTTCCATGAGATTCTAAGTTCTTTTAGATAATTATAGTTTTTCCCATTGATTTCAGTTATCTAAAGTTTACATGCCAGCTCAGTCATGAAATTCTCCTTTTACTTTCCACCTTTAAAAAAACTTACCGTCTCTGTAAAGTATGTTTCCTAGCATATATATTCCTATAGCTGGAAAAGTTTTCTTCTCTATGCTGCAGGGAGAACTTTATACTCTCTATAGAGAATGCGTTTTTTAGCATAGAAATTTCTATAACTGGGAAGTTTTTTCCTTATGTCCCACCAGAAATAATTTTACCTTTTAAAAACAGACTCTTTGATATACCTGCATTGTTACGAAAATATACGCAATCATAATCTGAAATGTAATTAAGATATTTATATATTTTTTGTCAACGGGCGAATTGACAAAATTCATTTGACGTCACATTGGGAATCAAATGGCGTAAAATTTATTTACATACACTGTGTCACTTGATGCAGCATTTATTCAGGTAAATGCATGCATAAAATACTTTAAATTTATTTTATACGAATCACTATTCGATAAATACATATTAGAAAACCCATGCATACTTATTAATTAAAATTAACAAAGAAAATAAATCGCATATTATGAATAATAAAATAGCGTCGAAAAAGAGAACAATATACACAAGAAAATAGTCGAATTAAATTCTCCAAACATTTCAAAAACTGGTTTCTGCAAATAATAAATTTAAGCACTAACATAATTATAGTAGATCACACAGTTATTTTATAAATAAAATGAAAAATATGCATGAAATGAAATTGTATTAGAATAGAGAAAAGAAATCATGTACAACCTATACCTGTTCCTGAAAATCTAAAACTCCATATTTATATCGATTATACTGTAAATTTTCTAAACATAGTGCTTTACAGTGGTTCTATTCTGTATGTTATTCTTAAGCAAGCGAATTTATGTATCCTCGAACCCAAAAGAAGAATACTGTCCAATATAATAAATTATAACACCTTGTAATAATATATTTCTTTTAAATGCTAAAAGGTGTAAATTAACAAATATAATACACAGTAAAATAACTTTTATTAGGTTGTTTGACATGTTTCGGCTCACTCCGAGCCATTTTCAAAAACAAATGAGAATATTCCATAATTGCACGGTCTTTGAAGATATTATTTAAAATGCTATCATTTAATTTTCAGGTATTTTTTTAAAAATTACGCACATTATCTTTTATTTCTACTTGGTTGTTTATTTTCATATCTGGAACCATAACTCGAATCATAATTTCGGTAAAATACAATATGTAACAATGCAGCATCTTTTAACTTACCGAAATTGTGGCTCGAGTTACTTACTGGTTACAGATATGAAAATAAACAACCAAGTAGAAATAAAAGATAACGTTCGTAATTTTTAAGAAGTACATGAAAATTAAATGATAGCATTTTAAATAATAATTTCAAAGACAATGCACTTATGGAATATTCTCATTTGTTTTTGAAAATGTCTCGAAGTGAGCCGAAACATGTCAAACAACCTAATAAAAGTTATTTTACTGTGTAATATGTTGTTAATTTACACCTTTTAGCATTTAAAAGAAATATAAGAATACTGTCCATTAAAATGACTTCTTGCGTCCACTTTCAACAAACTTATTAAGCCGAACTAATTATACTTTTGTTCGGCCACCAAAAGCGCCAAAGTTAATTTAACTTTAAAAGTAATGACAATATGCAAGCTTCATTTTAAATTATGTAGAAAAAATTTTAAGTATTACGTAAAAACAATTATATATTTACTCTTTCCCTAAAAGTCCAAAAGTTAATTTAAATGAAAATAATGACAGTCTGAAACTTTCTTATTTTTCAGCTATATACAAAATAAATAAACTATTATACAGAATTAATTGTATTTTTAAATAACTGTGAACTGTCTAAAAGTGCATTTAAATAACGTCATTTGAGGCCTCAATTTTTGGTGATAAAGAGAGTTAAAGAAATATTACTGAAAATTAATTATACGCATTTATCCATTTACCAAACAACCTAAAAGTGAAATAAATTCTGAAAAAAATTATCACTTAAACATCTTTACTGCTAAGTCATGCTAAGAATAAATTAAATATTACACAAATTTAATTACATTTTTGTTTGATTAGAAACAACCCGTAATTAGTCAATTAAGCGCCTTTATTTTTGTGTGATAAAAAGATGATTAATCAAAAGTAACTTTGCATTTGAACCGATGGTTTCAAAATTGGAGCAAGTCTATTTTATGGCATTGCTACATATTTAATGGTTTGCATTTGAATAAGTTTTAAAATATTTTTAAGCAGTATGGTTATCAGTGTTAGTTGAAAAAACAATCATGGCTTTGTTATGCGCCAATGGACTTGTGTCACTTTCAAAAGCAATTTGTTGAAAACATAAATTTTCTTTCAGTAGAATATAACTATAATAACAAATATATATATACATATATATATATATATATATATATATATATATATATATATATATATATATATATATATATATATATATATTATTAATTTGTTTTTTAATTTGTTTTTTAATTTATTTTTTATTTTTATTTTTTTTTTAATTTCAATATTTCATTCTTTTTTAGAAAAGTTACAATAAAACAAAAATTCAATTTTATACGAAAGAGGAAAAAAAATGAGAAAAATTATTGAATAATAAATTGTATGCATATAATTATATTTCATAATTTAGATAGTGAAAATGTTTAAGGTATTAATACGACATTTTGGTTATCCTTGTTAATATAATGCGACAAAAAAAAAAATAATTTTATTCAAAGTGGACTCGCCGCACTTTCAAAATCAAAACGCATTGACCAAATAAATTACTAGTAGCAAATGTATACTGATCTTATAAGGTATTTATTTTGAATTGATTAATAACATAAATTATCTGTTAATTTGTTACATTTAGTTTTAACTAATTTTTTTCACAAAATGAACTTGTTCCACTTTCAATATCAACGGCTCATTTGTTAGTTGCCAATAGCCTAAAACTGAATTTCTATTTCTAAAAATAATATTACTTACGTATATTTACTGCTCAGTCATTCTTGGGATAAATTAAAATATTGCGTAAAAATAATCATAATTTTTATTGTGAATAGTCTAAAAGTGAATTTAACCTCATAAACAATGCCATTTAAGTACTCTTATTTTTATTTATTAATTAATTAATTTATTTTTTAGATAAAGAGAACTAATTAAAATGAATCGTATTTTTTAAAAAGTGAATTTAATTCTAAAATTAATGTCACTTAAACATTTTTACCTTTTTGTCATACTAAAAAAAATATATATACAAAATTAATTATATTTTGCTTAATTGCAATAACAAAAGAGGTATTCCAAAGTTAAGAACCCCCACCCCACTTAAAAAATAGTCCGCAGAATTATCTTTCATAGCCTCAAAATTATCATCAAAATGTCCTATCTTTAATAACAATCTTTAAAAACTTTAAACACGGACTGGGCATGATCGGTCAGTGGTAAAGAATTTGATCAGACAGCCAAATAAGAAAAAAAAAGGGCTCAGCCTCAGGGTAAAAATTTCATTAAAATAAACGCTTAATAGTCCTTGTCGCTTAATAGTCATAAACGCTTAATAGTCATATACGTGGTTTATTTTTAATTACGTTTTACATTAAATTTGATTTGTATAATTGTATATGGATTCCTTAGAATGTTTTCAGTCAACCTTTATTGCGTAAAGTAACGGCAATACAGTTTACTTTAGTTCATATCATCGTGAAGTTGAATACTTTAAAAATAGACATTACAAAACAATACACTGAAAAAAAAAAATTGGGTAATAATTTCTAGTGTTTTATGATTGACTGTGTTTTTGGAAAGGTGTATCAGTAGGTTTTGATTGCACACATTTAAGTATTTTTGAAGAAGTAAAAACAGCAATTTCAGATTTCTTTCCATATCTGAAAAATTGCATTCAGCAGAATCCCCTGGAATTATTAAATGAGGGGAACAGTTTGTAAACATAACTTTACAACATGATTAATTTTAATCGCTGCTTTTTGCTATTTTAAGAAAAAAAACGGCTGTATAATATTATTTAATCTGTTTATTCAATAAATGCACGAAATTGATTGAATAATTTTGAACTGAGATTAAAAAATGTACCCTATATGGTACACGTACACGGAAAAAACGATTTGGTTGAGTTAACCAAATTTATTTTGTTACAGTGTTTGGTAGTTTCCTTTAGTTGTTTGAACCATATTATTTTTGTGACAACCAAATCCATTTAGTTGTGCGACCCAAATAATTTGGTTATTTTATTTGGTTGAATTTCAACCATCCAACCATCCAACGCACTTCGGCGGCCATGTAAACGTAAACATATTACTGGACTTCGAGTAAGCTGGCATGAAAAGAAGTAGAAACGAAGAAATCTACCGAGAAAATAGTCAAGGTAAGGAAACTGATTATTATTGTTTAAATGTTAATGAATTGCTATAATTTAGGTTTTGTTGTAATCTTTTTGTTGTTGTTTACTAATTGATATACTGTTTAAGCCTAATTACGTAGGAAGTTCAAATACATTGTCAGTTAATTTTTCTAGATGTTATTACTCGTGAAATAGTTAAAAGCAAGCAAAAATAGTTAATTACTACCACTACAATGCATTTTCATAATTTTTTTCTATAAAATTAAAAAATAATATACAACTGAGGAAAGCTTAGCTTACTGTACGATAAAAATTAGCACGATGTTTACATCGCAGTGTTTTGTAAACTTGCAACATACAGCTCGCTAAATAGTATTAAAAAATATATATATATATATTTAGCGTATTTTCTATAGCTTGCAGTTTTTCAAAATCACTCGCCCCATTATAAAATCCACTCGCCTGTGGCGAGTAAAATAATGTATTTCCCCACCACTGCATATATATATATAGGGTAGATGTGCCAGTAATGGACACCCTTAAGGAATTTCTTTAAAAATTATTTTTTAATTAGTAATAGTTATAATTGTTATAGTCCACACTTTTTAATATTATAATCTACCAACCATATTTAACCATGCTCATAGTTGCATTTCCCAATGTGAATCGAAATTTAATTGTAAATAACAGAAGTAAATCAAAACACTCTAAATTCCAGTAATGGACACCCCACAAAAAGCAATAGATAATTGATATTAATGATTGTATTTAAAACTAGAATTTAAAGAAAGCATATTAATGAAATAAAAAAAGCTGAATTTTTATTGGTTATTTTTTTATAAACCAAAAATGTTGAAGGTGGCCCATTACTGGCACATCTACCCTAGTACTTAAATAATATAATTTAGGTGGTTTTTTTTTTAATTCTTATGTCATTAGCGATGCTGTATGTAACTAGTGTCTGTCTTAAATTGCTATTTGTTGCCTAATTTTGACTGAAAATAATGTGATCAGAATCTTTATAATTATTTAAACAGGAACCGCACTAAAAAATTAAGACTTTTAACCAACAAATTAGCCAAATTTGAAAATCATTAGCCAACATAAGTGTTAGCCAATAGCTGCATTAAATCTTTTTAAAATATTAATTTATTTTATAAATAATATATAAAACTTAAATTTTACAATGAGTATAAAATTTATTTGCAGGGATCGCATTCGCCCAGTAATTCCTACAATTCCTAAAATTTTCTTACAGCCCTAAAATTCCTAAAATTCTGCTAATTTTTTTTTTTTTTTTGTTTACCTAAAATTTGTTTTGATAACTATTTTTGTTTACAAATGACTGATAAAGTTAGTTTTGTTTTGTATTGTGATCGCCAAAGCTGATTCTTGTTAGGCATTTTCATTGGTTGTTCAAAAGTAAGTGGTAAACAACAACAAAGATATAAAGTATCGTAACTTTTTAAGTGTAATTTAAAACTGCACTTCTTTTACATCATGGTAATGCTGATCTTGAGAAGGGGTTTTCTATGAACAATTTTATGCTAAAAGATGGTTTCAATGAGCTTATGATAAAAAGTTTGAGATTTGTAAAAGATGCTGTTAAAAATTATAGAGGTGTGAGTAAAGAACATATTAAAAGAAGAAAATTAAATGTGAAACTAAATAAAAGCGAAATTTATTTTCTATGATACAATAAAGCATTTTATTTATTTATTTTTAAACAATTGAATATTCTTTGTGTTTCATTTAACTATGCCTTTCAGATGTTAAAAATTTAGCATGGAGTATATTTACCCTCTTAGTAATTGAAATCGAGAAAGCCCAACTTTTAATGAAGATAATTAAATGTGAAACAAAATAAAATTTCGAAATTTATTTTCTATTGTACAATACAGCATATTATGGATATTTCATTGTCATGACAAAAAAATTTAATCAAGAATTTTCTAAGAATTTATGCTGTGTTTCTTAAATTAAATTACTTGTATTATAACACAAGTACATTGAAAAATCACTGGGGATGGTCGACATAAATTAGTCCTAAAATACCCCTAAAATTTCATTGTCTAATCCCTAAAATTAAAAAAATGTTTGCTGCAACCCCTGTATTTGTAAAGTGCAGTATATCATAGCAATTTACTTTCCATTCAGTGTTATTTGAAACATTAAAAAAATAGTTTAGTGGCATTTGTACCTATTTTAAAAACAATCAGCATTAAAAAATCCTTAGCCACATACTTCGGCTCGGGGGGGGGGGGGGATGACACTTTGCTTCCCATAGCTTCACAGGTTAATCGGGCCCTGGTATTGTACTGTCCTCTAAAAAAACTAATTTTTGAAAATTCATTATATAAAGAATTTGAAAAAATTAAACATGGCTAAATTTTTACATCTTATTCTGACTAAGATTTTAATGTTGAGCATTTTTCATTTTACCACTGTATTACAAAGTGGCAGCCAATTTTGCGAGAATTTGAAAAAAAAACCCCACTTTTCTAAAAATTAACCATGTTACAAAAAAAAAAAAAAAAAAAAAAAAAAAAAACACAGCTGACGTAATCAGTTAAAAATGATCTATTTTATTACCTATTAATGGTTTAACATAAAAACAATTAAAAATTTATGTAGATATTCTAAAATTTTATTATAACAAGAAAATCTGTAAAAATGAAACTCATGTTTTGCCAGAATTCTGCAGTTGTTAGTTTTAAATTATTTTAAAACTAAATAAGCACTCCTTACGTATTTTAAACTATTTTTGGTACTTCTCTATTATCCCGTCGACCACTTTTCATAACAAAAAAATATCACCAAACTGTAAGATTAAACGCCAAAAATGCAGTCCCATTTACTTGATGTCAGAAGCATTATACGTGTTTGTTATGTCATCAAATAGTTTTTAATTCGACATTTGCGTGTATTTTTCATTCTGTTTTACTGATTTATGAGTTATTTCATTAATTAAAATAACAATTGTGTCCTTAAATTCTTATATTTTATTTATTTATTTATTTTGATATTCCAATGGCAACATTCTCCCGTTTATTTGGCGTTAATTTTTTGTTATGAAAAGTGGTCGACGGGATAATAGAGAAGTACCCTATTTTTTTATTCTAAATGATGCAGAAAACCAAAACAAAAAAAAATTGACTTTAGTGAAATATTTGATGTAGTACTAGAGTGAGGTTTTTTTTTTTGGAGCACAGCACAATAACTATTGAGTATCAGGTGAGTAGGGTAGCTGGGGTAATTAACAGACAGCAGTAATACTTGCACAGTAATCTGAATCTGGCCAAAAGTTTTATTTTTAGTTAAATCAACTATTTTTATATTTCAGTTAGTATTTTCTTGATAACTAGCAGCTTACTCTGTCTTGTACAAAATTGATTTCCTAAATAGGTACTTTTATGTTAGCCGGGCACCAGTGATATAATATCAATACATGTCAAATATATATCATATAGTATTAAAAAATGCTCTGAAGAGCACCAAAAAAGGTTAATATGTTTAAGTATGAAAAAGGGTTGGACAAGTGCTTCTAATTGAGCATGGGAAAGGAAAGGGGTTTCTTCTTGGCTGCAGCTCACTGTCAATGCCAACTTTTGATAAAATCATATTCGCGCTTTTTCCATATAAAAGAAATTTGAGGTACTGTAGTAAAACTTTCCAACGTGCTTTATATGTCAACTGCACTGTTCTACTGTTGTACTGTGCGTGCGTCTGCAATGCAACTGTGTACAGTGCACTGTGTACCATTATTGATCTACAGACTATACTACACTGTACACTCCTATTATACTTTTGAGCCTCAGTGCACATCCGCACTGTTTCTTTGTACTTCCGTATTAAAGGTATATGCGCCTAATGTTCGTTTATAACTTACATATGCATTGCAGTACTGCATATTGCATTGTGGAGCCACAGCCACTTACATATAATTTCAATCAATGAATGCATTATACTGTAATGCGTGCATATGTGAAATTGTTCCTGTTCAGAATGCTGCAACACTCTGCACGTCAATACAAATCAATTTTCTGCGCAGTTCTACACTGCAGGCATGCTTGGTAGAACTGCATGAGTGTGATACGCTGCAGGAACTAAGGTTTTTGGTACTATGTCGCCTTACATTCATGTCTAATCAAGCCGCGTCTTTACTGCCTACGTCTTTAAACTATACATTTTTATCGTATCTGTGAGTGATTTCATTTATATGGAAAAAGCGCAAATATGATTTTTTCAAAAGTTGGCATTGACAGTGAGCTGCAGCCAATAAGGAACCCCTTTCCTTTCTCATGCTCAATTAGAAGCACTTGTCCAACCCTTTTTCATACTTAAACATATTAACCTTTTTTGGTGCTCTTCAGAGCATTTTTTAATACTAGTCATTTAAATTTTTTGATAAAAACTAAAGATTTTTTAATATCTTGAAAAGCAAAAAATTTTGCTATTATCAAAATTTTATTGTTACATTGTTTTTACAACACTTGCCAAATCGTTGACTGTTCATCGCCAAAGTAGCATTTTTTCATGTCTACCTGCTCTCTCAAATGTCAGGGGACCGTCACATCATTAATTAAATGGTGGTTTTCCATAGCTATTACCTCATAAAGAAACTGGATTCTATAATTGTCTCGGTCGTATCCATGGGCTGTTTCTGCTGCACTGAAGTCGTCTGCTATAGTCTGAGTTGTTCTTTCAGTGGTATCTTTCCTTACAACTCTTCTTATTCTTTCTTAAAATCGCTGAATGGGACCGAATATTAGGTTCTGATAATTATACTAACGATCAGTTCAGTGATGATGCTATAAAAATTGAGTTTTGATTTTGCATCGTTATTTGGTGCATGAGACTGTTATTTAAGAAAGTTATGCCGCGATATATATTTTTTTATGTATATAACACAATGTTAATTGTTAGCTCACTGTATTCAAATTCGTACCAAAAGTAGAATGCACCAACACCACCAAACAATTGTTTAAAGGCAGTTCCTGAAATAAAAATTTGGCCTTTACTGGTGCTAGCTGCAATAAATCCCCAAACAAAATAATGTTTTTGCCACCAAAACAGTAATCTCGCTTGTTTTTACAACATTCGTCATATCGTTAGCTGATCATCGCCAAAGTACATTCCAAACCATACTGCACTCATCGATAATTACTCAGAGTTGCCAAGTCTCCGGCTTTTTGAACACCAGTATATTCTTAGAGAAAATGTTGTTCTTTTAAAATCGCAGAATGTTCCGATCAAACTAAACAAAATTTTCTGTACTAAAATACTGGTATCCAAAAAGCCGGACTTGGCAGCTCTGATTACTAAATCCAATGATTTCCATTGTTGCTTAAATAATTTCAAATCGTCAGAATCAAGCTTAAATTATTCTGCTTTATTCGTATGTTGGACGGGCAATTTGAAAAACGTGTGAATTGTACTTCTTCCAATGCTGAAGGCAGCAATTCCCGTTGGTGCTAGTACTGCAGCAGCATCATTATTGTGATTACTCATTAAACGAACTTTTTGACTGAGTAATTAAATTAGAAAGCTTTTTTCTCTACCAGCAACTACGCGTACACCGTACAATCAGATTTATGGGTGGAATAGACGGGTCTTTCTTTTGTTCTTCTATGTGCTTTATAATTGATTAGAATATTTTCCTTTGGTCAGCATTCATTTTTTTTGTTCAATTTATCTTCATTAATAACAATTTCCTGGTGAGTTTCAGTGTTATCAGAATTTGCGGCTATCATATCAACGCTTTCATTTGGTTTTTCGATATTTTAAAACTGGTTGTGCAAATCACTTTCTTGTTGCAACTTTTCAGCCAAGTCGATTGCAGCTTGTATAATCGTTGTTTTGTTTCGCGACATTCTTCCATCTTTGAAATTTTTTTCACATTGTGCTCAAAGGATTCACGGAAGAGTTTAAATTCTCCCAATAGGTCTTCTTCGTTTCGCCAAGGCTTGAACAACATCAGCAAAGAATGATGATAGTACAGCTCAATTCCAGCGTCCATTTTCGTGTTATGATAGGGCGTTTTCAAAACAACTGGTTTCAAACGTTTTCTGAACCAACTGTGGTTCTTTTTTTATTTGTAATATTTTACAGACTTTGGTTTATTTCGTTCGTATTAGTAACTAGTGGCCAATTCGTATAAACACATGTTTTCCAATTTGTCATGTCGATTCATGTAATAATCATCAATAAAATTCCGACAGTAAATTTCAGTAGATCGTTCATCCTCTTTTGCCAATAAAACCAAATCATGGCGACTTTCAGTTTTCTTCGTTGGTCTTTTTTCATGCTGGTATTTAAGTATTGCACAGCATCCCATGAATAGAAACATTTATGGCCAAGAATTTTGTCTACGGCTTCGTAACTTTTCTCGACTAATCAAGTTTTATCTGGCAAAAGCGCGTAATCTGGCACCGAGACTTTTGTTTTCGTCAATGGTCTTCCAAATCTCTTCCTTACGATTTTTTTTTTAGGTTTGGTTGTATAACGCGTAATGTAACGATTTAACACCAAACTGGGTTCTCCAACAAACTGGATGTCAATATTGGCGGCTCACATGAACAAAATCTCGGGATTATAATCATTGATCCAAGTTTGTTTTTCTGATCGTTTCAAACCACATAACTTTGTAACATGGTGTCCACCTTTTCGAGATAAAATGCAGTCTTTAACAGAATTTAAAGTTCAATGTTTCACCAAACATACATGAAAATTATGTGTAATAATATGCAGCCTGATTATGGCACATTATCCATGACCGTTTAGATGATAATAATGATAGATTTTCTAATATTCCGTAATCGAGTCTACAGACAATGTTAGCGAGAAGCAAAAAAAAATAGGTACTTTTCGGCTAGCCGGGAGTCTGTGAAATATATATATATGTATGTATATATATGTGTGTGTGTATATATATACTTCACTGGCAGCTGGTTAACCGAAAAGTACCAAAAGATATTATAGCAACAATATGGATATAGTGTAAATGTGGATATTATTGAAGGTTTTTCACAAGATCGCAACAACCACATCAAACATTTATCGCCAATAAGAGCCCACTAAATCTACCGGCACAGGATTTTTCCTTTTATTGTATAACAATTATTTGTTTTCTTATTTTAAGTATATATTTGTGTTTTAATTTTAATAGAATAGTGCTTAAAGGTCTGTAATTTTCAAATGTTATATTTTTCAAATGCTCACTTTCGATTCAACATTGTTGTTTTTTTCAAGTGTTTTGATTCACGGGAATTTCATTTTGCGCTTACTATTACGCTTGGCGACAATGGTTTTTGTATAACGGAAGAGTACCGAAAAATGTTTTACATTCAATAAATAACAAATCAAAATGTTTGGCACGGTTTGCATGACAACACGATTTGTAGACAACATCTGCTTGGTCAGGGTTGAAATAATTGGCGCATTAGCAAACATTTTGGCATGGTGTTGGTATAACGGAAAAGTACCAAAATAAAAGATACAGCACAAGCTGTACAGGAACGACTTAATAATGACGACATTGAAAATTGGGTACTTCTCTATCATCCCGTCGACCACTTTTCATAACAAAATACTATCGCCAACTCAAAGATTAAACGCCAAATATGCAGTCCCATTTACTTGATGTCAGAAGCATTATACGTGTTTGCCATGTCATCAAGTTGTTTATAATTCGACATTTGCGTGTATTATTCATTATGTTTTACTGACTTATTAGTTATTTCATTAATTAAAATAACAATTGTGTCCGTAAATTCGCATATTTTATTTATTTATTTATTTTGATATTCCAATGGCAACGTTCTCCCTTTTATTTGGCGTTACAGTTTGGCGATAGATTTTTGTTATAAAAAGTGATCGACGGGATAATAGTACCGAAAATTGTTTGCCGCATATTTAACGTGAATTAGATGAAATTATGAAACACAATTCTTTTACATAAGCATATAAAATGCTTAGTGAGTTTGAACGTGAATAGCAGGAGCCTGTTAGGCGATATAATTTTCCAATATATATATTTCCTCATTGTCGATGAATAGTATAAGAATATTATTTCAAATTTAATGTGAAAACCACGATTTCTACCTACGATTACTGTCCTATAACGGGCATTTACGCTAGTATGAAAATAAAAACAAATAAGCATGTTTGTTACGTGATTTAATTAATTTGAATGAATTCTGTTACATAATAATAATAATATTTATTTAAACTTTCGTGCAAACGCGCGCGTTTGCTACGATAAAAAAAGAAAAGAAAAGCCAATGTTCAACCGAACCTTTACAACATAAATTCGATTTTCTCAGCGACCGTCAAACATACAAAGATAAAAAAAAAAAAAAACCTATTTTAAGTTTTACTAAGAGGAAAAAAATAAAACAAAAACGAAGTTAATCCAGCCAGTGGAAATTTAGCTAGAGTTTGTTGAACTTTAAGTCTTCATTTTTTCGTTTAAAGTTAAATAATTAACTACAGTAAGCTACAATAATTTTTTGAATGCTATCATTTTATTCGTCTCGTCGAGTTCTATCTTTCAAAAAAAAAAATCATTGTCGGATGTCAACTGGTGTGCCAGATATTTCAGAAAAACGTTTGCATTTTCTATTTCTTAAACATATTAGCTTCTGCTAATGTGTTACGATATATATACCCGATGAGAAGTAAAATTTTTACAAGTAATATTTTTACATTAGAAAAAAATATATGTTAGGTAAAATGGTTAAAACTGTTAGACTTAGCAAACAAATAGCAGCTTTTTTACCATTTTTATAATTTTATTATTTTGTATGTAATATATGACATTAAAACAGTATAATGCTCTAAAACTATTTACTTTAATAAGTTTATTAAAAATGAATTTGATAAATTAATATAGGGTCAGGTTGGAGAAAGTGGGCCCGTGGGAGATATATTGAAAAACACATATTCTGATTTTAAATTAAGATATTTAGTTAATTCTTTTTTAGAGACATATATTGAGAAATTGAGATTATGGCAAATATTTTTATTTTAGTTTTAGAAACTGCCAACAAGTTTAATGTTTACAAACTATCTTGTTTATGCTTATTGCATGTTGTATGTTAGTTTAAGCTGATGATGAACTTGATTCTAAAATCATTATTAACTGGCAAAAACTATTAATTTTAGCAAATAGGTCTTTAAAAAGTTTTTGTCATGTTAATAAATGCTTAGTTTAAATTTGAATAACTGGACTTTGACTTTTAATTTTTTACAAAAGGTTATTTTTCACAAAAACATAATAAATTTCATAAAAAATAACCTCTACTTTTCATCAAGTAGGCCTCAAGAAAAAAAAAAACCTGCATCAACTTCTGAATACATAGTTAAGTTCGCAAAAGAGAGCGACTTTAAACAAACCATTTCTGAACAGGGAACAAGAATGTCCCTTTTATTTATTAAATTCCTGCCTAAAATCATATTTAAGAATAAAGATAGCTGAATTTATATATATATATTTTATTCCCATAGGATTCACTACAAAGTCTGACATCTTTAGGAAATTGATTTTTATTTTGTACACCAGCCTGTATTAAAAGGATCTAATCAAAGTAAGCCATAAAAACATTTTGTATAATTATTGAGTTGTTAATTTTTTTTTTTCAATGGTATTTTGTCATGTCTGTATTAATGTAATTCTTTTAAATAGCCATATAAAATAATAGTAAGGTATAAAAAACAATTGTCCCCCCCCCCCCAGACAGCTTAACTTCCCTCCATGTATAAATGTTGGGAGGGAGACTCCCGTCCTACAAAAAACTGAATTTCAGGTCCTGAAATTTCTGAATTTAGGTTTTATTAGATTTTGGGCGCTGAAGTCTTTTTCACAAGGTACACTCGTGACAGGCAGCACAAGAGTAACTTTTATAACTTTGGTAATTGTTGCAATTGTATGTTTATGCTCTCTTAAAAAAATATCAGAAAACTTTGCAATATCTGATGTGCCTTCATTTTTAACTGCTTGCATATGAACAATGCATATTTGGTGATGGTATCATCAATATCTACTTCTGAAAAAAGAAAAGCTTTATTATTCGTCGATCGTGTGTGAAAAAAGAATTAATTTTGTTGATCGGGCACAGAAAAATAGTGAATTTTGTCGACAGGCTACGTAAAAATAAAATTTCGTCATTCGGGAGTATAAAAATCCTGAATTTCGTCGATCAAACACGTAAAAATCATTAATTTTGTAGATCGAACGCGTAAAAATCATTAATTTTGTAGATCGAACACGTAAAAATCATTAATTTTGTAGATCGAACGCGTAAAAATCATTAATTTTGTAGATCGAACACGTAAAAATCATTAATTTTGTAGATCGAATGCACAAAAATCAGGAATTTCGTCGATCGGGTGCAGAAAACTAATGAATTTTGTCGATCGGCAACGTAAAAATCAAATTTTGCCATTCGGGAGTGTAAAAATCTTGAATTTCATCGATCGTACGTGTAAAAATAATTTTGTTGATCGGGTGCAGAAAAATTGTGAATTTTGTCGATCGGCTACATAAAAATCAAATTTCATCATTCTTGAGTGTAAAAATCCTGAAATCGTAAATCCTGTAGTTTCAAAATTTGTCAAGCGACAGTGGAAAAAATGTCGCATTTTCCATTCAATCATCACAATTGGCGAGTGTGACTGTTTGGCCAGTGGTGGCTATAAAGTCAGTCACCAAATTTTCAGTATTACTCGCGGAGTGACGAGTGCTAATTTTATCCTATGGGAGTGGGGGGGGGGGGGGAAACCAAGACGAACTGTCCAAGTTGGAGAATAGAGTCCATAGAACCTGAAATATTGAATAAAGAAGAAATGTACACGATGCAATAGAAAATTACAGTGCCCCTAGCAGAGAGAACCAGAATTTAAATGGTGGTGATAGTATTAGTAAACATAATAAACCAAAACGAATGGTCCAAGTTGTGTGAAGATCGAACACATAATACTTGAGATGTTGAATAAAGAATAAATGCACATTAGAGATCTCCAAATGTGTTGTTCATCTTTATTTCACTTTCAAATCATCAATACCATCGATTCGATGCTTTGGTACAGGTATGATTGCTCATTTAAATTTTTGTTCAAATCGTCACTGCAGTTGATACCTCAATACTGGTAGTATCGTCATTTTTTAATTTTCTTAAAATCGTCATTGCAGATTAATATCTGCCCGTCAGAGGCTAATGGGGATAGACGAATATTTTTGCGCTATATTAGCAATATATTTATTCTTTCAATCTTACTATTTTAGCAGCGGAGCTGCTGTCAAATTTCATATAAGGGCCTTATTCTTCCTACATTAAGAAGCTGCTTCACTCATGTGAAAACACCTGCTCACTAATGTTAATCCTATCGGACAGGTATTTTATAATATCTTGTTTGCATTTCAATATTTTTAAATGTTTGTTTTTTTCCATTGGATAGCTGGGATTGAACACTATGCAGGCCTTTTTTTTTTACTTTTTAATTTTGTTTGCAGGTATTTTTTATTAGCATTACTTTCACTTTTGGAACTGGTTTCAAGAGTGAAAGTATCAACATTTCAAAAAATCTGCAAACAAAGTCAAAAAAGTAGAAAAAGTCCGGCGTAGCAATCGACCTCAGCTATCCAAAACAAAAAAAATCCTTTAAAAATATTGAAATGCAAACAAGATATTATAAAATAACTGTCCTGTATGATTAACATTAGTAAGAGGGTGTTTTCGAAAGTTTCGTTGTGTATCAAAATTTTCAGCAGTGTATATCAAACAGTTCAAACATTTCCATCTATGGTTTAAAGCCGCATTACTCAGGGTCCTTGTTAGTTAAGTTGTATCTCTAAAGTTTGTCTACCCCCCACCCGTCCCCCTTAGAGATAGTCTTGTACAGGTCAGATTTAACCTAACTCGAACCTGAAAGTTTCATTTGAAGTCAACCTGCTACCCAACCCAAACTTGACAAAATAACTTTCTACCTTCAACCCAACATATTTCAACTCGAAATAAGTCAGCAGAACCTGACCAACAAGTCAAAACGAACAGAACTCAATTCATGTTTTAATGCAATTATAAAAGTAATCTTAGTTATCTCTTTCTTCTTTTTTTTAATACCAATTTTATCTTTTGTACAGACCATAATTAAGAAAGTTATGATTTGGAGATAAGAGGGCGAGGGGGGAGACAAAACTTGAGAGGTACAACTTAAAAGCGGAATGCTTTAACTGTAAAAAAGCTGAAAATTTTGATTATTGTTCCTAAATAGCGGTAACCAAGAGTTGCAGAAATAATATCAATGTTTAGTTAGCCAAATGACTTGGGAAGAATGTCAAAGTTTCTGTTCACATTGGACAATAATTCAGAAATTTATGATTTGGAAAGGCAAGGACAAACTTGAAAAATACAACTTAATAAACTAGTAACCCAAATAACTAGGGTCTAAACTAAAAATATAACAATTTGATCTGGAAAGAAAAAGGCCCTTATGAAATTTGGCAGCAGCTCTGCCTCTAAAATAGTAAAATTGAAAGAATAAGTGCTGTGAAATTCTCTCCAGAAGCATCGATCTATCCCCGTTATCACGATTCACAATTAAATTTCCTGCCAATTGAATGTTAAGTTTTGGAATTACTGTTTTTAAGCTTATCTGTGTAATATTTATTCTAGAACATCCGATATTAAAATTTGTTTATCGACTCTAATTGTGATCGATATTGATTTATAAGATATTGTTTATCGATACTCGATTTTTCCAGAATCGCCCATTACTAATATCACTGCTATTCAAGTTGAGATTAATTACCATGGAGTCAACTATATTATCTATAGCAGAGGTTCCCAAACTTTTAAACTGTTGTACCACTGAATCAAAGTTCATACTTCCATGTACCACCAGGTATCAAACATAATGCTAATAAAGGGGAAAATGTGAAAGTGGAACTTCCCATATTTTGTACGATTTCAAATCACCATTTTAAAGAACTTTGCTGCATTAAAAACTGATTTTTATGAAATAGAAAGAAACTTACACATTTGGTAAAGAAGAAGAGAAAAATTTCAATTGACAGGCTTAAATAAATAATGAATTAAGTTTGAAATAAAACTTCAAAATTTAAACACCACCAACTAGCTCTTCCAGTAAAAAAAAAAAAAAAAAAAAAAAAAAAAAAAAATAGTTCTGGATTACACTTTGAAAAAAAAAAATTGTTTTAACTCTTCCTATTCGGACACGCTCCTCTTACTTTTACGGATTTAGAGAATTTGCTAAAACAAACATTTCTAATAACAAGAATAAGAACAGCGTTTACAGTCTCTAATTTTCATTCAAAAATTTCCAAAGTGATTAATTCATGCCGTTTTTGATTTTATAATATTATGCTGGTATTTCATTTTACGTACCAGCATCACACTTGTGCGTACCAGTAACCAGAGCATTGTGTACCAGTACTGGTATGCGTAATTCATCAATCAATTGTCAGGAAAATCACGACATTCATCAAACGATCACAAAAAAAGAATGTTAATTTTGTTAAGGAATAGCAGAAATAATTAGCAGATTTTGTCAATCAATCGTGAAAAATATAGCGAATTTTGCAAACTTATTGCAGGAAAAAAATCGTCAAATAGTCTGGGAAGAAAAATCACGAAATTAATCATATGATCTCGGGAGTAAAATCACGAAATTCATCTAACAATTGCAGAACAGTGTACCATAGTTTGGGAATCCCTGATCTAAAATTTCTTATTAACGTATTGATTGATTAATAATTGTTTTAATTTAATGGCATTGTCTAAATTCCACATTTGTTTTTACACTTTATTAGTTATATCCAAACGTACAAATCTTTTAAACAAAGCATTTTAAATGTTTTGTTTTCTTTCTTAACAAAGTTTAAGTTGTTTAACCACTTAGATAACCTGGAAAAGTCAGTGAAATTTACCATTCTTTAGAAAAAGTCAGGGAAAATTTTCTGATTAAAATTCAAGAAAAGGTTTCGGATTAGAAAATTGATGATTTGAAATTGTGCTGTCAGGAAAAAAGTTAGCTCTTCATAAGCACTGTGAAATGTATTTCATCCTTAACAATTATTGAAATTCTTTTTGACCTCCTTTTTAATCCTTTCTTGTAACCAGAGAAAGAAGTTTCTATAGATCTTTTTCTTCCTTTGTAGCTTGGGGAGTTGAGTGTTGATTTTCAGCAATTTACTATGTAATGCTTCATAGCAGTTTATTTATAAATGTAAAAAAATTATCGTCCACTGTGACCTGTTGGTATATATAATTTTCACTGTGTGAAATTTGATTATTTTGTTCATTATATTTCTAAATATTTAAGTAAAATTATGTTATGTCTGAAAATTTTATATCTTAAAAATTTCACCCTTTCATTATTAAAACAGGTGGAGAAATCAACCAGATGCTTGGAGCAGTTCCATTTTACCTAACTCAGAATCTTGATTCAGCCTGCAGTCCATCCAGCTTGAGAACCCTGCATTTATTTTCTTATGACCCTCATTTGTGCAAGAAGGAAGCTATTTTTTAAATAGGGCAGACAGTGTGCAACACCCATCTGAAACTATGTGAGAGAAATGGTGTATGCAATGTTGTATTCATAAATATTAATCCGGTATATACATATATTTCTAAGAAATATATAATTTGTACTTTCAATAAATGGAGCAGCATGCCGCAAACAACTGAATTGAGTTACTATTTTATTGTGTCTGTGATAATTTTTATTTCAGTTATTGCAAAGCAGCCATTGGCGACTTTTTTTTTTCGTACTACTACTATTGAAAAAGGATTCTTCATTGTAGTTTATTGTTGTTTAGAAATACTGAATAAAAATAATGCCTTGCTGTTAAAGTGAGCCTAGCAGAAACAGTATTTTAATGTATGATATGGGAAGTCGAGTGTATTTTAAAATTTATTAAAAGCAATTACTTTTGTGCAATTACTTTGCTCCATCGCAGAGATAATAAGCCACAGTTTTCACTGTTTGTGACTGCCCTTTTTTTCTGATTATTTCAATGCTTAAGCGCATATCTGAATACATACCTTAAATTTTTGTTTCGTTTATTGACAAAGTGTGAATGTTATTATGCAATATTAGCTAGAAACAAATTCTGGGGCATGTTTTCGTTTTAATATAAATAAGAATGTAATAAAAATTATATATTTACTTAATCATCTATGTTATTTCTCCTGTCAACATCCCTTTTTCTCAGAAAATACGAAACGCAGAACAACGAATGAGATGGCATAATGAAAGGAATTTGAACTGGCTTCTGACATAGCACACTTAACAATTCGTTAAAACATGTTTTTGATTAAAATTTGCTGAAAATTAAAAATTAAATCGGCATTGTTTTCATAAAAGAAATTAAAGGTTTTCTTCAAAGTATCGTTGCCAGAAAAATAAAATACCACATTATATGATGCTCAGCAAAGATTATAAAAAACACCGCACGGGTTTATTTTATATTTATGATTAAAAAGCGAAATTGAAATGTTTAGATTTATATTTCTATGTCCCATGTTTTCCCAAAGCGGATGACGTCATCCTCTAATGCAGTTAAAATATGATTTTTTTTTTTTTTTTTCTCGCGCGTGCATTTTGCAATCTTGGATCAGTTTTTACTATAACTTTGATGGAATAAATTAGATGATATTCTAGCTTGACTAAAAACTATATGTTGTTTGCAGATATTTTGATCCTTACTTTTTCTTTAGATGTTTAAACCTGCATCTAAGAAATATTCCATATTAATAAAAAATGGTACTTCTCTATTATCCTGTCGACCACTTTTCACAACAAAAAACTATCGCCAAATAAACGGGAGAACGTTGCCATTGGAATATCAAAATAAATAAATAAATAAAATATAAGAATTTAAGGACACAATTGTTATTTTAATGAATGAAATAACTAATAAATCAGTGAACATAATGAAAAGTACACGCAAATGTCGCGTCAAAAACCACTTGATGACGTAACAAACACGTATAATGCTTCTGATATCAAGTAAATGGGACTGCATTTTTGGCATTCAATCTTACAGTTTGGCGATAGTTTTTTGTTATGAAAAGTGGTCGACGGGATAATAGAGCAGTACCTAAAAAATATTAGATTTCAGTGTGAAATCCTCGCACAGGCCCTCTGGTTACTTTTATAAGCCTGCTATAGGGAAATTTAAATTTTTATTTAATTTTTATTTCAAAATGTGTTAGTAAGAGTAATTGTTCAGAATTTTGGTTTAAGTCTAAAATTGTATTATTAAAATGTATAAAACATATAGTAGTGAAAATACAAAAAATTCCTTATGTACAACCATTGATTTTGTGAAAAGAAGGTAAACGACTGTATATGAAAATTTCAGCATCCGTAGAAACAGGTGCACAAAGTATAGTCTGAGTCACTGCGAAAAGACCACAACAAGTTTATGAGCCATTTTCAAAATTCGCTTACATATGCTGTCCTAGAAAAAAATTCAAACATATATTAATGTTTAATTTGAGCTATGCATTATATAAAGAAGACTATATTAAATATTTCTAGCATTAAAAATCAAAAAAAAATCAATAAAGATTGTTGAGATATAAATAAATATAAATGGATTAGTGTCAAATCCGTTACCGTACAAAATTATTGAAAATAGTCACCTTTAAATTTTTTTTAAGTTTCAAAAATCAACTTACTTTGAAGTGACTTATGTCCCTAAATTTCAGAACATGATACTTAACAATAATGCTTAAATTAAATTGAAATGAGAGACATTTATAGCCACAAATTTTGGCCGCATAGAAATTTATACAAAACTTTTTCTAATAATAATAAATATTAATGTAAAATATTGAATTAAAAAATATATTTCCATTTCTTGGTTGAAAGAAAAGTAACTATAGAATGGTGAAAAAGTGATATTAATATTAAAATACGTTTTAAAAATGTGCAATAACGGATTTGACACTAATCCATTTATACTGATTTATCTGAACAATTTTTATTGATTTTTCAAATTTTTAATGCTAGAAATATTTAATATAGTATTTTTTATATAATGCATAGCTCAAATTAAACATTAAATGTTAATATATGTTTGAATTTTCTTCTTTTTTTTCTCTGGGACAGCATATGTAAGCCAATTTTGAAAATGGCCCTTATATATTTTTTAAACACAAAATACGCAAAAATATGAATATTTTGAGAGAAAATATTTGTTTTACTGATCCTTCACTGAGAAAAAAAATGTTTAAAAGCCTACTTTTTTGGCCTTAAAAGTGGAATCTTTTCTTAAAATAATAATTTAAAAACAATGTCACTCAAATATTAATGTCCATTTTTTTTTAAATTAAGAGCTTTAATTTCATGTCAAAGTACAAATATAAATTTTGTTTGATTCATTTAATTAATGGTTAATTATTACTATTCCATTATGTAGCTGTAATCCATCTGGAGTAATAGTTAATATAGTTGCTGTTTAGGAAACGTAAATCCCCATTCAGCTTGCAAAGTTTTTCGAGAATGAAATCTTTTCAGAATTTTCCTACACTGAAAAAACTTTAGTTGAAACAATAAAAATATAGTTGTGCCAACCAAATTTTTTTGTCACTATAGCTCCATCCAAATGTTTGGTTGGAGGGACCAAATTATTTGGTTAGCTTTATTTGTTTGTTGTAACCTAATAATTTGGTTACAAGAACAAAATCGATTTGGTTAATAGTCATCGTAACTAAATGGATTTGGTTGTAAGAACCAAATCTGTTTGGTACTTGTAACCAAATTGATTTGGTTGTAACAACCAAATATGTTTGGTACTTGTAACCAAATCTATTTGGTTAATAGTTATTGTAACCAAATAGATTTGGTTGTAAGGACCAAACTGATTTGGTTATTTCAACCAAATCCATTTGGTTATGATAACTATTAACCAAATAGATTTGGTTGCAAGAACCAAACTATTTGGTTCTTCCAACCAAATCTATTTAGTTAGATAACTATTAACCAAATCGATTTGGTTGTTGTAACCAAATTATTTGGTTACGTCAACTAAATAAAGCTAACCAAATAATTTGGTCCCTCCAACCAAACATTTAGATGGAGCTATAGTGATCAAAAAATTTGGTTGGCACAACTATATTTTTGTTCTTTCAACTAAATCGTTTTTTCTGTGTACCCATGAAGTATCATATTGATGAAATATAACTCAGCTATTTAATAACACAACTTTACATTCTGATAACCAGCTTATTTCTGAACAACACTCGAGAAAGCAGGCAAATATTCGGGTTTTGGACAAGATTTCAGGAAAATTCGCCGCTGTGCATCTGTGGTATTTTCCAAGGTATGGCGAAGTTTTATTACCGTTGCAAGCCAATAAAATCAAATTCTTCTTCCGTTGAAATAAAAATAATCCACAGGGATTAAAAATAACGACATATTAGAATTTTCATTAATATGAGAATTCAATTAAGAATTCTTAAGAATATTTTACAAACAGTGAAGTATTTAGGCATAAAAATGTTTACGGGGCACCGGAAAAGTTTTTTTTTTTTTTTTAAACATAAAGAACAGCAAAACAATCGAAAAGAAAATGAAAATATTTACAGACCGCCGTTTAATCTGGCGGACTCAATCAGCTAATAATGCCAAAGCACGTGAGTTAAGCGGAAAATCAGTTAGGCTTTCATATCTATAGACTTTTAATATTGAAACAGGCTGATCGTATACAGACAGCAGCATGTAATCTAATATACCAAGCAGTACTTTAATAGCGAATATTAATGGAACGCATTAATTGAAAAAATGGTGATTAGCATGTAAATGTATCTTAAAGATCCTAGTGGTTTTTATAAGAAAGAAAATGGCTGCTGATGAACACCATACACCACGAATCCCATAACGACTGCAAATGCTAATTGCAGACAAAACACCAGAGTTACCCTTTATTAGTTACTTTCATGGAAGAACGAACAAACTAATCATTTCTAGTTCCATGTTTACTTTATGCATTAAGGCAAAAGAGATTAGAAACCGAGAAGAGGTAAAATAAAGAGTGAAACCGCATTATAGGTGATAAAAGAAGGAATAAAATCGCCAAATAAAATCCCGCATCGCCAAAATAACCGACCTATCAACAACTGCAGCTTCATGTTTCAAAATTAATTTCATTTTTGTACGTTTACCAACAGCCTAAATGTGAATTTAATTCTGAAAAGGGTATTATTTAAATACCATTCCTTTTCAGTTATTCTATGAATAAGTTACATTTGGCAATAAATTAACTATACATTTGTTTGATTGCTGACAGACCAAGAGTGAATTTAATCTAGAAAATAATGTCAGTTAAACATCCTTATTTTGTAGTCACATCTGTTAAATCAAGTAGCGCTTTCATATAACAGGAATTCAAGAAACTTTACTGTTCAATATATAGGCGTTAATTTCACTTATTTCGGATTTCCCAACTCGGATCTACCTAAGCACGGCTTCATTTTTTAAAATTAATTTTAGTTTGCCAACAACCTGAAGGTAAACTTAATTCTGAAAATAATGTTAATTAACTCTTAAATGCTGTCACAGAAATTGTCGCATAGCTTACTCTGAGCGGTCATCTGAGACAGCTTGATCGAAAGTTGAATATGAAGCACGTAATTATAAAAGGGTAAAAAAGAAAATATTAATTTCAATCAACTATGATTCTTTCATTCGAAGATTTCAAAATATTATTTCCGAAATATTTGATCTGAAAGATATTTCAGTTGAAATGATATTTTGTACCTTAAAAGTTGGTTCATCAGAATCTTGTTTCTTTTACTTCACAGAAAAAAAAAAAATGAACAAATTCGAACACATATTTTAAAATGAAGTGTATCTACCAGTAAGGTGTTTAGGTTAAGCTCTGTTTAAATAAATCACTGTTTCAAGTAGCAAGGCAATGCATGTCCTTAATTTATAATTAATATATTTTTTTTTTAACGGGACGATTCTCGTCCCTTTATGAAACAATTATTATTCGATTAATTTTAACACGATTATTTCAAATTGGTAAAGAAATCATACGAGTTGTAAATTTCCAACTGGACGAAAAATGTCCGGGCTAGAATTCGAACCTGGGACCTCTTGGCTGAAGCCGCCATGCTTTACCAACTGAGCAATCCCGGTCGAACCTGGAGGGCACAATTCATCCAGTTAACCATATTGATCATAGCATCTGGTCTGATATTTTAATCAGCTCAACAGAATAGATCGCAGGTAATGGAACTCCTGTAAACGCTGGATACGTGATTACACTAGATTAATTTTAACACAATTATTTCAAATTGGTAAAGAAATCACACGAGTTGTAATTATTATTAGTATTAGTATTGTTATTATTTGGTGAACAGTGGGTATATGTTGTAGCTAGAATGACAATTGTTATTTATATATTTATTTATTTAGTAATTTTTTAAGGTGGGAGAACAAAGTTATCTGCTGTTATTGGAATTTTTAAAAAATAAACTTATTTTTTTATACTTTTTAAAGTCTGCATTATTTTATTTTATTTTACATTATCTTTTGTTCATACCATCAGTCAAAGAATGTGTGCAATCCAAATTATCTGAGACATATTCCCCAGAAGCCGTAGAAAAGAAAACTCCTGTTTATATTTTACTTTTTTTTCTATTTTCTTTCTTTGTTTTACTACTTCTTTCTTTCTTTTTACGAGAAGACAATGTAGATGATAGAATAACGAGCTTTTCATTTTATAGCATTAACAGCGTTGTAAATCACAAAGTCTTGAATTTAAAAAAAAGAAAAGAAAAAAGACATACTTTTTATTGTTCACGTTGTTTATTTTCGTATTTACACCCCCCACACTTTTTTTCCATACTTTTTTTTTTTATTTGCAATCAGATATTCGAAAGCATGGTCTCTGAGCTTACAGAATATTTCGTTTCGTGAAATAATAGAGGGTTTTTTTTTTGTCCCTGTACTAATGTAATGTCTACAAATGCTTCAAGCTAAAAAAAAAAAAAAAAAAAAAAAAAAAAAAAGAAAGAAAGAAAGACAGAAAAAACTGATTTTAAAAGAAATAATTTCGTAATTTGACTCATATGTATATAGAAAAAATTCAATGTATTTTTATGCACGCTACATATCATCAAGAAGGCATCGATTTTCATGTTTTTTGCCTTTTTTTCTGCTAGAAAGAGTATACGTCTCAGGTGGTCCTCTATGTTTGTTTTGAATATTGATTGATTTTCTTGGGAAATTTACAGATCGTTAAGAGACACGCACACACATATATATAGTATAGAACATATACATAGTATAAAACACATGTATAGTAATAAATGTAGGGGAAGATGGCCTAAAATGATCCCCTTAAGGGAAAAACTTGTGTAAAATAACATAACTGTTTAGGTAAAACTTTGGCACGTTGCTACTATGTTTTACACTATATTTTGCATTATAAACATATTTTAATAATATTTTAAACCCAAATTAAGTGATGAAAAAAATAGATTTTTTAAAAAGTGTCCAAAGGATCATTTTGCCCTACCGAAAGGCAAAATGATCCTTCATTTAAAAATAATTGTAAATTGTTTGTTATTGCCAAAAGAAAGGATATAAAAGTAATTATGACAATACAAAAGGGTAATTCACATCGAAAAACATACTCTATATAAAGTTTGTTACTTATAAAAATTTTGTACTCTATAAAGATTGTTTAGATGTGTTCTATCACCCCTTAAAGTTTTGTCCACGAGTTCTGATTCACCCTCAACTTGTCTTTAGGAAACTTTCTCCAATTTAAGATCCAATCCCTCCCCCATTCTCTTAAGATACTTACTTTGCAATTTCTTTATTTATTCTTTTCATCTATATTACAGGGTTCGTACGCTTCAAGGACTTTCAAGCACCTTTTACCAGAATTTTCGTAAAGTAATATTTGACTTTTTTAATGAAAAAAAAATGCTATCTTCAGATACAGCGACCAGTATTCTACGAAATTTCTGGTACTAAAACACATAAAATTTCCCGAATCTCCTGATGCGTACGAACCCTGTATTAGCATCCTAGTCAATAATACTATTCTGTCTAAATAAAATAAGCAACCATTTGTTAGATATTGCGTAGAAAACATGGTAATTGTCCTTCGTGCAAGCAGAATCTATTTATGATCAATTCAAGGCCGCTACCCAGTAATTCAGTCATAACTCAGTTTTAGGTTTAAAACTACTTTATTTACACTAAGCGGACAAGAAGTGTGATAGATTCACTTGACGAATTTAGACTATGCTATGCGGCAATTAACAAAGATCAGTCACTAACTCAAATTTCACTGAAAATAACTAAGAAGATTATTAAGTTTTCAAAAGCTCCATTTACGTAAAGAACAATGGCAACTCAAGTCACTATCGAATTCTAAACTCGCATACTGTAATGCAAAAGTTACCCAAAAATCTTCAGTACAATCAAAATTCTACTAAATTTAGCAACCCGTGGTTGCCGAAGAGCTTAATTTCAAACTATAATTCAAAGTCTCTTACCCAAATGGCAAATTTTCACTCAGCAAGATTTGATTCCATTCAGCACGTGTCAGAATCACAACTTTACTTCTTCGACGCAGGTCTTGATTACCAAGATGGCAGGACTCAACCAAATCCGCAGATACAACCTTTCTCTTCACATTTTATACCTTGCAGATCGACCAACAAAGCTAAATTTTCATAAACTTACAACGAACTTTGCATAAACTTGTACCCGGAGTTTGCAGTTACAAAAAATCCGGGAGCTGCAAACATACTTCGAAAAATTAGAGAAAAACAAAGTACAGCTGTGTTGCGCACACAGGTTAATGTTGACAACACGCTGTTCTCATTCACAGAACTAGAATCCCTTTATAAGAGAGTTGCTAGTCCACTACAAACTATACACGATATTTTAAATTAAAGGAATATATTCCAAATATTGATTAATGCAAGGGAACGAATGTCCACGCTAAAAAATAAATATGTAAAATTCTGAGTTGGAAAACTTAAAAAGAAAAGATTGAAAAGAATATCTGGTATAAATTTAAAAATAATAACATCACATCCCCTTTATTGTATTTTCTTATTTAACCCCTTAAACAGTGGTGGGAAATTTTTCATTTCACTTAATTTTAATCAAGATTTATATAGAATTTTTTAACAAAAATTTTACTTTATACCTTTGATATAAAAAAGCTGTAAAATTGCATTTCCTCATTTTATTTTATTTTTCAAAAGTTCTGGTGTGAATTCAACATCACAGAAAAACAATTACTTCATCTTGATAGGGTTAAAAAAAGAATCCATTTACGATCATTTCCTGTGGATAAAACTAAACCCCACAGTTTCAATAAACCAGAAATTTTTTCAAATATTGATCGATGCTTGAAAACCATTTTAAGAATCACTTTGACGTATGGAAAAAATTAATAAATCTTTTGCTACAGTAAGTTTTAAAAACAAACATATTACAGCACAAAATTTTCCTTGTTTGAAAAAAAAAAAACTTCAACTTCCACTATCAACATTTTTCATTTAAAGAAGAATCTACGATCGGTTCCCATAGATAAAACTTAAATCTCAAATGAGAAAATATAAATGAGAAAATATTTCAATATTGATCGATGCAAGAAAACCACTTTAAACTTTCTCGCATGATCTATGTTACTGCCACCAGAAAATTTAAATAAACATTTTACTATTGAGAAACAAAACAGTAAATTATTCTGAACGAGTTCCGCCCAGCAAGTAATCTACAATCAGCTACAGCAATAGAATAGGAATCAAATCTCATTAAAACTCCTGTCCGATAATCATCTACTTGTTAACAAACAGAGTAGGCTGCATTTTCGAAACTTCAACTCTAAAAACGTCATCAGTGAATCATTTTTGCAAGAAGCGAATGCTTCTAACTCGTGTGTACATTTATCATAACTTCTGGGCTAAAATTTATCGCACTAGGTTTGCTGACCGCACAGCATGCGTGAGTGTCGTGAGTACGGAAACGAAAGGGACCGTGAATAAATAAAGCAGAAGTGTACAACCCTTTTACGCAGCGCTAGTTAAACAAATCGCTGAACTTAAAAGATTTGCCGTATATTTCAGGGATGCGGAGATAAGTAAACAGAACGTATTTGTATTGAATGGCAAGGGTGCATGAATTCTTGTAATGGGAAAGCGCTTTTTGATTTATCAGATAAAGAAGAAGTTTAACTGATATCATTTTCAGGGTTAAGTTCACTTTTTGACCGTTAGCATTAAAACAAAATTATAATTAATTTTCCGAAGAAATTAATTTACACTTGCAATATCTGAAAAGCAATGGTATTAACCATTAATATTTAGGTAATATTAGGTAATATTAACCATTAATATTTAGATATCAATATTTAGTTAAAGCTATATCTTATTACGAATTAACATTAAACTTATGTTTTTAATCAATTCTCCATAAATATCTTTTGATATCAGTATAAATTTGTTACTAGCAATTTATTTGTTCAATCCGTTGACTATGAAAGTGAAACCAGTCCACTTTGAATAGAATTATTTTTTCTATTGCATAATATTAACAAGAACAATTACAATCCTAATAATATTATAAATCTCATTGTGTGCAAATGTTAGGCTGAAGCCAGTGTCAAAATGGAGCATTTAATAATCCTGTATCTTTGCATATAGGGTAATTATAACCCTCATATGAACATAGACTGGGTTTTGTTTATTTTATCCAAATATTTTTCTTAATAATTCAAAATTTCGTTATTTTCATTGAGAATAAATGGACATTTTTTTCGTATAGCATTTTAAAATGGTTAAATTTACTTTACCGTTGCTAATACTTTATCGTTGCCAAAACTAATTCAAAACCCGAAAAAATAATTTTTACTCAACAATTTAGTTTCAATTGAAAACATTTCACGGGAAAAATGAAAATGAAATTAAAAAAATTAAAGAATTAAGAAGAAGATTAAATAATATTATTAGAAATAAAACGTACTTTTTTAGTTTTTGATAATAGTACAAGGTTTCAATATGCGTAACCATACGAAGCAGGCGAATATGACGTCATTTATTGAAAATAAAGCGGATATGCTTTGATTGGTGAAATAAAATGATCTTGGGTTTTTTCTTCACTTTTTTTCTTTTTTTTTCTTTTGTATGGTAACAATACTTGCCGTTTTACCGTCTGCGCACGGCTAATATAACTAACGATACCATATTTTTTATTTAAATTTTAAAAAAGTAAAAAGAAGTTTCAAAAGAAAATGGTTAGCAAATGTCAATAATACGCTCCGCAAAATTATTCATGTCGTAAATGATGTCATGGATCGCGAGAAATAGTGATTTTTCATTCTTAAAACTAAAAGAAATAACTCGATTACCTAAAAAAAAAATGACGAATGTTAATAGTTCCATTTTTGTTGATAAAACCTAAAGATTTAATATTATTTTGTAACATAATTTTCCCTATGCCAGTATTGAAATTAATTGCCTGGAAAATAAAATTAACACGAATTATGTCATTAAAAAGGGATTTCCCTGGGGAAAAAGGAGACGTCCTATTTGAAATAAAACAGGAATTTTCCACTATATTTTAAATTGAGTGTGAACCAATTCCTTACATTAATAATACAAGGATCAATAAGTATAGAAAGTAGATGAGTTTCACGCCATATTTATAACGAAAAATTTAAATGTTTTGTTATCTATACTGTTTATTAAGCATGAGTATCCGTTATTTCGTTATTTCGTTCCGCATGAGTATCCGAGTTTTCTGCTAAAAATCACATCATAATTTTAAGAAAAGGAAAATGAACGCGAAACTATTTTATTAAAATCTGACCGTGTGTTTGTATTTCGCAACTACTCCTAGACTATCGAACGCAACGCGATTTACTACCGGTTAGTTTACTACCGGTTTAGCGAATACCGGTTATAATTGATCCGAGGATGTCACACAAATTCTCAGAATTAAAAAAATTTAATTAAATGCCATTTTTTTTAACGAAGTTTTTCTAAAAACGGAAAGTAACTTACTCCATATTTGTGTATAAAAAGGGAGAAATAAAATAGATCAGTAAATTTTTTACACCATTTTCTCATTAAAACTGAAAAACAGAATTTATTTTCACTTTGAATAGATGGTGAAAACAAAATCTTGATTTCAGTAAATTATCTGAAAAATACAAACATATTTTCACATATTCAAACTTCATGAATCAATTTATTCTGGAGAACAAACATTGCCTGCCAATATACTGTCATTTAGAAAACAAGATTTGTTTCAACTATATATTAAACCAAGGAGGCAGAATTGAATTTAAAGAAAAAGCATATATACTATTTCTAATTAATGGTTTTTTTTTTTTTTTTTTTTTTTTTAAGGATGGCTGTTAAAACGTTTCACAAAGGCGTTAAAAGTAAAATTGTTTATCAGGTAAAATTGACATTTGTTTTTACCCAATTCGTCTATTTCCACGATTTTATTTGGCCCTCCTTTTTGCGTTGGTTGCAATTTCATTTTCGCGATTATGTGGCACAAAATTTCACTTATTTAAGACTGAATTATGTCAAGGTGCCTATAATAATAAATACCGTATTGTCTCCTATGAAATGTGATAAATAGTTAGTTAATTATTAACGTTTTTAATTATTGGGAGTAAAATATTTTGCTTAATTAATGTATTTATTCTTCTTTTAATGTTGCGTGAACGAAGTCACGGGTAACAGCTAGTTTCATTATAAATACTTTAAAAATTTTCACCATCTAAATTAAGATATATAATTATATATGCATATAACTTATTATTAATTTTTTTTGTTTTGTTTTTTGCCACTTTTTCCTATAAAATTAAATTTGTTTTGTTTTACAGTAACGTTTCTAAAAAAGGATGAAATATTGAAATAAAATAAATAAGTAAATAAAATTAAATATCGATTTATCGCCTAAGAGGACACTTAACTGATATCATTTTCAGGGTTAAATTCACTTTTTGACTGTTAGGAACCAAAGAAAATTATAATTAATTTTGTGAAGATATTCATTTACACTTGCAATATCTAAAAAGCAATGGTATTTAACACTTAACTATGATTAGTGGCTTCACAGACCGATGCTTTTTTTCATTTTTCACAGTTTAACTTGTAATTTTGTATTGAACTATGCATAGTGAAATTTTGTTTTGTTCGGGACCCTAGTACAATCGCTAGAAACTTCTGAATAGATGTATATTAATTATAATATTCCTGTACACAAAGTTTAGTACGGAAAGAGTATACTATGAGCTACTAAGCTTCTAATACCTTATTGCCCTAATTCTAAACAGCGATATTCAAATCTTAATTTTTTATACGTGTGGTAGGTGTATAAAAAGAAAGGGATAAAAAAGAAACAAAGAAGTTGGTTTGCTTGATAGCTCTCTGATAATTTTATGTATAATTAGACAGCCAGCTCAGAATAGGAAAGTAGAATAAGGAAAATATATTTAAAACGAGTGGTATAGTACTTTTAAATAATAAAGATAAAATTAATAATCAGTTATGTTTCATTCACCCTTATGTAATATTTCCTGTTTTGATCTAAAATTATACTGCAGTCGGTCATATTGAAGTAGTCACATTTATCAATAACGTTCAGTTCACCCAAGCAAATTAAGCATTGCTTTGGCATACTTGAAATGGTTGGTTAGTTTGATACCAATTGAAAGAGTGTGTATTATGGCTCAATTTTGAAGGTTTTATATATATATATATATAATAGTGCCTATTTTAAACAAGTACTTACAATACATTTTGTTGAAATATTTGATAACAGTGTATTTTTACAATTGATAATGTTATAAGCATTATCAAATATAAGTAGAAAGAAGAAAGAAAATGGACTGATTGGGTAATCTGTCGGATCACCACACGCCTCAGATATTGATTTTGGCCAGATTAGGCAACGTAACTTATCATTTTTATTTTTAGTTATATAAAATACATATGAAAAATTTGAAAATGATTCAGGAGTAAAAGATATGTGTGTATTTCAAGAAGCAAAAATCATAAATGTGAATTATAGTTTCTTCTGTCTTACCTATCTTTTCATTATCCATTTTCTTCCTTGTTGCACATTAATAACTTTTCTCTTTAATATATATATATAATAAAACTTGTGTGTATAATAAACATTAAATCACATAAAAAATCGGCAATATATGAACCGATAATTATAATACAATACAAAGGTATATATCCCCAAAAACGTAAGATTCTCAAAATGAAATAAGTGGAAAAAATAAAAAAAGGTATAGGGAAAAAAAATCCAATGTGCAGAATGTGAAAATATTACAAGAAGCAAATGAAAAATTTTATTCTGAAACACGTTATTAAGGTCAATATTCCACAAATATAAGTCAATCATAATTGATTTCTGTTTGAATAAATAGGCATGAGCCGAATTTGTTTTACTCAAATTGCCAAATCAACCACAATGCCTCATGTAAAAAAAAATTAATAAGAATGGATATATATTGAATAACTAAACATCAGAGGTGCAAAATTAATTATTAGAGAACATTATGAAATATACAATAAAAGGATTTAAAGATAAAATGATAAACAAAAGAAAAATATAGAAACAAAACGTACCATTCAATAACATATTTCATCGAACTAACATCCACGTTATCAATTTCACCATGTTTCAAATGGTATAACACCATCAAAATGCACTTAAAACGATTTTTTCCCATTAAGAGCCTACGCTAGACACGCGAAGAAACGCTCAAGCTAATGTTAAGTCTATGAAGAAGTTCTTGCGCGATTTCTCGCTCGCATTTTAATATTTTTAAATGATTTTTTTTTGCATAGGATAGCTGAGGTTGATCCCTAACGTTATTAGTTTTTACTTTTTTGATTTTGGTTACAGTTTTTTTTTATAAAAAGACATTTTCAATTTCGGAACCGGTTGGAACCGGTTCTGAAAGTGAAAATACCCTTATATAAACAAACTGGAACCAAAATAAAAAAAGTAATGTAGGCTCTTAACTGTAATGTTACGGCATACTTTTGAATGTCCCTGTAAACAGACTTTAAATGATACACACTTCATTTTCAATGGGGATCATGGTATAGTAAAAGTCAATAACGCATAAAAATTTAAGGGCAATCGTAGTATATTTACGACAGTTAGAGCACGGACGGATGGGCAGACGGACAGACAAACCGAAGTTACAAACACTTCTCAACTATGTTGAAAAGTGTTAAAAAGAGAAAAACTGAGATACCAAGTCGGAGCGGGTAGGTTAAAATGTGGCATAAAGTTACTTCCTCTGCTTCCCTCTCCCTGAAGATGATTGAAGGAACAACAAACATTAACAAGGAAAAAAACCATGCGTGAAGCATAGGTTATAAAGCACTTCCGAATACACCCAGAATACCGTAACAAAACTTCACCGTTTAATGAGGTTTAGCACTTGCCATCGATAGTCGGAAAAATATCTGAATTATTTTGTGCAGTCCTGTATATGATCTATAATAAATTTGTATATATATTACATTGTATACAAAAATTTTGTTCAGTTAGGAAACATAGAATACAGTTGACCTGGAGTCACAGTCATGAAGGTGATCGAAATAACAACAAACGTTAAATAGACAACAGAATCGATAGATGTATTGTCGATTTTATGATGTTAACAAATAAATCATTTTGATCAATTAATGTATTACTTTTAAAATAAATTAAAAACTGCCATTTCAAGATTTTTTACATTCAATAAAACGTTTCAAAAAGCAAGTTTTCATACAAGAAACACACACATAGAGAGTAAGTAACCGGACCTTTTCGTCTAATGATAACTATATTCCTTTAAACCGATAAACAAAAACTACGGGTTACATCAATCCTTTCGTACCAAATTCATTTTCCTAGGTAGCAACAACCCTCTATTATCAACTCACCTTAGCAAAGTAATCTGTGGAGTTATACATGAAAAACTGAGATCCAATTACGGGTGGATAGGATAAAAAATTCAAAAATGTTAATTCCTCTGCTTTCCTCTTCATGCAAATGATTCAACAATAACAAACATTAAAAAATAAATAAAATCTATACATGTATTGTCAATTTAATTATGTTAATAAATGAACTGTTTTGATTAATTAATATATTTCTTCTTAAATAAATGAAAAACTCCCAATTCGATATATATTTTTTTACTTTCAACAAAGCGTTTTAAAAAGCAAGTTTTCTTTCAAGAAACATACACATAAGAGAGAGTAAGAAACAGGACCATTTCGTCAAATGATAATAGTCTTTCTTTAAACCCACAAACAAAGACTGCGTGTTACATCAACACTTTCGTTAACCTATTCATTTTCATTAGGTAACAACAACTCTCTATTATCAACTGACCTTAGGAAAGTAATCTCTGGAGAGATTTAAACAAGAACGAAAAATCATGCGTCAAGCATAGATTATGTAACACTTTCCAACGCTTCCAAAATAATTTTACAAATTATTACCGTTTAATAAGCTGAAAGATAACAACTAAGTAAACAATTTGGAAAACGCATAACATATTTAAAAACTGTAAAGATTTCCTACTTAGTGTTATAAAATTTTTATGGTAGCGAAACTCAAACGTTGAATATTTAATCCAGAGAAATATATTTATTTCTTTTGATTATTTACACTGAAATCTTTTTGTTTTACAGAAAATATATAGTTGATTCGTTGTCTATTTCATTAACTAATTGCCAAATATCGCTCCAGGAATGCAAGTTCCAGTTCCGAAGAATAGTTCGATTATTTAGTGGTGACAGGGTGTCCCACCAGTTGCAAACACGCTGACGGTGAACTACAACTATTTCAGAATCGAGACGTGATGTCTCTGGTCTTTTCTTCCTTTTTGCTGGTGTTCAGCAATGTTCAAACCTCCGGACGTGGTGTCCGGCCGATAAAATCCTATCTCTTTTCCGGGAGATGATTCTCCACCTTTGGCAGGTCTGATAATCTCCGACCTCCTCTCTAGATTCCCAACTTTCAACTCCCTTCCCCAGAGTCCTCTTTTCTCGCTGCTCGCTGAAGGAGAGGGGGGTGGGGGGTTATTGGGCGTTTACCGGTTTCTCAAAGCCCAATAAAGTCCGTTCACCCTCTCTGATTGGGAAATCAGCGTTCATACCTGGCGCCTTGTTGCCAATTTCTGTCTTCTCGTAAAATCAGGGAAATACCCTCGTTTCTTTGTCTATGTAGAAAAATCATATCGATCACCTTCCCACTGAACCAAATTCTGCACGTCAATTTTCCTTTGAGCACCCCAGACACCGCGGCGTTGACTTGGTCGTGAGAAAATACCTTTCCCAGGCGTGAGAAAATAGTCTTGGATGGAAAGCTTCATTCAATATTCCCACATAATTTAATGAAGTCTTTACAAAACGTAATTTCAGGAATTTCTAACATATACAATATTCGGAAAAATATCCGAATACTTTTATTCAGCCCTGTATAGGATCTATAGATTTGTATATATACTACATAGGATGCTAAACTTTAGTTTAGTTAGGAAATGCGTAGCACAGTTTAAAATTCTCCTTCTGGAGTTTGTCAATAAACGGAAATGTGTTCGCGAACTTTTGTGCTGCCCTGTATAGGATCTACAGAATTTATACACACCAAGTAATAGACAAAAAGTGAGTTAAATTTAAAATCGCGTTCAGCAACTTAAAACGCACTTCCAGGAATTATTGTTAACAGACAGTAGAGAATTCTTTTGTGTGTCCCTGTAAATGAACGATGAGTGCTATACACACCCTATTCTGTAATAAGACTCTTGTAATGCACCTTAGTGATATATATAAATTTCAATGCGTTTAAAATAGTGAAACATTATTTAAATAAACCGCAGACGATTTTTCTCCATAGACGTAACGTAACGCAATTCTTTTGACTGTCCCTGTAAAGTAACTATAAGTGCTATGCACGCCTTATTCCATATTAAGCTTCTTGTAATGCACCTTAGTGATATATATCAATTAAAGTTTGTTTGAAATTGTGTAGCATCATTAAAGTAAACCTTAAATGATTTTTCCCCATAGACCGTAATGTAACGGAATTCTCTTGAGTGTCCCTGTAAAAAAACTATAAAGGCTACACACTTCAGTTGAAATAGGGCACATGCTATAGATGACGACAATAACATATAAAAATTGCAGAGCAATCCGAGTATATTTACGGGAGTTTCAGCATGGCCAGACAGCCAAACGGCAGACAAACCGAAGTCATAAACACTTTTCAACTAGGTTGGAAAGTGTTAAAAAGAGAAAAACCGAGATCACAAGTGGGGACGGATAGGATAAAAGGGATAAAAAGGGACTTCCTCTGCTTTCCTCTTCATGAACATTGTAAAAAAAAAAAAGTAAAATCACGGATATTTTACCGTGAATTGCTGCAGTAATTTTACGGGAAAGGCCACTTTTTCAAGCCAAACTGCCAAATTCCGTAAATTTTATGCTTTTACGAAAAAAAAAAAATGTTTTTCTAAGAATAAAGCCAGTTTATCTACACGCAAAGCCAGTTTTTTTATTTTTCTTTTTTTTATGTGTCTTTGCCTGGAATCTCTGCTGCAGTAATTTTACTGCATCAATTTTCTACAGTGAAGATTGTTGAAATAAAAGCAAACATTAAAATGACATAAGAATCTATTGGTGGTTTCCTTGTTACTATTTTTTTTAAGAAGTTATTTTAATGCATCTTATGACTATAATCTTACATTCTACCACTTCACAATATTTAACTTCAATCCAATTATACAAGAATTTAAATTTAACATTACACCAGGTGAGAAAGACATACCACCAACTGAATATTGTTACCATAAATTTATTACAAACACCAGGTAATTAGAATTAAGAAGGGGCACCAAAATTTAGTACAAGTTAACACACATAATACAAAATATAAGAAAAGGGAGAGAATGGCAAAATAAATTCATTTACTTTTAAATTTTACTTTTAAATAAAATCAAAGGAGGTAACAATATTCTCATATCTTTCACAACCTAAAAAAAAAGGAAAAACACCCAATACTTCTAAATCTCAAAAACATAAAGTATTCATAAATGATGACGAATAACAGTGAAAATTAAACTAATTTTGAATGACTGAATGGAGACAAACTCTCATATTTGAGAGGATAAAACCCAGAAAATTTGCAAGTTAAAACCAAAATGACATTACTTTATGAATACATTTATACTTTTAAAATTTAGGGACCAATGAAATCGTATAGTTGAGCACACTACGTATTTTATAAATCATTTGAAAAGCTGTGATTCAAGATGATAGGACACATTTTTAATTACCTAAACAATAATATTTCACTTAATAGGATTCTCTTAATACTTCATAAATTTATTAACTCTCTTTAAAATATATAAAATTTCACAATTAACTTAATTCAGAATAAACAATTTATTTTAAGTGCATCAATAAACTTTAATCTATAAAATTTACTATCATCTGTCTAGCTATTTAGTCCTATTTACATTTGGATATTTAGATTAGGTCTACACATTTCATCTTAAATCCACACTAATTTAAAATTATATTTGTCATATATATATTTCTTACAGAATTAATATATTTAAAGAAAACATGTGTGATTGAATTTCACTCCCTATGAATTCTGTTATCAGTTTAAAAAAAAAACAATGAAGGTGGACTATTTCACAGAATAAAAATATAAGGGCAACAAAGCTAATAACAAGGAAAGGGGGTTTAATTTACTATTAATTTACAGATTTTAAACTAAAAGTGCAGAAGAGAATTACTTATTAAATAATATTTATAAACACATCTGAATAAAACAATAACAGAATTCTAAATTCACATTACACATATTTAATTGCTGTTATTATATTCGGGCATAGAGTTATTATTGTAGAAATTTAACATTAACATTTAAGGTTTTATTACTTGAATAAAATATTTAACATTAATACTGCTACTTATGAGAGTCTATCTATAATAATTAGAGAAGGAGAAATGTATAAACAATGAGAAAAGGAAACTTTTTTTTTTTTATCATCGTTTCTTTTTAATTAATTAACACATAATATGTAGACAACAATTATCCGAACACTCTATTTGGCATTGATACTGTAATTTCTTATATTGAAATCATTTAAAATAGTTTTAAAAAACAGTTTATATACATATAGGATAAGCACAATTCAACATTATAAACATATAGAAATGAATAATTTTACTCACATTCTCGAAGACAAAGCAAATCACCTTTGCACAAATACAAAAATTTCTTGTACCAACCAATTTTCATTGTATTCTTGGTCACTCACCCAGTTGGCAGTTTAGGATACCTATTACACTAAGATGGGGTAAGACTACTGCTGTTCTCTATTTCCACTCATCATCCAACGATGTTATCTCCTTGAATTCTCATATTTATAGCAGCAACCGCCTTTCAAAAGGGAGTACCTTCTCATAAAATTTTTAGGAGCCGAACCTTCTTATGCTATCTGCAAGACTCCGCTTTACCGATATTACCTCCGGGACTTATTTTTTTGGAGATTCGCACAGCTAAATACTGCTCCACTACCAGTCCAAACTTATCAACCCATGGATACTTTGACAACTTGGTAATTGTCGTCTCATGTTCACCTCTATCATCTGAACATCATACAGCATCAAGACTCGCCTTAGATATTTCATAGAAAGGAAATTGTCACTTTCAAAAAAGTGTTTTCAACTCACACTAAGCGATATGCCTCATTCTAGAATCTAATTATGAGAGATTATTCAATCTCGACTTCTTTTCAGCTAGGTGTCATATCAACTACTAAACACGATCCCTTCTCGGAGCTCAGGGGTAGAGTGGGAAAGCATCTTCCCGCCAAAAATGAACCTCCTCGCCCGTACCGAATTTTATTGGCTCGCACCTACATCACTAGCTGTTTTCCACTCACTGACTGACCTTCTCGTATCACCTCTCTCTCCTCGAACCTATATGGGACCTACCCATTTAAAAAAAAAAGGGGAACGGGGGCCTATCGCTTCTGTTACTATGCGCTAACCACATGGTAACAGAAAAAAATTTGAAGGAACGGGTCACCTAATGGTCCTTTTTTGACCGAAATCCTGGGGGAAGGTTGACTGCATGTCCTACAAGGTTAAACCTTGCGGGTATTTTTCCTGGAATAAGTGGGGTTGAACAACAAGGTCACAACAATTTACACTTGGGGTTGATATTACGAAAAGGGAAAAAAAAAGGAACATTTAACTAGAATTTGGAAGAAAGAACTGCATTACTTACCATGTTATACATTAAAAAAAAAGAAAGTGAAAGAAAAATTAACTGAAAATTTAGAGAAATGAAGGGTTATGTTAATATAAGTTAAAAAATTAGAATTTGCGAAATATTCTACAACAAATCCATAAATGTATTGTCGATTTAATGATGTTAATAAATGAACTATTTTGGTCAATTAATATATTTCTTAACTAAATGAAATACTACCTTATCAATAATTTTTTACTTTCAACAAAGCGTTTAAAAAAGCACGTTTTCATACAAGAAACACACACATAGAGAGTAAGAAACAGGACATTTTCGTCTAATGATAACTGTCTCTCTTTAAACCCATAAACAAAGTTACAGGTTACATCAACTCATTCGTAACATATTCATTTTCATAGGTGACAACAACTCTCTATTATCAGCTGACCTTAGGAAAGTAATCTCTGGAGAGATTTAAACAAGAGAAAAATCGAGATCCCAAGTGCGGACGAGTAGTATAAAACGGATAAAAAGTGACTTCCTCTCCTTTCCTCTTCATGAACACTGTAAAAAAAAAATGTAAAATCACACATATTTTACCGTGAATTGCTGCATTAATTTTACGGGAAAGGACACTTTTTCCAGCAAAATTGACAAATTCCGTAAATTTTATGCTTTTATGAAAAAAAAAATCTAAGAACAAAACCAGTTTTTTTTTTTTTTTTTTTTTTTTTTTTTTTTTTTTTTTTATGTGTCTTTGCCTGGAATTTCTTCTGCAGTAATTTCTACAGGGGAAGATTGTTTAAATAAAAACGAACATTAAAATGACATAAGAATCCGTAAATGTATTGTCGATTTAATGATGTTAATAAATGAACTATTTTGGTCAATTAATATATTTCTTAAATAAATGAAAAACTACCTTATCAATATTTTTTTAGCTTTCAACAAAGCGTTTTTAAAAGCAAGTTTTCATACAAGAAACACACACATAGAGAGTAAGAAACAGGACCTTTTCGTCTAATGATAACTGTCTCTCTTTAAACCCATAAACAAAGACTACAGGTTACATCAACCCTTTCGTAACATATTCATTTTCATAGGTGACAACAACTCTCTATTATCAACTGACCTTAGGAAAGTAATCTCTGGAGAGATTTAAAAAAAGAGAAAAACCGAGATCCCAAGTGGGGGCGGGTGGGATAAAAGGGGCAAAAAGTGACTTCCTCTGCTTGCCTCCCCGTCGAATAGTCGTATAGGATAACTCAGAGGTTATTGTTAGTCCAAGGGGGGAAATCCGAAACCCTCACAGCTGGGGTTTGGCAAGTGGTGTAGGTTGTCTTCCCATCCTAGTGTTCTGCAAAGAGAAAAAAAAAAGAGACATCTCTTAACACCGGCTTCTTCTTTGCTCTCTTTTGCGTATGTAAATAGTAGAGGAATCTTCTTTCATCTAATGTTTTTTTTTAGCTAACAGTAGTCCAAGAGAACTCGTATGGCTAAAAAGTCCAGTTTTCACGATTTTATCAGTTGCAGTATTAAAAATATTTATAAAAGTATACTAAATTTATTCGTAGAATATTAAAATAAATCTTTTAATAGGGCATGCGCAGTCACGCGTATAAAGCTCGCCTATACAATTAATTCGCTCGGTTAAGCTACCCGCTTGTTATCGGAGAACATCAGGTCCTACTTTCCGTACTAAAAAACGTAAAGAGAAAAAGAAAAAAATAACGTAAGTCACATCAATTGGATGCAATGAAAAAAATATATGAATCAACGTTTTTTTTTTTTTTTTGGTTTTATTTTATTTTATTTTATTTTATATTGCAGAGTTTTTTCTTTTGTAAGTGAAAAACTAAATGTGCATAAAGATTAAAGCTCGAAGAAGCGTATTTTAATTCATATTAAAATATTTAAATTATAGCAAATAAGAGCTATTATCAGAAATTTGGTAAATGTTGTAGGTCAGCGGTAGCCAATCCTTCCGATCACACGAACCATTAAATTTATAATTTGAAATCCTGGGGATAACTGATATGATTTTTTTTTAAATAAATACATTTAATCGGCGTATGGTAAGAAGTGTAACTAATTACCATTTGCTGCTGGTTTAACACACTCATCTGCCATCCCGTTACCACAAATTTCTGAATGATCCAGTTCCCCGTTGAAAAAAATAAAGATTTGGTGGAATTTTTCAATATGTATAAAATCTCATAGTTTAAAAAAATTCTATTATCGAAATTGTTTAAATCCATAAGACCTGATAAGCTGTCTGAGGAGATCAAAAGGAGATTTTCTGAATTGGAATGAGCTCACAGTCTGACGCACTTAATTGTAAAAAGTTTTGTCTGAAAAATTTAGCTCTTCGAAGCAAGGCAACCTCGCCAATTATAGATATGTTCACTATTTTTATAAGCAAAAAAAACACCACCTGTGTCATCTTCTGTTTTTAAACCAATCGTAAAAATTCCTATTTTATCTTGATGATCCTGTGATAGACAGTTTTGAATGCCGGTAAAAAGTTGGTCTAAAAATATTTGGAGAATTTTGGACTCTAAACAAGAGCATTGTTGTCGATTCATTCAAACGTTTGAGCAAGGAGGATTCAAAAGAAACTTGTAGATCTAGTGTGAGGAAGGGGAGGAAACCTGTAAGAACTTGAAGTGCTACAGTTGATGCATTATTACATGCTCTTGAAATTAAAAGCAGAACTTATCTCAATACTGCCGAAAGATGACGAGTTCCGTGCGCTTAAACCAAACAATACTCGCGTAGGTCATTTTTCTCTGTAAAATTGAAGAACACAAAATTCTAAAGAAATGCGGAGGGAGTCTATCCAAAACCGAAGAGAACTTATACAAGCTTTGTGTTGCTTTTCAGCTTGAAAATGTTTTTGTCGTATGTGTGGTAAGAATTTCAAACATTTATCTATGGTTACCCTAAGGTATTATACGTCAATTACTGATTTTATATTTACCTCATTTAATTGAAATAAAGGATTACGTTTCAGATGAGACCCATACTATTAATAAAACGTCATCATTGTAGGCAATAATCACACAGCGTTAACAATTAAAAGTTATCAGTAAACTCTCAAGAAGGGAAAGACAGAAAAAATGGGCCAAAGCAAGAACCCTTTGGAGAAGACTTTGTGAAAATTGTAAATTAGGTTGTTAAGTTAAGTAATAATTGAAGATTATTTAAATGTCGCACATTTCTAATGTGATATTTGTCCCTGTTTGTTTGAAATAGGTTCATTGATTTTTGGCGCCAATGACGTTACTGCAAAATGCAGAGCAATTTTTATTTTAAACCAAAACCGGTACTAACTTTTAATTGCTGTGACAAATGAAAATGTCTTTTTGTACAAGCATGGTGTTAAAAAATGAATCAAGGTTTTTATTGCTTTTACGCTTATAAATATAAGAAATTCTTAAAATATTATTTTTGTATTATGAATAAAGCATTCAAAAGGGATGTAATGTCCAGATTTTCCTGCGGACCAAAAACAATCTTCGCGCGGACCATCATCGTTTGTAGAACGCTGGTGTCGGTTGTCTTTCTATTCTAGTGCTTTGCAGCGTAAAATAATGCAAATCACGCATCAAACATAGATTATGAAACACTTTCCTACACATTCAGAATACTGTAACAAAACTTCAACTTTTAATTAGGTGAAAGAGTAGAGTAATAGTTAGTGATAGTAGTAGTAAGTGTTAATCCAAGTAAACAGTTTGGAAAAAGCATAATACATTTGAAAACCAATCTCAGCAATTATCATCTAAGGTAAGGTGGTGCAGGATTGCGCACTTTAGCTATTTCATTAAATAACAATAAATGAAGATATTTAAGGCATGATGTTATACTTTATTTATCCTCTTAGATTATTAAGCTAACAAAAAAATTGCGTTAATCAACTAATAAGAAACACTTTCGGTGTTATTTGAAAAAAGATTAGCCTCCTGAATGCACACTCTTGAACAACATTGAGGGCAAGAGTGCGCAGTCAAATATGCAAGAGTCCGCAATAAAAAAAAGGAAACGCTTCACTTACAAACGTCACATTTGTAGTGACCACTACTTGAGTAGTCTGTGCACTTTTCCTGCCACCAGTCTCTGCAAAAAATGCACTCGATCCAATCCTCTACGATTGGCTCTCTATATATTTATGAGCGGCTTCGACATATCCACACTTTTTTCTTTTTTTGCAGTTTTCGGCTCCTTGGGTTTACTTTAATCTTTCTTGGTAAAGGTTTTTGATTTTTTACACAGCGTAATCTTCAAGGTGCCTTTTGAGTGGTGAAACACTTAAAATTTCAGACTTTCCAATCCTCTTATAGGATCGCAGCACAGATGAATGGGGATACAGTGACAACTCTGTTGATTTTACATAAAACGAAGTTTATGAAGTCGAAGTTATACCTTGCGAAACCAAAGTTGGGTTTATTTCACAGTGAGCGTACGTCTTTTCTTTTCATAGCTTTTCCGCCGTTTCTTAAATGTCCTTTTCAATTGAAAGCAATTTACTTTTCTCCTCATTTTTGGTGTTCTGTGGTTCTACTGACATTTTTGGTTCAACAAGTTCAGATTCTAATGGTCTTTTAGTGACGTTGCTTGTTAAAAGTCAGTATTAAAAAAAAAAATCATTTTTGAAAGGCCACATATGATTACTTTAAATCCTTCAATGTCATTAGCAGCGTTAGCAGTTTTCTTCAAAAGCAGGTGTAAACATTAATGCAACTTGAAACGTGTTTATTTTTCGACCTGGATGATTTCCCATCCAGTTTTTGCACTCAGAAGAGTAATATTATTTTAGTGGACAAAAAGACATCTATGTAGCGATTATATTTTGTGGCTACTATGCGGAGGCAATGGAAGAAGAACAATAGAATATTGTCGACAGAAATCAACAGCATCAAGTGTGCAATGCGACGAATGACGGAAGAGGACCCAAAGCACGGGCTGCTCTTGAATTGGCATAGCGTGGTTCTTAATATGTTGAAGCCAGTCAAGAAACAAATCATTTGACATAAAGCTGCACTCAGATACCATTCCAATGGCAGATATATAGGTGCATTATCTAAAACTGCTACCTTCATTATCTTTCTTTTGTATAAAGTAGGTGGAATAAACTGTCCACTACCACGCATTGCAGAAGCCACTGTAATGTTTCGCCCGCTTTCAGCACTTGAAATATTGTTAACACATCGTTACCCTTTAGTGGATGTGACTTTTGGTGGCTTGTTAGGTACGGTAGAGAAACCAGACTCGTCCATATTGAATATTTTGTGAGGCTAAAAGTGATATTTTTCGTAAGATCTACCTGAGGCTTATAGGCCCATGTCTTTTGCGATGCTCGACGAAGTTGGTTGCCTTAGTGATAGAGTAGGAAATATGGAAAGCTATTAATCCGCACTGTAAGTATTTAAAATCCATTTTATAGCTGTAATTGAGAGGTAAAATAGATAACAGATATGTTGGGTAAGAATGCGTGCGCACTCTTGCACTCTTTGGCACTGCTCCCTCTTGCACTAGCGTCACTAGATAACTTTGAAATGTCAATAATGCCACCAATTTATAAAGAAATTCAAATCGCTTAGGTGACTGATAGTCCAATAATAACATAATCTAATATTTAAAAAAAAAAAAATTTGCAATTTTTATTAAAATTCTGTTTTAAAAGCTATAAATATTATAACGAGAATGCCAAAATCACTTTTCTCTTCTAAATTTTTAAAAATGTCATCAAAATACGCAGATTTTTTTCACCATAAAGTTATAATGGCATCACATCGTTTACAACGGTAGCTAAACGCTGTTTTGGGATTGGATACTCGCTCTGCGTACTCTTGCACACCGTAAACTGTTGCACCGCCGTACTGCTCGGGTACGCTCCTTCTGTTTTCCTCATCTTATATTGAATTCATATATTTAAATTACATTGAAACTAATTAGGCCGTATGTTTCACGTAAAGTGATCCCAGATTCAGGAGCATACTCGAGATCTAATATACAAGAAAGAAACATTTAAATAAAAGCAAACTGAAATTGATTAAATTGAATTTATTTTAAAAGATTAACATATTTAAATACATAAGTGTAAATCATTATGCATAGTTTAACGTACTTAACAGTAAACTCGACCGTATGTTTTAATAATATATTTACCACCGAGAATGCCTCATCGCGTAATTAATATCAGTTTAAATAATTAAATATAATACAGAAATTTGCTCGGAATTAAAAGCCTGCTTACCCCTTATACATCTGGTAGACATCATCATCATCTAGGGGGTCCAAAATCCAATTCCTGATATTGGCGGTTGGCGGTTTCACACAACAAAAAAAAACTTATAATTTTCACCTAACAATCACGGGTTACAAATACCCTGAGGACACTACTCCAAGATCATCTTTCTGAGAACTTTTTTTCTCTCTCACCAAATTCCCTTTTTGCCCCTGGTCATCTCCTTTTTCTTACTTAACTATTTAGTAATTCTTACGCCCTTTTTTCTCCCCTAAATCTCGTCGTCCAATCCTTTTTTCTCATCCTGATCCCCATTTAAAGACAGCATTTTACTGGATTTTCCTATAAACATATTTCGCTTTACATTACCATAATTTTGGATACATTAAATACTTCCCCCTCTCTGGCCAAGATATCAGGTGTTAAAGCCATAACTTTGACGGTTTCTTTGATCTTATAGAAAAGCTTATTTCTAGAGGCATCACTATTTCATCCAGCTGCAAGTCTCTGAACGCTTTTCGTCTCTTTTATTCTCTATACCTTTTCTGGTCAATAGAACACAAAACTTACTGGACGTACTTATTCAATTTACGTGAAGTCGTGCATTCGAATTCCTTTTCTTTACAGAAAATACCCTACCTTTTAAAACCCTAAATGACCACCGTGCGCAGCAGTTGCATATCTCCCAGCGTCTTTTCATTCCTTTATTCTTATACCTTTCTTGGTCAATAGGATACACTCAGCCAGCTGTCGCCCCAAACACCTTGAGCGGAACTCGTTTGATCTTTAGTCAAATGGAACTACTATGCTATTCCTTATATTTTTGCGAGAAATAGTAAAATTTGTAACAAAAGAAATTCCTTTTTCCCATGAACCCGGGGGCAGCACAGAACTGCTAAACTTGCTGGGTATATCTCAGCAATATGCAAAAAAACCCGAAAAGAAAAAAAAAAGGAAAAAAAAAGAAAAATGAGATGAGTTACGCTGAACTGTGATGAGGCATTCCCACAATGTGATACAAAACAAAGTTAACACGATATTAATAGTATAACATGAAATTTCACACAACTTATACAAATAACATAAGATAACTATACTAATCAGGAAATAATGAGAAAATTAAAAAAAAATATATAAACAACAGGCCACAAGTGCCTACAATTAGAAATCAAAACTTCTAATAATATGTAAACTCAAAGAACATTGATAATAATGAAAGCATAAAATGAATAAATTTTCCTATCCAATTGCATATGTATATAAGGTTAGAAGATTCAAATAAAGAAGAATTATTTCCTGCTTAGCTAACAAGCATAATTTTGTTAGTAAAACTTCAGTCGTTTTTAGCGTGCTTTGCAACAGCATGTTATGAGAGTAGCTAGGGTTGTTATGAGTAAGCATACAATAAATAAAGCCGAGCCAATCAGTTTCAAAAGGAAAATCGAAGAGTTCAAATCAGGTATATTCAACCAGTCCCACATATTGGATGCTGTTACAGAACTCACAGTTCGAGTATAATTAGTGTTAAGTTGTAACAATTCCACCGACGGCTCATCTAAACAGTATCTAAAGGAGTGGCATTGTATTAACGCAGCAGATTTCAGGCAAATTTTTTCGGCAGCACATTTTTCTTCAGCCTGGAATTTAACTGTGTGGGTTTTTGCATCTAACTGTAGATATACAGCTTTCGTATGGAGAGAAATTTGCTGTAATTGTACTGTCACAATACCAGGTTGGCAGGAACTGTGTGCCTTAAATGTAAGACGAGCCAAAATAGGACAATTATAGCACCCTGTCGTAGCAATGCTTTCGCCATTCAATTGTGGACATATAGTGGATGTCTGCAGTGCGATTTTATAATTTCGAAAATGCAGTTGAACACGCACGGCCGAAGACATTAATTGAGTGGATCGTAATTTTTCTTCTTCAATGTTAAAAAAATGAATATGCTTTTGTAGGGGTAAAGCGTATTCCTGGGATGCTCGAAGGCGTTCAATGCTGTCAGGTGCTGTAATACATCTTAGATTATCCTCAAAATAATCACACGTGGTGAGTTGTGGTGCAAAGATAAAATCTGTGGTGTAAGATGTATTCGCCTGTATAGCTCCTATCATATTGGGTTGAGGAATATTGCGTTCACAGGCAGGTGCTAAAAAGGCTTCCTCAGGTTTTCCAACTCGTTGGATTAGTTTTTCCGTCAAATGTAGCTGCGGTTGATCATAGGCGCCGAGTATGGAAATCTTAATTCCATTTGGCGTGTACGCTGAATCAGATATCAATAATCGCGAAATTGTGTTATTTTCAACCTGTGTTACAGAGATTTTATATTGGCATGTATGGCCTGTTAATTTTGAGACTTCGAAACTGTTCAACAGGTCCGGTTCATACCACACTCTATGAAAGTTACAACTCGGACGAGTTAAAATAAAGCAGCCGTTGCCACTGTCTCCACTGACACATGCAGAAAATCCTGGAAATTGTCGGCTTTCGGGAGTTTCTGCTTCGAAGTTTATGCCTCCCTTTCCTATAGATCGTTTACTGCAATGTGTACCACGACCACAGAATTTGTTGAAAATACACGATATCTGACTAATTTGTTTAGTGGTAACGGGGAATGTGAAGTACAACCGTTCTTTTGTGAAAGAGCACACAATGGCATCTAATTTAATTTTTAGGGTGAACAAATGGTTTTCATGTTCGTCCGAAAACCATAAACAATTTTCGGCTGAAATAGATTGCAATGTTATTTCAGCAGTGGTGAAGATTTGGCAATTCTTCGTTCCATCATTGAGGATCTCACATGACTTTAGGTCAGACTGTATAATTGTATTTACACTGCAGTCGGCTGAAATTGTCGTGAAAATGCAAGTGCACATGAGCAGAACAAGTGGTAAGGTATAAATGTTGGCCCGTTGAATTGCATTTCGTTCGAGGGCTGCATAACAATTATGTGTGATTTCTCGAAATGTAGATCCTATAAAAGCCCCCAAAAGCAGAGAGCAACGAGCTATAATTTTCAATAGTCGACCTAATCCATACATTATCGTTAGGAATGCATATATAATGAATTTGAAACTTTTAAAAATAAGTTTTACACACCATAACATAATGACGATGAGAATGAAGATCAACACATACATAACGTATTGAACGAGAGGTGGATAGCACTTAAAATGTTTTATAACATCATAACACAGGAGGCAATGTCGTAATTGGCAGACTGTTTTGCCCATCACATGTACAAGTCCTGTGACCACTTTGCCGCTGGGATGGATGTATGTAACCTGTAAGTCGGTTTTGTAGGCGAGTAGTTCAAATGGTATATGTATAATGTTATCTAAAGGAACATTCACGACGTGTTCAAAGTCTTCGCTACGTAAAATCACTTTTCCTGCATCAGGAAGATGAAGTAAAGGGTCCTCGAATGTAAAGGACAAGTTTCTTTGCGAAAATGTAGCTTTTTCTCCTTCTAATAGATGACGGCGAAATTTATTTGAATTGGGAATGTGACGTTTATCAAAGTAGCAAGTTTCTAAAATGATGATGTCAGGATTAGAGATAATATCGTCTGGCAAAACAGCTAAAAGATCTATTTTTTCAAAAGTCATGTCGCAGAAGCAATCGCTGTTATTGGTGCAGGGGCGCAACTTGCAGAAATCAGAGGTACCCTGACAATTCTTTTCGTCACATTCGCAGAATTTTCTATCTTTCGTGAAACAATTATAGGCAGTGGATGTAGCATCAATAACATCCCGTGAGCTGCGGAGAATATATGAAGTGGGTATTGTTAGTTGATAGTCTTTCTTAATTATGAAGGTTTCATTGATGATTAAACAATGACTACAGTCATGAAAATGGCATGCATTGGGCGGTATGTCTAATTTATTCCAAATGTTTTTAGGGATTTTTCCACACACAAACTCGTTAGAAAAGTGGCATTGTAGTCCAGACTTATGTCGCTGACGCGACGGAGTGGCTACTTCCAATATTATGCAGATAAGCAGAGCTGTAAATTGAAATAAACAGGCTCTTAATTTAATAATATTTCCGAGCAAAAGACAAACAGTTATGCAGAACAATAACAATTTTAATTGCAAATTATATTTTTAAAATAATATCTTATCTAATTTTTTTTTTTTTTTTTTTATTATTATTATTATTATTATTATTATTATTATATATTTTTTTTTTATTTAATTAGTAAGAAAAGGTAAAAGTAACATTAAGGAAAATTCCTTTCATTCAAGCAATGATTCTGTGTTGTGGGAAAAGAAATTGGAATGTATAAATATGTGAACCTGTAAAGTTTAATTCATTATAAGGAAAGTAAGAAAAAAAAACCCGCTTTGATCTGGAGATAACGTTAAAGGAAATGAAATATGTGCAGAAATTAATTCATAACTAAAATAATATATACTTTAAGTAATGTAGTTATTAATAGTACAATACATAATCCGTCAATAAATCTAACGTTCTAACGAATTTTTACCCCTGCAATTGGCCATTTTGCAGGGATAAATAACAACAAACGATTTGAAATATTCTAAGATTATGATTAGTTATTTAACGGAATTGTTTGAAATTGAATAACATGCAGTTGTATGTATGTAACTTGATATATGTTACAACTGCAATAATGAAAACCATTAAATAGGTATGGTCAATGTTTATAAATATAAACAAAAAAAAAAAATTTTTTTAAACAAGTAAGGTTTAACTGTATAGATTTTTATTTTTTTTTTTTTTTTTTTTTTTTTTATTATTAATTAATTAGTTAATTAATTTATTTATTTATTACTATTATTAATATTATTATTATAAACAAATTTACTATAAGTCGCTCTTGAGTCGGTTCAAATTTATGAGAATCGATGTACTTAATTAGTATAATATAATAAGATTGAGAGTGAAGGTAGACAATCCTAGAATAAAGTAGGAAAAAAAATTACTCTATGTACACGTAATAAGTTATCAAAATTCTTTCTATATGTGATAAGACTGTTACATAACGTATAGTTTGCCTAAATAAGAAATACTTCTCTCGATAGGGTTTACTCACAATAAAACTCCGCCTTGTCTCATTACTAAATTCCAAAATTAGTAGTTAATTAGCTAATTAATACATTAGAATCTTAAAATTGAACTTGTAACATACTATAGTAAAATTCATACACACAATGTCGGTATGGAATAATATAATGTATAAGATAAGTATCATATGTTTCCTAATATTCAAATGCAATTCTCAAAACTATAATGAATTACTTAATTAAATCACTTGAATAAAATACAATAAGTCTAAAATAATACTAAAATATGTACATATGTCTATACGAGATAACATAATGAATTTATTTTGACGTACAGTAACTAAATTCAAGACATGAATAAAAAAAATTAGTCAATTAGCTAATTTCCTCAGTAATATAAAACGTACATTTGGATTGTAAATTAATATAAATAAGTAAGTACATTGACCGTTTATACATGATAAGTACTATGCGCTAAATGAGTATTATACCTTAACTGTAAATAAAGTATAATTCCAAAATTGATAGCAAAGTGATTAATGCAGTAAATAATGAAATTTAGATTCAAACTCTAAAATGATACACTAGAATATGTACAAATGTAAGAAATATAATGCCTTAAGGAGTATCGTGGCATAGTTCATAAATAAAATAATTTTGCTAAATTATAGATAAATAACGAAAAAGTATTAAATAAAGATCCAGAATCATATGATGAATTACATGATAAATATAACTCCTCGATTATAGTTAGCTAAAAAAATTACATTAAAATAAAACCAAATTTCAAATCACATAGTAGTGATAAACGCTCGAATATGTACATTTTAATGTTTGTCCCCTACGTTCGAATAAAATACTATCTTAACATTTCTTAACTCAGAAAAGTAAAAGGAAAATTGTAGGCCTCATTCTCTCTCTCTCTCTTTTTCTCTTTCTTAACACGTATAGTAACAAATGCTTAACAATAAGGATGGAAAGTTAGTCACTATTTCGTGATGTCTAAGGCCCATTGAAGAAAACGCTGAGGGTCATAGCGGGGCTGTATTTGTCTCAAGTCATAAGGATATGTTTGGGAAGTGTGCGTGGCATCCCTTACTGGATCGTATATAATAGTTTCATTGCTATCATCGCCTGAAGCGAGAGTGGTATCTGGTACCTGGGAAATGCTATTCATACTGTCATCATTGTTGTCTTCTGTAAGTGTTTCACCTGAGGGTGAATATGATACGATTTCTTCACCTGCGTTGTGTTGGGGTTCAGCATTAATTGTGCTTGGGGCAGGCCATAAGATTTCTATGTCTGGGGTGTCGTCAAAGATAGCATGTGTCTTTTTATTTTGTGGGGGTATTTCACAATGCTGTTTTTGCACTAAAGAATGGAATAAGTCCAGTTCTGGTTTTCTCGCAGTGAAAGGAATAAGTCTTTGTGCATGGACCTTTGTACTTCGAGCCGAAGGATTCGATGGGTCTATGATTGTAAAATCGACTTTATTGTGAGCCTTTTTTACTTCATAGGGACCAACGTTTAAACGCCGTTTAGTCGTTAATGTATTCCTGTCCGTGCTTCTATTATTTAAAAATACTAAATCACCAGGAGAAAATTTACGGTACCTAGAAAATTGATGTTGGTAATTTTCCTGTTTAGTGGTTGCCCTCAAGATATTTTCTTTAACTTTTCGATTTACGTAATTTAATTGAGATGCTTTTTTAGCTACGAAATCTGCATGTGATACATGTTCAACTGGGCGTCTTTCATTAAGTATATCTGTCGGTAAAATCGGTTCGAATCCCAATTGTATAAACGCCGGTTTTTCGTTAGTTGCGGAATGTACCGTATTGTTATATATTAAGGCGTAGTAGTCGATAAAATCGTCCCATTGTGATGTCTCTTCAGCAAAAATTGCGAGTGATTTTTTTATATTTTTGTTTATTGCCTCCGCCGATCCATTTCCAGATGGATGTTGAGGTGATGTAGTTAATTTAGTTACGCTAAATTTCTCCCATAAGTACTTAAATACTTCGGATGTAAAGCACGAGGCGTTATCAGTGAGATATCTCGCGGGAATTCCATAAGTACAAATGTATGCTAAGACGCAGTCAGCGGTGTAACGTGTTGTAGTGTTCGGTACAGCATAAAGTTTAATAAATTTAGAAAAATGATCTATGAATGTTAGGATATATTGGTTTCCTTTATCAGTTTTGTGGAAAGGCCCAATGTAATCACCGCTAATGAATTCGTTAACTCTTGATGGGAGATAGTGTCGTTCTAATGGAACAGGAAATAACTTATTTGGTGACCTAAATGCGGCACACTGTTTACAAGAATTAACAAAGTGTTTTGTATCGGAATACATATGTTGCCAAAAGTATTTTTCACGTATAGCATGATAAGTTTTTAGAACTCCGAAATGCGCCAAATGGTTTGCAGTTAGAATATGTGGTTTAAATTTATCTGGAACAACTATTTGTTCTACTTTTGTGGATTTCCGAATTCGTGGTATTGAAGCTTTATGTAACAGTAAGCCATCACGTATGAAATAATCGGTAAAATTTTGAGAATCACCTTTAGATGGATTTCTCAACGTTGAAATAATTAATGAAAGTTTTTTATCTTCGCCCTGGGCTAATTTAATATCTTCAATCGTGGGAAGGTCGATTTGAATGGCATTTACGTTGAATAGTTCCGATTTATAAGTTTTTGTATTATTTTCCATGTCTACATAAAAAAGAATGTACGCTTGCTTATTAAGAACGTCTTCTATCGTTACTTTTTCGACTTTTTCATCATCCAATATATACCAATCGCCGTATTTATCCTTATTATAACAATAGTAATGTCCGTTTTCCGTTATTTCACTGTCGTGAACAATAACTGCATTGAGAGAATACCATAGTGGCTTATCACTCTTCTTACTAGTCATGTAAGGTCGAATATTTAATTTCTCAGGATAAGGTACAAATGTTGTTATTTTATTTGTTTGCGAATTCGAAAATTTGAATCTATTGAAATGAATCGTTAATATTTTGGGATTTTTTGAAATAGACGTAACTTTATTTGCTTTACCAGTTAGTTTACAATTAACACAGCGATAATTATCTGATAAATATTCTACGTTCGTAAAACGTTGTAACGAATTTTCAAGTGAATCAATTTCTTGTGTAATAGCTAAAGAAATATTCTTAAATAATTCAAAAGTAATGCTTTTCTTATTACAATATAAACATTTTATCTCACTCTGAAAATTACCTCCAAATAAAGATGTAATTGGATTATTAATGCTGGTAATGTTCAAAGTTTCATTCGTATGATTTTTAGCAACATTTTCTAACATACAGATAACCTGAAGAAGAAATTCCTGTGCATCCGATTGTTTATTCATTCGAAACTGTGTACTGATTTTGGTTAAATTCTCGTATAATTCTAGTGGTTGAATAACCTTCCCTATGTTTTTAACAACTGAAGTTAGATGTCTCTTTAATGAACATATCATACAAAATTTTGTATTTTCACAATTTATAATGTCATGTGATAAATAATCTGTCAATGGAGACAAATACATAAGACATTGCAGTACAACATTCATAAAACACGAATTTCCTAGGTTCTCTAAGCCTGTGCCATTTTCAATAAACTGATCTGTGTTGGTTTGAGTTTCGCCGCCGCAATTCATTGTATTTACGTGTTTAACATTATCGGTGCTTGTACTTGCTAAAGTTTTTATGTTTTCTTTCGGTTTTGTTTCGTGTGTATTGGCATTAGCGTACTTAGGTAGGGTAACAGATTTTGTTTCTATTACTGAATTATCAAAATAATCACGCGAGAGTATATCAGCGACAATATTTTCTGATGAAGATATATGTTCGAAGGTGTAATTATAATCAGCGAGGAACGTGAACCATCTGGCGACGCGATTCCCCGGACATTCTAATTTAGACATTTCGGTTAAACTTTTGTTATCGCAACGTATAAGAAAATGTCTTCCGTACAGGTAATGTTTAAAAGTAGAAACACAACAAACAATAGACATAAGTTCTTTTTCTAAGATAGTATATCTCTTTTGTGTTGGGTTAAGTTTCTTTGAAAAGTAGGCAATTGGGCGGATTATTCCGTTTTTGTCCGTTTGCCCTAGCATTCCTCCCAAAACATTGTCAGACGCGTCCGCTGATAAAACGAATTGTTTCTCATAATCAGGGTGAATTAGTATAGGCGGTCGTGAAAGACATTCTTTAAGTATATCAAATGAGGTTTGTGCTTCTTTCGTCCAGCGGAAACGTGCGTTTTTTTTTGTGAGGTCAGTGAGTGGGGCGGATAACTGCGAAAAATTTTTAATGAATTTTCTGTAATAAGAAACAAGACCAACAAAACGTCGTATTTTTTTAACCGTATTCGGTGGCGGAAAATCTCGTATTTTGATTATATTTTCTTCTATCGGTCTTATGCCTTCTGCGTTTAATTTATGTCCCAGGAAGTTAATTTCGGGTAACATAAAAGAACATTTTTCCGGGTTGATTGTAATTCCAAATAACCGGAATCTTTCAAAGAGTAATCTCAATTTGTGGAGCATTTCGTCTACTCCGTTCGATCCCATGGCAAAATCATCAATGTAATTAGAAATTTCAAGATCTGATAATGGGGCCAGTATTTGATCCGCTAAATCTGCGAATACCTCTGCTGAAGCATTTAAGCCCTGAGGGGTAGTTACATAACGAAAATTCCCTTTAGGGCTGCTAAATGTTGTATAGTCACGATCTTTAACTTTTAACGGTATTTGCCAGAACGAACTACTTAAATCAAGGGTTGTAAACATTATTTTTCTTTTTAACCTGTCTAACAAATGTTGTATTATTGGTAGTCTATGCCTGGGGTATTTTACGTGCGCGTTTAATTTGCGATAATCCACTACAAGTCGCCATTTTTGTTTTAGAGGGTCACCCGTTGGATTTTTCTTTTTTATTAAAATAAGTGGAGAACTAATATGTGAGTTGGAACGTTCGATAATATTTGCAGCTTCTAATTCCGATAACTGGCGATTCACTTCGTTTTGCAGCGCTTCTGGTATACGGTAGGGCTTAATTGATGGTAATTTATCATCGTCAACATGTAGGTTGGGCTGTATTGCTTCAGTTCTACCTATAGTATACAAGCGCTTACTAAATATATCAGCAAATTCCATAAGTAAATCTAGTAATTTATTTTTCGTTACTTCGTCTAAATGTTCTAAATTAAAATCAGAGGGTTTTAATTCATTTTTCCTGAGTTGCCGAATTACTTCTATATTTCTTGTATCGAAATTACTGCTAATTGTCCCGATTTTCATATTTTTATTAATGGGAATGGGAGAATCGGAAAGATTAGATATATTTACTGTTATCTGTCTTTCAGTAGTAATCGGGCATACATTATTAACAAATTTAATGTTTTGATTTTTTAAGTTTGAAAAAATTTTAATTGAATCTCCCTTCTTTATAGTTTTGTTTAATGATAATTCAATATTTCTAGATTCACCAGCTTTTAAAATAACATTCTTCGGAAGATATGCATAAGTTGTCTGATTAACTTCTCCGTTTGTTAGTGCGTCGTGTATGTTAATAACAGCACTTTCTGATTTAATTGTGTCTGTGTTAAAACAGATGGTAAATTTTTTTTGATTTTAAAAAATCGTAACCAATTATTGCATCGTAATAATCGGATAAGGGATTGTTAACGATATAAATCTTATGCTGATAATGTTTATTACCAATGTTGATGGGTAATGAAACGCAGTTTGTGATCTCTAAGTTTCCTCCTGTCACCGATGTAATTTGAGCGTCGATTTTTAATTTTTTAACTCTGTCGTCATTTTTTATTTGTTGAAAAATTCTATTATCTAAAAGAGTGGCCGATGCACCCGTGTCGATCAAAGACTTGACTAAAATTCCCGCTAATTTTAAATTAACTACCGGCAAAGTATTTTTTCGTTCATTCTTTAAAGAATTATACTGTATCATTTGCGTATTTACCTTTTCAATAAAAGCTTTCTTCTGCCCTTTAAAAAGATTCTTGTGGGTCAGGGAACCTACTCGCCCAGGGCTATTGAGAGGGAGGGTTCCCTTTAATAGTTTCCCGAGGTTTTACTATCACGATATTCACGGTGTTGATTTGGACGCCGTCCTCTATTGTTATTGTGTGAGGAATAAGAGGCTCGGTTATTCCTTCTATACCCATTATTTCTGCCTCTAAAATTGTCCCTGTTAGCCGGATTGTAAAAACAGTCGGAAGTAAAGTGTGACTTGTGACATATTCTGCAGGTGGGGACATTTCTTTGAGTGAAATTTCTATTTTGTGTATAGCGTGGATATGCTGAACCGCGTTGAAAAGAAGGACGAGCGGAATAATTGGTATATGCTCGAGGCGGGTCTTGCCTTGTTTGTAATTTTAAGCTTTCAACTTCTTTACTCAAAGCATTTATCATTTCCTGAGTGTTCAAGGCGTGGGCTTCAAGAATGTTTTTAATCTCACTGTTATTCGTAGTCGTAGACATATTATTTACAATTTGTTCGACGGGTGAATCAACAGCATTTATTTCATTAGATTGCAACAATTGTGCAAAATCCACTGCGTTTTGGAACGTTTTAGGGTCTTTTAATATTACCGATTGTTTGAATGTTCCGTGCAAACCGTCGATAAATTTTGCTAATTTCGTTTGTTCAAAAATTGTTTTAATAGCATCATTTGTTAAATCCGGAAAATTGAAAAAATTTTCCGTTGCAAGGCTGACTTTGGCTGCATAAGTCTTAACTTGCTCATTCGGAAGCATCTTACAGTTCGAAAACTGTTTTTGTCTAGCACTTAGACTATATTGAGTGTCAAAATATGACAAGAATTTCTTTTTAAATTCGTCATAATCTTTCTCGCTATTCAAATCAGGTGAATGGATTATATTAGTTAGTGCGTCTCCACGAATTCGCGACCTCATTATTAGTAATTTCTCGGGTTTTGTACATTTAGCCAATTCAGTAATATTTTCTAAATTTTCTACGAAAAATTTCGGCGTTATCGATGAAAGGTTATCGAATTGTGGAATTACGTTTTGAAATCCTGCAATTTTTCGAATAAGGGCCTCCGAGTCTTCTTTATTTTTGTCGGTTAGACACATTTTTATAATTACTTAAAATTCCAGAAAATACGATAGTAGTATATCTTAAAATTCGTTGCAATTAGAATATAGCATTAATAACGCAGGAAAATTTTACTTGATCTGCAATAATCGTAAAATAATAATCTAATAATAGTAATAATATCAAGTAATATCAGTATTAATATCTCAGAATATAAATAAAAGACTAAGAGTAGAGATAAAACGTGGAGAAAATAAAATAATTATCATGGTATTGTAATCAGGAAAATATCATAATTAAAAAAAATATATCTCATTAGTAGTCATCGAACTAGTAAATGATTAATCAAATACACAAATATGGAACCAGATACTGATTATTTAAAAAAAATTTCCATCTTTCGTATAAGTAAAAGTTTATAAATTAATTCATCGTGAAATCATCTTTAAAATTCATATAATGTAATAAGAAAGTTGTAATAAGACAGTAATTTCTAAAATTAATTAAAATTAATATTGATTATTTTCTCACTTACGTATCATAATAGATTATACTTTCTGATTCATATTATAAGAAAATTATAAAACAAAACAAACTCTATGACGCTTAGAAAAGTACAAGGTCAAATAAATTGATAATAAAATAAAGACGTATTTAAATGTACATTATTCACAAAGTTATATTTTATAAAAAATTTATTTTATATAATTTATTTTTAATTTAATTTATTTGTTATTATTATCACAAAATTTTCACGTTTTCTTGAAGATAAATAAGAATGTTTACAAATGTCATTAGATAATAAATGTTTTTCTAACTTCCAACGTTCAAAGGTATAAATTGAAGAAAAAGGAATATTATAATGCAATATATTTAAATATAAAAAGAAGATATTGTAAAATATAATTATTTTTCAAGAAAATTTTCACGTTTTCATTGTAAGAAATATTTTCCGAATTCCAAAATTCAGAAAAGGAAAAGAAAATTTATAATGACATATTTAAATGCAAAAAAAGTTAATTTAAAAGGCAGTTATTTCTCAGTAAGATTTTCAAATTTTCTTAGTAATAAAATATAAATGTTTTTAAATATTATTAAAATATAAATATTTTTTTAAATTCTTAAAATTCAGTAAAGAAAGAAATTTATATTGATATATTTTAAATATAAAATAAAATATTTCAAAATATAGTTATTTCACAATAAATTTTTCAGATTTTCTTAATAAGTAATAATAAATGTTTCAAATATCATTAAGTAATAAATAATTTTCCCAAATTTTCAAAGTGCAGAAATAAAGAAATTTATCAAAAGGAAAATATTTTACAATACAGTTATGTCTCAATAAATTTTTACGCTTCCTTAATAGTAAATAATAAATGTTTCAAATGTTATTATGCAATAAATAATTTCTCCAAATTTTCAAAGTGCAGAAAAGAAAGAAAATTTATATAAAAAGAAAATATTTTACAATATAGTTATGTTTCAATCAAATGTTCACGTTTTCTTAATAGGAAATAATAAATGTTTCAAATGTTATTAGGTAATAAATAATTTCCCAACTTTTCAAAGTGTAGAAAAGAAAGAAAATTTATAAAAGGAAAAGTATTTCACAATATAGTTATATCTCAATAACTTTTTTTTTTTTTTCTTAATGGTAAATAATAAATGTTTCAAATGTTATTAGGTAATGAATAATTTCCCAACTTTTCAAAGTGTAGAAAAGAAAGAAAATTTATAAAAGGAAAAGTATTTCACAATATAGTTATATCTCAATAACTTTTTTTTTTTTTTTAATGGTAAATAATAAATGTTTCAAATGTTATTAGGTAATAAATAATTTCCCAACTTTTCAAAGTGTAGAAAAGAAAGAAAATTTATAAAAGGAAAAGTATTTCATAATATAGTTATATCTCAATAACTTTTCTTTCTTTTCTTAATAGTAAATAATAATTTTCGGAAGAAAAAAAAGAAATTTGTAATATGTTTAAATATAGAAGAAAATATTTCAAAATATAGTTATTTCCGAATAAAAATTTGGTAAGAATTAATAATAAATGATCTTAAATGTTATTAAGTATGAAATAATTCTTAACAATCAGTTCTTTTCCTGTAAACATCTTATGTTCTTTTCATGACATATATGTATTTTGCGTATTTTAAAGAATACTTCAGGAATAAAATATACGTCAATTCTTTATAAGTAACATACATCATTATAATGTATTTGAACCATTGCTTGAAATTGTATGCATGAACTCTTAGAGTATGTATATCACTATTATTACTCCCTTATTAAATTACTTATAAAGCGTGTAGAATCATTGCTTGAATGAAGTAAAATAACGTACAGCATCAAGTACAGATGGCATTCTTCAATTTTTTTTTTTTTTTTTTTAAATTCTCTTAAAATTACAAATCCTTAATTTATTTATTTTATTTTATCTATTTATTTTCATTATTCATTGAACCCTTTTATTTTTACAATTTCCATTAGTTTGTGAAAAGGGAGTTACGTATTTAAATTTTATTTTACTTTATTTAATTTGCTAAGTTTAAAGAAAATTTCAGTTTGCAAATTATTAAATAAATAGTGCTTAAAGCACACTGTCACGGGAACCATTGCTCGGGTACGCTCCTTCTGTTTTCCTCATCTTATATTGAATTCATATATTTAAATTACATTGAAACTAATTAGGCCGTATGTTTCACGTAAAGTGATCCCAGATTCAGGAGCATACTCGAGATCTAATATACAAGAAAGAAACATTTAAATAAAAGCAAACTGAAATTGATTAAATTGAATTTATTTTAAAAGATTAACATATTTAAATACATAAGTGTAAATCATTATGCATAGTTTAACGTACTTAACAGTAAACTCGACCGTATGTTTTAATAATATATTTACCACCGAGAATGCCTCATCGCGTAATTAATATCAGTTTAAATAATTAAATATAATACAGAAATTTGCTCGGAATTAAAAGCCTGCTTACCCCTTATACATCTGGTAGACATCATCATCATCTAGGGGGTCCAAAATCCAATTCCTGATATTGGCGGTTGGCGGTTTCACACAACAAAAAAAAACTTATAATTTTCACCTAACAATCACGGGTTACAAATACCCTGAGGACACTACTCCAAGATCATCTTTCTGAGAACTTTTTTTCTCTCTCACCAAATTCCCTTTTTGCCCCTGGTCATCTCCTTTTTCTTACTTAACTATTTAGTAATTCTTACGCCCTTTTTTCTCCCCTAAATCTCGTCGTCCAATCCTTTTTTCTCATCCTGATCCCCATTTAAAGACAGCATTTTACTGGATTTTCCTATAAACATATTTCGCTTTACATTACCATAATTTTGGATACATTAAATACTTCCCCCTCTCTGGCCAAGATATCAGGTGTTAAAGCCATAACTTTGACGGTTTCTTTGATCTTATAGAAAAGCTTATTTCTAGAGGCATCACTATTTCATCCAGCTGCAAGTCTCTGAACGCCTTTCGTCTCTTTTATTCTCTATACCTTTTCTGGTCAATAGAACACAAAACTTACTGGACGTACTTATTCAATTTACGTGAAGTCGTGCATTCGAATTCCTTTTCTTTACAGAAAATACCCTACCTTTTAAAACCCTAAATGACCACCGTGCGCAGCAGTTGCATATCTCCCAGCGTCTTTTCATTCCTTTATTCTTATACCTTTCTTGGTCAATAGGATACACTCAGCCAGCTGTCGCCCCAAACACCTTGAGCGGAACTCGTTTGATCTTTAGTCAAATGGAACTACTATGCTATTCCTTATATTTTTGCGAGAAATAGTAAAATTTGTAACAAAAGAAATTCCTTTTTCCCATGAACCCGGGGGCAGCACAGAACTGCTAAACTTGCTGGGTATATCTCAGCAGTACCCTATAGTCAGAAAATAACCGAATTCTTCTGTGTAATTTTACATATGATCTATACATGTGTAGAGTTATTACATAATAAGGTGAAATTTAGTTCAGTTAAGAAACGCATAACACACTTGAAAATTCCCCTGCAGCTTATATACTCAATAAACAAAATGTGCTGTAATTATTTTTGTGTGTATGATCTATAGAATTTATACATACCAAGTAATAAGGAATAAAAAAAATTAATTTAAAAACGCACACCACAGGTGAAACGGCACTACTAACACTTATTGCTCATAGATAGTACTCTAACCAAATTCTTTTGTGTATCTCTGTAAATGAAAGATAAATGTTATGCAAACCACATTCTACTGTAAGCATCTTGTAGTGCGTGTATATAAATTTCAATATATTTAAATAGTGTAACATTATTAATATGCATTGCAAAATATTTTTTCCCTTCAGACTATAATTTAACGGAAATATTTTTAATGTATCTATAAACGAACATTAAATGCTACAATTTTCGTTTTCCATAGTAAACATGCCATACAGCCATACTAAACTTCAATAACATATATCAATTACATGACAATCCGTGTATATTTACGCACGTTAGAGCACGAAGAGACAGACAGACAAATTGACAAACATGCGGCCAGGCAAGCTGAAATCATATACAATTTTCAACCATATAGGAAAAATGAGACATCTTTGAACACTTAATTTTTGTCCTCTTTTGCATATGTAAACAGAGTAATCTCCTTCCATCTTATGTTTGTTTAGCTAATAGTAATTCAAGACACCTGGAATGTTTAAAAAGTACAAAATGTAGGATTCTATTGGTTGCAATATTACTAATAATTATATACATTTATTCGAAAGATGTTAAAATAAATCACTTAATAGGACATGTGCCGTCACGCACCATACATTTAACACGCTCAGTTGAGCTGTTTCAAAGTTTAGGCACACATTAAAATGTGAATGTGATGATATTCGATGTATAAATATATGGAATAATTTCGCAGTAAATATTCAAAATGTAACTGAAATAAAATGTACTAAAGATATTATAGAGGTTTTATTAGCATTATTTATTTTAAAAATAAGCCTTTTTAATTTTTTTTTTAAATCACTGTCTTGAAAGTTTAGGCACATACTGCAACGTTAACAAATTTTAGATTCATTTCAACCAAACCAACTTTTTTGACCAACGTATCATTTTTCTTGAGCAGTACAACAGCAAATATGCAATATGAATTTCCGTTGGTTATTTAAAATGCCAACAGCTGCGGTAGCTTCAAAATTTATTTGGATGAACTTTAGAAACTATGTTAATAAATGTGCAAAATCTTGCGTGGATTATCAAATGAACAAAATTAACTGACACACTCATTCTCAATTTGCCAACTACGGTGAAACACATGAGATATTTACTGTTGTTCATATTGACATAAAAGGTCCACTTACACCTTCAGAAGGAAAAATGTACTGTGTTACCTATATTGACCATTTCACATTTTATATAGAAGTTATTCCTCTAGTAAATGTGACAGCCGTAACAGTTGCTCGAGCGTTTTATAACCAATGGATTTCACGCTTCGGCATTCCATATCGTGTAATCACTGATCAATTAAGTCAAAATTCATCGCAGCTTTTAAACAATATAAGTATTATTTGTTGTTTTAAATAAGCACAACAACAGCCTATCATCCACGATGTAACGGAAAGATTGAAAAATTGCATCGCATTTTAAAAGCAACAATTAGAGCGCACAATTCGATTTTTATCACAGACAATATCAACAGTACTATTAGGATTACGGTCAGTTTTGCGTGGAGATACCGATTTTACTATTACACAAATGGTCTATAGCAAATATATCAGGCTACCGGGAGAATTTTTCAAAGAACCGAAAACAACTATGTTGGATAAAGATACGTTTACTAAAGAGCTTTTCAGAAACAAATTGAACGATTAAAATCTTTCAAAACTCGCCAAATACCTTCTCAAAAATGTTTTGTTCATAAAGACTTGCACGTCTCTAAAAATGTTTCCACACTCATTGATCAAGTTAAAAAACCGATTGAACCTGTTTATGTTGGACCATATCCAGTTGTCAAAAAATTGGAAAGACATTATACAGTAAAAATCAAGTGTAATTATGTGGACATTTCTGTAGATAGATTAAAACCTGCATATTTGATGATGGCTGATGCGAATATTCCTGATTACGAGTTACCAGAAAAAACATTATGTTTGGCCGATAACAAACTACTGTGCAGCCATCAACCAAATTAATAATCAGATGTGTCATGATAAAAATGTCGAAGAGAAAAATTCTTGTAGAGATCTAAGAGTTTGAAAATGTTATAGAGTCTGTTAGACACCATTGCTATTTTATTTCATACATATTTAATTGATATTCTTATTGTATATCGTATATAATATTTTAATTTTCTATATTTTTTATTTCATTCCATATTTCCATATCCTTAAATTTTCACCCTAGGAGGAAGTAATGTAGCCTTCATGTACAAACTCGTGGTTATTTTTATTGTATTTCAATTTAACTTATTGCTATGGGAACACAAAAACAAAAAATCGTTTGGAATAGAATAAATAAATTTGTTTTGTTGGTTGCAGTGGAAAATGGCTCTTAGTTTTAATAAAAAGGTAAGATATTATTCCAGCTTAAAATATGTATATTTATATTTATTAAGTTTAAAAAAACAACAGTTTACAAGAATGGAAAGCATTATGAGTCTATTAAAGAATTAAAAGTGGCCACTAAAAAAGCATGGTATTCTCTGCCACCAATAATATTTCGAAAATTAATTAATTCAATGGAAACGCGATTATTTGGAGTTATCCAGAACAAGGGAAATATTATTGATAAGTAGCATCATGTAAAAGTGTTAAATGATGTTTGTTTTTTCTATTATGTCTCTAAACTATATAGGTACAGACTTTTAAGATTTGTTATCAAAGTTATTATAATGTATCTTATTTATTCATTTCGATATGATTTATTTGAGTAATTTTATAAAATCTAATAAGTAAATAATATCTTTATGTTTAATTTTGTATTGTTATTTAATAAACGACATTTTCTTTGATGTGTCTAAACTTTTGAGATGGACTGCTTTGGAGAGAATTAGGTATTTTCAGTACTTAAAAAAAAGATGGAGAGATAATGAAAGTCACATCATTTTGATGCAATGAAAAGAGAATGAGTTTTATAAATGAAAGGGATTTTTTGTGAGTGACAAGCTCATCTTTCATTACGGACATTTTCGTCGCTTCTATAAATTTATAGCTCACTTTTGGACGGCTGTCAAATATTATGTCTGCTATTTATAGAAATACGAGGGAAAGTCATTAAGTAAGTCACAAACGATAATTAAATAATAACCTACAATGATATTCACTTCAAAACTATTTTTATTTTTCAACATATTCTCCACCAATATTTATGTTTATTACCTTTTTATCAGTGCCCAAACACCAGCTGCATAACATTCTTTAGGTTGCTGTCTCAGCCACATTAAGACTTCATGTTGAACCTTTTCATCATCTGTGAACATCATCTTGTTTCCAAGATGGGGTTTAGTGGACTAAACAGATGAAAATCGCTTGAGGCTAAGTCGAAGCTGTATGGTGGATGTTGAAGAAATTGCAAGATGATGTTCACGGATGATGAAAATGTTCAACTTGAAGTCCTAATGTGGCTGAGACAGCAACCCAAAGAATGTTATGCAGCTGATGTTTGGACACTGATAAAATGCGATATAAGTGCATAAATATTGGTGGAGAATATGTTGAGAAATAAAAATTGTGTTGAAGGGAATATCATTGTAAGTTATTATTTAATTATCTTTTGTGACTTACATAATGACTTCCCCTCGTATATAATGATGGTGCCCATAACTTTTTCTTTTGCCTTTCTTTTATCACTCTTTCACGACTTCTAAATATCCCATAATTTTAATTAATTACATCATCGAATAGGGAAGAAAATGTACTTCTGAGTAACATTTGTTTAAAATTTATAACTCAATATAGAGATTTCCTATATGACCTTTTAAAATACTTTTCAAACATAAATTTTTAATCTATCTCAACAGTGAACATTTGGGGCAAGGTTACCACTTATGTTAATTAATTTCCCAGAACAAATCGAAAAGAAAAAAAAAAAGCAGATTAATTATAAGATCGGATTAAACATGAGACAACGCATTTTGGCGCTTAACTGAAATCTGGCAGCCAAAAAGACAGATTTTCATTTTCTGTTGAACATAAAATTAATATCAAGTTAAGTTGAATTGGTTAAAATATATGTTGTATCAGAATATACTGGGAATTGTTTTTAAATTTTTCTATGATTAGCACTATTCTCTACAAAAATCTTCAATAATTGGGTTTATGCGATATTGATATGTACCTACCACCGAGTATTTTTTCCAGAAATTTCCAGGAACTTGAAAAAATTTCTCTAAAAATCTTGACTTAAAAAAAGAAACTCGAATCTAAATTAACATATTTACTCATGCATATTTATCACACCATAAAATAACGTAAAATTGAGGTATCTGCAATACATACCTTTCATATATTAGAAACATTGTTTTAAAATATTTATTTACACCAGAAATTTAACACTACTAATAATTATTAGAAATTGTACACTGTAAAAAAATCCGTAAAAATACAAGAGATTTTCCGTAAAATTTTACGAAGAAGTTTCATTTTTCCGAAACAACAGTACAATTTCCGAAAATTGATATCAGTTCCGTAAAGGAGATTTCAAATCTGTAAATATGCAGAAAGTTTTCATAAATTTAATGGATTTTTTCAGTATTTCTTTCAAAACAGTACGATGTCCGTTTTTCTTCCAAAACAGTGCAATTTCTGTAAATAACGTTTAGAGGTTTGAGTACAGAAATCACCTTGTTTGAAATGCAAATTAAGATTGTTGTATTTACTGGAGTTCTTCAAGAATCCATATCTGACTCAGCTCGATACGCTGGCCCATTCTAACCGGGGCCATGTCTGGACGGTAATGTTTTGTAAAAATAAATATTTATATTTTTAATGAAATATTTAGAAATTTATTTTATTTTTATAAGTTACAGAAAAAAAAAATTTAACGTACTATTTTTTTTCTTCTTGATAGTGCTTGAAAAATAAGATTTTTTTTCACTAATTTTTGAAATTTTTATTTTAACTTTTCTGATGTGAGGCAATATTGGGTTCTTTAAAGGTTGCATAACATAATATCTCTGAAAGTTATCGCTACGTAAATTGGTATTAAACTAAACTGATTTTGCTTATAAATTTATGAATTAAACTAAAATTTATTATTTTATAAATTATAATTTTACAAAGTTTATTATTTTTTCCTTAAATTTATAAAAATAGTTAATATTTTTTTTCTTTACTTTTATAAAAATGAAGTTTATAATTTATTTCTTTAGCTTATAATTTTATAAATTAAACTAAATTATTTTTAACTAAATCAATAAGTCCAAATTTAAACTTACTTATCACAAGATCATTAATTTCGAAATTGTCCTTAAAAATCAATTTTTTGTTTCAATATTTTTAAAACTATTCAGTTTAACAGAACCATACATAAAAGTTCTTAGCATAGCTCACGTATAATAATGTAATTTATTATAAAATTATTTATTTACATAAGTTTTTAAAAATAAGAGATAACGAAAATTTATTTTAACATGTAATAAATACATCTGCTTAAGATAATTATTGTTTTTATTGGAATTGATAAATAGATCATCAGACAAATAATTTTAAAAAGTATATGTTCGAAAAAAGAAAATGTTGGTACTATTGCAAAAAGAAGCAATCAATATTCTTAATACAATGTTTTACTCATATAATACATAATAATTCAAAATTTATCTGTTATAAGGCATCAAATAATAAAACAAAATATTCAAAATTATGAAAAAAAAATATTAAAAACATTGGAACATCTTCATGATTGAAACTCTGAAAAAAATTCATAGTACCTTCAAATTTTTACATCATAAAAAGCGATTAAAACAAGTAACAATATTTGAGGAAGCAGCGTAAACCCAGTCCAGTCGTAGCGTAGTGGTCTAGACCACCAGGTTAGTAAACGGGAGATTTGGGTTTCGATTCTCATCGTGACAAGGGTTGGTTATTTTCTGAAAACTCGCTTAGAGAAAAAAAAAAAAAGAAGAAGAAGAAGAAATGTATAAATAAGGTTGTCCTTGAGAAGTACATTTTATTTATTTTTGGTTCTATAAAGTTTATTTTAACGACACAAAAATTTCTAAAAAATACGGACGATATCTGTTATAAAACGGAAATTTAAAAACGGATATTTCAGAAATCAAGGAAAATTTCCTGGAATTTACGGAATTTTTTTTCCGTTAAAATACGGAAATAGTACTGGCGTCTCGATTGCCAGTACAATTTCCGTTTTTTTTTTTTTTCAGGAATTTTTTTACAGTGTATTATCAAAGGTCAAAGGACAAAACACTGTGTATTTTCTGTTATTCTGTTTTTATAGAATGTGAGATTACGATGGGAAAAGGGACAAGTCCCAGCGTCACTTAATTCAAACTGCAAATTTTTCATTATGAATGATGAGCAAATGAAAACGCAACCACAGCTTGAAAATTCGATGTTTGACGAATGTTGCATAAAAAAAAATTCATCCTATAAGTGGGTGATTCAATGACTTCGTGAAAGCATGTATGCTTTTATATATAGCTTTAGGAAATGTTTCATGTATAATGCGCCTCCAGTTTTTATCTCTAAAATTTTGGAAAAAAGAGTGCATTATACACGATTAAATATGATATAGTATATATATTTTAAATATACACGGTGTCCCAAAAGTGCTTAAATTTCAATACAAAATTAAGCAATTGGTGTACGAGAGCGCAGTTTAGACAAAAATGCTTCTTATAATCGAAAATTTCCTTTAAAAAAATAAATATATTTCCAAAAATTTCCTATAGATGGCGTTATTTCTGCAAAGCTACCAAATAATTAGAATGCTTTTATAGATAACAGTGGCGAAAGACGCACAGAGTGTATCCAAACTATTGCAACTCACATTCCAGAACTTAAAAATACTCGCCTTCATGAATTTGATTAGACGAGTGGGACAAGTAATTAAACATTAGTTTGGTGATAGTAGAAAACTCGCCAAGATTTATAAGACGTCTCTGAAAGATAATAGCGACATACCGACAAAAAAAATTCGATACGATTTTGGAATAAAACGAATCGCCAAGCAACTTGCCGAGTTTCCAACTATCGTCAAACTATTGTTTGTTGACTTGTCTCACTTGTCTAATCGGATCTAATTGGACAAAAATTGTGCATACGCGCTGCCAGTCTTTAGCCACTGTTATGTATGTATAAAGGCATTCTACCTTCTAGTAGCTTTGCAGAAGTAACGCCAGCTATAAGAAAGTTTTTGAACTATATGTTTTATTTTTTTTAAAGAAATTTTTCGATCATAAGAAGAATTTCCATCGAAACCGCCCTCTCGTATGCCAATTGCTTAATTTTTTATTGAATTTTAAAATGTGCCAAGGACTTTTGGGACACCCTGTGCATTCTCAAAAAACCTTAAAATGGAATTTAAAATTTTTGGGCAACATAGTTTGTATGTATAACGGAAAAAGGAAAGGATGTGCATTTTGGTTCTTCTTCGAAATCAAGCTTTATACAGAGAGCATATCCCGGGTGCACCAAAAGTTCGTTAAAATTTTAAAAATTCATTTAAAAAAAAAAACTAATGATGCTAAAAAATTTTGGTTTGCAAACATAAGATTAGAGAGAGATGGGATTTTTTATTAGTATTAGTATTAATAACAACAACAAAAAAAAAAAATGTTTGGTACAAAAATTACCGATAGATGGTGCTGCACGCATAATATGAAGCAGATTTATTCAAGTCAGACTGTCAATAAAACCCCTCAATGCCCACAGATTCGTCATTCGATGCCAGCAGTATGCTATTCTTATCAAATCAAGTGCTATTGGTTAAACTCTTTTACAAGAACAGGCAGGGCTTAAATTGCGCCGCAGCCCACCGGAGCCCGGCTCCGGTACTTCTCTGCTTTTAGTGAAAATTTAAATATTGGTCGGAATTCACCGGAGTCCATAAATACTGGGCTCCGGAGCCCAGTGCAAGCTCTTGGCCGAAGCCTAAATTACCCTTTCTTGCCCAAAAACCGAAGCCTAAATTACCCTTTCCTTTTCCTCCCATATTGAAGTTAATATCTTTCTTCGATTCTCCAGCATATAAATATTAATTTTTGAAAATTTCATTCATTTTTTCATAAAAATGCATAGTTGCAAGCTATTTATTTATTTATTTTTTTTTTTTTTTGAGTGTTTGTTAACACTATTTCAGAATCACAATCCTTACTTCATTTAATCACAGAATTCTGCGATTAATTAACATTAAAATTAGGCAAAGATTTCTATTCGGCCGGAGTGATAACTAAAAAGTGGAATAATTGACAGCTAAGTAAATGCAGATAAATATATTTAAAATTTTTATTTTGCTAAAGAAAAAAATTGCTTTAAATGTTGCAAATACATATAATGTATGAAATATAAATATGCAGATTGGAGTGACGGTGAAGGGGGGGGGGGCGCTACGATTATTAGTACTGCAGAATATTAGGGCTCCAGTACTTTTTTTGTTAGAAATTAAGCCCTGAGAACGGGAAATCGGCAACTGGCGGATTGCGAAAATTCTGCACGGTAAAATGATTGAAGACGAGAAAATGAACATTTAAAATTTCGACTACATAATTTGTATGTATAACTGAAAAGGAAGTAATGTGCATGTTGTCTCTTCTTAGAAATCACGCTTTAGACAGAGATCGTATACAGAGTGATCGGAAAATAACTGGTACAATTTTAAAGGGTGGTTAGAAAGAAGTTAAGCAAGTATTTTTTGTCATAAACTATGTGGCCGGAAATGGCGCGTTTAACCGCTGATAACGAAGAAAATTGTGAAAGGTGCAATGAAAGGCAGCGTATAGGCACCAATAGATGGCGCTTATACGCGTCATATCCGGACGCACATTCTATGACAAAAAATTATTATTTTGGTCCCCTGTACCACCCTTTAATATTTTGCCAGATAGTTTCCGATCACGAGATGAATGCAACTACAATAATTATAAAAACGTCATGCTCGGAGATCATCAAATTAAGCGTCTGAAAAATTTTGTTTTCGAAAATGGAGCATCTGAATTGAGATTTGCGATATGTTTTAAGCTTACTGTTGCATCACAATACGAACTGCTAAAGCTTATCCACCCAAAGAAAAGATGAAAAGCACAGCAACACCTTATCATAAGTTAGGATCTTTTTTGAGTAACATCTGTTACATGTAGTAAAGCCGCACATAAATCCGCCCTATGCATGAATATTTTTTCCCTTTACGCTCTCCTGGGCACAGAATGGGAGTTAACATTTAGCTGCAATATCTCTTGGTCTCTGGGATTTTAGAGATCAAATCTAAATCCGCAGTCGCCAAGGCATTCAAACGGTTTGCTGACGTAAAAGCTTTTGCGTTTTTCCCTTTTTTTCTCTTTGCTTGTTTGTGGCTTGTTCACTCTTTGTGAATAAAAATATTTTTGCATTTCAGATCAGTGGTACAATTTTGTATGATATTGCTTTTAAAAAGAAAGTGTAAAAGCAAGTACATAATAAACTTCTGATTCCTTAAAATCTAAACTCTTTTTAAATATATTTTCATATGCATTTTTTATACATGATTACATTTACATATTATCAAAAGGGTCTCAAAACTCTTAAACCTTCAAAAAAAAAAATTTAATTTATTTTATTTATTTATTTATTTATTTTTACATGTTAAACTCCTATATTTTCGTAATAGTTTGATATAATTGTTTCCTTGAAATTTCCATTAGAACAGAAGTTATGGCTTTTAGAATTATACACATTCAGAGCTGAATTGATAAAAACAAAACTTTGAAGTCAGTTTTCTCAAAATGATGTTTTGTGGCATAACGCGCAGGGTATCTAAAAAACGTTTCAATATTTTTTCATGGAATTTTCAGAAGGTATGTTTCATGTTAGCCTGCATAAACTGAACCTAAATTTTCATTTCTATTGTTCAAAATACGATTTTTTTCAGATGGTTGCTGAAAATTTCAAAATTTTGTATAAGTTAAATACAACTTTGTATTAAAAATATAGAATGTTTTAAATGGAAATTTACTTAGGTTCAGGGGGTAATTATTACATTAAATGTTGAAAATAGTCATTTTTCTAATTTTAAGAGTCGTGAGACCCCTGAACATCTTAATTTGTATTGACTCGCTTGCGCACATAATGGGAATTAAAATTTAACTGTATAATCATGGTTACTGGTATTTTATTGATCAAATCTAAATTAGCAGTCGTTCAGGCATTCAAACGCCATAGTTGCCAATTTTGCGATTTTCTATTTATTTATTTATTTTTATTTTTTAAGTCAGTTTCTTGTTTTTATATGATTATTATCTTATTTTATTTTCCAAACTTTCCGATATTTTTAAAGTCAGTTTCTTGTTTTTATATGATTATAAACTTATTTTAACTATCAAAATTTTCGATTTCATTTGATTAAAAAATAAAAAAAAAACAGAAGCAAAAAGTTTGCTCTCATTTGACGTTCACTGAATAATAGTTATCAATAAAAAAAATACAATTGATTAGTGTACTAAATATTAAAAAATAAAATTAAAATAGATTTTCAAAAATTTGCTTTTATTATTGCACTAAAAAGCAGAATATATTTTTATTTATATAAAAAAAAAAGTCTGAGGGTCAAAACAAAAATCGTAAAAGCGTCAGACGCTGATAGAAACACTCGAATTAATTTGAAAGTTTAATATATTTTTTCAAAGTTCTTTGCTGTTTCTTAATTTCCTTCTAGTACTGGTTTTAGCGCAACACGCTTTGGCGATTTTTTAAAAATCTCCTTATTCTGGATTTAAAAAAAAACTCGTTAGTACATTAACAGAAACATGATTTTTAAGCTTCTATTTGCTTTACTATGCAACTTATTCATTTAATATATAGTATGCCCACTAAAGTCCCTTGCCACCCTCTTAACTTCGGAACGGCTGCTGCCGTAATTTATATTCATAAAAGTGGTGTCTAGGTATAGTAAAGTAGCCATGCGCTGCTCAATGAAACCGCCTACGGCGCCACATGGTGGAATGTTGCGGAGTTAGCATTCCTATCTAGAAAACGGAAAGAGATAGAGAAAAAAAAGTGATTTACAAAGTTGTAGAGCATCATCAATTTAGTACGAAAAGGCATATTGCGGACATTAATGCGAAGAATAGAATGATTAAAACACGCATTTGTCTTTTCGTGATTTCCTACACTGTGACGTGACAAAACGATCTTAGAAAGAAAAAAGCAACTAGTTATAATAATATACCTTTATTTTAGATTTTCAAACATCTCACCGTCAGCTGCAATGCATATTTGGATGCTTGTGTGAATTTCACGTTGCACACGTTGGAGCATATATGGTGACACGTTGGCACAAGCGTCCGTAATAGCGTCGTTTAATGTCCTGCAATGTTTGTGGAGGGGTCGCACAGACCTGATGTTTCATAACTGGTTGTTTCTTTTTTTCTAAGATCGTTTTGCCACGTCACAGTGTAAGAAATCACAAAAAATGAAATGCGCGTTTTAACCGTTCTATTCTTCGCATTAATGTCCACGATGTGTCTTTTCGTACTAAATCGATGATACTCTACAACTTTGTAAATCACTTTTTTTCTCTATCTCTTTCCGTTTACGAGATAGGAATGCAAACTCCGAAGCATTCCACCAGGTGGCGCTGTAGGCGGTTTCAATGTGTAGGGCATGGCTACTTTACTATACCTAGACACAACTTTTATGAATAATAAATTACGGCAGCAGCCGTTCCGAAGTTAAGAGGGTAGCAAGAGACTTTAGTGGGCATACTGTATATCGATAAAAAATTCTAATGTTTTATCGTAGTGCCTATACAGATGAATTAGTTGCAATAAAGGAAAATTTACTGAAGGAAGATTTTTAAGCTCTCTCGCTCTCTCTACTATAATTATAAAGGCATATGCGATGTTTTTTCAAGAGTGTGTCCAAGGGGAAGTCATAAAGCAGTCACCCACGAATCAGCCCTTTTACCATCAACAATATCTATAAAACAGCACTTTTTTTAAAATTTAAATACATATTAAAATACGAAAACTTCTTCATTAAGAGATGTGGCACTCCTCTAAATCTAGGGATGCAATTATTCCTATGTGCTTTTTTATTAGGTATGTGAGATAATACACATCATTTTCATAGAAAGCACATTTTCTCTAATCCATTGATACAACTGATAATAATTCGCAAATGCTATACATACATTCCGAAAAAATGTGACTCCAAATGCCACATATGTAGAAACAAAATTAATATGCCGAGAGCTCAACGGGTCATTTCCTAACTTTTTATGCTGAGCAGGCAACTGTAAAATTCGATAAGGTGACAGACGTTTTCTGTCTATTGTTCCCTGAATATTTTTTCAGATGTTCGGTGTGTTGCTATGGTAAGGCCAGGGGTTAACATCATGCACTTTTCTTTTATTTAAAAAACTAAAACAAAAAAAAAAAAAACTTTTAATAAAATTAATAGGAACTTCGCCATATTTAATCATTGAAAATTGCAACAAACAAGGAGAAATTTACCTTCCTGCCTTCAACCTAAGAGATGCTCCTGCAGATGCCCATACTCCTCCTGTTGAGGTATGTTTATTTATGACTACCTGTTACTCGTGACGTCATTCACGTAGCATTAAAAGAAGAATAAATGAATTAATTAAGCAAAACATTTCACTCCTGATAATTAAAGACATATATAATTAACCAACTCTTTATCACATTTTACAGGAGACATTACGGTATTTCTTTGTTATAGGGGCCTTGACATAACTCAGTCTTTAAAAAAAGTGAAATTTTGTGCCAAGTAATATAAACAGTCGCGAAAATGAAACTACAAGCAATGAAAAAAGAAGTCAGAGATGAGCGAGGAAATGATCATCTAGAATACTATTAAGTGTTATGCAAAAAACAAACCTGGTTACAAAAAATGTAGTTTCTTTGGCTAGAAAAAGCGCATTGGCTATGAATCCGATTACAGAGCCTAACCTTTCTATTCTCGCCTATTTTCTACATATATATGAAAACGTTTCTATTATATACAACGCACTTTCGCATTTATAATATTAGGAATTAGCTTATTTTTAGGAATCGGCACGATTGTCTTATTTACGTCTACGCAATTCGGCTTGGGGAAAAGTTTCAATACTTTTTAATTTTTTCTTTGCTCTTACATTACGCGAATTTCTCGATGAATTTGATTTTCGTTTCTTTTTTCTATTTACAAATAAAAAAGTTTTTAAAAACATTGTAAATTTACTTAAAAATTGCATTAAAAGCTATGCTATTTTTCTCATCCTATAAGACTTTAAAAAAATCTATTTAAAAAAGAACATTAAAAGAAGCTATTTTTAAAATGACGACAAACTTTTTGCTCTTTCAAAGCTAAAAGAAATGTGGAATTAAAGTCCGGTTGTCAAACAACGATTTACAAATGTATCTCGATTGTACCAATATACTTCAAGCCCTCGAGCCATAATTTTAATACTGCCAGAGGTAAAATGATGTTACTTTGATGCAATTATATTAAATCTTTATGTTTTATGAACGGAAAGGCAACTTTCTTTTTTAAAATAAAGTAATTTTTATTCATATTTTCTGGGATGAACGGATTAGATTTAACAGTCGTCAATTTTTTTTTTCAGATGATGGAGTTAATTTTTTAGTTTTTATGAATGAAAAGAACTATTTCCCGCTAACCATGACGTCATTTTCCACATGAATCATTTTGTGGTGCATATTATTGACATTTGCTATACATTTTCTTTACAAACTTTTTTCAAACTTTTTAAAAATTTAAATTAAAATTTCTTTATTTGAGCTGTGTACCGACGATAAACCGCCAAATATTGTCTCCATTGCCATCATTCGTATGGGATTCATTTCATTTAAAATACAGAACTTTAATTTCAAATACATATATTTTCATGCTACAAATACATATATTTTCATACATATATACTCATTTCATGCGAAATATAAAAGAAAAAAGAAAGAAGGAAAATAAAATAATGAGAAATAACACCAAAACCCACGACCATTTTATTTCAACATCAAAGATATCCGTTTTATTTTCGATATATGACGTCATGTTCTTCCGCATTCCGTACTTATTCTTTTTCATGCACCTTGTATTATTATTATCAAATACGTGAAAATGCCTGTTTTTATCTAATATGACGTCATATTAAATTTCTTTTTAACTCTTAAATTTTTTTATTTCATTTTCATTTTTCACGTGGAAATTTTAATTGGTGAAGGAAAATTATTATTATGGGTTTTTATTTCTTGGTAACACGCAAGAGAAATGGTTAAAAATTATAGGAAAAATGTTTATTGATTCTCCATCAAAAAAAAATAATAATAATTTTTAAGAAAAATATCTGATTAAAATAAATAAAACACAGCCTATGATCATTTCTGGGTTTATAATCCATCTATATGCAAAGACACAAGGTTATTAAATCATCCGTTTTGACGTTTACTGCAGCCAAACATTCACACACACTTTCAACTTTATAATATTATTAGGATTAGGGTTAAAATTTACGATAACATATTTTCTTATTTATTTATTTCTTATTTGATTATGTGAAATAAATTCGTGGCTTAGAGAAAGAAAAATTATTTACGCTTCAATAATTTTATAGCTCTATGTTTTTAAAATGTTAAAGAACATAAGTGTATAGAAACGGTCAGAGACAGTTAACACTAAACATACCGAGAATTTTATTCAAGTTTTATAAAAAAAATATTTCACACCAGAATTTTTATTTAAAACTATTTAACCTTGTTATTTAACTCATTTCTGCCTGATTTAAATTTTATTGTTTTATGAAAAAAATTCTACTCCCAATCGAAATATTTTCATTCAAATGACCGGTTGATGGTATATTTAGTATTAATATCTGTTAATACTGCGTAGATTTTCTTAATACAATTTATTCTTTTACCACAGACTGAAAAAAAAAAATTAAAAATTTCGTCATAGTAGAGGACGAAATATTTATAATGCATTAATAGGTGAATTAACTACAATAGGGATTCGAAGAAAAAAAATTCCGAAGTTCTCCCGTACGGTTTTTAGTAGCCATAAAGATATGATTTATTTAAAAAATTCAGATAATACACAGCATATTTTCTCTGAGACAACCAATGATAATTCAGTAGTAACACATGCTATACATACATCTCCGAACAAACGAGACCCGAAACGCCACTTGTGTAAAAACAAAGTTCATCTTCCAAGATCTCAACGGGTCACTTCCCAACTTTATGCTGAACAGACAACCGTACAATACGATAAGGGGACAGACGTTTTCTTGACAGATTCTGAGCTACACTTTTTTCAGATGTTCATACCCCTCCTGCTGAGGTGCATTCCCACCCTCCCTTAAGTACGTCTAGAATTTCTAGCTAAGGACCTTTATATCTTTTCACACGTAATCATCGCACTGATTTGGAGTATCTTCCGCAATTTTGTTGCAGACACTCGATAGGATAGTCGGTACATGAGCAATGGATGATGCTCCGGAGTTTTCACCGACTCTTGGAGTCGGAGGGGACTTTTGACTTTAGTATTGTATTTACGGTTGTATTGTCGAGAAAAAGCAGGGACAGATGGATCGGTTTCCAGCAATGAAATCGAAGACGCGGATTTATTTCTGCAACACCTTTACGCTGATATGGGTTACGTATGGTGGTATAATGTTGCATTTGCAATTTTTTTGTGATAAAATATCCTAAGCGTTGTATTGTGTAATTTAAAAAACGCAATAAAGCGGTGTGGAGTTCATCTTTCATACAGGCTTTTGCATTCATTGTGTTCAAATAATTCTTAAACGGCATTAAAGTGTAAACAGACGTATAGAGCTGGCTCAAGTTTCTTTTTGATACGTATTTCAGAGAGGCAATGCTTTTGAGATTATTTCTAATCTTTTCACCTTAAAATTGCTCTTAGTTCAGTAAATTCCAAACAGGCCATTAATGAAACATTTAAGACACAATCATGTCAATATCAGATCTACTTCTTTTTTAGATATTGTTGCTCATTAAAATAAATAGTAGCTGCATTTTTATATTAAGGGTGTATTCAAGTTCAAACTGCTTATTTTGAGACACATTTTTAAATTCATTTTTGTTCTAAAATGCATCCAATTGGCAGGTTCTCTTATTCAGAAACTTTATAATGTCCTAATTGTCTCGATTTTTTGATAAAGTCAGAATATATATTTTTTTAAATGCTGTCAAAGTGGACATTCACGAAGCGATAGCGCTGGAAACAAAAAAAAATTATCGTACTGGGAAAATAACTGTTTGTAAATCAATTTCTAATTAATTGAACGAAAAATAAAAACATAGGTCTCTTATAAATCTCTTCATAAATCACGCCGCCAAGTTTCATGTTTTTACTTTTAAAAATGAGTCTGAAAATGTGTCTCAAAATTTTGAGTTGTTGAGCGTGGAAAAATATTTTTTTTGAATACCGCCTTAATTTGAAGAACAAGAATGCGGGGTCTTCATAGACTTTTGCATTTGGGCAGACATTTTACCATAATGTTGTAGTTACCTTTACATTTTAATAAATCAATGGCAGAAGTAAAATCAAAAACGCGGAATTACATTTAGCAGACCTGCTAAGTCTCCGGCTTTTTGGATACCAGTAATTTAGTACATAAAATGTTGTTTTAATTAATCGGATCATTTTGCGATTTAAAAGAGCAACATTTTCTCTAAAAAAAATACTGGTATGAAAAAATCCGGAGACTTGGCAACTCTGCATTTAGAATACCTCCAGTTATTTATGGGGGTGTAATATTCTAATTTTTCGTGGCAAATAAACCTAAGCAATGTATTGCATAGATTTAAAACGCAATAAAAATGCATTTATTGGGTTAAAAAAATCTTAAAATACATTAAAATATAAATAAAACATGAATGCTTGTCTCCTGTTTCTGTTTTTTTTTTTACAGAACTTTCATGGATGAATTTTTTTCAAGGTTCTAAATTTAACTGTATTAAGTTCGTGAAAATAAGTTCGTGTATTAAGTACAGTTCATGAAAGAATAATCGATGCAATATTTAAAATGCAATCTTTGTAAGAACATTCTAATTACAATTTATTTATTTAAATTTATTTCAGCCGTAATAATAACAATATAAAAATAATTTCACATTACGAGGTAAGAAAATATTACAAAATGCATGCATCTACAATCTTACATATATTTTATTAAACTAAATACATTGTTTATACCACTTTATTGATAAATATTTTGCAACCTGTTAATACTGCTAGAGTTGTTGAATCTTGGATCACTTTTACGTACGTTTCAGAAAGATTTCTAAAAATAGGACATATATTGAAACGGTGGTGTAAGGAGAAAGCGCAGCTAACAAGAGAGACCAAATACCATAATCCAATGCCACGTCCTCAAGATAGGCTGAAAAGCTGTTTGACTATTAGTAAAAGCCAACTTGTGTTGATCATGTTGGCAGTGATTGCTGAAAGTATCGTGGCTTGTCTCTTTCATGAGCCGCTGGAAAAGAGCTGAAATTAAAAACAAATTAAAATATTTCTACCTTATTTTATACCTATATAAAAAAAAAACCTTCCTCATTAAATCTTTTATCAGTTTTTCTTTTTTTTTTTTTTTAATTGTTGAAATTCTGAACTTCTAATAAGAAATTTTAAACATTTGTAGCAGAATCTTATTTACATATTTTAAAGATAAAGATTCATATTTATTTAAACTAATATGTTGTTCATAATATATATATTTATTTATTTTTTTAGAATATTTTGAACATCAAGATCATAGAAACAAAGTTTCAACTTCTAAAACTACCTTCGCATTAAATTTTCATCGAAACATACCGTGAGGTGGGTAAGATTATTTTTTGCCAAACGGTTCTGCAAGTCCTCGCTTTGCCACTTTTCTGACATTCCCAATCAGTTGTCAACGATGTCTATCAGAATCACTAACAAGACCTTAAACCAGGGCAATGCTAAATTCAATTAAAATATTCGAAAAAAAAAATATATACGACTTATCCCAATATTTAATTTTTACTAACTTATTTTATCAAAGTAACTTCTCAGACTTCTTATTCTTTTTAAACAACTTCAAAACTTCTAATAAGAACTTTTGTTAACCTTATAATTTCAAGTGTATTTACACATCTTAAAGATTAGGATAAAATTTCATTTTCATTTAACATATTTATACTTTTTGGAGAACAGTTTGAACTAGAAGATCATAAAAACAAATTTCTAAAATACTTCTGAAACTACCTTCACAATACATTTTCATCAAAACGTACAGTGAAGCGGGTGTCATTATTTTTTGTCAAACCGTTTTGCGTGTCATCGCTGTGCCACCGTTCTGACAACATCTCCAATCACTTGTCAACGTTGTCCATCAGAATCGCTAACCAGACCGATGTTTTTCCATCCGAAAATATTATCGTTTCGGGCCTAGCCTTATCTTTGGGCCCCATCACGGTCGATGAGGACCTCTGGAGTCTTCACGCTGGAGTGGGTTCAGACATTATCTAAAGAAGGGAGCTCTCACAATGAACTTTCCCCACTCCAGCACCCAACAAAAGCCGCACGCCCCTAGTGTTGTATGAACTCTGCCCATTGCAGTCCATTGGACCGGAGATGCTCGATTTGTTGGAAAAGGAGAGCATACAACATGCGATATGTTGGACCCATATATACATATAGAGCTAGTTATGAATAGATGGGGGGGGATATGATTGGGTGTGATCATGAATGATGTGTAGTTGTATAGCAGAGGGCTCATTTTCCGATTTCATGTAGGCATTTGTTCTATAAGCACGTCGTTACGAATATGTACGTCTACGTATACATAAAATTTCGATGAAGATTGATGTATTCAAAAGTCTACTGACGATAATAATAGCTCCACTGCACTGAATTAACCACTAATAAAAAGAAAGTTAACCTCTTGAGGGGCACCGGTATATAATATATACCGCTTTCTAATATATAACTTTGCCACCAGTATTATTAAATAAAAATATTTAGTACTGTTTTTTTGCAGATTGAGGAGGTAAAAATTCATTATTAAAATTTACTGGTGTCGAAACATCGCAAAATTTAGCATTTTTAGACCACGTGCTTGTCCTCCAAGGGGTTAAATTACTCCCATTTTTTACAGTATTTTACCAATATTGTTTCCTGTTTTGACATGATATTGGAAAAATGTGATATGCTTTCTCGAGTGAAACTCAAAAAACTAATCTAACTTTAATATTAATGCATTTTTCCTTCATTGAATAATTTTCCAATTTCGTGCTTAGCATTTCTCTTATAAGAAATTTTACATGAGAAAGCTTATTTACGAAATTTTATAACATACAAATTATTTTTTATTTATCTTCTTTATAATATCTATGACTTTCTAAAGTATTTCAAAGAAAATCCATCCACAATTTGAAAATGGAAACACAATTTCGATTTTCACAACACGTTGCGTTTCACATACTGATTAAAAAATTGAAGATAATTTATAAGACCAATTTTAACAACAAACTATAATAATCCAGTCTTCTTATAATCGAGCAGATAATTATTCTGACAGTAAGGAAACGAATAAAAGTTGAAGTAGTTGCTGTAAAATAATGCAATTGAGTGAATGAATATCTTTATAAAAATGCAATTTAAGTTCAAAAATAGTAGAACATCAATCAATTTTGTCTTGTTCCTTAAACTTGTTCAGGGAGAATACTGTACGGCAATAATACTGTTCAACATTTTGCTAACCGGCAATTTAACATGAAATCTGGGTTTTGAAACTATACAAGCCCCGCCCTTTTCTGAAGATTTTGTGGAGGTTTCTTGCCTATATATATTTTTTCAAATTTATTCATTATCAGATGTCATACAATACATGGATTTAATGGATAATTTCTTAATCTAAAATCTATTCCCAAATATATACCATAAATACACATCGTATCTGATCAAATTTTAGCATTTTTTTTATAAGTAAACCTCACATGGGTGGAGCTATACATTCAGAAAACATCTTCATTCAATGATGTTTGGTTCTAAAACACGACTCTACTCCTGAAGATACATTTTGAACAACAAACATATTTATGTTTAGTTTGCTATTCTGATTTCTTGCATAGGAGGACTAAGCTCACCCCGTCTACAAGCTGGCATTATTTCAACAAAATTTACATATCTAAAAATCTAAAGTAGCATAATTAAAGTAGTAACATTTTCAGCAAGGGGAAAAAAGGTATATTTTTTTTAAGTTCCTCGACAGTAGACTCTTTTATAGGAAATCTTCTATTTTACATAATTTATTGGGCATAAAAATGTAACAATCTATTTTTTTAAACCCATGCATACTGATCTTGTATTATTTCCCTATCACTTTACGCAATTTTAACAGCTATTTTCACGAACAAACTAAATTAACTATACTATTTAACAACAACAACAAAATTCAACCAATGAATGATTCTCTTCAATATTCTTTGTTTTCAAAGTTATTAATTTAACATACTAGTACTTGTCAAATCTATGTATTACACAGAAACATTCCCATCTTAAAAATAAAACTAAAGAAAATATAACATATAATTTTAGCCTTTATTCACCCAGCTCCAAATTAAACCTATATCAAAAACTTAACACTATATACACCAAAAGGAAAATTTAAATATCAAACAGAAAATTCACAAGTTATCAAAATAGTTTTCAAAAAATAAACAATAAAATGAAAAGAAAAAATAACATTATTTTTATTTAACATAAAATAAAAGTTATAAGAAAAAAAATCTTATACAAAAAGTCTTACACTAAAATTTATATGAAAATATTTATAAAGAAAAAAAAATCTTAAATGAAAAAAATTATAACAAAAAAATTTTCTGTACAAACTTATATGAAAAAAATTCAAAAATTTATATAAAAAGTAAAAAAAAAAATTGTACAAAAAATTAAAAAAAAAGTTATTAGATTTTTGCTTGAAGCTTTCTAAAAAACAGTTAAAACTTTCATAATGTTCAAGAAAAAAATTAAAGTTAATTTTTTTTTTTATTGACAGATAAAAAAAGTATATATACAAAGCAAAAAAAAAAAAAAAAAAAAAAAAATTGAAAGCTTTCTAATAAAATTTAAAATATTAACAGATCAAAAAATATAAGTTAGTAGAAGAAAATAAAAATTTTCCAAAATAGCGACATCTGTATTTTATTTTTCAAGTATATGAAATTTTTAATATAGTTGTATAATTTGAAATAAGAGTTATAAATTAGAATTATATAAATGGAAATTTATATACTAATTGTTCTATTAAAAAAATTTAATTAACTGAAGAATAAAAAAAATTCAAAATAATATATTTTTTAAAAAAATTGCAGATTCGAAAACATAAATATACACAGCTGAACAAACAAAAATTTTCAACCATCACATAAAAAATCCAACTACATACTACATAAAGTGTTTAACACATTGAACGAAAAAAATATATATATACAAGTTCGTAAAAAAATTTCCATTATATGAGATAAGCATTTCAACTATTACATAATGACTTAACTATTAAATAAAAAATATATAATTTAGTCAAAATAAATTAAATTTTTAGATGAAAAATTGTAAGTTAACAAAAAAGTTTTAAAAAGTTAACAGATATGAATGATATATACTAAATTCAAGATATTAAAAAATTCAAAGTTTTTTAAAAATATACATATAAGTTAGAAAAAATTGATAAACTATCACATAAAAAATTTAACTATTACATAAAAAATTAACTCTTGTATGAAAAAAACTACATATGTTACCAAAAAAATTCAAAGTTTTCTAAAAATAATTGCAAGTTAACAAAAACGTTTAAAAAAATTTAACGGGTCGAAAAATATATATACAAGTTATTTAAAAAAATTCCAAAGTTTTCTAAAAAGATATTCAGAAGTTGATAAAAGATTCTTACTATCCCATAAAAATTGCATCTATAACATAAAAATTTAATTATTCAATGTACGAAAAATTGCAAATTTTAAATACAAAATATCAACATTTGAAAATTGTCTTTATAAGCATACATACTCGTCTTGGAAGTTAGTTTTTCTACCTTAAATCAACCAACAGAAAGAAGTTCTCTCGCTTATATATACTAAACAAACTAACCATAATCATCTGTTAACTTCAGTTTCCAAAAAGAGATATTTTTTAGCAGCATTTGCGCATAATTTCATTAACAGATGATTTCCTTTGAAGTTAGACCTATTACGGAATAAATAACTTTTTAAACTAGAATGAGATTTTGTAAATAAGCAAACTATGTTATTTTATTTTTCAACAAGCTTTGACAAAACATTTTAATTTAATTGTAGTGGACTCCTCTTATGAAGGGATTATTGTTCTGTGAATGTGAATGTGATGTCAACATCTAACCTGTGTGCGCATAGCGACATCTGTACTTTATTTTTCTTTAATTTTACGAAGTCTGTTTGGAGCTCTCGGAGTTTGCAGTTACAGTTTTTCGCTGTAAGTTTGTGCAAATTCAGATTCGTGGTCGATCGGCAAGGTATATAAGGTGAAACGAAAAGTTGTATCGTCGGATTTGGTCACATCCTGCGAACTTGGTAATCCAGACTTGCGTTAAAGAGATAAAATTGTTATTTCGACACGTGTCAAGTTGAATGAAATTCTCACATCCTGAGTTAAAGTTCGTCGTTTAGGTAAAATACTTCGAATTATAGTCTTGAATAACAGCTTTCTTGCAGCCATGGGCTGCTAGTTTTATAGAAGTTAGACTGTATTAAAGATTTGTGAGTGTTTCTTGGATTACAACAGAAAGTATTGCTCGACCGTTAGATTCAATGGTGATTTGAACTGCCAGCGATCTCATGTGTGGTACTCGGTTATTTTTAGCAAATCCTCTTATTTATTTCTAAGTGAAGCATAAGTTCGTGATTGATCTTTGTTAATCGCCGCATGGTGTAGACTAAATTCGATAAGTGACTCTGCCACCCTCCTTACCCGCTTAGTTCAAATAAAAGTGTTATAAACCTTAAAACTGGCTGATTCACAAGGTAGCGGCCTTGCTGGGTACATTTACATGATAAGTACATAAACGTACTTATTACTAACACATTCTGTTACTACGTAATTATTTTTATAATTAAATTATATCAAATTAATTCAATCACATATATAAAATAAAATTTCAGTTTGAGAAGTTGTTGCAACTTGTTTGATAAATAATTATTGCTAAAATTTGAAAGATTTTTAATTTGACTTATTTTACACAAAGTCTATAATTTATGAAGTATAAAACTATACTTTTTAGGAATATGTATCACATTTATTTAATGAACTTATCAGGTTTAGAAGAAAATAGAAGAGAATTGTGGTATCCCCATCATGATAGAAATATAATACAATTGTTTATTATATTTGAGGTCATGCAACATCCTTATGCATTATATTCTTTTTGATTCAGAAATCAGGCGAATCTTTCAAACAATAAATATTCGAAGAGAAGAATTAGAGTAAAAGTTATAGGATAAAGTTAAAGATAGAGCGTAAACCTAAAGAATACAAATTATTGCAAACCATAGAAATAACCGATTAAAGATAGTACTTTACAAGTTCCACATAAGTATATTTTTTGTATCTCTTTCGCCTCTGATATTTTCTTCCAAAGACTTAATTTTTAAATATCCTTCATCAACATGATTAGTAATACTATCTTTTATAAGATCAATATTTGGCATACTCGTAAAATTAGCTGACTTTGTTTCAACAAAGTCAACCTGTCATATGTTTCTCGTTTAAGCTCAGTTTTGCTAATAATATACTATACTGAATACTGGTTTTCAATATTATTCCGCTTTGAAAAGAGCTTGCTGTAACTCACGTCACAAATTTTCTGCAAAATATTTGTGAATTCTTTCTCAGGATAAAAAATTAGATATTTATTTGTATATTTAAAGTTTTAAATAGTCGTTTCATCTGATAATGGTATTTCACGTTCAATGGAATAAAGAAGCGCAAACACCAAGCGAGTGCGTGATTCAATGCTGCCTCAAATGTGATTGTTCCCTACATTTCTGATCGAATGTACCGCAAACATAATATAGGTTTTCAAGTAATTTCAAATGACTGTTGAAGATATCTTCACTCGAAAAACTTAGCTCATACCTATAATATTTAAAAGTATTCCGATTATGTATACACGGCCCCCTGAATACTAGGCCTGAGCGCTGACACAAAAATGGCGGCTGTTGTAGGTGGATGTTTTTAAGCTTTTGAACAGTCCCCCGAATTTACACACCAGTAATTTCTAAAAGTTTTCTTCGGCTTATTTGATCTTTTTTTTTTTTTTTTTTTTTTTTTTTTAAATAAGGCGAAGAAAACATTTAGAAATTATTAGTGTTCAAATTCAAGGAACCGTAGAAACGCTGAAGAAAAAAATTCGCCCAAAGCAGCCGCAATTTTTCTGTCAGCGCGCAAACCTAGTATTCAGGAGGCGGTGATGTATGATTGTATGACGTACACAACTATTTTACAACCAATGGTTTTACCACATTTTTTACACTTAAACAATCTTTTATCAGAATACGATTTCATATGAAGTATTAGACCACATTTTCTAGTAAAAGAAAATTCACAGACTTCGCATACAACTGACAATACACCACCATATTGCAACAAATGATATTTTAATTCATACAAACGATTTTTGACAGGATTCACAAGTATACGGTTTTAAACCAATTTGAATCTCCATATAAATTATTAGATTTCATTTCTAATGAAATCTAATGAATATTTGGCCGTCTAATTGGCAAACGTCACACATGCAACTGGTGACACACCATCATATATGATAATAGATGAACATTCAATTTACGCTTTCTTGCAAACAATTTTTGACAGCATTCACAAGTACATGATTTTTTCCAGTTACAAGTGGAACACACGTTTAAAAATAAATAATATTAACACTTAGAATTATCTCCCACACTGTGCATGAAAAATATAACTTTTATAGAGTACATGATTATATATATATATATATATATATATATATATATATATATATATATTATTAATTTACTCTATTTACATATGTTTAATACCTTCAACCTAGTATTGCACTTATTATCCTAGTACTCACATACATGTTTATTATTCTTCAAGTCTATGTAACGTGAATGACGATTCATTCACATTTTCAATTTCTGATAGTTGTTGTTTTGAAACATCCTGTTGTAACATCTACACAACAAAAAAAAAAAATATGTGTAATATAACAAACAATTAATCTTTTAATGATTTACTTTCAATGTCACATTAAAACTTATATCGAAGAACTCAACTTTTAACCTTAACAAAAATCAGTAAAATTATCAACGCTATGTACTCAGTTACCCTCACTAAACAGTTCAGCAGAAGAAATGAGAGACAGTATACCGCTTTTCAAAAAATTTACGTCGATAGCAATTAAATTCAATCCCGTTACAAATCACGCATGCGTACTTATTAAAATCCAATCTTATGATATGTATTACCATTTTTTTAAAAATTTTGTTAAAGAAATAAAATCCACATAACTTTTAATTTTTACATGTAGCTGTAAAATTTCTGATCACTAGTAAATATTTTTAGAAAACTTTGAAATTGTTTTTGTTAACTTTTGAATGTTTAATTTCCAATAGTTAATTCTTTATGCAAAAGTTGAAATTTTAATGTGATAGCTGAATATATTTTTACAAACTTGTATATATTTTTAAAAACTTGTATATATTTTTAAAAACTTGGAATTTTTTTACTAACGTGTATTTTTTTTCATTCGTCAGTTAATTTTTTTAAAACATTTTTGTTAAATTGAAATTTTTAGGAAAATTAGAATTTTTTTTTCATTAGCTTGCATTTTTTTTTATTCAAAAGTTAAATCTTTATAATCTTTACGTAATAGTTGAACTTTTTATGTAAAAATTGATTTTTTTTTTTTTTTTTTTTTTTTTTTTTTTTACTAACTTCAATATATTTTTCGCTTAATAGTTAAAACTTTGTGTAATAGTTGAAATTTTTAGGCGATAGTTAAAATACATATTTTTTAGAAAACTTTTATTTTTTTAAATGTTTTTTCAGTGTAATATATAGGTATGAAAAGTACTGCTATGTTAAAGTAATGACTTTGAAAATGAAGAGTATAAATCATTCGTTGGTGAAATTTTCTTGTTAATTAGTATAGTTAGCTTAGTTTGTTGGAGGAAATTTTGTTAAAATTATGTAAAGTTAAAGAGAAATATCAATATGCATGAACTTGGTAAAAAGTAGACTGTTAATTTTTTGTGCAAACAGGGGATTTCATATAAAATAGTTCATCGTAAAGCATAGATTTGGTACGTTCTGGCAGTGGAAAGTGAAACTAATAGTTTTAGCATGCACAGTGAAATTTTCTTGTTAATTAGTATAGTTAGCTTAGTTTGTTGGAGAAAAATTTTGTTAAAATTATGTAAAGTTAAAGAGAAATATCAATATGCATGAACTTGGTAAAAAGTAGACTGTTAATTTTTTGTGCAAACAGGGGATTTCATATAAAATAGTTCATCGTAAAGCATAGATTTGGTACGTTCTGGCAGTGGAAAGTGAAACTAATAGTTTTAGCATGCACAGTGAAATTTTCTTGTTAATTAGTATAGTTAGCTTAGTTTGTTGGAGAAAAATTTTGTTAAAATTATGTAAAGTTAAAGAGAAATATCAATATGCATGAACTTGGTAAAAAGTAGACTGTTAATTTTTTGTGCAAACAGGGGATTTCATATAAAATAGTTCATCGTAAAGCATAGATTTGGTACGTTCTGGCAGTGGAAAGTGAAACTAATAGTTTTAGCATGCACAGTGAAATTTTCTTGTTAATTAGTATAGTTAGCTTAGTTTGTTGGAGAAAAATTTTGTTAAAATTATGTAAAGTTAAAGAGAAATATCAATATGCATGAACTTGGTAAAAAGTAGACTGTTAATTTTTTGTGCAAACAGGGGATTTCATATAAAATAGTTCATCGTAAAGCATAGATTTGGTACGTTCTGGCAGTGGAAAGTGAAACTAATAGTTTTAGCATGCACAGCACGCCTTCTACAAGATGCCATAAGCAGCAGGAACGAGTGCCGGAGTTTCGTTCGGAACAGAACAGTTTTTTGTCGAGAACAGAATGCTCCACCTGGTGGTGGAAACTATAACTAAAAATTTTTGCAGCGCGTCCGCAGCATGTCTGCTATACACGTTACCGTAGGCAGCGGGGGCACGTGTCGGAAATTTATTTAGAGCATAATGCAAACCCTGGGGGTGGAACTAAAAGATTTTCTTGCGCGTGAGCCGAAAATGACTATTTTTATTGAAACCTCAAAAGAAAGTTTCTGATTTAATAATCTCAGACAACGAAATATTCCCATTTTCACTCATACTCGAGTATTAATGGTCCTCTCCCCTCACGCGAAAAGACCCGCTCGCTAATGTTAATCCTATGGGGCATTATTTTTCTAGTATCTCGTTTGCATTTCGATATTTCTATAATTTCTATCTTCAGAATGTTATTTCTTGAAGAGGGTATGTATAGCATTTATAGTCATTGTACAGGGCCACGCAAAATAATTCGATTATACTACTTCTATGAGCAGTAATTTCTTTAAATGCATTTTAATGCCATTACGTTATTTGAAACTCTGCGAAATTTGTATATGTTACTAAGGCTTACTGTGGCATATTTTTCATTGAAAATTTGCGTGTAACATTTATAGTTATTTTGCACCGGCATCACAAAATAATTCAGAGGCATTATACTTTGTCGCCAATTACTGTTGGGTGAGCTATTTTCTATGACTTTATGATGCTTCAGGTATCTCTATGTGTATAACTGTGTCTTCATCTAATTTTTAAAACGTATTTTAAGCCCACTTCCCACGATCGAATTCATCTCAAATATACAGGAAAAGCCATTGTCAAATTTATGTATTGATAGAAGTTTTCTCACTAGCTTTTTGTTTACGCTGGTAGTTCCCCTGGTGAAAAATTCCATGACTAAAATTTTTAAATGGATTTTGTTATGATCTATATTTGCTGATAACGTCCTCTATCGAGAAGTATATTAATCGAATTTAAATAAAAGTTTTTTTTTTTTTTCACTATATCACGTTCGCATTCAAGATAAAGATAGATAGTACTGCTTCAACACAATTTTCTTTAGCGTTTGTATCGCTCTCTGGGAAAAATAGGGTAATCAAATTTAAATATATATATTTTTTATGTTTCACTACATGACAGCTATACTGAAGTTAAAAATAGGTGGCACAGACTCAATACAATTGAACCTGCCATCAACTTTGATGAACCAAAATTTTAAACATAAAATTTATTATTTTAAGTACTATAACCCAAGAATACATTCTTATCTATTTAATTAAGTACTTCCATGTTTTAAATAATACTATATATACTATAGGCTGTAATACGTATAATAATAATGCAAGTAAATTTCTATTAACTATTCTCACTAAATTGTTTGAACTTACAAAACTAAAAGATAATTTGTTTAGCATAAAAAATAGTTTTCAACTTGTCAATAATATAAAAAATTTAAATAACATAACTTACATGAAGACGTTTGACTTTAATGACTTATTTAATAATATTGATATCAAGGATATGTTCAGGATTGTCAATTTATTATACAAAGAATACAAGGATTCCATAAAATTAAAAAATAACATTTCTTTAAATTACTTTAAAACTTTAACTAGATTTATTCTACATCATAATTATATTGTTTTTAATGAGAATATATATATTCAATGCTGTGGATTACCACAGGGTGGTATTGTTTCTTCAATTCTTGCAGAATTATATTTATATTATTATGAACGTAATTCACATATTGCTAATTGTAAAATGTACCGTTATATAGATGATATAATTGTCTTCTATTTTAATAATAATTCAAATTATTTACTACCAATAAAATATCATAAAAATTTAAATTATAGTTTCAACCTTATGGTAAATAATGAAATTAATTTTCTTGATCTTAAGATAATTCTTAAAGATAATAAAATTTTGTTTGACATTTATGACAAAAGAAATGATTTTACATTTAAAGTTAACTTATTTACTAATTATAAGTCTTGTATACATAAATCAGTATTTGTAAATATTTTACTAAATTTTGCACATAGAATAAACAATCTTTGTTCTAATAATTTTAAAACTCAAAATTTAAAACTTATTCTTCAACATGCAGTAGAATATGGCTATCCCTTTTATTTAGTTAAGTCAATTTTACGAATATAAATTTTGCTTTCATTGGGGTTTATATGTTTGCACATTCTATCTGTTAAAACACTTACATTTTGATTACTGATATATTTGGCTAAAGAATGAATTCCTTTATGTGAGAGCTGAGTGGGAATATTTTGGTTAAATATCTTTTATTAATTAAAAAATTTAAATAGTAAATTCTAATTTTTTTTCTTTTCTAGGGAGAGAACTTTAAATATAATATTGTTCCAATAAGTGCGTTGCCATATTGGAGATTTAATGTTTTTTTTTTCCCTTGCCAGGTAGAGAACATTTAACAATTTAGTTAAATGCTTTTTTATTTTTTATTTTTTGCAAGATATTAGATTCAATACGTGAGGTTAACATATTGGAAATGTTTGGTTATTTTTAGCTATCAGTGTGTGAAATCTGATTTTATTTTTCAGAATAAATAATAAATAATATTTAGCAAGATGTTAGTTCCATTAAGTGTGTGTAGCCATTTTGGTATTTCTTTTAAACTTGCATTGTTATTTATAAAATGAAAATCTAATTTTATTTTTCAGGGTTAATAAAATTTTGCAAGATGTTAGTTCCAATAAGTGCATGTAGTCATATTGGTAAATCTTTTAAGCTTGCATATAATTATTTATAAAATGAAAATTTAATTTGACTTCTACAATAATATTTTAGATTTTATGGGTTTATTTATGTTTTGAAATTATTTAAATGTTGACATATGTAAAAATAAATAGATAAAATAATTTTATACTGAAAATTTACTTAATCAAAATAATTAATAGTTATTTAGATATTGTTTTAATCTTTAACTAGATGGCAGCACCATATAATGATTTTAAAAAAACTATTACTATTATTCTTTAGTATTGTTTTTTAGTTATTGTTTATTATAAAACCAGATGGCAGCACCATATAAATTTTCACAATTTTTTTTTTCTCTTTTAACTGAAAACTTGGAATACAAGTGAAATTTTTAAATATTCCAATAATATAATATATATATTAAAATTATTTAAGTTAAAAAATATTTTTAGTAAATGAATTTATAGTTTTTATATTATTTATTTGTATTTTTATATTTTAAATTAGAAATAGTTAAAATCACAATGGTTAAATTAATAACTGCTACTTTTAGAAAATTAACTGTAATTTTAACTTGTACGTTTGAATTCACTTATTCACTTTACCATGTGCTTAGCACAAAACATTTTTGGCTTCGGATTCTGGACAAATTTATGTTGTAATGTATAGATTTTCTTTGTCTTCCTTTGTATTTATTTGTTTATAAATGGATTTATTTTCTTCCGTTTGATTTGTAGTGTTCTATTTTCAAAAGGTATCTTTTTTTTTTTTTTTTTTTTTTTTTTTTTTTCCAATTTTTTTCCAATGATTGTTAGGGCTTGGAATTGTCACAAAATTTTGGCTTTAAGCTTGTGACAGTTACAGAAAACAATCATTCTTTGCTTATAATGTGGTTTCCCAGCCCTTGAAAAAGTAAATTACATTATAAGCTTGCATTTGTGTTTTTTTTTTTTTTTTACTTATGTTTCACTTTTTGAATAAATACTTCATTTGTTAGGACTATGTTTTATAATCTGTAATTTGACATAGCTATTTGGGATAATAATTTCATTGCATTTGGTCAGTTATTTCTGTTTCAATGGTTAATTTTTGCAATAAGTTTATATATATATATATATATATATATATATTATTTAAAAATTTGAAATACACAGTTGACTCTCTATCGTCAAATAATTATGACACAAAATATGTATATAAACCAAATTGGATGAATTCGCCATCCATTTTCTATAATGAGATTTTGAAAACATCTATTTATAACATTTAGTGCATTATACTTCATGAATATATTCTTATTCATTTAACAGAGTGTCTAACCATTTCTTTCATTTCACACATACAAATAACTTTCTTTGTTCTTATACACCTAGAATCAAACACAAAATTCAACTTTTAATGCCTTACAAGATTAATTCACCAGCTTAACACATTAACTAACATTAAAACTATGGATTATCTCTTCTTGTCTTCACGCATTGTTCATAGTACATTCCCCCTCCCCTCCCCACTTCCGATTTTTATATTAAAACATGATGCATTTGGATACAGTAGCGAGCTTAAATATTGTCTATTTTTGTGAATTTGATGTAATAGGCTGCATCATTTATTAAAACCTCAAAAAATATCTAAATATTTCAAATTTTTAGCTTAATTTAAAAAAAAAGGATTTCGCATTTCAAATATTAAATAAAGAAATAAAGAAACCAACAACCAATGTAACCTTTCCAGTTTTAAAAGTTGAAATACATAGTTATTCTCTACTGTCAAGTTAAACTTATGTATTTATCATACAAAATATAGTGGACGTTCGACGTATATCAACCAGTTTGAATGAACTCGCCATGAACTTGTTACAACTAAATATTGCAAACGAACATTTATATGATTTACTTCACATGTCCCAAGAATAAATTCTTACCCATTTAAGAGAAGGTTTTAACCATTTCTTTCATTTCACACATACAAATCACTTTCTTGATCCTATATACCTTGTATCAAACACAAAATTCAGTCTTTAGTTAGCTTACAAGATTAATTCATCAACTTTACACATTGACCTACTCTAAAACTTTGGACCTTCATCCCATCTTATCTTCACACACTGTTCTTAGTACATTACCCCCCCCCCCCCTCTTTCGATCTATATACTAAAGTGCAATGCATTTAGATACAGTAGCGAGCTTAAATATTGTCTATTTTTCTGAATTTGAAACAGAAAAATACATCTTTTACAAAAAAAAAATAAAAAAAAAAAACCCAAATATTTAAAATTTATAATAAAAACTGAAAAAAAAAAAAATGGATTCCGCATTTCAAATATTAAAGAAAGAGAAAAAGAAAGAAAGAAAAAAAGTCACTTTCCAAGTTTTAAAAGTTGAAATACATAGTTAGGAATACATAATCTTCCATCAAGTGAAAGTTATGTATTTCTCATACAAAATATATTAGACGTATATCAACCAATTTGAATGAACTCACCGTCAACTTCTTACAACCAAATATTGTAAACCAATATTTATATGATTTACTGAACTATATCCCAAGAATATATTCTTATACATTTAACAGAATGTCAAACCATTTCTTTCATTTCACACATACAAATCATTTTCTTGTTCCTATATACCTTGTATCAAACACAAAATTCAACCTTTAGTACCTTACAGGATTAATTCATCAACTTTACACAATAACCGATATTAAAACTATGGATCATCCGATCTTATCTTCACACACTGTTCTTAGTGCGTTACACCCCCTCCCCCCTTTCGATCTTTATACTAAAGCGTAATGCATTTGAATGCAGTATAGCGGGCTTAAATATTGTCTATTTTTGTGATTTTAAAGTAAAAGGATACATCATTTATAAAAAACTGAAAAAATAACTAAATAATTTAAAATTTATAATAAAAACTTAAAACAAAAATGGATTCCGCATTTCAAATATTAAAGAAAGAGAAAAAGAAAGAAAGAAAAAAAGTCACTTTCCAAGTTTTAAAAGTTGAAATACATAGTTAGGAATACATAATCTTCCATCAAGTGAAAGTTATGTATTTCTCATACAAAATATATTAGACGTATATCAACCAGTTTGAATGAACTCGCCGTCAACTTCCCACAACCAAATATTGTAAACCAATATTTATATGATTTACTGCACTATATCCCAAGAATATATTCTTATACATTTAACAGAATGTCAAACCATTTCTTTCATTTCACACATACAAATCACCTTCCTGTTCCTGTAACACCTTGCATCAAACACCAAATTCACCCTTTAGTACCTCACAAGATCAATTCACCAACTTTACACCTTGTCCAATATTCAAAACTTTTGGATTATCCTTTCTTGACTTCGCGCATTTTTCGTAGTTCATTTTTCTTCCCCCCTCTGATCTTTATACCAATGCATAATGCATTTTGATACGGTAGCGAGCTTCAATATTGTCCCTTTCAACCTAAACCTTCTGTGACGACAATGTTTACAGTGCCCCGCCAAATAAAGGTTATCCGTGAAACGACTGTTGGCCGCTCGCGCCCCGCTGTTGAGGGGGGCTCGTAACCACAATAGGACGCTGATGAAGCTGTTTGTGGTGGGAGAATTACCCATATTTCCTCCTGAAGGTCCCTGCCATTTTCCGCTTTATTCATATTCACCATTTCAAGTCATCTATTCACATCTTTTATATGAAAAAAGTGTCCTAGTCATTGGTGACCAACGTTGATTTGTTCCGAATGTGAATGTATTATAATTTATTTTTTGAGGATTTCTTAGAATAGCGATATATCTTTTTTTTTTTATTTTTTTTTTTTTCATCCGAGATTTTCTCTTTCGTTGTTTAAATAAAGACTCGTGGTTTACTTATACTTGAATACTATAGTATGATTTAATATTTGACGTTCACAGAGGAGAAAGTTCTCAACGAATTTTACTTGAATAAGTTTTTTCTATGGAAACTTTTTTTTTTTCATTTATTTTTATTCTTCTTTTTTTTTTTTTTTTTTTTTTTTTTTTTTTTTTTTTTTAACACAACAAATTTAGATAAGAGCAGGGCAATAAACAAAAACCACATAATAAATATCTTCATAAGAAATAATTGTTTCTACCCAATATTAACTACGATATGTTTACACTAATAATAAAATCAAAATAATTGAATATTATGAATTTTTATCTCTACTTTATTCATATTTGCTATTTCAAGTCATTTATTCATGTCTTTTACATAAAAAAACGTGCCATAGTCACGTTTATTAGTCACTAGACTAATAAACGTTGATTTGCTCCAAATGTGAATAAATCATATATATACAGAGATAGATAGATTGATATACACGCACACACACATATTATATATAGTATATGTCGATTTTATCTTATGATTTAATAGTCATTTTATTTACAAAAAGTTTTATTATAATTTTTTGAAATCGAAACACAACAAACAAGTTCGCGTAACAAAATATGGCCAAATTTCTAATTTAAAGATGGCATGCAATTTTATACATTAATTGTTATAATAAAATATAAATATAAATAAAACATCTTAAAAATAATCTATCATAAAACTCCAGTATTACAAATCATAATCATTTAAAAAAATAGATTATGCCAAACAAAGATTTAAATAAAAAAAAATTTGGTCATAAATATAACGAAACTTAATAAATAAAAATAAAGATGTGGAAAATCAAAATCAAAAGGCACGCAAGTGTTTAATCACCAGTTGTCAAGAACACTCACGTGTCCAGAAAATGTGTATTATTTCAAGTAACAGACCAGCAAAAAGTCCGTTACTTGTCATCTTGTCAATATAATGCATTGAATGAATTAATAAATGAGGATACACGAGAAAAACCATGAATTAGGAATCCAAGAATAATAAACGAAAACGAATTGTAATCACATCCCAAATAACATTTTGAAATAAGCATCCAACATTCAAATCATGGAACATTCAAAATGCTTGATTACTACAGTTACAGTTAAGACATTAATTAATCTAAAATCATTAATATATATATGTGTGTGTGTGTGTATGTTTGCTAATGGTCTTTGACTCTTGCGCTCATATAGCACAAATCCTTAGGCTTTCATCAGATTCGCGCATGGCAAACTTATTTATAATTTATCCATTGGTGGAAGGAAGCACTAACAAACAAATAACAAATTTAAAATAACAACCCCAATAATAAATTTAAAATAACAACCTCAATACAAATTTAAAATAACAACTCCAATAACAAATTTAAAATAACAGCCCCAATACAAATTTAAAATAACAACCGCAATAACAAATTTAAAATAACAACCCCAATAACAAATTTAAAATTCTTGAATTAAAAAGCATTTTAAGAAATTTAAACTGTGTCTGAATGGACAGACCGGCAGATGGATTAATTGCATATCCCTTTGCGTTGGACTGTTTTGTGTAACAACTTATTTTATTGTTTAGTATTAGTAATGAATTGCCAATTTATAGTTATTTCCATATTCATAAATTATAATTTTGTTCGCAGTATGAAAAGAGTTTAAATTCAAAGTATCACCCAAAATATATTTTACTGTAAAACTTAAAAAATCAATTTTATTTAAATGTAGATATTTTATTTTCCGTCAGGGGTTGCTATAAACGCAAAAGAAATTTGTGTTGAATCAGTACTACTAATTTCTATCTTTATGCTGTCATGTAGTGATGCATAAATAAATAAATAAATAAATAAATATTTAATTTTGTTTTATCTTTTCCTCATTAGGGGGTGTTACTAGCATAAAAGAAAGTTAAATTGAATCTGCGCTGTCTAATTTTAACTTGGAGTATGGTTTCCACATAAGAAAACATTAAAAATATCCATTTTAAAACTTTAATTATGCAATTTTCTACCATGGACGCTACAACCGTAAAAAAAAAAATCTATCACGTAATTTTTTATACACCAAAACTTAAATTTCTCCGTGGCTGAAGCATATTATGAAGATTTATTAAGGGGGAAAAAAAACAATTTTACTTAAATTTGGTTACACCATTTTCTCCCAGGAGGCAAAAGAAAATTTTGTTGAATCTGTATTCCCTAATTTTAACTTGGAGTATAGTTGCCATACGAGAAAACATAAAAAAAAATCAATTTAATGCAATTTTCCACTAAACCTACCAGCGTAAAAAAAAAAAAAAAAATACTATCATGTGTAATTTTTCATTTTTATTTTATTTTTATTTCTAAAAAACAAGTTATTTTGAAGATTTTTTTTATTTCCAATCACCTATGTGAATTATAAGTGAGCATTATCAAGTTATTAGAAATTTTCAATTTCAAACTGTTTCGGATTTTTCTGAATTTTCCGCAATAAAAAATTGCGATTAGTGATTTTTTATACATGAGCCTATTATTTAAATTGTGTTGAAATAAGCAAATTTGCTTAATAGTTTTTATATTAAAAAAAATAATATTTTAAATTTAACTAAGCAACTTTACGACTGGAAATAAAACAGATGAAATTTGAGGATACTCCTTTTAACAACTGGTGTTAAAAAATGTTTAAGACGATCAAAAGGCATCCCTAAAAAATAAGTTATTTTCAAGATTATTTTATTTCCAATCACTTATGTGAATTACAAGTGAACATTACCAAGTAATTAGAAATTTTGAATTTCAAACTGTTTGGGATTTTCATAAATTTTTCGTCATAAAAATTGTAATTAATAATTTTTTTTTATAAATGAGCCAATTATTTAAAAGTTGCTTAAATAAGCAAAATTTGCTTAATAATTTTTATATTAAAAAATTAATATAAATCTAACCTTACTAAATCTACTGAATCTATTGAAACTACTGAATTTGCTAATCTTAACTAAAGCAACTTTACGACTGGAAATAAAGCAGATGGGACTTCAGGATATGCCTTTTAACACTTGGCGATATTTAAAAATATGTTTGAGTCGATCGAAAAACATCACTAAAAAGAAAATTTTTTCTCAAGATTTTTAAATTTCCAATCACCTATGTGAATAGCAAGCGTATATTATCAAACTATTAGACATTTTTATTCTTTTATAAACTGATTTTTATACCATTTTTATAAATTTTTCGCAATAAAAAATTGTAATTAGTAAATATTTATAAATTAGCCTAATTTTTAAAATATTTTTAAGTAACCAAAATTTGCTTAATAATTTTTACATTAAAAAAATAATAAAAATCTAAAGTTAACTAACGGAACTCTACGACTGGAAATAAAGGAGATGATATTTGAGGATATATACTCCTTTTAACACCTGGTGATATTTTGAAACATGTTTGATATGATTGAGAAACATCACGGAATATATATATATATATATATATATATATGGGGTTTAGTTTTCTCTGACACCAACTCAATAAATAATTCACTCAATTTACTTCAAATAAACTAGAAAACATCAAGTTAAAATCGAACTTTATATTAATAAAACTAACTATAAAGAAAGTTAAAAAATACATGTAAGAATATGAATATTAATGAACCATCTGGATTATCTGCATTACATCTTATTTAATCTAAAACATCTCAGTGTCGACGTCTTCAGTATAGTTCAAAAAACGACAGTCTTAACTCACCACTTCATCGACTCTGCCAAAGCTTCCCTTCGATCCAAAACACCTCTTTTGACTTCCTTTTGAAGTGTGGTTTGGAGCTTGCATGCTTCAACATAGATTATATGACGCAATATCAAGATGAAGTCGCTGATTGGCTTTGACTCTGTCGTTTTAGTTCAAGCAGGAAAACAGTTCAATTCCCACATATATATATATTCAAGATTTTTTAAATTTTAAATTACATATGGGAATATTAAGTTAATATTATCAAGTTATTTAATATTATTCTATTCAACAGCAGTGACAGTTAGAAATATGTTTCGAATCTTTAGAACGGTTTAGCAACATGTTTGGTGGGGGGATAATTTAACCACACTGTTGCTAATATTTCCCATATTCTTGTCTGTCACTTGCGTAAAATGAAGCTGTGTTTCTCCATAAGCATTTGCCTTTACTGGTATAAGTAGTTGGCCAAAATACAAAATATATAGATTTTTTTTTTTTTTTTTTACGCTAATAACAATTAATTCTGTCTGCGGCATGTTAATTTTTTTTTAGTGTATTTACGATAATGTATGGCTTTTGATATATTTTTTTTACATTTTGAATGACAGCTTAAAAATTAGTCATCGTCAACGAAACAGTGTCTCAGCAAACGAAACTAAGCTGTAGTGAATATATTGTTATTCACATTTGAAAAAAAAAAAAAAAAAAAATGAGTCATTTGTATTAGAGTTTTTATATTTTCAAAGATATTTCTGAAAATAAAATATTGCATAGTAAATAAAATCATTCTTTGTTATAAATTAGCATCAAATATATACAGTAAATCAGCAAAAGTTTTGTAAGTTTGATTTATTTATGTAAAATGAATCTATTGGTAAATTCCATTTAAAATGAGTGAAAGTAAAGTGAGATGAGTTGAATAAATTTGTGCTTCATTTTGATCACTTTTATAAAAATAAGCTTCTTGCAAAGACGTGAAACTTTATTTTCTCTTAACCTTTAACTGATTCTTCAGATATCGTTGCATAGCTACTGTGAGCGGTCTCTGAACGCCGCTTAATCGAAAGATGAATAAAAGACTAGATTAACACATAAGGTACTTTTCCTGTATTAAACATTATGTACAGGATGTACAGGAAAACATAATTAAAAAATCATCTATTCAGAAGTTTCTAAGGCTTCACATGAAACCAAAATTTCACTAATATCTATTGTTAAACTGAAAATTACAAATTAAAGTTCGCAAATGGAAAAAGACAGCGGTTTGTGAGCCCGCTAACAGCAGTTATTGGGTTAATTTTATTGAAAGGACTATTTGAAGTAACTCATCTGGTTGATAAAGCATAAAAATATTTGTTTAAAAATATGTTAATGATTTAGTTTATAGAATACTAATATAATAAATATAAGTAAATAACACATATACATTATTAATATTATTTAGATGATTCTTGAACGTTGTTATTTATTTCCAAACTTTAAGACTTATGTTTAATTTAATATTATTATCAAAAATATTCAAAAACTACTTTGTTAATCTATTGACTAATTAAGTTAAAAAATATCGTTAATGTATAAATAATGAATAAAATGTTGAATCATAGTTTACAAATATATTAATATATATATATATCGATCGGGCAAAGAGAGACGCAATTTTGAGCATAAAGCTAGTGTCTCTATAGAAATAGACTAATGCTTATATTTGTAGATCCTCTGCCCTTAAAGACGTGATTTACAATATAAGCTTTCATCTCTGTTCTTTGGCTAATATCCCAGCCTGATTAGTTCTCCACAAAACGACAAGAAGAAACCAAGAAACGCAAATTTCGGGTTCTACGTAAGACACAGTCATCACTGACGTCGTCACGCTAGGTGAAAGAAAAGGCACTGCGAAATACGAGCCGCGTATGTCCCTTTCTGCCATTTCGAACAAGATGCCGCTTTCAGGAAAAGAACGTGGAGAAATCGTAAAGATTTATTACCTGAATGGACAAAATGTCGCAGAGACATTGCGTGTTTACCGCAGAAACCATGGATTACGGCGAGGCCCGTGCACTGTCAAAGCTGTACGGGACTTGATTCATAAATTTGAAGAAACTGGTTGCACATGCGATCGACCTCGGTCTGGTCTCCTGTGGAAGCTGTTGCAGAAGTCCATCAGACGATAAGCACAGTTCGTCCGGCAACTGCACGCGGTGTTTTACGTGTTCTGGATCTGCCGAATTCAACTGTACGCAAGATTCTGCGCTCTGTTCTAAACATGTTTCCGTATCGATTCCAGCCTGTCCAGATGTTGGAAGCGGGAGACTAATAATTACGGCTGGATTTTGCAAATCAATTCCTTATCCGATACGATGAAGATAGCAGCAGCAGTTGGCCTTTACGTATTCTGTGGACAGATGAGGCGCATTTCTCGTTAACTGGTAACGTGAATTCGAAAAACTGTGTGCACTGGGCAGAGAATAATCCACATGATGTGCATGCACGTCCATTACACGAGAAAAAAGTGACTGTGTAGTATGGTATAACGAGTACGTTAATCCTCGGCCCTTACTTTTTTGAAGAGGTTACTGCCGGTGATCTGCAAACGTGTACAGTAACGAGTGCTCGCTATCTGGACATGTTAACTCATTACGCGATTCCCGCATTGCAACGGCAAAATGCTCTATCTGAAGTTGTGTGGATGCAAGATGGCGCTCCTCCACATGTCGGGTCTTCAGTCAAACGTGTCTTAACTCAACAGTTTGGTGACAGAGTTATCTCCCATCATTTCCCGTTTCCGTGACCACCAAGGTCTCCTGATCTGACACCAATTCATTTCTGGCTGTGGGGATATCTGAAATCCAAAGTGTATCAGTTTCGTCCTCAAACTGCATCTGATTTGAAAGATGCCATCAGAACTGCGATTCAGAGATTCCTATTGTCATGATACGTGCTGTAGTGCTATCCACCATCAGCCGCATGCAAAGTGTTATCGTGTGTGAAGGAAGTCATATGGAAAATTTGTGAAACACAATAAAATGCTTTATTTTATGCTGCTTCTCTGTCCTTATTGGTTGTCCCCCTTTTAGCCTATCTACCGCAGGTGATTTTCATGCTACAGTTGCCGTTCCAACGCTATTTAGGGTTTTTCACAATGGCGATCACATTCCAGTACAAAAAACTGGGTGTTGCCATTTGATTTTTTCGAAATTTTCTCACTTTAACCGTAACTGTTTGAGTGACACTGTTGTTTTTCATATCATTCTTGAGCGCATACCTCAAAATACCTTTTGCCAAAATTTCATTCAGTTTCTGTGAATGGTATGATAGTTAGGGGCCCAAATGTCGGGATAGTTTTTTTATACTCACCCTGTATATATATATATATATATATATATACAATTAATTATATATATATATAATTGTTTAAAAGAAGATAAAACATCTAAATATAGTCTAATAATCAGAGTTTATATAAGAAGTCGTTTGATAACTAACATACTCAAACTATAAAAAGGCTAAAAAATAAACTCAAATCCTTTTTATATCTTAATTTTTCAAACGGACTCTTCGAACGATTCTTTTCATTGCCCTGAAGAAAATAATGCATATCAGTTGAACTAATTCATCTTTTATTTCATTTGTTTTTTTATAATCTTCTACTTACTTGTGTGGAAATTTATCTGCTCTTAATATGACTGTAATGCTTTTTTGAAGCAAATTTGTTGGTTGCTAATGTATAAAATATGCTCATTAAAAAGTTACTTAGTTATTAAAGATTTAGTGCAGACAATATTAGCTGATAAAATTGTTAAAAATAACGTTGTGACGTTATTCTTGAACGACGCAGTGTTACTTACTTTCAAACTTTAAGATTTATATTTAATTTAAGTTGTAAGAAAATTATTAGAAAAATTAACGGAAACGACTTTGTTAGTACGCTCAGTAAGTATGCTCGAAAATAAAAGTAAAATTTTGTATCATATCTTTACTCAAAAATATTCGGTGTAACTTTTTTAAAAGAAGATATCTAAACATCGTTAAGCAATCATAATTTATATAAGAAGTAATTTGATAACTAACAGCCTCATACTTTTAAAAAAGCTAAAAGATAAACTCTAAAACATTCTTTTGATCACGAGTCTTCAAACGACATCTTTTCATTGCTTTGGAGGAAATGATGCATCAGTTGAACAAATTCGTCTTTTAATTCTTTTACTTTTTTATAAGATTCTGGCAACTGTGTGAAACTTTATCTTTTCTTAATCTTACAGTAATACTTTTTTAAAACAACTTCAGTTGTTGCTACAGCATAAAAAATATTCGTTAAAATAATTACTTTGTTAAAGATTGGACTTAAAGAATATTATCCAAAAATGTATCAAAATCAACTGTCAAACTTTTGGCTCTGCAAAATCATAGCGTGATGATTTATATGTATGGTATTAGATTATTATTGTCACTTATGAAAGTAATTATTTTTCAGTAAGTCAAAAGCAATTAATATCAAATAACTTCCATATTCAAAGAGTTTTTCTTTCATTTTTCGTTTGTTTTTAATTTGTTTACTAAAATTTTATTTTCTTTATTTTAATTGTTTTGTCTTCGTATACTGCTGGAACCTTGCATTTATTAACAATATGATTGATGAGAAATATCAAGAAATCCATTTGGTTAAAGTTAGAAGGATGCATAGAAACTTCTCAGCTACAATAATATAATTTATCTCTTCAGTTCATTTAAATCCCCAAAGCTTTTAATATATATTTCATATTTAATCAATCAAATATTCTCCTTAAGCGAAAACAGGCAAACTTCATCCGAAATTCAAATCCCGAATATCGAAAATAAAACACTCAACGATCTATCTTCAATTAATAAGTTTCGATTGCAATATTCTTCTTGAAAATTACACGAATAAATATTTCGCGATATTCCCTCTGGTTCAGTTCCCCCGTCTTTACTTGAACAGTCTAAAACTACCTTGATCATTACAGCATAAAACGGCGGTACGTGGTGATAAGCTATCTGAAACAAATGTTGCATTTCTGGACGTGCACATAAGACAGTGGCGTGATTTTATCAAAGCACAGTACATCTCAATACCATTAAAACACAATTTGTCTGGAAGCACAAAACGCGCTTTTCTCTGTTGATTGTTCGTTGGGATACCACCAGCTGAACATTTCAATTCAGTGCCTTGCTCAAAATTATTACCCGAGTATTATTCTCTGATGAATACGGAATGAGTTGTTGAAACAATTTCGGGGGCGATCGCTCGGCACGCCTGGGCGCAACTATGTTTATCACGATTTGCCGCTCTCTCTCTCTCTCTGTTACTTATTGTTGGTACCCAAGGTTCTCTTGGAAATCTTGCGCACGCTAGATTATCAGCAAGCAAGTTGCGTCAATCCAGTTTACCTGCTTCGTTTTGCATTTGTTTTCTGGCAATAGCTTTAGAGGATGCACAAAACTGCTTATGCGTGCCTTTGGAGAGTTTACGGTGGAGGTCTATTGTTTAGGAAGAAAATGCAAATGTGGTTCCGGCAATTCTTGAGATTTCATCTAAGAAGTGCTCGCGGTTACTAATTGAATTAAACGGAAGATTATCTATAAAATATTCTGATCGCATTTTATTTTAAAATCATCGCGTGCTTTTTGTTATCAATGAGAATCTTAAAATTCATTTTCATGGAAAAGCGTAAAGATTTTCTTAGGATTTAGCCGTATTTTCTCTTTTTTACTTTTACTCACATGTGGCTCGGGCAATTGCTAAGATTCCACCAACGACGTGCTTGCGGGTATCAGCTGAATTAAACAGAATATATCTTTAAATGCTCCTGATCTCATTTTATTCAGAATCATTGCGCTTTTTATCTTCTTTTATTTAGAGAGAATCGTGAAGTTGTAACGACTGAAAATAGTTACTGAAACATGTAGTGATTAGAATTTCTTTTGGTTAAGACATATTTCCGCAATTTATTTTCTTCACTTTCATAATAGATTTGCGAAAACGTATTAATGTCTAATTGGAGGCTGATATATTTTTAATCATCTATTTTGCATATTGTGTAGGTGCATACAACACCGAGACTGTTGGGAATTTTTCAAAGAAATGACAGCGGGAACTAACTGAATTAAATGGAAAGTTATCTATAATTCTTCTAGTGTGATTTTATTTTAAAATCATCACATGTGGTTGGATGACAGTATGAATTTCGAAACACTTTTCCATGTACATTTTCTTCAGGTTTATACATATTTCCTCATTTTTATTTTTCTTGCGTTCATAATGAATTTCAAATGGTGTTTACGCCTCACCCAGATGCAGATAAATTTATAACAATTAATCCCCATTTTGTAATATGTTGCATTTTAAAAATATGGTGCTAGGCTGCAATGCTGTACTCGTATGTTAGTAAAACATTTTACCATGATTTGGTGCTGATTTTAAAATGCCAATTTATAATTTTTTTCAAAATTTGAATCATTACAATCCAGAAGGAAAACGTAATAATAGTCGGATCTTTTTCCCCCGGAAATGTTTGGGAGGAATAATAATGTATATATACATACCATTTTTTTTTCTCTTCATGAGCTGTATTTTTTTTCAAAAACTATTATTTTAACCAATATTTCAGTAGTTTTCAAAGTACTAAATAAAGAAAAATTAACACAGCACTTAAATGCTCTGTAGAAAAAAAGTGTGTAGATTTCAGTTCGTTTTGAATTTTTCATTTATCTCTTTTGAAAATATAACAAATTATAACACCTTGTAATAATATACTTCTTTTAACTGCTAATTGTAGCAATTGTATAGAATACTCTTATTTGCTTTGATAATAGCTCCGTTGGAGCCGAAACATGTCAACAGTCTAATAAAACTAATCTTACTGTTTATGAAGTTTTATTTTACGTCTTTTAGCAATTAAAAGAAGTTTATCTATTTTTTTAATTCAAAAATTATGCAAGATATTATTAACCTTTGAATTTTGTAAAAATTTGCGAAATCACACTCTTAGACTCACCTCCAATAAAAAAGGATTTTTAAGATTGAATTTTTTTTACAAATGAATTTTAGCTTCTTTTTTATATAGTTTCCACATACGAAATATGGCAAAAATATTTGTCCGGCACCCATGTTTCTCAAAATTCTGTGGAATGATACTTTTTCAAAAAGTACTTCTGCAGCAAATGAACTGATAATCATGATAACTCGACAATCATGTAATTTTTAGGCAAAACGACCTTCAAAGTCTTGTACAGTAAAATGTTCTTGACAACAAAATTCATTCTGGATATTTATTAAGAACCATGGATACTAAACACATTTTTTAAGCAGGATGGGGATCCACCGCATTCAATAGGGAGGACATCTTGAACTTGCTAAAAAATCACTTACAAATGTGTCCTCACAAGACGCTTCCAGATTCACTTTTGGTTAAGGACTTTCTCGCATATTGCCCTGATTTACCACCACTCGACTTTTGCATAGGGGTTATGGTAAAAACAAAAATCTGCAGAGATCTACTAAAAGCTACAGAAGAGTAGGAAATAACGATAACAATTGTGATAGGGTTAGATTCATTACATTGATACAGGGGTTATTGAGAATTTCAAACAGATACTTTGTTTCATTGTTTCATGATGAGAAAACATTTTAAGAAACTAATCTGCTAATTTTTTTTATTCTCAAATGTAAATCCTGAAAATTTGAAATTAAAATTTCTTTCCATTCAAAAGTTACTCATTTTTCTTCATTATAGAGACTTTGCGAAAAAATAGTTTTTAATACTATTTTAAAATTACATAAGGAAAATTTTTAAGTGGGCCATAAACATAAAACCTTAATTAGCTGATATTATGTCTATTTCATCTTGATAAACTAAAAGAAAATGAGAAAGAAGCAATATCAAAAAAAGTAAATTGAAAGAACAATCAATGTAATTTGTGATGGTTCTTAATATAATCTATTGCGCTGACAAAATTGTTATCCACACATATATAACATTATCCTGTTATATATGTTCATCTTGCCTTTAGTTTATTTAATTTGCCCCTTTTTAATTTAAAAAAAACTTATGTAAATTTTCTTTCCCCTGTATATACAAAATCTTATTTAATCCCTCTGTATTTTCATAAAAACCTAATTAAAATGTCTTTACATTAATCCATTAATTGTGAATTACGAATTTTATTTCCTTGTTTAATAAATATTTCCTTTCATTATCATTTTTCCCTATTCAAAATAAATACTCTTCAGTTACAAAACATTAAATAAATAAAAGAGAAAATAATGTAATTCTTTCATAACGAATATATTTATCTAGATTTATTGCCATACGTTAATATATAAAATTCATTAATATCTTGTAAAGCTAATTCAATACCTAATATTTTATCTCAAATGAATAATCCAAATGTAATTTGTTTTCATTTTATATTCATTGACCTTTAGTTTTGTCAGTTGCGGTAAACGTCACTGTTAAAAATAAATCCGTTAATTCACGGTAAAACTACTGGCAGCAAAGTTGCCGGACATTTTCCGTTTTGAAAGATAAAGGAAGGGAAAACTCCGTTTGAAGAATCGGTAATTTTCCGTTATAAATAAACTCGGTTTTAAAAAATGTCATCTCTATTTGTGGACGGAAGTATTTAATATTTGATATAATGCAAGAACATTTTCTGCCATACCTGAGGATTGAACTGGGGACGTTAGTGGCTTGAGCCGAATGTTTTACCGTAAGATCAGCGGGTCCTTGCTAGAGTAAGAGTAGAAAACGATGATAGGGGATTTCTTCAAATCGCAGCTTGGGACTTAAACAATTTGGGGTTTAGAAAACTGGTAATTTTGAAGTTAATTGCGGGGATATTTCGTAATGAGATGATGGTTGAAAACTATAGTATTAATAGAGGATAAAAACATGAATTATATATATTCTTAATTTGATTGTTAGATGTAAAATATAAATATTATATTTTGAATTAAATTCGATAATTTTTTTTGGTTTTTTGTGAAAATCGATTTTTAATCAACTACTATGTGTTTTTTAAATGTGTTTGTTTAGAATATATTTTCAGTGTGAGTGTTTTTTATAACTTTAACAAATAAATTGCGAATAATTTTAAAGGAATGAGTTTAATTCGAAAGCATTACTTTTGTTTGTTGCTTTTTTAAATATAATCGATTTTTTCCCCCCTTAATTTAGCTATTTTATATATATATTAATCTGTTTGTTTAGAATATATTTTAAGTGCGAATACTTTTTTATAACTTTCAAAAATGAATTGCAAATAATATTAAAAGAATGGAAAAAATTAATTTTTGCTTTTTTAAATTCGAAAGCACTATTTTCTTCTTGTTGTTTTAAATAAACTTGGAATTTTAATTTATTGAATTTTTAGTTTTTCTGTGCAGAAACATGTCGGTTTTTGAAACATTGAAAATAAACATGCAGCAGATAACGGAATATCTCCGTTGGCTGCTTTTTTCTCCGTCCGTTCCGTTGTTTTCAGGAAATATGAGGAATTTTCTGCTTTTAACTGATAATGCCCTTTTGTCATGGGACGGGACTTTTTCTGTGAAATTCATGGAAAAAATACCCGTGAATTTCAGATTATTTTAAACAGTATAGTGTAAAAAAAAAATTCCGTCCATATACGAAAATAGGACTGGCAGCAGAGTTGCCGGAATGTTTCCGTTTTTTTTTTTTTTAGGAATGTTCCGTCTTTGTAGTCCATAAATGGCGCGATACAGACGCGAAGGAGTTGAAGCGCATGTGTGGCGATCAAAAATACTGCAATCCCATTGGATGATAGAGTTTTACAGTAATAATTCCGTATTTGAAACTCTGTAATCTTAAAAATCGAAAAAGTGTACAATTTAGGGATACAGTTTATGCACTTTTTGTGCACAATTGAGTCTGCATAGTTTTTATGCATAAGTTGAAGTGCCAAATAAGCTCGGATTTTGTGCACTTTTTTTGCAAACTTTTTCTAGCTGGGTAACAACAGATATACGGGATAGATTCCATTTTTCTAACAAAACCGAAACTTTCTGATCAAAATTCACGGAAGACAACCTGTCAATAAACGAAAATCTTTAACAGTGCAGATGGAATCCTCTCCCAAGAGGACTGTATTCCACAGAAAAAAATGAAATTTCTGTTTCATAAACAATGAAATTTAATTGCTTTCAAGATGGAGTTTTTTTTTTTTTTTTAACTTGGCGAAATTCAATATTTTGTACTTTTTTAAAGAAGACTTTAAACATCCACTTCTCGCAAAAAGTTTGTCGCAGTGAAACGTGAAACACATCTAGATATCACTTTACATCAATTAGGTTTCACAATTTTTGCGATTCCTTTTAGGCTTAAAAAAAGAAAAAACAAATCTTCTTCAATTACGCATAATTACCCTCTTTTTCAGCATCTAGTTTTCAACTGTAGAACTTTCATTCAATTGATATAAAAATTTTGCCCACATTTGATACATGATTTTAAACAAACTTAATAACAAAACAACTCTGCAAGTGACAACTCTGAAAGTGAACTTCAACTTTAACTCCAGATATTGAAACATTTGTGCTAGTATAAAATCTTTGAGACATCATTATAAACAAAATTAATAATATGGTAACAGATAACAAGTGATGCCCATAGCTTCCAACTTCAGCGATTTTTTTGGCACCAGTTTCCTGTAAAGTTATCTCCGCCTTACTTAATCGCAAAAATCTTAAATTAAATAATACGAAAATTACTATTAAAAATTTGTCTTGACAAAAATTGTAGCATTTAGAAGCTATGTTACAACATTTAAAAAATATGCAGAACAAAAAAATATTTTTGTAAATATTTGCCACTCTCAAATAGTGCTTAGTATTTATAACGTGATGTATAAAGTTGCATAAGAAAAATTTTAAAATTGGTCGTACAAAGAAGACATTGACTTGAGGATATACGACTGCTTTAAGGTGATAAATTAAAAGAAAAGGACTAAAGAAAATAAAAGTGCCGTTAACATAATTTGTGTCAGTTCTTGTAATAATCCCGTGCATTTCAAGATTTAACACGTACGAATAAGACCTACTTCTCGCAAGGAGTTTGACGCAAGTGAATCACACGAGAATATCACTTCATATCAATTAACATTCTAATTATTTGCGATTGATCTGTGACATTTTTATAAATCTCCTTCAATTATGAAAATTATCCTCTTTTTCAGCAAGTGTTTCTGAGTGGGAGAACTTCGATATTCCTTCAGTGTAACTAAAACTTTTGCTTATCTAAAACGTGTGAGAAATGATTAAAAAACAACCTAAAAACATGCAGTGGGTAATAAATGATATATCATCGAAAATCATGCAAATAAAAATTAAATAAATAGTTGTCACATCCAAATAGTTTTGTAATTTGCATGATGGTTGCAACTTGTGTAAGAAAAAACTTTAAATGGATCATACAATTAAAACATTCATTTGTGAAAGTGAATACAATATTTCGTGTTGTTGAATTAAGAAAAAATGAAAGAAAAAATAGAAGAAAAGAAAAAGTAAAAGAGTCGTCAACGTAATTTGTGTCAGTCTTTACAATAATCTATTGCATTGACAAGGTTGTTACACGAACTTCTCGCAAAAAGTTTGGGTAGTGAAGACATCTAGATATCAGTTTATGTCAACACATTTGTCAGTCTTTGAGATGATGAATTCAATTCAAAATCTCCTTCAATTACGTACAATTAGCTTCTTTTTCATCATTTGGTTCTCAACTGTAAATGTTCAACTTTCATACAATTTACCTAAAATGTATACTCACCTTTGATGTACATAAATAACAAAATTATATAAACAAAATTAATAATATGGTAACTGATAATATGTGGTACCATAAATAACAATGCAACCGAACATTATAGTTGTTGTTACAAATATTTGTTAGTGTTTAATGCTTGTTGTGATGTTGAATGCTGCGTAAGAAATATTATTAATGCGGATCATGGAAATAAGACATTAATTTGTGGATGATACAACAGTTTTATGATCATAAACTTAAAGAAAGGTAAAAAAAAATCCCCAACATAATTTGCGTTAGTTTGTTGGATTGACATGATTGTTACACGCACTTCTCGCAAAAAGTTTGATGTAGTGAATCACATCTTGATATCACTTTATATAAACTAACTTTCCCATTCTTTGCGATTAATTATAGTCTTCTTTTAAATTCCCTTCAATTATACGCACAGTTAGCCTCTTTTTTCATCATGTGGTTCTCAACTGTAGAATTTCAACTTTCATTCAATTTTTCTAAAATATTTGTTCACATTTGACACATGTTTATACACAAAATTAATAATATATAGTAGCTGATAAAAAGTGGAACAAAAATAATGCAACCAGGCACTATAATTGTTGTTTCAATTATTTATTAGTGTTTAGTGTTTATTGAGACGTTGAAAGTTGCGTAAGAAATTTTTTAATCCAGATCATAGAAATAAAATATTAATTAGTAGATGATGCAACTATTATATTTTGATAAACCAAAAGAAAAGTTGTAAAAAAGTAAGTAAAAGAAGCATCAACGTAATTTGTGTCAGTCTTTACAACAATCTCTTGCATTGACAAGGTTGTTACACGCACTTCCCGCAAAAAAGTTTGACGTAGTGAATCACATCTGGATATCACTTTATATCAACTAACTTTCTCATTCTTTGCGATTAATTCGAGAGTTTTTTTAAATCCCCTTCAATTACGCACAATTAGCCTCTTTTTTCAGCATGTGGTTCTCAGCGGGGGAACTTCAACTTTCATTCAACTATTCAATTCAGAAAAAAAAAATCAACAACGATCTGGAGAGAGACAACGCATAATTGAAGGAACACAGTAGTCGGTTCTAAAATTAAACATGCGATAGCCATCACGGTTGGTGTGAGTGAATGAGAGACTTAGTTAAAAAGAGTTCTCTAGTTGAATAAAATGCACGTTGTTTGAGATCGAGAGGGAATGGGGGTAGTAGGGGGCGTTCTGAACAACGGATCTCTTTGTAAAAGGCTGTGAAGCACATCGAAAGAGAACTCGTGTGTATGCGGTGTCGGGTTTGGAACACAGAGTGATGTTGAAGTGTGTTTGTGTAATGAATGCTCGAGATGCAATTTTAAACCTTGAAGGTGTTTATTTAATTCCAGATTTGTTGAAAGACTTGCTGAACTGAATTGAGTTTCTCGGAAAATTATTTGCTCGCTAGAGATTTCACGGTTACGGCAGATGGTTTACTTTTCAGTCTTATGGCAGATGCTGTAATGCATCCTCCTCGTTATATAAAACGTTTCGGGAAAATAAATTGTTTTACGAAGAATAAAGATAATCGAATTTTTACAAACAGCAATACAATAAACATTTCATAGTTTGAGGAATTTATTTTGAACTTCTTATAAGAGGAGTTTTTTGGACATAGAATAATACATTTGAGATATACTGTCCTATAGAGATTGGGTACATATATGGCCCAAATTTTTATTAGGCGCCATAGTTTAAACCCTTCGGCACGCAAATTCAAGCATATACTCGTGTTTAAGACTTACAAAGACTCCAGAAAGACTAAAATACTCTTTTTCAAAGTTTTCGAAAAGGGAAAGCATGACAAGAAGTGAGTCCGCAAACATACCTCCTCTGAAACTTATAAAGGCCCTCAATGGAAGAAAAAATATAATTTCTTTTAACTTTAAAATTAATTTAGGAACCGAAAACGTTTCTTTCACATAAGCCCTTTTCAAAAGAAGAATGGTTATGCCCAAATTTTTCGGAAACCACAATTTTTTATTTCTATCTTCAATTTTGTCTTGGGTGTAGTGAAGCTCTAAATTTAATGAACATTGTTTGAGATAGAAATTACATAGGATTGTGAGGGCATTTTAAACAACGAATTTCTTTGTAAATGCTGTAAAGCACATAGAGAGAGAACTCGTGTGTATGCGATTTTTCGTTTGCTAATTTCGGCCAGTTTTAACTGTAACTTTGATGGAACAAATGAGATTTCTGGCTTGCCAAAGTTGTTTGCAGATATTTTTAGTCCTTAATTTTTCTTTAGAAGTTTAAACTTGCATCTAAAAAATATTAGATATTACTAAAAAATACTAGACTGCAGTGCGAAATCTTCGCACGGATTCACTGGGTATATATATTACAATGAGGGACAAGTACACATTACAGGTCCCTTAATTTTGTGGTATTTTAATAAGAGGGCTAAATATACGTATGTGGATACGTTAATTTAGGTTGGAAAAAAAAATAATAAGTCTACATATTTTTCGTTCAAACTCCTGGATTTTTTGCTTTTAAGATAACATGGTGCGCATTATATGTGAGGCATATTTTTTCTTAGTTTTTCGTCAGCAGAAACAGGATGCGCATTATACACCAGTAAGTACTGTATTTAAGTGTAACATATGATCAAAGTTAAAAAGAACGGAATTCTAATTAAAGAAAGAAAGCGAGTTTAAAATATCATATATATTATTTCTGTTGTCAACATACCTTTTTCTATGCATTTAAAAAAAAGCACAACGATGAATGGGGTATCATACGAACGTGTTTGTGAACCGGCTTCAGACATTGTACACTCACATATCGTTAAAACATGTTTTTTTTTGGTAAAAAATGTAGTTTAATTAAAAATTAAATCCGCATTGATTTCACAAATGAAATTAAAGGTTTTACTCAAATCAATGTTGCCACAAAAATAAAATACTGCATTATAGCATGCTGGGCAATGATTATAAAAAAATAAATAGTACAAAAAAGATAAAATGGGGATGACTCCGCATGGGTTTATTTTATATTTATGATTAAAAAGCAAAATTGAAGTTGAAATGTTTAGAAGGAAAAGGCACCATCGATCGATCGAAGCAGTGGTATTTCACGTGTAGCCTAAAATGTATGCTTTGTTATATTAAATTATATTATATTTCATATGTATTCAATTTATTTTGCTTTGCCCCGTGTTTTTCCTGAAACGGATGACATCATCTTCTAATGCCGATAAATACGATTGTTATTATTATTTTTTTTCCTCGCTTGTAACTTTTGCTATCTTCGATCAGTTTTTAGTGTAAGTTTGGTGGAATAAATGAGATGATATTCTATTTTGACTATTGTTGTTTGCAGATATTTTTATCCTTAATTTTTCTTTAGAAGTTTAAACAAGCATGTAAAAAAGTTAGATAGTCCTAAAAAAATATTAAACTGCAGTGCGAAATCCGCGCACGAGTCCACTGGTGATTTATAATTCTATGTTGAAAAAACTTGGTTAAATAACTTCAAAAATGAAATATATGTATAAAAAAAAAGCAAACCCTTTCAGTTCATAGCTTGCTTTACAGGATAATGGAAAAACGTTTTACGAACAAAACGTATAGCAGCTATTTTTTTTTTTCCACATTACTTCCGAAATGTATCCATATTATTGCATTTTCGTCCCGATCTGACCTTAAGTGATGTATAAAAACTCGACACGGCTTCACATTTCAAAGCAAAGTGCATGTTCCATTCCGAGCTTCACGATTACTAACCCAATTTAATTCCTTGTAACTCACACGCATAAAAACGAAAAGGAGTGAAAGCAGAAGAAGTAAAAAAAGAGAAAAAGAATGAAACCCAGACAAGAAATAAGAAAAAGAAACTAGGAAAAAAAATCTACTTATAAAAAAGACAGAAAAACTAGTGAAGGCAGAGTGAAAACGGGAGAAAAAAAAGAACTGTTTAAAGAAAGGCAATATCCGTTTTGCATGGCAAACAGTTCGTTCCTGCGCGGTGTCAGATTTCAACAGGGAGGTCTGAGAATGTATCCCAGGATTCCCGAGGCAGAACAGACATACAGACGAACAGGGACTCTCTTTGACAAGACGATGCGTTGGCACAGAAGCTTCTTGTTTGGGCGATAAAATCATTAGAAATACTGCAGTTCTCACTCACACAGTTTTGCTTATGTTCTTTAAACTTTTGGCACTTGCGGTTTATGATTCGGATATTTGTAACAAATGCCAGGTACGAATTTTTTTCGCGTCAGAGATTCGAAAATGTATAGTTAATGCATGTTTGTAAATAAAATATTTTTCTTTAATTTAATAATTAATTAGTAAGAGATTTTAGTAAGAAATGTCTTCGTCTGTTTGTAAATGGTTTTCAGAAAAGTTGAGATTCTCATTTCGACCGGAAATTTTCATTCGGAGCGTTACGCTTACATTCCTTAAATTTAGGATTTGCGGTTTATGATTCGGATATTTGTAACAAATGCCAGGTACGAATTTTTTTCGCACCAAAGATTCGAAAATGTATAGTTAATGCATGTTTGTAAATAAAATATTTTTCTTTAATTTAATAATTAATTAGTAAGAGATTTTAGTAAGAAATGTTTTCGTCTGTTTATAAATGGTTTTCAAAAAAGTTGATATTCTCAATTCGACTGGAAATCTTCACTCGGAACCTTACGCTTACATTCCTTAAATTTGGATTTGCGGTTTATGATTCGGATATTTGCAAAAAAAGGACAGTTATAATTGTTTTTTCGTCAGAAATTGAAAAATGTACAGTTAATGCATAATTTATGAGTAGAGTTAAGTTTATGTTTAGGAAATAAAATAATTAAAAATACTGCAGTTCTGACTCATTTGGTTTTGCTTATTTATTTATTTATTTATTTTTATTTATTTGGCATTTGTGGTTTATAGTTTGAATATTTGTAAGTAATTCCAGGTGCAAATTTTTTCGCCTATGATATTCAATAACATAAGCTTGATACACGATTATAAGGAAAATATTCTTAGAATAGTTAATAAAGAATGACTTCGTTTATTTACATATCTATTTAAGAAAAATAGAAATTATCAATTCGATCGCTAAATCTCTTTTACTGTATTTGCGTATGCTCTTAAAATTTAGGAGTGAAGTGTTTTATTCCGATATTTGTAACAATGTTAGGTACGAAAACTTTCCAATAAAATATATTAATAAACTTGTTTTTAAAAAGGGTACAGATTTTCAGTTCGACCAGCAATTCTCACTCATACTGACTTATTTATACATTAGAGTGTCTTCAAACACCAAGGGGACGCAAAAAAATTTCGAATTATCCAAAATTCGAATGAATCTAAGCATGTGATTTAAAAATTGCGGATAAGTAAAACAATGTGAATAAATACAATTAACATGATAGATCCTCACCTTTGAAATTGCCATCTTATAGACATTTAAACACATTTCCTCAAATATAATTTTAGAATCCAGCAAAGAAAAACACAAGTAAGCATAAAATTTTCTATTGACACATACAGAAATCGCATACCTGCATGTAATAATATTAATTATAGCGTCTTACTTGAAAAAAATCGTAGTTAATTAAAACTGATAAAATTGGCAGTTCAGGCTTGTTGATAAATAACACATTATTCAGGAATAAATGCAAGTAAAACATATAATCATATGGTATTCAGGTAAAAACTAATTATAGAAATTAAACTACATCACTGCTTGACTACAAATTGGTGCTCATCCCAAGAGATGGTTGGAAAATACAGACGGAAAAGTTTTAAATTATTGAAAATTTAAATTATGCTGCAATATGAAAAAAAAAGTTTCAAGTACAATGCCAAGTAAACCAATGTACTGTTAATAAAAAAAAAAAAAAGTAATCACTCCAAACATTTCAATCTCCAAAGTGTCACAGAAAAAAAACAGAAATTACCATTCGAATGTAGATCATGTCTTCTTTCAATGTATGTTTTAAAAAATAAGCTTGGGGGTTGTCTTCATACTAAAAATTTACAAAACTCTAAAATTTTTAATATGAACACCTAATTTTGACATTATATTTTACTTTTTTGGTAAATTTTACCTAAGGATACCAAACGGGAAGTCATTCGGTCAAGTAGTTTACGATTTATGAAGATTTTAAAGTTTGGAACTCCCAATGTTAAATTCATTTGTAATCGTTGCTAAAACAGATTGCAATGCAGATAGTTTTTTAAGCATAACTCAAAAACTATCTGTCAGAATGAGCTGTAAATTTCAATTTCTATATTTAAAGCGCCTCTAAAAAGTTTTTATTTTATTTTATTTTTTATTTTTTATTTTTTAATTTATGATAGTTTATAATGTCATTTTTAATATAATAATTCTTTGCACTGCCCATTTTCACAGACATTATTTTATTTTCAAACGCATAAACAAGCAGTGAACACGTCTAAAAGTCTTAAAAAACACCTTTAAAACTACACAAAACTAGTCAATCTGTTACAAATTTCCAGTTGGAATAGACTTCAAAACTGTTGAAAAATTAGACAATTATAATAATTTAAACTACGCATTACAGGGGGGAGCCATAGAAATATTTACATCAAACTCAGAAACATGCAACTATATGATCCATGCAAAAATAGATAACAGATGGCGCCATATGTTACTAGAAAAAAGCAAAATGAGGGTTTTCAACGGTGGACGAAGCACAAAACATAAAATCAATGACTGAAGATCCCTGAGAGCGACAGGTGAAAATATTTTTACTGTTTTATAATTTTTAACAGATTGACTAGTTTTGTGTAGTTTTGAAGGTGTTTTTCAAGACTTTTAGACGTGTACACTGCTTCAAATGTTTGAATGTTTGAAGGTGTTTGAAAATAAACTAATGTCTGTTAAAATGGGTAGTGCAAAGAATTATTATACTTCTAGAAATAGATTTCTGTTAAAAATTTGCAGGTTATATACATATTTTTTTTTTCGAAAACTAATTTCAAAAAAATATTTTTGAAATAAATGTTCAATATATATATATATATATATATATATATATATATATATATATATATAATTATAATATCTATGAATTTCAAAAACATATCAAGTTCTAATATCATTCTACTAAAATCTTCAAAGAGATAATTAATGATATTGTGTAATCAGAATACCACATAGCTAATAATTAACTTGTGCAATCATAAAATTACCTTAGCATGTGCTTCACTGGTAATTAGCCAAATTTACTCATACCTGAAGAACAATTAAAAAGAAAGAGAGAGAAAGGGGAAAAAATTATAAATTGGAGTTGCTATTAAGTAAACACAAATGGATTAATAAATTAATTATGAACATTATTCAGTGGAAAAACTGGACCACAAGAGAACCAATCAAGAATTGGATATGAAAAAACATATGTGGATGTACTCGTCAGCTTGGCTGCACCCACATGTGTTTTAAAAATAATTCAGTATTTCATAATTCTACTGGCATGATGCTAAGAACAGTAGAATCAGCCAAGTATACTGAATTATTACCAGACAACAATTGGAAAAATTTAAAATTGGAAATATGTAAAATGTAAATAAAAAACCATTAAGAAATATATAATATATCACTTACAACGATTATCCTAAAATCTTTATAAATCACCACACTAAATTACCACCAGATATCATTTTGAAATAATATTTGAAATTAGAACCCTTAAATTGTAGAAAAAATGTTTTACTCACAAGAATGATACAGAATCCTCAAAATATATCAACTTCTGCATAATGATCAATTCCACATGGCACGTATCAAACATGTTGACATTCGAGTCGAGTTGAGAGAAATGATTTGAAAGACAAGTTGAGAGCTCATTTTTTTTTTTTTTTTTTTAAACACAACTCGATAAATGACACCCCAACACAAAATAATTCAAAAACACACAAAACTATTCTGTTGATAATACTCTTATAACAAAATTATATCCGTGAATATATAATTACTCCATCTAATTTTAATTCCTGAAAGTAAAATTAATATACAAGCAGTAGCTCCCTCTATAGTTAAATTAAAAATAATATCTATAATATCATCAACTAACTAAAACGTAAAGTGTCGCCATCTGTTGGTATTATAATTATTCATAATTAATATTTAGTTACATATCCACATTATTATTAACATTATCACTTCATTAGATTTTCACTTCATTAGATTTAATCAATATATAAATTTTAATAAACAATACTTCCTTATAGTTTTTACATTAAATTCGAATAAAATCCTACAATATGAATAAATATACACAGAATTTATTCATCCTGCACAGCATTTCAGATATTCTTAACAAGAGTATATTTTGTAAAAGAGATATTATTTTAAAACAAAGTGCTATGCTGCCAGCTGTTTTAAACCACTGATATATATTATAAACTTATAATTAAATTATTAATTTTTTATTGTTACTTCTACTTAAATAAATAAATAAATATATATATATATATATATATATATATATATATATATATATATATATATATATATATATATACATATATATATATATATATAAAAACTTATTGCAAAAATTAACCATTGAAACAGAAATAACTGACCAAATGCAATGAAATTATTATCCCAAATAGCTATGTCAAATTACAGATTATAAAACATAGTCCTAACAAATGAAGTATTTACTCAAAAAGTGAAACATAAGTAAAAAAAAAAAAAAAAACACAAATGCAAGCTTATAATGTAATTTACTTTTTCAAGGGCTGGGAAACCACATTATAAGCAAAGAATGATTGTTTTCTGTAACTGTCACAAGCTTAAAGCCAAAATTTTGTGACAATTCCAAGCCCTAACAATCATTGGAAAGAAATTGAAAAAAAAAGGATACCTTTGAAAATAGAACACTACAAATCAAACGGAAGAAAAAAAATCCATTTATAAACAAATAAATACAAAGGAAGACAAAGAAAATCTATACATTACAACATAAATTTGTCCAGAATCCGAAGCCAAAAATGTTTTGTGCTAAGCACATGGTAAAGTGAATAAGTGAATTCAAACGTACAAGTTAAAATTACAGTTAATTTTCTAAAAGTAGCAGTTATTAATTTAACCATTGTGATTTTAACTATTTCTAATTTAAAATATAAAAATACAAATAAATAATATAAAAACTATAAATTCATTTACTAAAAATATTTTTTAACTTAAATAATTTTAATATATATATTATATTATTGGAATATTTAAAAATTTCACTTATATATATATATATATATATATATATATATATATATGAATTACAATGTATGAAATGTAACCTGAATTTTTTTTTTAATGGAAATCGATTTCTAGAAGCTTCAAATGTGCGAATTCAAAATTACAGCTCATCCCGACAAATAGTTTTTGTGTTATGCTTAAAACACTCCGCGCATTGCAATCTGTTTTGCAACGGTTACAAATGAATTTAATATTATGTGTTCCAAACTTTAAACCTTCATAATTCCTAAACTACTCAACCGAATAACCTTTAGTTATTATATCCTAAGGTAAAACTTACTAAAAATGTCAAATATGCTGTCAGGGTGTTCGTTTTGAAAATTTCTGACTTTGGTATAATTTCAGTATAAAGACGACACCAAGCTCTTTTTTAAAACATAAATTGAAAAAAAAAAGGCATCATTTTCAGTCGAGTGGCTTTTTTTTTTTTCCCTGGGACAATTTGGTGATTAATATGTATGGGTTTTCTCCTTTTTTGCTTGGTCGTAAACTTGTGGTTGTGGCTTTTAGAAAAAGCAAGTATCTGAGACTAGAATTAAATGTAACAAACGCATTTTTATAACGACTAGAAGCTTAATTGCAGATTGGAGAGCTTCTACTTAATTTATTAAGATGAAAGAGCTGCATAGTGATGAAAAGAAAAGGAATTGAAATACTTTAAATCACATTTACAGACAATAAAATGAAGGAATTAAATTCATACTTTACTTTATTCAGTTGAATAAATAAGATAACTAACTGTTAAATTTAAATAAAAATATATTACAGCTACAGTTATTTTATAAAAAGGTAAATTTGAAATGTGCGTGATTGCAACATCACACGCATCAGGCAAAATTTAAAAATCTACATTAATTGGGAGTTACATCCATTGTTAATTTGTTGTAAGATGTTTTATTTTATTTTTCTGTTCTTTTCTTTTCTTTAAAAATAACAACTGCAAATATATTGCATTTTCTGTGAGTGGTAAGCATTTGTAATTTACTGTTGATAAACCACTCACAAATAACAATATAAAAATAGTACATAAACATTCCCTTTTTTATTTTTTTTTTCATTATTCTATAATGCACAGCATACAAAGAAATTCGACATAAACTGGAATGAACCTATATGAATCCCTGTTCCTATATTAGTAACTTTCTTCAGTTTTAAAGGCACTTAACTTTAAAATTTTGTTAACTTTTAAAAAAATCCTCATATGCTTTTCTCTGAAAAAAAGCAACGACTAAAAAATCGTCAGCTTTAAAAAAAAAAAAAAACAGCTTTAAAAAAAAAATCCTCTTTCAACATAAATTTCTTTTTTGCTTTTTTTTTTTTTTTTTTTTTTGCTTTTTTTTTTTTTTTTTTTTGCTTCCTTTCATTTTTTTTTTTTCTTTTAGCTATTCATTATGCTCCCAACAATAACTTATAATCTGTTAAATAAAGTTTACATTTGCAGTTTGCTTTAAAAAAATATATCATTTTTATAAGCTAGTAAACAATTATTAGTAAGAAAGAACGTTCATTGCATCGAGAAATTTTTAACGAAGAAAACTTTTAAATATAAAGATTATAAAAAACAATTAATTTTGACTTTTTAAATAATTTGTTCAATTTTTGATCTAACATATATTTACACAGAAATATTTATAGAACATTCAAAGCATTTTAGAGAGAGGGAGAAAAAAAAAGAAACAGTATTTATCTGGGCACCAAATCTATACTTATTATGTACAGGGTGGTTATAATATAAGTACCTCTATTTGGAGCTGCCTGTAGCTCAAAGGAATAACCCAAATGAAACCAAAATCGGTACATTTACTATTCGAGAAGGGGGAAGAAGAATGGAACAATAAAAAAAGTAATTGCAATAATCACCGACAGATAGCGCTACTGAGTGTGAAATGAAATGTGTAATACAAGAACAAAGAATTAAGACGTCAAACCGGATGACACACCTAATTTATTGGAAAATGTCACAGTGAATGTGGTTACGCTTTCGCATGGCGGTGCCAATCACGCTCAGGTTCCACATGGCATTGTGTTGGAGGATACAATCCAGGCGGAGCACGAAGTGCTCAACTGCGTAATATAATGCATCAGGAGTGATGTTTCGCAAATGTCGTAATATGCGGTAAAGTCATTGAGGTTTGCGACACCTACACGGTACTCAATATTACACATTACATTTCACTCTCAACAGCGCCATCTGTCGGCGATTATTGCAATTGTTTTTTGTTCTATTCTTCTTCCCCCTTCTCAAATAGTAAGTGTATCGATTTTGGTTTCATTCGGGTTATTCCTTCGAGCTTCAGACAACTCCAAATAGAGATACTTATATTATAACCACCAGGTATTTCATAAGATGAGTGAGAATGGCGTGATAAACAAATAAATAAATTATATAAAAAATAACCATTAAATTAAGATATAGAAAAAATATAATTCAAATAAACTTTTTTTCAAATTTGATCGTACTAATAATATAAAGTACAAATTGTAATTTATGTAAGCGACCAATAGCTATTATAAACATTGAGAAATAAATGTGAAGTATCTTTCAAATGTATCATATGTTTTCAAAGAAAAATATTTGCAAATTATTTATATGCAAATTATTTACACTTAATTTATTATTTTTTAAAAATGCGGCGTTGTTTGTCCCAATTTCTAAAATTTATGCCATACAGATCTGGAATTTTTATGACGACTTTTGGTTAATTTTACAGTGTTTTGAACCGAAATACTTTAATTCTCAGCACCATGTAGATATTTATTATTCCGTTTTGTTTCATTTTTTAAAGGAAAAAAATCATAAACATAAGCACATGTTTAGAAAAGTTATGAACATTAAAAGAATAAAACAATTCTTGAATTTTTTTTTCTTGAATTTTTCGAACCTCCTTAACTTAAATTCAAACCTTCAAATTCAAACTAGCAAATTTATGACACAATTCTGAATTCATGTTGCTGCGGGTGCTCTTATTAAGAATCTTTGTAATCGAACAGTTTTTTCGCCATTTTCGAAAATGCAAGTGAATTTTCAGAAAATGCTGTCAAAGTTGGCATTTTGAACCGAATTTCCAAACGGGGCAGCACTGGAAAGGGGAAAAGCTGCCGTCCTGAGGCAATAATCGCTTATAACTTAATATGTAATTCATTTATCAAAAAATGAAAAAAACTGTTCGAATATAGATCACATCCATAATCATGCCTGAGAGTTAGATTTAAAACGGAGTTTGTAAATATGTCAGATTCTTTTAAGTTTTTTTTTTTTTTTTTTTTTTTTTTTTTTGTGAGTGGGAAAAAAAATTTTAAGAACCGTTTTATATCTTTGGGAAGAGCATCCCAATATGCAATATTTTATTTCTTATTACCATTATTTACGTATAGTAAATGTTGCATTATTTAATCACGAAATATTTGTTATTAAGTAAGGCAAAAATTACTATTCATATATAGCGGTATTCAAAAGCAAATATCGTACACACCCTATATACATAACGATACAAACGATGTTCATTCCGAGGGGGGTTAAAATTTTCGAGAGATTTAGTTGCTTTAATTATAATTTTTAACTTTAATATCAGTAACGGAATTTGCACATCATCAAAATAAAATATTTTTTATATTAAACTTTAGAAAAAAAAAAGAATTGTTTTGAGTAATGTTTGAGTAATGTTTTGAACAAATTAAGTGTGTTCCAACTCTCCTGACAACCTTAATACACTAAGAGATTAAGCTAAAGAAACTAACGAGAGAATTCCTATCTTACGAAAATGACAGAAGCTTGAACTTCTATGTCAAGAGGCAAAAGGTCACAGATGAAACAAAAATGAAAATTTATTTTCTTTCTTTTCTTTAATTCAGAGATGAAAAGAATAATGAATTTCTTTCATAATAGAAACAAACAAAGTTATTTGATATTATACGAGATAAATGAATGCATCAGTTCTACTTAAATCTGTACAATTCAGCGGTTTTTATATAGTTCCTTTTAATTATATAATCTTTACATAATTATCTCAAGTTTCTACATCATGAACATTACAACAAAATATATGAATAAATAAAATTATCAGTATTCTTTAATTAAATTTTTTTAAGTAAAATTTCATTCGTTAACTAAAATTATTAGTATTCTTTTGAACAAATTATTGTTTAAGTAAAATTTCAGTATAATTTATATTAAAATAATATAATTAAAGTAATTAATTATGTTTTAAATAATTATTAAATAATAATTAATAACAATAATATAATAATAATAATAATAATAATAATTATTATTACTATTATTATTTAATTATTAATAAAAGAACTAATTAATAAAATTAATAACTAATTATTTAAATTAAATTATTTTATTATAAATTATACTGAAATTGTGTTAAAGAATAATTTGTTCAAAAGATTACTAATAAAAATACTAATACCGTTAGTAGTAATTATATTATATTTTATTTTATTATATAAAATAATATATAATATAAAAAATGTATTAATATATTAATATATATTATATGTTATATAATATATTAAAATATATTATTATTATTATTATTATTATTATAACTGTTATAATTAATAATAATTATTAATAATATTTATTGTTAATAATAATTTTAATATGTAATTAATAATAATTTTTAATTAATTTAATTAAAATAATTTAATTAAAAAAAATTAAATTCTTTAAGTAAAATTTGAACAAATTATTTTTTAAGTAAAATTATTAATATTCTTTTGAGCAAATTAAGTTTTTCTAATATTTTTTACAACCTTAATACACTCTTAGTACACCTTAATACATTAAGTTAGAAAAACTAGCGAGTGAAGCTCGGTGCCTTGCAAAAAGTCTTGAACTTGTAGATCAATGTTGAAATGTTGCAGTTAAAATATAAAACGAAAATTTCTTTCTCTTTTTGCTTTCTTAATTTTTTAGATGCGAAGGCACCGCGTCGCTTCACTTAGACTCCCGGATGACGAAATCCCCTGTTAATCTATGGGAAAATTTAAATACGTGATTACTCATTACCTAATATAACTATTGAAATACGGTTTTGACCATCAGAAAGTAGACATGTGTTTAAAAAAGAAGCCTCATTAAATTTTAAACGTTTAAAAATCCTTATAAACTTTGAAATTTCCCCTTGATGAAATTTTATCATCTTCTTTAAAATATTTCAAATGCGATTTATAGAAACGCACTTCGTCGGAATCTGATGTCTACTCTGTGACGGTAAAAACCGTATTTGGATAATTATATTAGGTATGAGTATTGATGCATTTAAATTCCCCCTTAGGTTAAAATGGGATTTCGCAATACGCATCTGTTTGAAATGTTAAACAAATGAAGTTATTCGATATTATACAAATACAAGGTAAACGTATACAATCAACATGGCTTTCGATAAAATTATACTCATAAATAAATTCCAGGATAAAAATACAAAATTTCTATGTCACATCTTATATTATTTAGCAGCAAATTATAACTATTATTTAAGTTACTTAAGATTCCACATCATCATCAATACAAAATAAATAAATAATGATTTTATTATTTTAAAACTAAAGAATAAAATAGAATGTTTTGATCAATGTTTTGAATAAATTAAGTGTGTTGAAACGCTCTTGACAACCCTTAATAACGGAACGAGATTAAGTGAAGTTAACGCGAAAATATCTCTCTACGAAAATGACAGGAACTTGAACTGGTAGGTCAGGGGACAAAAGGTGAAAGTTAAAATAAAAAAAGGATATTTCTTTCTTTTCATTTTCTTAATTTCTTAGATGTTAAGAAAAAAACTTTACGTTTTTGAATAATGAATATCTTTGAAATATCAAATAAATGAAGTTATTTGATATTATATAATAAACATAATACAATCAACTTGGTTTCTGACGAAATTATATGCACAAATAAATAAACGATTAAAAAAAAAGTTAAATTTTTTAGATCACATCTTAGATTATTTATCAGTAAATTATAACTTTAACATAAATAACTTAAGTTTCGACATCATCAATAGAAAATATAAATGACATGTTTATTATTTTAAAACTTCCAAAAGAAACTAGCGGAAAATTTTACGAAAATGACAGGAACTTGAACTGTAGGTCATTGGACAAAAGGTCGAAGTTAAAACAAACTAGAACGAAAAATTATGCATCAAGCATAGGTTATGAAATACTTTCCAACATTTATAGAATATTTTAACAAAACTTCACCGTTTAATAAAGGTGAAAGATGATGCCTGAGTAAACAATTTCGAAAACGCATAACACATTTGAAAACCCGATTTCATGAATTACCACCAATAGTCGAAAAAATATCCGAATTATTTTGTGCAGCTCTGTATATGATCTATAGATTTGTATATATACTACATATGGTAAAATTTCTTTTAGTTAGGAAACGTAAAGCACGGTTGAAAGTTCCCCTTCAGCAATTTCCGTCAATAAACACAAATGTACTCGAGATTTTTGTGCTGCCAATATGTGTATATCATCCATAGAATTTATATACATCAAATAATAGGCAAAAAATTAGCTTAATTTAAAAACGCATACCGCATCTTAAAACGCACTTCCAGAAATTGTTGTTTTTAGAGAGTACTGTAATCGAATTATTTTGATCGTCCCTGTAAATGAACGATCGATGCTATGCACACCATATTATACAGTAACCCTTAGTAGTGCACCTCAGTGATATATATCAATTTAATTATGATTAAATTAGTGTGACATCATTAAAATAAGCCGCAAATGATTTTTCCCCATAGACAGTCATGTAACGGAATTATTTTGAGATTATAAACTATAAAAGCTATATACTTCATTTTCAATACCGAACATGCCACATTAAACCTCATCAACAGTTGTTGGTAATATATCAAAAAAATAATCTCCATAAATTGATTTCAGTGACAGATTTACTTTCATTTAAAAAACTCATCACGATAAAAAGTGTTTAACCCAATTTCAAGGAGGAAATGAAATCTATGATGCAACAAGAAGTGGTTTTTACAAACTCATGAATGTGAATAAGGAAGTAAGAAATAAAAATACGTATGAATGACGTACGCTTAACTTTACGTCATTTCTGACGAATCAAAGAACTGGAAAATGACATCACATAAAAAAGGACTAAAAACTCCTTCTTTCTGATATATAGAACTTTAATAGATTCTTTTTCTCGCGCGTTGGAAACGAACATGTAATTTCGTTCTCCCTTAAACTCAATTAAATTTAACTAATGTTTAAAATTAAAACTAATGTAAAAGTAAATGTAACTAAAAACTTAATTAAATAATTTTAACTAAGAAATGAATAATGTTTTATTAATTAATAATATTTTCACATTTCACAATCACATAGTGATTCAACATGGATATAAAACATAGTATGTGCCACAATTACTGGATATTACATTATTTTGGATACCACAGTATATCTCTTCAATAAAAGTATTAATCAATGTGGAGACTCTGGCGACCTGGCACGCGGGAAAATGAGGTGTGACTATGGATGCTGAAAAAGGAGGTAAGCAAATTATCTTACCTGTTTTGCTAAATGTACAATTGTTTATTTATATACCCTAATTGCTTTAGAGCGCGCAAAAGCTACTCGCTACCTTCAAAACTAACCAACAACATTTATCAAGGAAAATCGGAGTACATTTACACACAGGCAGACAGACGGCATACAGACAGACACACAGGCAGACAGACAGACAAACAGAATTCATAAACACATTCCAACTATGTTTGAAAGTGCTATAAAACAGAAATTTCGTTCTTTTCATTTTCTTAGTTTCTTAGATATATATATAAAAAAAAGCTATATGTTTTGAATAATGAATATCTTTGAAATTTCAAACAACCAAAGTTATTCGATATTATGCGCGATGAATGTGCACAATACCAATACCCAACGAAATTTTACTCACAAATAAATCCAGAATTAAAAAAAAAAAAAAAAAAAAAACTTACTACAAATTTAATTATTTAGTAGAAAAGTAAATCTAGACTATGAAAAAAATTACACTACCGGGCTGAATGGTACACTGGTGCACTTTTAGCTAATTTAAAATATATATATATGTACATATATATTATTAGTATTTACTCTAGGGTTGACTTCAGAGTAGTCTCAAATCCAAACTACTATTTTCTGATACATTTCTGAATTCTTTTTTTGTTCGCAAACGCATGAAATTGGTAGGTGCTCTCATTCAGATACTATGTAATCGAACAGTGTTTTTTACCTTTTTAGTAAATGCAAAAGATAATACAGAAAATGCAGTCGACCGTTTTGCACTAAATTACCTGACACGGCTGCGCGGGAAAGAAAAACAAATTATGTCATTTGGCAACAATCACTTTTTAACTCAAGATGTTATCCATTTATCAAAAAATGAAAATACTGTCCAATTACAAATCACTCCAATAATCATGCCTGCAAGCGTTATGCTTTCACGTTTAAAAATGAGTTCGTAAATGTGTAAGAAAGTTTCACGTTGTTGAACGGGAAAAATTAAGTTTTTTAGAATCACTTTAAAAATACAATAAAACCTCTAAATAACGGACACTTCGGAACTGCGAAATCTGTCCACTATTTTGGGCGTGTCCGCTATTCAAAGGCAAAATTGCACAATGTTGTACGGTGGGGATAGAAAAAGCGTTCGCTAAATAGAGAGATTTCCGCTATTCAGGAGTGTCCATTATGGGAGTTTTACTGCAGATATATGCAAGATTAATATATTCAAGATTGTATTAAGATTGATGGCTAAAGAACTTTACCACAACAAAGATCACATATTTGAATATGAGTATATTCACAAACATTTAATGGGACATGAAATAAACGAAAATATCCAGTTGAACGCATAAGCGGATGATCACTACAAATAAGAAATGGTCTTTTGCCTATTCAATAAATATCATACAAAAAAGTGCACCTATGATTCTCTTTTCTGACACTAAATATTGCAAGATTTTAAGTCTTGCCTTCCACAATTTTTCAACCGATCGCATTTCCAGATTATTCTACTACTGAACTCATTCCATTCTCGTGAATAGTGCACTTATACAGGTTCATGAATTTTTTACATAGCCCTTGGACTGTTGTATTTCACTGAGTAGATCCTTTTTGTTTGGACGTTGGCTCTTCATTCTCTCACATATATATTTATATGTTATGTGGGATTACGACTGATAAGAAAATAACTTTAACACAATAAGGATCACATTTGAACATGACGACAATCACAAACGTTTAATGGGATATGAAATACAGAAAAATGAGTTCAATACATACACAGATGATTACAATAAAAAGATAATGGCCTTTTTCCTATTCAATAAACAATATACCGAAGAGTGCAGTTATGCTCCTCTTTCTTGCAGTTAAACTTTGCAAGCTCTTAAGCCTTGCCTTCCTTCTTTATTCAACCGATCGCTGACGAGTTCCTTCTACTATACTCACAATTCCACCCAGTGGCTGAGAGGTTGTGCTCTCGAAGCTGGTAGACGGGAGGTGCTGGGTTCGATGCCAATCGCGCCCGTCGGCCTAATCGTTCGGAGTTTTCGTGGTTTTCTTCGAGCCGTGGATTTATCCATGCGTAAATACGGATTAGGTTCCCTTAGAAAGACCCCCACGAAGGGCACTCTCCCCGGGCCTATATCCCTAGTGTAGATAATTGGCCGTCAATAATCAACCCAACCCAACACAATTCCATTCTCGTGGATCGTGAGCTTAGTGTGCTGATTCATAAATTTGTCACATCGCGTGTACTATTGCATTTTATGTTGTTGGTAATTTTCGTTTGAACGTTGTTGTTTGTTCCCACATAAACTCGGTCACCCTGACGATACTGGCGACCTCGTCAGTTATTACTTCATTTAGATGAATTTAGACACTTATAATGAATCACCAAAACAAAACAAAAAACAAAAAATAAATAAAATACTTCTCTCACGTTGTGCAGAGTTTAATGTTCAAGGGATACTCTTTTAGAGTGAGTTCCCACTCCATGGTTTCAGATATTTTGGAGAAATTGAGATTTTGTTTCGACCTTCATTATCTCCAATTTTTTCTACGTTCTAACGGTAGCACGATTTTACACTAGTGACTTTATAAGACTCATGAAATTTATCTCTTAACTTCAGGCCTGTGTCATACTGGGTTCTTTGAATTGCCATAAGATAATCACTTTTTTAGTATTTGGCGCTTTCCTCTTCTTGTTAAATTGCTATATATTCTCTAGTTTAATTTTCAAAATATTTGTATATATCGGAAATATATTTTGTATATATTTGTATATATATTCAAATTAATATATATAAAATTACAAATAGCCAAAGATATAAAAATAAATTTTGCTGGGTATTGGGTTTTCGGGTATACGTAGAGTAGAATAAAGAATATTTCGCCACTTGGAAATAAGCATGGACAGACTTTAGGCGTTCCTGCATTTCTTGCCGTGTATGATAAAAATGTAATTAAGAATACTATATTAAATTTCTGCATTTCCTATTAATGAAATAGAAACCCTAAAATGGGTATTGTGCAAATGTAATTATGTTTTACAAAAGACGCATGTGTGGGCGGGATATAAAATTATAAATTTAGTGGTCCGTTAATTATATTATTAATAACATATGAATTTATATTTATCATTCTAAATATTGGATTTATATGTATGAATATGTATATTTGATTTAAATTTATCCACATAGCACTAACACTGTAAAAAAATTGCAACAAAGTATTCGGTTATTCGACCGTTTTAATAGAAAACGGTTACGTAACCATAATTTAACGCTATTCTGACCATATTATTGCCTATATTATGGTCAGAACACTGTTAAATTACGGTTATGTAACCACTTTCTATAAAAATGGTCGAATGACGGGATACTTTGCTGCAAAAGTTTTACAGTGTATGTTCCAAAATTTTGTCGAATGCTGCTTTAAAGCACAAATTATATATGTTCACAATATTAAGGACCACATAGGCAGATTCAAATGAAACTCAGTAAAAATTGAATATAGTTTAGAAATGAAAAAATATATCATAATTTGGAAGTAAAAGATTCTGTTAACAAATGTACAATATTACTACTATATTAAAAAAACAAAACTAAAAACAAACATACCAGCCGTAAAAGCTTGGAAAAGAATTAAACCTGGGCTCAATTTTAATGAAATTAAAATGGTTTTAATAGACCGCTAGAATATATTATCCCCTCTCAAAGCGTAATCCTGGGTGTGCTACTGTTATAGTGTATATACTATGCTGAATATACAGGGTGTCCCAAAAACATTGACCTTGGCTGTTATTCTTTAAATATTATTGATCATAGAGATATATTATAAATTGCAAAGTTACGTAAAAAAGGGGTACAGAATTTTATGAAATCGATTAAAATTTTCAAGGGATTAACTTTAAAGAAATACAAAATTTAAATATTTTATACGGCCCCCATACAAAAAATTTCCAAATGAGTAAGATGTCCCCATCTCTATGTAATTTCAATTGGCTTCTCAAGGACATCCGTCCTGCCCACTGTATCTCTTCGTTGTCATGGGGGAAAGTATAGCAGTCAGTCAGCCAAATGCAGTGTTACCATAGTTACTGAGCTATGATAAGGACCGGAAAACTGACCTTGAGAAGCCAATTGAAATGACATAGAGTAATAAAGTCATGTACACCATTTCAGCTTTTTATCATAAAACGTCGCAGAGATAAGTTTAAACAAAGTTGGTCAGGGGTTAATCATACATTAAAATGTAAATGTTTACAGCTAGAGTGCAGATGACGCGACGCAGATATGCATCATAAGCAAATGAAATTTGGCTCTTATCTTTAGTTTTATTTACAAATTTACAAAACTATACTTCATGAAAAATACCTTAAAATTGTACATGACGAATTACAGAATAAAACTTAGAAATGGCACAGTCAATGATCATTAAAACAGCTTAGAAATGTTTCCATTTGTGCGCAACTGCTGGAGCGCGATCATCCGACAATTTTTTTCATATTTGGGAACTCATATCCAGGCATCGAAAAGTGGTTTAAGTCAGAATTTATGTATTTTCATATCTCTGCGATTTTGTATGATAAAATGCTGAAATTTTGTACATGGTCTTATTAGTCTGTGGGACACATTTTACTCATTAGGAAATTTTTTGTACGGGGGCCGTATAAAACTTTTTCAAATTTAATCCCCTGAAAATTTTAATCGATTTCATAAAATTCTGTAACTTTTTTTTTTACGTAACATTGTAATTTACAATATATGTCTAGGATCAATATTTAAGGAATAAAAGCCTAAGGTCAATGTTTTTGGGACATCCTATACCTTATTCCGAAGGAAAGAGGCT